>OY804589.1:52326280-53526280 GCA_963680875.1 Bathymodiolus brooksi | reverse complement strand
AATGTAATATATTAAAACTGCGGAAGGTCTCCCTCAAGCCTCGGTACACTTAGTCAATCGTGACTATTCTGTCTTAAATAATGTAATATATTAAAACTGAGGAAGGTCTCCCTCAAGCCGCGGTACCCTTAGTCAATCGTGACCTTTCTGTCTAGGCCCTTGGCTAAGTTTCTACTAAATACTTTTCATTATTTAGCTTTCCAATATTTTTAACAGTGAGCGTAGCTGATGAAGATTTTTTCAGAAACTACCTACCCTTCCGGAGCATCTATGTTTGCCCCAGGTTTTTAGTGCGATTCGTGTTGGTCGATATTTTGTTTTATTATTAAAGTTTTGTAGACCGTTGTTTGTCCTTTTGGCCATTGCATAGACAACTGTGTTGTCTATTCTTCTCCGATCTACGGCTTCTGATGACCTCTTTGGTATCTTCAAACTGTTCTTGCAATATATACACACACATTTGTTTTACGTTACAACCTTCCAGAATATTCTACAGTTTAGGAGAATTTCAATTTGACATTAACACATGAAGTCCATATTTGCAAATAAACAAAACTGAAGTCTAAAGGGAGTTTATAAGTTGAGGTTATTCATAAACTCTATAGCTATGCGGTGTACACCTTAGGCTAGCCATGGTGTAAAATATTTTGATATTCGTTCCTTTAGAAATATAGATTTATTATTGACATTTACAGTTTATAAAATAATGTATGTAATTAATATTAAAGCTAATGTTCACCTCTACAAGGAAAAGGCAACGGTAGAAAAATACAACTACATTGTTCAGGACCTTTTGATTTCCTGCTTCCACAGACTTAAATTATTTCACTTTCCAAAATTTTGACTGTATATCTTATGACTGTAATACCAGATAGACGTCGTGTTCACTAAATTATATATGTACATTTTAATGCTGTTTTCACAAATCGCAAAATAAAATTCATTCATGGTAGTTGCTTTGAGATATAAAACATTTGACTAATCTCCTGCAGTATATCGTACGATATATGTTCAGTCTGTAGTATATTACACCAATTCAGCATGACGGAAGATATGTACTATGGCCTTCAATACAACTCTTTGATGGAAACTGAAATGATAAGAAAATTATAACTGATCAATTTATTCTGGTAGGAAATATGTCAGACAAAATATATCTTGCATGCATTTATTTTTTTACATACCAGAAAGAAAGTTTAATATAATGTTCCTGCTGATGCATGATCATTGCTAATCAGAAACAACGAAAGGAATAAATCAGATAGAGCCATACACACATTGTATGTCTAGTAATACCAGCAATATAACATACAGAGCTCGGTAGGAATTCCAACACTGTACAATCGGAGTTATCTCCCACTGTACAGTGGATGCAATTTGGACCGAGTCCAGTAGCAGTATTACTGAATCCGAATCATTTTTCTTTTAATATTATTGATTATTGTTTATTGCATTATTAACTTTATTTGATGTTTGATTGTTATGCTCATATGGGCCGATAATTCGAAAATAAAAATCTTATCTTATCTTACAGGTATTGGTTTATAGTATACCCACAATTTGATATGACACCTACAGTGAATGTTTGTACTCTACCGTTCGTCATGTATGATCTAAATATTGCAGAGGTTAACTGCGACATTGCGTGTTCTTTTTTCCGTTATTATGCTTTACATTGACTATTGAGAGGGTTTATCTTGATCTCAACACCCCATATCCATATCATACCAAGGTTGAAGGTTACAAATATTTATGACAAAATACTAATGTTATGAAGACCAAGAGCAGTTTTATTCTGGTAGAAGGTGCAATTCGTAAGATTACATAAGATTGTAACGAGTACCCATTTTCTCGCATGCGAGTCCGACTCACAACAATCATTGATGGTAACCACATATATCATAGATAGGTGTAAAACCAACTATAATAAGGTCACAGAGACACAGTTTTTAGTGGGTCTGGTTTCGTGTTACTCGAAAATTTGTTTAATATGAATGTTTTGTAGATTGTTGTTTGTCCTTTGTACTTGTTCTTTTGTCCATTGTGTTGTCTGTTCTCCTTCGATTTACGGATTCTGATTACCCCGTTGGTATCTTCAAACTCTTCTTCAATAAAATCATGTTCATCCCAGGAAGATATTAAATTGAATGTTCATGACGCGTTTATGGAATACACTTCATAAGGTACGTGCAAGCGATAGATTGGAATGTTAAATAATTTAAAAGCGTTTGTGGACAATAAAACCAAAGAGCCTAAGCCAGATGGCCTACATATCGGCTATGATCACCTATGCCTGTGAGAATTTTAAAGTTATTTTATTTCCAAAACATTCAGACTCTTATTGGATTTCAATCAGACATTCACAAATGACACTAAATATATCTACATCTATTTATGACACTCGCTAATGGATGGTGTTAAACCAGAATATAAGTACAGATATGTGGATATTTTAGTAGGTTGTTCCGGCACGTGGTATGTTTTGATTTTTAATAATAAAGATGAATGTATATTTGTAAATTACAATTAATACTGAACAAACAGCTCAACAGTATGTAATTGCTGGAGTCACTATTCTCAGTTATTGGTATTTTTAAGTCGATATCAGAACTAATGTCGTTTGTTGTATTGTTTACTGGGCAAACAGCTGAACAGTATGTTATTGCTGGAGTCACTATTCTCAGTTATTGGTATTTTTAAGTCGATGTCAGAACTAATGTCGTTTGTTGTATTGTTTACTGGACAAACAGCAGAACAGTATGTTATTGCTGGAGTCACTATTCTCAGTTATTGGTATTTTTTAGTCAGAACTGATGTCGTTTGTTGCATTGTTTACTGGACAAACAGCTGAACATTATGCTATTGCTGGAGTCTCTAATCTCAGTTATTGGTATTTTTAAGTCAGAACTGATGTCGTATGTTGCATTGTTTACTGGACAAACAGCTGAACAGTATGTTATTGCTGGAGTCACTAATCTCAGTTATTGATATTTTTAAGCCAGAACTGATGTCGTTTGTTGCATTGTTTACTGGACAAACAGCTGAACAGTATGTTATTGCTGGAGTCACTAATCTCAGTTATTGATATTTTTAAGCCAGAACTGATGTCGTATGTTGCATTGTTTACTGGACAAACAGCTGCACAGTATGTTATTGCTGGAGTCACTAATCTCAGTTATTGATATTTTTAAGCCAGAACTGATGTCGTATGTTGCATTGTTTACTGGACAAACAGCTGAACAGTATGTTATTGATGGAGTCTCTAATCTCAGTTATTGGTATTTTTAAGTCAGAACTGATGTCGTATGTTGCATTGTTTACTGGACAAACAGCTGAACAGTATGTTATTGCTGGAGTCACTAATCTCAGTTATTGATATTTTTTAGCCAGAACTGATGTCGTATGTTGCATTGTTTACTGGACAAACAGCTGAACAGTATGTTATTGATGGAGTCTCTAATCTCAGTTATTGGTATTTTTAAGCCAGAACTGATGTCGTATGTTGCATTGTTTACTGGACAAACAGCTGAACAGTATGTTATCGCTGGAGTCACTAATCTCAGTTGATATTTTTAAGACAGAACTGATGTCGTATGTTGCATTGTTTACTGGACAAACAGCTGAACGGTATATTATTACTGGAGTCACTAATCTCAGTTATTGATATTTTTAAGCCAGAACTGATGTCGTATGTTGCATTGTTTACTGGACAAACAGCTGAACGGTATATTATTACTGGAGTCACTAATCTCATTTATTGGTATTTTTAAGTCAGAACTGATGTCGTATGTTGCATTGTTTACTGGACAAACAGCTGAACAGTATGTTATTGATGGAGTCACTAATCTCAGTTATTGATATTTTTAAGCCAGAACTGATGTCGTATGTTGCATTGTTTACTGGACAAACAGCTGAACGGTATGTTATTACTGGAGTCACTAATCTCAATTATTGGTATTTTTAAGTCAGAACTGATGTCGTTTGTTGCATTGTTTACTGGACAAACAGCTGAACGATATGTTATTACTGGAGTCACTAATCTCAATTATTGGTATTTTTAAGCCAGAACTGATGTCGTTTGTTGCATTGTTTGTTTTCTTGTAATTCTACATCTTTACTGTTGATGTTTTTAAGATTGTAGCTGTCCTGTTCAGGTTGTTTGATTTTCTTTCGTCGACGCGTGAGAGTACATGGCGAAGATTATTCAGGAAACATGTCATGTTCACTAAGTTGTACACGAATCATCATTATACTGTAATTATCATCTTCCCTTAGAATCTAAGTGTTATCACTAAGAAGTGTGGTTTTGGTCAATAAACTAGTTTAGCCCCGCCACATTTTATTGAAGTGCCTGTACAAAGCTAGAAATGTGATTAGTCACGTTGTGTAAGATGTACTGATTGTATATCTGTTTAAAAGATTTTTCAATTAGATGGTGGAACGTTTCATTTTTTGGTTTTTCGTTGTATCAATATTCTGTAAATAAACGTTAGAGAATACCGAAGGGGTAATCAAAAACGGACAATCCAGAAAAGGGGCATCATGAAAATGAAATATGTTAATATCGAGTGACTGATAAGTAGTGTAAAGTTACCTTTTATTAACTGATTGGTCAATTCAGAATATCAGTAACGTTGTCACGTTTCAATATAATGTTGTGTTCACCTGTAATATAACAAAATAATGAATATCTCTTTGTGTATTGTCAAATAGTTTTATAGTAAATTGATTGATATTCAATTTTAATATTGTTATTTTTTTTTATTGATAGCACAAATATTGACATTGTGTGTTTAGTTTTTGACAAAATACAGATAATTAAGAAATAACGAATAAAACATTCCACGGAAAATATGACTGTTAGATACCCAGTGTTCATTACTGTGATATTTTCGTGAAGGGTTTCCCTCTTATGTTCAATTAAGCTTAACATTAAATCCAATGTTCATGACATTCTTTCTATGCATTTGATACTAGAGTAATAGTTCCGTTTGTATTTTCCCCTGGAAACACTCAATGATAATGTGTAATAGGTACTATGTCAAATGAATGATCGTCTGAAATATCCACCCTGGCTATATGTTAAATAAATAAATAATCAAATTAAAACATTTATTAGTTCTGTCCTGTAAGTACCATTTCAGTAAGCATACATATATATATTACTGCCTGACAGGAAAACGACATTTCTTCATTAATTACGTATTGCAAGGTTTATAATAGGAATAACATGTCGGGTGCCACTAGTGGAGCAGAAACTGCCGATCTCCCGGATCACCTGGATCCACCTCCGAAAACCAGAAACATACTTTGTGATAGGTAATTCCCAAATGTTTCAACAAAATTAGATATATAAACACAACAAGTATGGAACTCACACTTTTCCATGGATCTGTATGACAAGTCACTCCTTGGGACAGAACTAGATAGCACACGGTATGACCTACATTTCCATTGTTGGACGCATTCCATATCTGTATTTTAGTAGTCACATCAGACACAACCAGCTAGAGTTTAAAAGAATAGTATTGTAATCATGATTGTGTTACAATATCATTAGGGAGCATTTATTTAACATTTATTGAAAACATAATAGGTGTCCTGAAAAATGTCCAAAAATATTTGACTATGCAGTTTTCAGCGAGACTTATTTGGTAAAATTAAAAAAAAAAATACTGATTTTTCAGACTAAGATGAATTTCTGGCTCTGATGAAAATCATTTCATAAACATTGTACACTTTAATATATCACAGATATTTTTTTGTTCATTTTGAAACATCTACATAATACAAAGCAGTATATCTTCACCATGATCATCGGTCTGAAAAATAAAAATAATTAACAATCAATAAATTTGTATTATAACAACATCAATACAACATTAATATATTTTTTTTAATTAAAGTTGTATTAAGTTTAAATGTAAAATTTTTCACATAATTATTAAATTCTATAATAATTAAACTTATTTGAAAGTAATTGTGTAAGTGTTTGAACGAATACACTAGTACACAAATAACATATAATATATATTGTTTTTGTCCTTTTAATTTAACATTGAAATTATTGTTTGAATATGTTCAGTTATAAAATGGATATTTACCAATATAACATACGATAAGTGTTCATATTCAATTATGAAAAGACAGTTTAAACAGTAATAATCAACAATTCTATTAATATTAATACAGTATATGATGCTATGTCAAATATAAATGAGTATATAGGTGTAATACCACTAAAGAATTCTCCATAGCCTTCTATGTTAAATAAAAGAAAAATTGAGCTTTCATACAGGATTCATCTTAAGTTTAATCTAAGTGACACTCATATCTCATGGAAGGGGTACCTAATAGGAAGCTTAACTCCGAAAATCAACATACATTTAATGGCATATAAGAAAAAACAGACAGTCTGAAGATGTCTACCGTCATAAATCATACTTTCACTTTCGATTTAACACAAATTCAGGTGGTTTCTTTCCAATGCAATCATTTTTTTATTTAAAACCACAAGGACATCAAATATGGGCTTAAAATTATCTTAAAATATGTAGGTTTCTGCTGACATTCAGTATATTGCAGTATCTAATAGGGCTTATTTTTTATCTAACAATGTAGGAATCCATTTTCTGTTTACGTACTATTTTCCCATACGTTCTTTTCGACTGGTACCCATGTTTAGTGGTAATACACCTATATAACACATTTAGACAATATATGACGATATACAAAACAAGTTAGTAATAGCAAGAAGTCAGTAACACATTGACGGAGAGGGATGTAATAACATTCCGGAAGCAGTTAATAAACTTGCTTTATCAGCCCGCTTAGGCCATTCTTATGAAACTGGGTGAAATAAACATGACTCTTATTAGTCAAACAAAATTAACGGATTTATCACAGGGTAAAATTTTAGCTATATCATCTACAAGTATATGATAAATGATCTTGTGTCCAATATAAATGAGTATATAATACGTTTAAACAATATATAGCAAAACAAGTTAGTGATATCAAGCAGTCAGTACCACATACAGTGAACACTGTTTCAATCGTACACCTGTCTATTCTGAACACCAAATTTGGTCATATGGATGTTCGGATTAGGCAGGTTTCAAATAAAAAACATTGAATGGAAAAGCAAAATATAACAAACTCAATAGAAAAGACATACAGATACAAAAATACACAAAATCATCAATTATATTAAATATGAAGTTTTATGTGAATGTCTTATATTGTAGTTTAAAGGATCGTCGTGATCGTATGGTAGTTGGATTTACGTGAATGTGTTGTCTTGTAGTTTATTAATTTGTTGTAGCACAGCATTGTGTGATTTATAATGAGAATGTGTTATTTTGTAGATTACTAAATGTTTGCAACAAAAATGATCAGTTTAAAGTAAATGGACACAATTGTGCATCACTTGCCCTTTCCCCTATATATTTCATAGAAAACCACGTGTTGATGCAAAACTTTCTGAAGCCAGTTTTGCGATACTCCTTACACATCTGACAGACCCCAATTAAAGGTCATATCCAGATGAACTTTTGTAGATGAATACATTTAAAGAAAAAGACATCGACATGTTTATGGTGCAATAATATAAAGTTGCGAAACGTGCTGCTAAGATTTAACCAGCGTCGTTTTTAATTGGTTGACCATGATTTCATCTGAACATGACCTCTAATAGGGTTCTGTAATATACTAGGGGGAACATAGGGTATTATAACAGTTGAATTTAATCAGATTGTTAACAAAATTCCCTATATATCCATGAGGTGTAATGTAATTAAATTTGAGAACCCTATCACGACTTTCAAGTATTTCAGATAAGATTTGTACATTAATGCATTTCAAAATTCGTGGTATGAAACATAGTAAACATTTCCAACTGATATACCCTGGCCAATAGATTTATCCATGTATATATGACAATATATGGAAAGCTAGTATATTTGTGAAGATAAATGTGGCTTCATGAAGGGGGACATATTATTTTACTTTTCCTTTCCTCATTCATGACTTATCACCGGTTTGCAACATGAGTAGCACGATACATGCCACGTGTGGAGGTGGACCTGCCTACCATTCCGGAGCACCTGAGTTCTCCCTAGTAACTTTTTAGTAGTGTTTGCGTTGCTCGATCTTTAGTTTTCTGAGTTATGTTTTATAGATCGGTGTTTGTCCTTCTTCATTTGGCCATGGTGTTGTCTGTCCTTAGAATTAGGCTTCTGATTACTTCTTTGGTATCTTCAAAGTTTTCTTCATTGAAAAACAGGTCGATATTTTTAATGTATATACAATAAATTTGATAATACTTTCAAAACCAAGTACATAAATACTCACCAGAGCAATTGTTAAGTAGTACGTTTGGCAGGTATTCTCCATCAAAGTCATGACAAGTAATAGATGTTGGATACTTCTGGGTTTCTATAAGCCATCTCCAGAATGGAATAATGCCACAACTACCGCAATGCATATCAAAATTACTAGAAATAAAAATATCTCTGTTTATGACTAATTGATATTATATCTGTTCGAAGTATTTACGGAATGAGTGATCCCTGTATGGCAGGTATGTGGTAAAGATTACACAAAAATAAATGTAGAGGTAAAATCCGTACCCACAAGTCACATATACATGACCGCTCAATATTCAGGCTTTGTACATGAACTTCAGTGAAAAGTGGCGGGTTGAAAAAGAATGATAATTACTCATGTGAAGCAATAGGAAATATTCATATTGAAGTGCACAATTAATTTATTAAATTCGACAAAACCAGTGCATCTTGTTCCAAGTATCATCTAGAGAGCTGACAAAGCACATGCTATTTCGGTGAGACCATACAACTGGTGGCATCATACATTTAAGCATATCGGATAGACTTCGTGTCGATACACATTGCTACAATACTACGTACAATACAACTTACAGTGATGTCAGCTTTGGTAAATTCTCGAACGCATGTTCACTAACAAGTGCTATAGGGTTGTTGTCCATGCGTCTGAAATATAGCCTCACATTAGAAAGCAGTAATACTGTGTTATAAGCCATGATCGACTACAAAGAAATCTAAATATTGAGGAACGAAACTCCACCAAAAAGGCCCGGAAGAATAGCAGTTCCTGATATAGGCCGCTGTATTAATTTTGTTTAGTTGGTTGGTTGATTGTTGTGATGGTATCGTGGCGGCCAGGTTTATTGGTTGAGGAAACCGAAGTACCCAGAGAAAATCTCCAATCCGTCCAAGTCACTGACAAACTTTATCACATAATGTTGTATCGAGTACACCACGCCATGAACGGGGTTCTAACATTAGTGGTGATAAACACTGGTCGCACAGGTAGTTGTAAATGCGTACCATCACGACCACGACGGATCCTAATTTTGTTTATTGACATCGTCTGCTCCACATGTATATGAATGGAATATCGTTTGAATAATCACGTGGGTAGGTATTTCATTTACCTCAAGCTTGACATCAATGGTCAACTATCTACCAGAATCTATGACAAAGGAGACGACTTCAGCTTGGTTAACTTTAATTTCCCTATTGTGTACATGTGTTATCTAATATTTAAGTGATAGTAAATGCCATTGTCTCTCTTTATATACCTATTACTTCAAATCTAAAGCTCGACTATGTATATATATATATATATAAAAGTCTAAAATGTAGCACACCAACACCAAAAAAGATGTTAAAATATATACTATAGGGTTGTTTCCCATGAATCTGAAATATAGCTTCATATTAGAAAGCAGTAATATTGAGTTATAAGCCATGGTCGACTACAAATACATCTGAAGCTTCAGGAACGCAACTTCACCAAAAACCACCGGAAGTATGGCAGTTCCTGAAATAGTCCGCCGTTTTAATTTTGCTTAGTTGGTTGTTTGATTGTGGTGATGGTATCGTGGAGGTCAGGTTTATTGGTTGAGGAAACCAAAGTACCCGGAGAAAATCCCCGATCTGTCGCAAGTCACTTACAAACTTATCACATAATGTTGTATCGAGTACATCTCGGCATGAACGGGGTTCAAACATTAGAGGTGATAAATATTAGTATTGCACAGGTAGTTGTAAATGCATACCATCACGACCACGACGGATCCTAATTTTGTTGATTTACATCGTCTGATCCACATGTATATGGATGGAATATCTTTTGAATAATCACGCGGGTAGGTTTATCATTTGCCTCAAATTTGACAGCAATAGTCAACTATCTACCAGAATCTATAACAAAGGAGACGACTTCAGTTTGGTTAATTTTAATTTCCCTATTGTTTCTTCTGATGGCGTTTTGTATTATCTAATATTTAAATGATAGTAAATGCTATCGTCTCCCTCTATAAACGTTTGATGCATCTATTATTCCAAAACTAAAACCCGACTATATATATAATATATATAAACGTCTGACAAAGTAACCAACGTATGAACCTACGGGATGTCGGATCTGAAACAAGTGTAAAGGATTATGTGCAAACAAACACAAATAATAAATAAACGTCTAAAATGTAGCACAACAACATCAAAAAAGATGTTAAACATAATAAAAATAACTATAAGTCTACAAAAAGACAATAATTATAATCAAATCGACGGATATTTCGCTTGACAGACAAGCTTCAACAACGTCTCAAATCAGATTGTCACGTGACCATCGGTTATCGCGACGTAAAAATCATAATCTTGAACTTTATATTATTCAAATATATATGTACACTAATTCATAGACAATGTGAAAACAATGAGAAAAGGTAATGATGAAATTTACCAACTAGCTAAGGACCAGGCACTAGTTAAGCAGTTAAAAAAAATAGGCCTTTTTGTTTATGCCCTCCGGATGTAATGTTTGTTTCTCACGGATACAAAAACTCTTTCTTTTTTGTGTTTGATTCTCTTTCCGCTTGGATTGTGGTCATTGATATAAATTTGGATCTACCAGAGTCATCCAATGAGTGCCCCCGCGACACAAAGTCTTGACTCACGGGCAAGAGCGTCTTTTTCGTAAGTTCGTTTCTGTGTCCATTCATTTTTATTTGAATGGTTGGACACTTTATCCTATGTATTGCGACCCACAGACGTGACAGTCAAGGAGGTAAACCACATTAGATGTTTTGCAATTGACATTGCCAAATATCTTATACTCCTTTCCTGTCGTCTTGCTATGGAACACTTGTGCGTGTTGCAATTGGAGACAGCACTTGTAACGCTTGTCACCACATGGTTTACACTGGCCGACCGTCGATCAGGGTCTAGATACCGCAGCTTTGACCAGTGTATCCTTAATGCTTTTAGGTCGTCGGTACGCTACAACGGGTGGTTCAGGGAACAACTTGGCCAGCGCTTCACTTTTTTTCAATTTCTTTCCAATGATGACGGACGATGCCTGAATTTTTTTCTAAAGAGGGATGGTAATTGAGAACAAGGGGGACCCGTTTGTTGATCTTTTTTCTTTGTACTCCCGGAAGTTATTTCTGTCAAAATATTTTTTTTTGTTTTTTAGAACCAGTGTAAGCATCTCCACTTAAACATTCGGTCGGAGGTTCTTGATCTGTTCGTTGTTACCATATTTTTCTGCATGCGGCAATTCCGTCATCATGGGGAATGTTCGCGTAAAGGGAAGTTACATCCATGGTAACAAGCGTGGTATTTTCTGGAATGGTTAATTGTTTCATTTTCTTCAAGTAGTCGGTAGTATCTTTGATGTGTGATGGAAGGTTTTCAACGAACGACCGAAGGTGAAAATCAATAAATTCCCTTTACACGAACATTCCCCATGATGACAGAATTACCGCATGCAGAAAAATATGGGAACATAATGTGGTTATACATCGAAGTAATTCATACTAAATGATACTCACAGATATCGTAACTCTGGCAGATTGTTGAAAGCTTTGTTCTCTATCACTGATATGTTATTGTACTGTAACCACCTATAAATAGTCAACAAATGTCTTTAAGTTATGCTCCATTTAACCTGTGGCTTTTTGTTCTGTCCTAAACAATATATATAACCAAATATTGCGTAATTGTGAGTTGCTACAATTACACGTATTTATATGAAAGTGTTTTCCTCTATCACTGATATGTCATTGTACTGTAGCTCTCTATAAATAGTCAACAAATGTCTGTATTAAATTATTGGCCTACTAATATGTCTTAAACAATATATATGTGATACACGAGATAATGTTAATTGAAGCTACGACCTTAAAACTTATAGGAATTGTTTAATTATGTATAAGGTGTTTGCCTTCTTGTCGTAGACAAACCGTTCATTGATATGTTTTACTTTCATCACTATTTCACTACAATTTAATGAACTAATTATAACAAGTATTAAAATAAATAAAATAGAGTTATACATTTGTACAAATGACATTAAATGATACTCACAGCCTGTACAAGCGTGGTAGATTGTTGAAAGCGTTGTTCTTTATCACTGATATGTTATTGTTCTGTAACTCTCTATAAATAGTCAACATATGTCTTAAACTAGTCGTATCGGGAATGGAAATAAACAAGGTTTATCTAATTTTTGTTGTAACACATAACTTATGTATATAAATGTGGACACCCGGCTATCTATATTGTTATTATTTTTTGCAGAGGCTTCACAACGAAAATACAAATTCAAATATAAGTAAATACTGACCGCCTTCAACAGATTATCTCAGAGATTGCACATGACAATTGAGAAAGACTAAAACTATATGAAGACGCAGGAATGATTGATTGACTGGTGTTTAATGCCAATGTTAGCAGTATTTTAGCTATGTCGTGGTGTAAGCAAATTATATATACTAAATTTCTCAACTACAAAATCCTTAAAAATAAAACATATTTGTGTATAAAAGATTCGTGTTTTATGTACAAATAAAAGAAAAAATTAAAAGGATAAAACCATATATTTAGAATGTATGTATCTATCTATATTTTAGTATTCAAATCAATTTCTTCTACAAACAAAATGGTGTCACCTGCAACTTTCGTAAACAAATTCAGATAAATTGTTGACGATGTAGTATGTCTACGGAGATTCAACAACATCTGCGCAGACGAGTAAAATGCGCAGACGAGTAAAATATGTTTCAGTGATTAATTGGAATGAGGTGGAATGCTTTCCAGCCGTTCCTCATTATTTAGCAAATAACGATGAGTAACGCTACCATGATCAGTACGACATCTAGTCAAGACTTTATGACCGTAAGAACAAAGAATTTTGCCAACGGAGGAATGTATTTCGAGCAATTTGTTATAAATTTGTTGGTCTCAACTGTTCTGTCATCGTATTTAAATCCAATTCACAACAATAACCCTTAAATCAGTATATGGAATAGAACAACTGGTTAATGGGTTATGCGTCGGATGGTCGCGGAATTCATCTTAGTGTCAACCGTAGGGTAAGCAAATTACGAAATATTGACATACGGAGTAAAACCAGAATAGTTTGAAGATACTAATGTGGTAATCAGAATCCGTAAATCAAAGGACAAACGCTAGTGATGTAGGTGTTGGTGCCGTTTTACTCCAAGAAGGTAAGGATGACAGATCTACCGATTTGTTATTTTTCTAATAAGCTTGACAAATATCAGAAAAATTATTCCACATTTGAAAAAGAATATCTTGTCTTATTGTTATCGCTTAAACATTTTTATGTTTATGTAGGTTTTACATTTTGTTGCAAGAATACAATCTCATTACTAAACATATTAAAAGCAAAGATAAGGAGAGAGCTGATGTTATGTATAGAGTTGGATAAAGTTGTGATAAATTTACATAGTGATCTATTGTTACAATATATATAGCAAAATATTACGTAATTTTGAGTTCTTACAATTAAGCGTATTTATGTGAAAGTGTTGTCCTCTATGACTGATATATTTCAGGGAATAATTGGAATGAGGTGGAATACATTCCGGGTGCTCATTATTAAAATTGTGATGAATTTATATAATGATTTATTGTAAAAAGTTTGCATCTGTGCAAATAGGTTAAGTTATTTACATGTTTTTAATATTTGACCTTGAGTTTTGATATGTTCTAGATATTTCTGTATATTGTTTATGTGAACAAAATAACAAGGTCACACTATCGAAATTTCCAGAATTGATAAATATACTATATAAGCTACAGCAAATATTAGCGGAGCCAGTTTGTAATTTAGGATTTATATAACAGCTAGAATCTTTGGATATATTTACTTACTGAGGTCACGTGATTTGAACATTGAACTATTAACAATTTCAACGGACACTACCTGGAAACTTTGTGTATTAGAACTAAAGGATATTTTAAGAAATAAATCATGGCAGCCATAATGTGGTTAGAGTTTTAACATGGGTTGGCGGATAACATTTTCTAATATTCACTATCCCATCTTAAAACTCAAAATACATTCTGGCCTCCATTAATTATTTCTATTCTGGTATGTTTAAGAGTACAAACACGGTGGTATACTTTGAATGGCAGGCGGCAATTTATATTTACGGTTGCGGACAATGTCGCGCACAATGCATGCTTCCAAATGTTTCATCTTGTTAAAGTGGTTGCTAAAATACAAACACACTTTCTAACAGATTTGTCGTCCAGCATTATAAATAGATTATAAATAAACATAAATTTAAGCATAGCAGCCATCAGAGTAAGGAAAGTTTGAAGATATCAAAACATCTTTATACAAATATATTTTATTATGTAAGCCAACGGTATATCGATATAAACTGGACACTAGTGACGGTTTTCAGTTCTCAGTTGACAGTCCTTACCTAGTACTTTCAACGGTGGCAAATATTGACACCCTAGATAGAGAACAGTTACTGTCAGGTGAAAATAGTAAAATCTGTATTTCTATATAATATTTATTTATGCTCTTCCCATTGTCTCAAATGATAAAGTAAATCAGATACTGATTTCCCTTATTTTCTAACATGACACTAGTAAACCAATATCCCTCATTTTGCAAGAACATGCAGAAAGCTACGTTCGCACATTGGGCTACTAAGAACAACTTAGGTATGTGGAAAATATCTGGCCACCGCATGTGGACGGGTTTTATTTTCAGCTATTTATTAACATTTATAAAACACATTTTATTACATAATATGCGAAGGTGGGGTTCTACAAAGACATACACGGCCTAAGAAAAACCACCGTTCACAAATCAAAAGCATCTAAATCAAAATACACAGTAATCATTGGTTTGTAAATTACATTTGACAAAGTAAAACATGCTAACAACAGCAATACTGAATCAGTAAAACAATCATATATGTACATCTAATTTCTACACATATATATCCCTTTCTTGTTAGGGAGGGTGGTTGGGAACTGGAAGGTTTTTTTTATCAATAATCAATTAAAATCAATAACAAACATTTGTATCGTCTTCTCTCCACAACAAGCTATGATGTGATGTGTGGTCACGTGGTACTAATTGAGTAATAATAAATATTCATAAGAACGAGATAATTAATAAAGGGTCATCGAATGAAAGCGTTATTGTCATAACTTTGATCTATGCTCTTCCCATTGTCTCAAATGATAAAGTAAATCAGATACTGATTTCCTTTATTTTCTAACATGACACTAGTAAACCAATATCCCTCATTTTCCAAGCACATGCAGCAAGCTACGTCCGCATATAGGGCTACTAAACAACAACTTAGATATGTGGAAAATATTTGGCCACCAAATGTGGCCGAGTTTTATTTTCAGCTATTTACATTGATAAAACACATTTTATTACATAATATGCGAAGGTGGGGTTCTTAAAGGGCCAAAGGATTACTTGTAGTATGTCGTTCTCGTCCTGAATATGAATTACATATTCGTGACGGGAACCTTTATCTACCAAGCATCAATCAATCAATAAGTTTTGGATAAGTTCGATTATTATTACCAATTTTCCAATTCAAATGTAATTTGAAGAACAAAAATAAGTGAATACAAGCATAAAATGTGTTCGAAGTATCTTTCATTTTGATAACTAAAACCCAACTATATCTATATTACTTTTAATTTATATTTGACAAAATGTGATCATACATCTATACAAATCATACTAAGCGATACTTACAGATATAGTAAGTTTCGTAGATTGTTGAAAGTTTTGTTCTCTATCACTGATATGTTATTATGGTCTAACCACCTATAAATAGTATAAAAATGTCTTTAATTTATACTTGATTAAACTTGTGGCTTTCTGTTCCGTCTTAAGCAATATATATAACAAAATATTGAGTAATTTTGAGTTGTGACAATTAAACGTATTTATATGAAAGTGTTTTCCTCTATCTCTGATATGTAATTGTACTGTAACTCTCTATAAATAGTCAACAAATGTCTGTATTCAATTATTGGCCTACTTAATATGTCTTAAACAATATATATTTGATACTTGAGATAATGTTAAATGGAGCTACGACCTTAAAACTTATAGGAATTGCTTAATTATTTGTGATATGTTTGCCTTCTTGTCGTAGACAAACCCAGGTGAACAATCCGTTCATTGATATGTTTTACTTTCATCCATAACTATATTGCCACTATATCACTACAATTTAATGAATTAATTATAACAGATTATTGTTGAAAGTGTTGTTCTCTATCTCTGATATGGCATTGTACTGTAACTGTCTATAAATAGTCAAATCATGTCTTTAACTAGTTGTACCGGGAATGTAAATAAACAAATTTTATCTAAGTTCTGCTGTAACATATAGCTTATGTATATACATGGGGAAACTTGGATTTCTATATTGGTATTATTTTTAGCAGAGGCTTCACAACGAAAATAAAAATTCAAACATAAGCAAATTTTGACCGCCTTCATCAATTTGAAGATGATGTCAGAGGTTCCACATGACAATTGAAAAAGACTAAAACTATTTGAAGACGCGGGAATGATTGATTGATTGGTGTTTAATGCCAATTTTAGCAGTGTATCAGCTGTGTGGTGGTGTAAGCAAATTTTATATACTAAATTTCTCATATACAAAATTCTTCAAAATAAAGCATATTTGTGTATAAAAGAATCGTGTTTTATGTACAAATAAAAGAAAAAATTAAGAAAATAAAACAATATATTCAGAATGTATGTATCTATCTATAATTTAGCATTCAAATCAATTTCCTCTACAAATTTCAAAATGGTGTCGTCTGCAATATTCGTAAGCAAAATCAGATACATTGTTGACGTTGGGGTATGTCTGACCAAATTCAACAACATCTACGTAGATGATTAAAATATGTTTCAGTGAATAATTGGAATGAGTTGGAATGCATTCCGGGCATTCCTCATTATTTAGCAAATAACGATGAGCAACGCCATCATGATCTGTATGACATCTAGTCAAGTATTATTGACCGTAAGAACAAAGAAAGTTGCCAACGAAGGAATAGATTACGAGAAATTTGTTATTAATTTGCTGGTCTCAGCCGTCCTTCCATTGTTTTGAAATTCAATTCATAATCATAGCCCTTAAATCAGTATATGGAATAGAACAACTGATTAATAGGTTATCATATGCGTCGGATGTTCTCGGAATTCTTCTTAGTGTCAACCGCTGGGTAAACAAATTACGAAATGTTGATATACGGAGTAAAACCAGAATAGTTTGAAGATACTAGTGTAGTAATCAGAATCCATAAATCAAAGGACGGATGCTAGTGATGTAGGCGTTGGTGCAGTTTTTCTCCAAGAAAGTAAAGATGACATAGATCTGCCGATTTGTTATTTTTCTGAAAAGCTTGACGAACATCAGAAAACATCCATTAGTAGTTTTTATGGATCATAATCCCCCTCACATCTATTAACAAAATGCAAAATCAAAATCAAAGGTTAACGACATAGGCATTAATGTTGCAAGAATACAATCTCATTATCACACATATTAAAGGCAAAGATAATGAAAGAGCTGCTGCTATGTCTATAGTTGGATAAAATTGCTATCAATTTATATAGTGATTTATTGTAAAAAGTTTGCATCCAATTTTTGCTGTTGACAAATATCATCAATGCAAATATGTTAAGTTATTTACATGTTTTTCATAATTGACCTTGAGTTTTGATATGTTCTAGATATTTCTGTATGTTGTTTATGTGAATAAAATAACAAGGTCACACTATCGAAATTTCCAGAATTTATAGATATACTACATAAGCTACAGCAAATTTTAGAGCAGCCAGTCTGAAAATTAGGATATATATAACAGCTGAAATCTATTGCATTGTATTTGGATATATTTACTTACTGAAGTCACGTGACTTGAACATTGAACTATTAACAATTTCAACGGACACTACCTAGAAACTTTGTGGATTAGTACTAACGGATCATGGCAGCAAGAATGTGGTTTTGAGTTTTAGCATGTGTTGGTGAATATTAGTATTTTATCCCGAGCCAAAGGCGAGTGATAAAGTTTACTAATATCCACCAACCATCTTAAAATTCAAAACACATTCTGGCTTCCATGAATTATTTCGATTCCGAGATGTCTTAGAGTACAGCTACGGTAGTATACTTTGATTGGAAGACGGTAATTTATACTTACGTTTGCGGACAATGTCGCACAGAATTTATGTTGCCAAGTTCGAGCAGACAATAATTCATCAACGTGTACATTTACAGTTGCTAATGAGATTATACCCAATCAATAAATCGCTCGTTTGTTTACAAAGCACAAGAAGGACGTCATGTTAGAATTCAACATGAATTTATTTTCATAGGACAGGATCAAACTAATATACCAGAAAGAAAAAGAACATTTACTCCAAGGAATTTATCTTTGAACATAGACAGGC
The DNA here is from genome assembly GCA_963680875.1 of Bathymodiolus brooksi. NCBI lineage: Eukaryota > Metazoa > Mollusca > Bivalvia > Mytilida > Modiolidae > Bathymodiolus > Bathymodiolus brooksi. The sequence continues at coordinate 53,507,455 of OY804589.1, read as the reverse complement.
CAGTTATAATTTATAAATTTAATATTTGTAATTGAACATTAAGTATTTTTTGTTATTTTATCAACGTATAGAAACTTAATTGATTGTTGGTTGTATCTTTCTGTTACTAGAATAATCTAGAGAAAACTTTACAAAGCAATATTGAATACCAAATTTCTTACATAAAACCATATAGACAGGTATATTGTACATGGTTCATACACCTTTTTGGTTACAAAATCCATGACCTTTTCATGACTGTTCCAGGACATTTTGACAATTTTCCATGACCAAATTCTAGGAAGACATTCACAAGTCTTACATAGAATATTAATCGAAAATACAATGTTTTCACTTCCAAGAATGGTATTCATTAAAACAACTATAATATGAGTTTTTTGTATCACAAGTGCATGATAAGACAGTATTAGGTATGCCTCGTAACGTTATCGATAACTCTGAACGTCAACAAAATACTATCAAATGCATTGGGTTTAATTGAAAAATAATTGATGAAAAAACCGTTTTGTAGTTTAAAAAAATATACTAGTGTTCTCTGATTTTCCCTTCCTTTAAGTGTGTACATTGTATTGTGGTCAAGCGTCCTTTTATCGAAAAAATCGTTCTAGAAATGATGATAGTTTTTTTTCGCGATTTCCGCCGTTTAGCTAACGTTGCGATCACAATTATTATCAATGATGTATTCAATTTCGATTCCGGGACTGAAATTCACTACCAAAAAGAAAATAAATCAGTCTATGTTGAAGAAGGGACATTTTTATATTTTGTTATTGGCGGAGACTTGAATAAATACGAGTTTACAGCTAACAATTAATTAAATAAATCTAAAAAGGCAAAAAAAAGTTTCCACTCAAATAAAAAAAAGTTGGGAATCTCAGCTTTCCATTCGTATATAAATCATATTAGACAAAATTGAATTAATGGGACGGAATTGCGTTCAAAAACACGCCGCTTTAAGTTTATGAATGTTTTTTTTACGGCAGACGACAGCGCGTTATTAATTCACGACGTCTGACACTACCATGGGCATGGCAGAGCTTAAATGTTGGTTGGGCCTTGTTTGTGTACCACAATGATTTGAGGACAATCTTATTATATTACATGATCGGTAAGTGATACATATATGTTTATATATTATATCCGTTATAATTCCCTATAACATGATAAATACACCACAACCACTGTCAAAGATTCTCCTACAAAATAAATTTAAAATTTTTACAAAGTTTCGTCAATTAGTAAAATAATTCGGTCGGGTTATGAACTTCTGTTTTTCTAGAATAGAAAATCGGTATCTCATAAAAATATGAAAAACAATCTTATTCGCTCTTTTATCATTTTAGTCTTTTGAGAGTATCGGCTAACGAAATACATACTACTAAATTTCCTTTTTCTCAGCATGACGCTACCGTGGTTCAATGGTAGCGTGGCCGTCTGCCATTGTCGTGGTATGACAAGAAACATGAGTTCGAACCTTACACATTATTATTATTTTTTTTTTTGAAAATTGTTGTTGTTTTCTTTATCTGAGAAGTAATTATTCTTTAATAATTTACGATTCCATCATACAACTATCAAGAGTAAAACAATCAAAGCAAAACATGACACCCTGCAACATTGTGTCACGCCGGAGACGTGTGCATACCTCATGTGGATATACGTATGTTTGTCAAGGTTAAAAACATAGTAGGTACAGAAACATATTCCGAACATAAATAAATAATACACTACTTACACAGTTAAAGAAATAAATGCTGCTTCACATACTTTTATATCGTGTGTGGCGTGATGCATTGGTCAAGCCATCAGCTTCATAATAAGAAGGTCCCGTGTTCGAATCTCGCCGTTTTATTAATTTATTTTAGACTTTTATTATTATGATGATCAGTGCCGGATTGTGACATTTTGAGGCATTATGTCTAATGAAATCATGGAGGCTTCCTCAGACGGCGCCACCCTCTATCTCACCCGCACTCTTCTTGATTATTTTTTACTCGTTAGATATATTTATCGACATTTACATAGCTTGAGGGGTCCTAGGCTTAAGTCTATATTGGATAATCCGGCCCTTATGATGAGCAATTAACATATGTTTTAATGATTCATCGTGAAACATAAACCCCGTTTTTTTTTATTTAGCAGATATCGATCATGGAATCATCAAATACCGTAACAAAGGAGTCAAGTAATTCCTTGAAATATGCATTTTACAGCGAAAAAGGGGTAAAACTTGGAATAATGTTTCAGAACACATAAAAGATGTTTACAAGATGACAATAAATCATCTGAAAATACATAAACTACAAAACATGCTGCAAGAGAACTTGTCCAAAATGTCAAAAAATTAATTGAATTCTGAGCTACAAAACCTGAAACAGGATAATTTAATTAACTATATTTCTCTACAAGGCCGCAAAGGGAAGAGAAATGAAAATTATATTCAATGGCCGTCACATTCAAATGTCCGGACAGCAAATCATTTACAAGAGGCAGAATTTCGAAATCAGGTTATGAAGAGCTAAAATAAAATTTTGAAGGAAATAGTTACTGAACAGTCACAAAGCATCTGGAAGTTAAAAACAGAAAATAAAACCTTAAGTTCTAAGCTATTCATAGGTAAATTCAAGTACTAAGCAAAGTCAGATTTTGCGAAAACAAAACACTGAACTGAAAACAGAATTGAAAGAGAAAAGGGAAAAAGTTAAATCAAAGAAGAAAGAAAACTATTGCAAAACACTTCAAAGGTGAGAGAAAAAAACAGGACATTTCCATTCAAGAAATTCAAAATAAAAAATTGGAAAATGCAAAGCTTAAACAACACATTGATAATCTGAATGAAAAGAGGGCTGAAGCAAAGAGGCGTCATACAAAAATGTTTGATCAAGCGACTTATTTACGCCAGCAGTATGAAAGAGCGAAACGGGAGAAAGAGTGAATCAAAGGAAAATTAAAAAGTGTAACAGAAGAAATAAAAGAACTAAAAATAGAAAATGATGATTTGAAATTACAGCAACTGAAAACAGAAGTGTATCTACATTATCTAACAGGCACTATAACGACGATATTCGCACATACTGGGACCTCTTTTATTTTTATTATTTATTAATGATATTGTTGATGTCGTTTCCAATAGCATGGAACTATTTGTTGAGGATACATCCCTTTATTGTATTGTTGATGATCAGAATAAAACCGCTGAATCCATGAATTCTGATTTGAATAGCCTTAGTACTTGGGCATCTGATTGGTGTGTTAATTTCAATGCCTCAAACACTAAGCCTATGTTGTTTACTAGAAAACATGATGTTAATATTCCCCCTTTATATATGAATGATGATGTCTTAGAAGATGTACTTAAACATACACATCTTGGTATACATTTTTGTCCTAATGGTACCTGGAAACATCATATAAATGAAATCTATAAAAAAGCTTGCTCTCGTCTTAATATTTTGCGCATGATGAAACATAATCTTGGTAGGAACTCACTAGAAAAGCTTTATTTTGGTTTTATAAGACCTATACTAGAATACGGAAGGGTAGTTTTGGGATAATTGCACAATAGAACAGTCTGATCGTATTGAATCAGTGGAATACGAATCAGCCAAAATTGTAACAGGTCTTCGGAAGGGTATCTCAAGGGTTAAGATGTATGGCGAATTAGGGTGGGAATCCTTGCAAAACAGACGCAAGAAGCAAAAACTTATTATAATGTTCAAAGCTCTGGAAGGAGTGCTACCCAACTATATAACAAATAATATTATTTCTTATATTAATATTGAACCTAACTACATGGTTATAAACCCCAGATTCTTCACCCCTCTCCAATTCCGCATCAAGTCATATAAGGATAGCTTTTGTCCAACTCTTCTGGATATATGGAACCAACTAGATAATGATACTAAGAACATTCAGTTAGTATCTTCATTCATGATTAAACTTTATGCAGATGTTGATAAATCTCCTAGTTTCTACTCTATTGGTTCTCGCAGCTTACATATTTGGCATTGCCAACTTCGAAATGAAGCAATCAGCTTAGATCACCACTTGTTTCAGTCTCATCTGTCCGATAGCTCCCAGTGTGCTTGTGGGGATGCAATTCAAAATAATTTCCATTATTTTTATGCTTGTCCATTGTTCATAAGACACAGAATACAACTTTTTAATTCTCTAAAAAAGTTTCAAGATGTCTTAAATTTGGATATATCATTGAAAGGTTCACCAATCCTTACTGTAGAGGAGAATACTGAGATATTCGATGCTGTTCACCATTTCATTACTGGTAGTAGGAGATTCATATGATTCAGTAAATTTTCCTTTTCTTTGTATTTGGTTATATAAGATTGAAAAGTCTTCCCATATATAGCTCCAATTCTTAAAATTGTTCAGCTTAATTAATAGCTGTAAATCTTTCAATTATTCAGGTCTCCCTTCCCCCTCCCCCCTTTACCCAATTTGTACTTGCCTATCTCAATCACAATCACTATTTTGTTCAGATATTTCCCCCCTTATTTACTTATTTGTCTCTCCTTCCTCCATCTCTCCCAAATTCCTTTTATATACTGAAAAAGAGTTAATTCATATTGATATGGTGGACCTCACTTACTTAGTGAATTTGATTACATAATTTCAGTTTACATGTTGCATATATTGTGTGTTAAATGTAAGTTCAGTCTATCCATCATGCTATGCCAATTCATCATCATTAATATTATAAATAATAATAGCTTAAATAAAAAACCATAATTTGGCTATTCCAAATTATAGCATACCTATTAACAAGGGGGAAAAAGGGGAAAACAACTTTTGTTTGTATGATTCTGCTATTAATATACATATTATATCATACCTATTAACAAACAAAAAAAAAGAAATGAAATGGAAAAATCCTTTTTGTTTTGCTTGTATGACTCTTCTATTAATATACATGTGTTTATGCTTGGTACTTAAGATGAATTGCATGTATACATGCTGGGTAGATTGGTCTATGTCTAATGTAAATTGTGTTCTAATTATTCCAGCTTGTTATTGGAGAGGATTTGCATAGGCATAGCCTGTTATCCATTCCTATTGATTTATCAATAACATATTTGAAATGAAATGCGTAATGGAACTGCAAAGTCTTTAAATCAAATCCAATAAAGAAAAACAGTCAAATAGAATTAGGCTAAATCCATGTCTGCCATCTCTTGCACAACGACCCGCGTCTTGCCAATATGACAGAATATATTTTGGACAGAAGATGTGGACAACAAGCTGTACATATCGGATATCTAATCCCATTCTTAAAGCAACGGTTGCAATAATGCATCGAATTCGGCTACTTTCACTTTTAAATTCAGTTAGTATTCTCTCTTTGGAATATTGGTGTGTACTTTTATGATAGATTTCTACCAATATATTATCAGCTTGTTTTTTTTTTTATCGAAACATGCATCTGCACCGAGAGAGTCCTTAAAAGTTATGAAAATATCGGAGACGGTGTCAATAGATCGAGAGTATATGATGTTTTTTTTTAGATTTAATACCGTGCAAGCGTATGTGATCAATCAGTCATCCCAGTGACATTTCGTATTCCGAACTTTCTCTTTTTAAAATCTGAATGAATATGTTGGGCCTATCTGGTGATTTGTATACAATATCGTTACCTTCATCAGATAGATGAAGATGTGTCGTTATATCAGCTTTAACTTTTTTGGTTGAAGTGCCAGTTAATGCCATGACTGGAGTTTGAAAAAAGCTGTGCAATTCAGATAATTGTTGATATTCTTGTCTGACTGAATTTTCTCCCCACTCGGAAATACAGTGTGCTTCATCAATAACTAGTAATATCATGCGAGTCTGCCAGGCTTTAGACAAAAACAAATTCTTCCAGTGAGTCTTCAATAAGCCAAAATTAAAATCGAAATATAAATTTAACATGAAGGATCTCTACAATGAGAGAATCCATCCAAATCCTATTTTGCCTCATTTATGGCTTCGAAAAATACAGGAAATAATTTTAGATAAATGCTTTTAAAATCTACAATATATTGGTGCCTTTTTGAACAGAGACATACATAATTTTATTACGGTGAATGATAATTGTCTCGCTCGCCGAATATTAGCATAGATGCATGAGAAGTAAAGGATTGAAGTCAACGTAAACTGGAAAAAAAAACAGTATTTTTATTGAATCGAACTACCGGGTTTAATCGGAAGCTGGATAATATCGTATCAGACTGATGATTGCATATACTGTATATAATTATGAATCCCGGGTTATGAATACTTATACTCATACACATTCGGTGAATGATAATTGTCTCGCTCGCCAATTTGTATTAGTATACAAATGTAACTTGAGACGTAAAGGACCGAAGTCAACGTCAATATTATTATTAATCAAGCACTCGAATTAACTCTGAATAGATTATATTGCACATGTTAGAATGATGAGTTCATCCGGCACGCTGTGAATACATACCGACTTAAGTACGGTGAATGATAATTTCCTCGCTCGCCGGAGGTATGCGTACATTTGTACATTTAAAGACCACAAGTTAACAAAACTATATTAATGAATTCACATGTCGAACATAGACCTTTTTATTATTAATTAGGATTAATAACCTTTCATCGTTAACTAGTCAATTGAAGACAACTGAAAATTGATATTAGTTGAACATTTATTCCTGAAGGAGTAACATTTGATATTTGTGGCAGTGAATGGAGTGAAATTTGATATACGTTGAACAGTTCCTGAAGGAGTACAGTTTTACTCAGTAAGTTTGTATTACTTGTAGTCATGACAGAAAGGTAACAGATTAACACAAACTGAAAATTCGCATATATTTTAATATTTCATTTAATGAAGTGAGCAACCCCACTTTTTTGTATTCCCTATGCATGGGATAGACACTGTCATCAAATTATTATTCATAAATCCAACATAATTCAATTAGGTTAAATAAAAAGGATAGTTTATAAAACTATACGCACAAAATAAAAGACAATACAAATTATACAGAAATTCGCCGATAAGTTCGTATCCCCATTATTTCCGTAATTTGGAAAGAACACTTTTAAAACATGGCGGTCAGTTTACACTGCCTACATCGCTGAAATAAACTTGGATTTAATGTGATAGTAGGATTGTTTCAATTGAAGTAAGTTATTTTTCAGTTTTAAAATAAATCTTTGATTGAAAAATCGTTTCTTATGGCTATGTAAATCTTTGGAAATGTCTGATATCTTCTTCTTCCATTAGTGTGCATAATTCTTCCGGGACATTTTCTCACAATTTCACCCGCACTGATAGCCGGTCGGAAAGTGCTAAGGCAAAATGGACAAACGAGATATGACTAAGCATTCCGCATGAAAAAAAAAGAAAAAATCCCAATGAAAACGTAAAATATGAATATGGAATGTGAAGTCATATGTTATAGGACTACCGGCACCCTTCCCCGTATTATTAATGTTAATATTCTTTTTTACACAAAGTACATTTGGCTTTGAACTTGGATTGTCCCATAACAAGCCACTGTTTATACTCATCATTTTCCATCCATTTTACATTAAAGGCGCAATTGCCAGGCATGTTGAGTGATGACAATTGACACTGGCTAACTATGCAGACGTTTTTCCATCTTGATTTTTAAAAATTACCTAACCCACATTTGTAGTGAAAGGAAACATTTTGAAACAGCTCCAAAATTACGTTTTTAGTTCAATTATACATTAATTATTCAAATTACTTAATTAGAGATAAATACCCTGTTTTAAGACTTCATGAAATCTTCTAAAACATTTCCAATGCCAGATTAGTGTACAATAAGAATTGTAAATTCATTTCTTTTTCTTAAATCTGTATGTTATATTGACCACAAACTGGTTACAGGTTTTTATGATATCTTACGGTTCAAGGGGAACACAGGTGTCATTAGAGCAGCTAAATGCAATCAAGCATGAATTATAGATTTGTATGATCAATGGAGTAAATAAAGTTCGTTTTCTACACACAAATCTGACGGTAAAAAAATGTTTACACAATTGACAAGAATTTCATGACTTTTCCATGACTTTCAAGGCCTTTATTTACTATTTTCAATATTCCAGAATTGCATGACCCGTATGAACCCTGATTGTAGGTTATTCTTGCTGTTCAACAACGAAACTGTATATCTATAACTAGGACTAAACGTTTGTCTTCAGTCAAGGAGGGACTGCAATCTTAATGTGACAAAGTCTATTCACGTAGTAGTTTCAATCAAATGTGGATACTGAAATACTGTAAAGACCTTCTTTGATAGTTTAATTATCTTTATTATTTAAAAAAGTTTCATCTGAATTGACTTCAACAGTTTACAAGCCATTTCTCTTGAAGATGTATAAACACAGTCATGAAATTATTTATTTTATTTTGTCAAGTACGAAACAAATCCAAAGTTGCTACACAGAAAATGGAGTCATCACTACGTTGGAGTTCCTTATGCAATGTACATATTTGTAACGTATTTGTTGAGTTCGCAGGGCACATTGTTCAGCAATTTGTTTTATGTAAAAAAAACAAAAACATTACCTATGACATGTATTTGCATATTAGGGTTATACTTTCCTACAAATCATGCTAAGTGATACTCACAAATATTGCAAGATTGGCATATTGTTGAAATAGGTGTCCTCTATCACTGATATGTCATTGTGGCCTAAATTCCTATAAATAGTCAACACATGCCTTATGTTTATACCTTCTTAAATATATGGCTTTCTGTTCTGTCTTAAACAATATATATAACAACACTGCGTAATTGTTAGTTGTTACACATAACGTATTTATATTTGTGTTAAGAAAAATAAACAAACCCCTATAATTAATGTAGCTATCTACAAAGGTGGGATTGAAAGCAGTTTCTATTAATGAATGTCTGTAATCTTTAGCTGTTACACTGTATTTGTATGTTTGATTAGAATGTACAAAGTTATTTTATTTTGTTGTGGAATTTCAATATTTTATGTAAATTGTTCTTAAACTAGATAAATTATACATATGCATGTATTGCAATTTACAGAAAAAAATAAAATAAGAGGAATACTTACAACCTTTTCAGATTGATCAAGTTGTTGAAGGTGTCTGATTTTATAGATGAGATTTTATTGTTAGTCAAATATCTGCCAAAAAAAAAATACACAAATACATTGCAAATAAGTTTAAATCGTTGATCCTGTGTGTAGTTGTATTTCAATTAATACAATAAAAAAAGCATGTAATAAGTCTTCGAACATTCCTGATTTCATCGATGTAATGAAAAACAAAAACGCTAGAGCAGCTCAAGGTATATAATCGGAAATCGTAGAAATTGGGGCAAAATCTTTAGAACTCGTACACGCACTGTCAATTAATTTTTGATCTTGTTAAAGAGGCTTGTAACACCACAAACACACTTTCTAAAAGATGCGTCGTCCAGCATCATAAATTGATTATAAATAAACATACAATTGAGCATAGCCGCCATCATAGTAAGAAAAGTTTGAAGATATCAAAACATCTTTAACAAATATATTTTATCATGTAAGCCAACGATATATTGATATAAACTGGACATGTGACGGTTTCCAGTTCTCAGTCGACAGTCCTTACCTAGCACTTTCAATGATGGCAGATATTGACAAGCTCTCGATAGAGAACTGTCAGGTGAAAATAGTAAAGTCTGTATTTCTATATAATATGTATATATTAGTGAATTTCGTTCTCGTCCTGCATATGTGTTAAATATTTGTCACGGGAACGTTAAGCTACAAAACATCAATCAATCAATCAATAAATCAATATTGGATAAGCTTGACCATTATTACCAATTTTCCAATTCATTGCAATTTGAAGAACAACAATAAGTGAAAATAATGATCTTTCATTTTGATAACTAAAGCCCAACTATATCTATATTACTTTTAATTTATGCTTGACATAATGTGGTTATGCATCCATACAAATCATACTAAGCGATACTTACAGATATTGTAAGCTTGGTAGATTGTTGAAAGTGTTGTTCTCTATCACTGATATGTCATTGTACTGCAACCCTCTATAAATAGTCAACACATGTCTTATGTTTATACTTTATTAAATATGTTGCTTTCTGTTCTGTCTGCGTAATTTTGAGTTTTTACAATTAATCGTATTTATATTCGTGTTAAGAAAAATAAGCAAGCCCCTGTAATTGATGTAGCTATCTACAAAAGTGAGCTTGAACGCGGTTTCAATTAATGAATGCCTGTAATCTTTACCTGTTAGTAGTCTTATTCCTACAGATGTTTTCTCCAATCATGGAGCACCACCGAAAGTTTTTCATTCGGAACTTTTCCACTAACGGGAATGCCTAATTACATATAAACCGCAACTGCAGTATATCCCATGATTACATAATTTGTTGTTTATAAAAATTCCTGAAAATGTGTTAATTTTACAGTTAAGATATATGAATAAGGGTAATAACAAAATTACCGAACTCCGAACAATCTTACAAAGGGAAAGTCAAAACTCATAATTATATAAACAGACAAAATCAGTCAACAACCGGAAAACTGTGAAAACCGTAATGACCCTGACTTGGTACAGGTATTTTTTATTAAATAATTTAATAGTTTTTATTAAATAATTTATAAAGATAATAATTATTTTTTGTAGTATTTGTCCCGTGAAAAACGAATTTATCTCCCCCTTAATTTTATTGAGTTTTTGCGTATGTAGACTTAAATTATCGGGGTCGGTTTATAACCAGGACAGGTATTTTCATTACGTTTATAGGTATAACTTTTGTACGGAATGAGATATTTTAATGATGTAAACTTCATGATAAAGAAGAGATTAAAGGCTTTAATTTAATATAAGGTTTTTAATTTGTTTTTTTATTTTTGATGCCATTAATCGTGTCAGGATTGTATTTTTCAATGGCGTTAATGACGATAATTTGTATCACAATATTTGTTTTGATCACGTATAACTCTTTTAAATCAAATGTCTGTCAAATAAATGTGTTATTCTGGCGTAACCGCCTATAAAAAGTCAACATATATCTGTATTAAATTATTGGTTGACTAATATATCTTAAACAGTATATATTTGATACTCGTGATAATGTCAATTGAAGTTATCACCTTAAAACTTACAGGAATTGTTGCTTAATTATTTGTGATTTGTTTGCCTTCTTGTCGTAGACAAACACAGGTTAACAATCCGTTCATTGATATGTTTCACTTTCATCTATAGCTATATTACCACTATATCACTACAATTTAATGAATTAATTATATAAAGTATTAAACAAATAGAGCTATACATTTATACAAATGATATTGAATGATGCTCACAGCCAGTACAAACGTGGTAGATATGTAATTGTACTGTAAATCTCTATACATAGTCAACATATGTCTTTAGTTATATTTAGCTAATTGCACCGGGAATGTAAATAAGCAAAGTTGTTTTATAATTTTTGTTGTAACATATAACTTATAAATGTGGACACCTGGCTTTCTATATTGTAGTTATTTTTATTAGAGCTTCACAAAGAAAATAAAAAATTAAACGTAAGCAAATACTGACCACCTTCAACAATTTGAAGATTTTGTCAGAGGTTGCACATGACAATTGAAAAAGAATAAAACTATTTGAAAATGCGGGAGTGATTGATTGACTGGTGTGTAATGCCACTTTTAGCAGTATTTCAGCTATGTCGTGGTGTAAACAAATTATATATACTAAATTTATCAACTACAAAATCCTTAAAAATAAGATATGATTATAATCTAACGATTATGAAGTCTCAAGTCTCCCAAACCGGACACTGACAACAGGTTTAAAAACAAATCAAAAGCTACCTTTGAAATCGAACAATGTTGAAATTTTGCGGTATTGTGGCGGCCATTTTCAAAATGAAGACAGGTAGATATTTTTCGATATCGGGAATCAATTCAGGTCATCATAATCTACCTGCATATGAAATTTTCGTTGAAATCGAACAATGTTGAATTTGTACGGTATTGTGGTGGCCGTTTTGAAAATGGCGACCAGTAGACATTTTTCAATGTCGGAAATCAATTCGGGGCGTCATTATCTACCTAAATATCAAATGTTGATGATATCGGACAATGTTGGATTTGTGTGGTATTGTGGCGTCGATTTTGAAAATGACGACGACTAGAAATTTTTAAATGTCGGGAATCTATTCGGGACATCATAATCTACCCATATATCCAATTTAGATGATATCGGACAATGTTGAATTGTTGTGGTATTGTGGGGGCCATTTTGAAAATGGCGATCGGTAGAAATGTTTCAATGCCGGGAATGAATTCGGAACATCATTATGTACCCACATATCAAATTTGTTGATATCGGACAATGTTGAATTTTTACCGCCCATTTTTATGCCGTGTTTTGGCAGCCATTTTGAAAATTTTGAAAACGTAGAATTGCTCCTCTAATGGTGACATATCACTATGTCAAATTGTATGTCTCTATCATTATCCATTTAGAAGTTATCACCATTAATGTACGAAATTTCATTTTCCCATTGGATTCTATTGTAACCCCCACCCCTTTTGAACCCCTCAAAATATGATTTTATCCCCCTTTAACACAAAGCTGAAAATCTTAAGACCAACTAGAAACATATATCTGTAGCTCCACCTAGTTTCATGAAATTATGTCCAGAGTTCCTGAGATCTGCCGTGGAAAAGTTCATGTGCCAAAGAAAGAAAGAAAGAAAGGAGGAGAATAATAATAATAATAATAATAATAAGAAACGGAGCAAAAACAATAAGTCTACAAAAGTCGTTTGGGAGACTTAATAAAACATATTTGTGTATAAAAGAATCGTGTGTTATATATATTTAGAATATGTGTATCTATCTATATTTCAGCATTCAAATAAATTTCTTCTACAAATTTCAAAATGGTGTCACCTGCGACATTCGTAAACAAAATCATATAAATTGTTGACGTTGTAGTATGTCTGTCCAGATTCAACAACATCTACGCAGACGATTTAAATATGCTTCAGTGAATAATTGGAATGAGGTGGAATGCATTCCGGGCGTTCCTTATTATTTAGTAAATAACTACGAGTAACACCACCATGAACAGTACGACCATCTGGTCAAGACTTATTGACCGTAAGAACAAAGAATTTTGCCAACGAAGGAATGGATTATGAGCAATTTGCTATTAATTTGCTGGTCTCAGCTGTCTGCCATCGTTTTAAAATCCAATTCATAATAATAGCCCTTAAATCTGTATATATGGAATAGAACAACTGGTTAATGGGTTATCAGATGCGTCGGATGTTCTCGGAATTCTTCTTAATGTCAATCGTGGGTAAAAAAAATACGAAATATTGAGATGCGAAGTAAAACCAGAAGAGTTTGAAGATATGTTCCTGTATTTTCCTCATTTATGACATATCACCGGGTTTGCAACAAGAATAACACGAAAGGTGCCACTAGCGGAGCAGGAACTAAAATCACCCCAGAACTTTAGTTTTATGTATATTGTTTTGTAGTTCATTGTGTGTGTCTTTGTCTCATTTCTTTTTGCTATTGTGTCCTTTGATTTACGGGTTGTCTACCCCTGTGTTATCTTCATTTTTCATATATGCACAATAATAAATATTACAAATACAACATAATCTTTGTGTAGTCACAGACTTACAAGTTATAAGTGTTATTGGGTAAATCTGTTGGAATACTATCCAGTCCCCTACTGTTACAGTCAACAGAAACTCCATTTGAAGTGTTAGTACAATCACAGACACTAGGACATGATGATGCCACACCGACAAGTAGAATCACAGCAACTATTGTTGTTATAAGACACTGCATTTTGCGTCGTCAGTCTACAAATACAAAATGTATTACTTAATAGTTATTGTTCAATGTTGTCATATAAATAAAATTTACGAATAAAATGAAAAATAAAATATCATACTGAAGAAATATATTATGTGATTGTTGTTTAATGGCAAAATTGCAAAAGTGTTTTGAATAAATGTTTCAAAACGGACAAGATGATCTAATTTGCCTCTACCTTGTGAGAATCCACACTGTATATTGGACAATATTCCATTGGATTCATGAAACCATAGACGGGCATTGATCATCCTTTCCATGGTTTTACAGACGCAACTAGTTAGTGCAATAGGACGATAATTTGATTGTTCAGAATGGTCTTAGCCAGGATTTGGAATAGGAATGACATTAACTAATTTCAAGATTGATGGCATGTCGCCTGCTTCCCAAATGCCATTCATTAGATCTAAAACAGCTTGGTGTAAAGACTCCGAAAGGCGTTTGAGAAGTTGGTAGCGGATATCCTCGAGGCAACATACAATAGCAGTTGCCTTATCCAACGATTTTGCAATTCTTATAACGAAAACGGGCAATTGTCCTAATTCAAATTCTTTTGATTTAAAATTCAACTTAGTTTTTTCTTTTTGCGCTTGAAATTGTTGACATCATTGATGGCAATTTTCTGTAGACCAGTGTTTTATAAAAGGCTTGGCCTAATTTATTTCCGATATGCTGTTCAGAGGTTAAAATGTCTAGGTTTTTGTTTTTCATTTGTCCATGTCCCTGTGGATGACCTCTGGAGTGTAGACTCTTGGCAGAATTCCTGTCGACATTTTTGTTGAGTTGAATAGGGAGACGAAATTGAAGCTTTAACTGCATTTGAAGTGGTGGCTGTTAGAGAAGAACTTGATGCTTTGTTTGATGGTGTAAACATTTTGTCTTTTGCTTTAACAGTCAGTCGAGCTAGATTTTCCGGGCCTTTAATCCAGGTGAACATTGCTTGAGCTTCAACTTAATTGAAAACAGAATCACCGACACCGGTATATGATTTGTGCCAAGATGACGTTAACATTAATGCACAAATGAGTGGGGAAGAAAACATTGAGGAATCAGATCATTCTATAGATGAGGAGGATGATACATGTATAGAAATAACTCCTGCAGCAGATACAATGTAAAATACAAAGACTTGTACACCGTGTATAAACATAATAAACAGTCAGGTACAACAGCGAGTAAACAAAATAACAGTGAATCAACTCCTAAAGTAACAAATGTAGAAAACAATCAAACTCAGTAAGACGGGTTCTAAAATCCATGGAAGCCTTTATGAAGAAAGTCACAAGAAAATGATCTAGCAATATTGACCGTACCCTGCTAACACTTCCTGATATACTTTATGATCAACAAAGAATGAATAACAGTAAAGGACCCACATACAAGATTTAGTTTAGGTTTATGGATCTTAACGTCACTTTCAACAATATTTCAAGCGGAGTACAGGCAGAAAACCACCGACCTGTCACTGTATCGAGTACTGATAGGTATTGATTGCGCAGGTAGTTGTAACTCCACCTACCATATGATCAAGTCTACAACGGCTCCTCCCAAGTACAAGGAAACACAAAAGTTAAATAGTGTAATATTATTTAAAAGCAATATCAGTATAAGATATTCAATAGATAGTTTTTTTTTTAAATACTCGGAAAATGCATAAGCTCAGATATAGATTTAATTTGTAGATGGGCTATGGAAACTTTATGTCATTTGTTTCTTAAATATAGTTAGGGGTGGAATTGTAGCTCTTATTGTTTTTTTGCTTGTTGATATACAACTATCGATTTCACCTGTTTGTAGAGCTTGCTGAATTCCGACTCTAATTGAGGTTGTGTGACAAAATTAGTTAACACGTACTTAAAATTAAAGCTATTTATAGGTGATAATTTACGCACTTGACCGTATAATTTCCTTTCCCACTTCCACTAATTGCCTTGTCTGTGTACAGTGTTTAAATTGTTTAATATACACAGTTGGCATGCAAATAAATAACTTACAACTTTCGAAACAGTAGACCTTTTTTATTTTTCAAGTGGTTGGTTAAATATAACATTTTAAGCATACGAATAGTTTCTATTTTTACTTTCCATATTGTTTATAATTACTACGATAATTAACAGAGTCATCAACGGTTTGGGATATGAAAAAATGTACGGAAACAGTCTGATCATTTACACGCTTTGTGGTTTTCATTGGGTTATATGAAATCGCTTTGATGATGCAGACTTTTGGAATTGTCTGTTTAAAATGGTATAGTCCAAAACAGGGTATATAAACGCTTGTCGCAGCGTGTCTGGTGACTTTTGCGTTACTCTGTTGAGCAACATGTTTGGTCAATAGCCTATGCAATACTAGTATTAGCTCTTGGTTACGTGATTAGCAGCTTTAGACACAGTTTAAATTGACTATAGTTGCGTGCATAAAACGCACAGGTCTGACGCACCAGTGTTGAACAACGCACAGGTTGAATTAACTATAGTAGCGTGCGTAACACGCACAGGACTGACGCACAAGTGCTGTTAAAACGGACAGGTTGAATTAGCTATAGTGGCGTGTGCAAAATACACAGGACTGACGGACAGTCCTTAAAAAACGCACAGGTTGAATTAACTATAGTGGCGTGCGTAAAACACACAGGATTGTCGCACAGGTTGATCCAGTAATAGCTGCGGGCGTAAAAAACGCACAGGCTGAACCAGTAATAACTGCGTGCGTAAAACGCACGGGTTAAACTAGCAATATGTGCGATGGTAAAACGCACAGGTTAAACTAATAATAGGTGCGTGCGTGCGTAAAACGCAGGGGTCCGACGCACGGGTGCCTAAAGCGCACAACATTGTCCATAGGTTTAACTGTATAAGCTAAAAACACGATATACAGAGCGTCACTTGAATCCAGAGGAGTAACTCTGGCACGAATCGGATTACGCCAGTGACGTGCAACCCTCTGCACGTTACAGTTGGACCTTTCGGGTACTATGATCTCATTTGTGGAGTTCGTCTAATAAGTACATTGACACCGTTCTATTAAATAAACATGTTTTCTACAAGGTTCCATAATTACGTATATTTGAATATGTATATAGACTTTCTTAGCTGTGGTAATATTTATTTTTCTTAACTCAGCCATTTGTTCCGCTACAATAAGTAGGACAAAGGTGTAGAAATATATAATCGACTTAGGAAAACTTTCAAAAATCCGGCACGTAATTTCCTGATACGGATGTACAAAGCTAATTTCCATCCGAAATCGATTCTATATTATTATACCATCATGTGAATTTTTTTAAAACTATTGTTTAAATATAATTGGATTGCTGATATAATATATTAACGTAAATTCCCAAAAATATAACGTTCAATTTTAGAAACAGACCCATAACGGAAAGATATAGTAAATATACAACGAAATAAAACAATAGGGGATTGAAAATGTTTTGAAATTAGCTTTTCGTTGTCAAATAAAACACTGTAATAAATTGTCAGTAAATAAACAAACTAAACCAGTTGGTATTAATGTATGGAATCGAGTGAGTGAGTGGTTGTTGTTTAACACCAATTCAGCATTTTTTCAGCTATATCATGGCAAGAACAAGTTAATTTTCAATGAGATTATGATGAGGTCCGCTTTCTACTAGACCAGCATGCTGAGTTGGATTTTTATAGTGCTAGATCACTGAAACAACAGTCCGCGGATAGACATATCACCCCAATCGGACACATTAGCCTGTTTCCGGGAAAACCAGTCTTTGCTCTTTCTCCATAATGATGTGTGCTTAGCGGAGAAGCAATAAATACTATTTTTTTAGTCTTTGGTTTGACTCGACCGGAGCTCGAAATCACGATATACCGCACTCGAGGTGAGCACGCTAACCATTACGCCACCGATGCGGTTGTGTATGGAATCGATGGTTTACTCATGATGCAATCCTTTATATGCATCATCTATATAGTTTCATTTTCAAATATTTGTCAGAAAGTTTTCAGATGGAAACTGTAGGAAATCTAGAGAGGAAAATATTCAACTCGTGCCCAAATTCGACTGCATCTCGAAAAGTAAAATAATGTAATGGATCACGTGACTTATCGCGTGATTTCGCTTAGGATATGCATACGACACCATCTGCAGAAAAGAAACTTTCAATAAAATACGGACGACACCATCCGTGCATGTAACTAAGTTAATTTATATTAAAATACGGACGACACCATCCGTTAAAAATGAAAAGAATATGCAGACGGCACCATCTGCAGAAAAGAAATGTACATTACCATATGGAGGACACCACCCGTTAAAGCGGAAATGAATGTGCAGACAACATCATCTGCAGAAAAGATATTTACATTAGAATACGGACGACATCACCCGTTCAAAAGGAAAATAATATGCAGACGGCACCATCTGCAGAAAATAAATTTTGAACAGATATATCATGTTTGGGAGGGGTATTTGCGAAAAATTCAAGTCGAGAGACGAACATTTCTGATATTTAGCCGCTTAGGATATGCTTCAACCACCATGATTCCGTCTTCAACCATTACGGGTCGCAACACACGACAACTGTGTCGCCTCTGTCATCTACGCATATGACAAGCAAGAGGGTGGGGCGGGTCTATTCTCAGTACCCCGGAAATCACACGTAGCGGCATTCCCTGATAACAATGTAATGAACCGAAGCCATCATATGCCGATATTCTAACAGGGGAATATGGGACAAGTAATCCTTAAGATTCCGAAAACATGATTAATAAATCTAGATCTAGCGAAAGACGAAAACGTGTTTGGGTCTGTAAAACCAGAGAAATAAAAGTGGCTCAATTGTGGAAATATATAAAGCCATCGGAATGAAAGTTCACGTAGAGTTATAATCAGCATCCATTGGAGAATGTATATGGATAACGGAGACGATAGACTGGCCTTAGTGACGCAAGACTTAGCTTTGCGTGGCAAGCAGATTACTTTTGCACACACAAAATCATCGAAATGCACAGATTTAGACCATACCTCGTCGGAATAAAAAGGAACAAAACATATCCCTCTGTCATCTGATGAATGACAGATACACAGACCCCTTACACTGGAAGGGTGTGATATTGAACTTTTATTCAGAGAAAGACTAAAAGCAGATGATAAGCTTACAAATTTTGAAACAAGAGACAGACAGGTAATAAGAAAAACACTACGAATTTCATATCCTAGATAGAACAATAAAGAAAATGGAATAATAAATAGAAGCAAAGCTGATCATGAATGTCGACAGAGAGACACATTTCTGTACCAATGCTCGAATACCTGGGTATGAAAAACACGCAATCAGTCTGGGCATTAAAAGATGGACTGCCCCAATTATATTAACTTTGATACAGAAATCAGTGAATAATTTTTTTTTTGATATATCAGATCATTCTAAAGATGAGGAGGATGATACATGTATAGAAAAAAACAAAATAACTGTGAATCAACCACTAAAACAACAAATGGGGAGAATATGAAAATGTGAACAGATAACGGACAACAGACGACGGACGCCAAGTGATGGCAAAAGCTCAAATTGACAATAATTCGAATGTTTGTTGGTGAAATCGCCATTAGCACACCTAATTATAAGTCGGTTTCTTCTCCGAAGCTTACTGGACACTGATAACTGCAATAAATAACCAGAAAGCATGTTGTAGGTCAATATTATATAATGGTATTTAGTAAGAATGACACTTAAAATCAAAAATACGTGATGAAATCAATAAAAAAAAAAACAAACTCTGCAAAGGGAAAAATGTAAACAAATTATATTACATATTATTGACAACACTTGAGTTGGCTTCATTTTATTTTTTTTAGAGAATAACCCCCATGAAGTTAATTATTTTAGTCTCTAATTTAAAAAGAGATATCACCTAGCGTTTTCTCCTGAAACAAAGAATATATAAAAAACTACGATGCAATTCTGTCTAAATACGTTTCAGCCGAAAAAAGATACTAAATTATGCTTGCGTGTTGAAAAATAGAGTAGGTCTGTATAACGTCTTTTTTAATTTTTACACAAAGCTTGCTGAATCCTCCTTTGTGTCGTTTTCGCGCAGGATCCGTCAATATTTTTATTTATAACATGTGCTTTTTTCAGCAAACAATTTCGCAGATGCGCAAAGGCTTTACCGAATGAGGTCACTGTGTAGGTCTTCAATGGTCATATGATCATATTCATGAATATATGAATATTATGCGGGTAAACATTGAATGCATTACTGGATGCAAGAGAATCGAACAGCGACGTATCTTCCTCGTTCCAGGCTATTTACGTATTATATTATGAAAAATTTCAACTGCAATTAGTATAAAACATCGAACTTTTAATATAAAAAAAATCAATCTGAGTGATTGTATGCCTTTAAACAAAATTAAAGCAAAATACTCTGAAAATGCGTAGCTCAATATAGATTTAAAATGTAGATAGGAAATAAAAACGTTATGTCATGTGTTTCTTAAATATAGTTAGCTGCGGAACTGTGACTATTATTGTTTATATGTGAATATATCGATTTCACCCGTATTTAGAACTCGCTGAATTCCGACTCTAACTGAGGTAGGACCTTTCGGGTGCTATGATCTCATTTCTGTAGTTCATCGAATAAGTACATTGAAACCTTTCGATTAGATAAATATGTTTTTCTACAAGCGCCATAGTTAAGTATATTTGAATGTTTATGATTACGTCCTACAATCACAGGCACTCATGGCACGAATTACCACCCCCCTCTTTTTTAACTTTTTGCTTACATATATATGTTCAATTAAATTTCTTTATTTCTTTATCATTTCATCTATTTTTCCTTATTTTAACTTGTTCGTGTCAATATTCATACAATCTTATGCTAACAGCAACTTAGATGTTTCGATCCTATATATACTAATTATCCATGGTGGTGTAATGGTTAGCGTACTCGCCTCGAGCGCGGTAGATCATGGGTTCAAACCCCGAACGGGTCAAACGAAGACTTTAAAATGTGGGTTGCTTCTCCGCTAAGCACGCATCATTATGGAGAATGAGCAAAGACTGGTTGGCTCGGAATGAGGACAATATGCCCAAGCGGGGCAACATGTCTATCCGCGGACTATTGTTGCAGTGAGCTAGAACTAAACAATCCAACTAAGCGGACCTCACCATCATTTCATTGAAATTTAACTTGTTCTCGTCATGATACAGCTGATAAATTGCTGAGTTGGCGCTAAGCAACAACCACTCACTCACTATGTATATGTTATTATGTATCCGGGCACAAAGCTAAACATGTAATCATTTATAATTTATTTAGAAATTAATACAACATTAAAAAAAAGTTAAAAGGTCGGGACCGTCGTGGTCGTGATAGTTGGATTTACAACTACCTGTGCAATCAGTGCCTATTACCACTAAAATTGTGAATTCGAACCACTTTCATGGCGAGGTGTACTCGATACAACATTATGTGATATAGTTTATCAGTGACTTGCAACAGGTCGGGGGTTTTCTCTGGGTAATCCGGTTTCCTCTACCAATAAAACTGACCGTCACGATAATACTGAAATATTGTTGGAAGTGGCGTTGAACACCATAAACCAAACCAAACCAACCAGTTAAAAAGGCATTGTTGTGGAATATAAACTAAAAAATAATTAATGGTTAAATGTAGCAAATATACATATGTATTGTATATTTAAGCTTTTAATTTGTATGTATATATTGAAATTTTGAGAAGGGCTTGGCCTCTCATTATATATGTAACAAAGGGGAAGCGTTTCAATAAAATAGTATTGTGTTGTTTAAAAGAAAACATTATTGGACAATATAATACTAATGTTAATAGTACATAGCTAAATATTTTGATAAGCTAGGTAAATTGTGTTTACCAAAACATTTACAGGTGGTTGACTACAGCCTTATAGGTAAAGATTGTTTTCCTTTAATAAAAAAAACGTATGCTATGTTACCGTATGCTATATGTCCCATGAATGTTTTCTATTGTTGGTATGTTAGTGAATGTTTTCTATTGTTGGTATGTTAGTGAATGTTTTCTATTGTTGGTATGTTAGTGAATGTTTTCTATTGTTGGTATGTTAGTGAATGTTTTCTATTGTTGGTATGTTAGTGAATGTTTTCTATTGTTGGTATGTTAGTGAATGTTTTCTATTGTTGGTATGTTAGTGAATGTTTTCTATTGTTGGTATGTTAGTGAATGTTTTCTATTGTTGGTATGTTAGTGAATGTTTTATATTGTTGGTATGTTATATGTACCATGAATGTTTTCTATTGTTAGTGAATTTTCTCATTTGTTAGCTATGTTACTCTTATTCATCATTTCAGTGTATTTAGAAAAAACATCTTTATTATTCAATTATTCTTAATTATATGAGTGTCTGGATCACTCTTCAAACTGTGTCTGAAGGGCTCTACGACGATGTATCTTCTTCACGTTTTGAAAATTTTATGAGTGCTTGTTAAAAATGTCCATAGAAAAATCAAGTGTTTTAGAGAGCAATTTTGATGCCAGGAGAAGGCTAGAATGCAAGATTTTGCAACATTTACCCCAGACCCCCTGCCGTAATACCACCTCGCTCTGCGAGGTGGGAGACTCGCTTCACCAGTCTTTTAATTCTCCTATGACTTTTGTTTTTTCTCCTAAAACTCAAAGAATAAATGACATCCCTGTCAACTACATTCCGAAATACCTACAAATATTTCACCTCTTGGTAAAATAAAAACATTTACCTGACACATTATTATTATTATTATCGGCACATTAGTGCTTGCAATAATCGTCCAGCAAAAGGTATTCCTGTCGACAGACTCCACATTAACTAATTTTCGGTCCGGTTCCGGTTCATGTTTCGATTTGAAAAAATGGGTCACCTATGTGTCGCATGTTTCGAAAACCCATTTATGTTTTAGATGAAAAAAGCAACAAACAATTATGTGATTCAGAATCATGTTCCAGATTCACCTTAAAGAATGTCGCCCCAGGTTCTAGCTTAGGGCATCGACAAACACGTGGTAGGGTTATATCGGTTAATTGGATCCCAACACTCCACTAGCCTGTTTTAAATGTGAGAGGGTTCAAGATTGAAATATCACATGTAGAATGTTTTTCGCTTTGTTATCTCCTGCTTTATTGCTAAAGGGGAGTAAAATATTCACGAGCACTTAGTGTTTCTGTTTGTTTGCGCCATTTGTCTTGTGTGCCCATTGTTGTCAGTTTCTCTGAATTGTCCGTTCATGATTGCCCCTTCGGGTTTCACTAACGTTTGTTCATCAATTGATTGAATTTCGAAAACATATACAGTGACCAAATTAATTATTCGCATCTAAAATTAACGAAAAAGGCCAGTTAGTTGAACAATTGTTATAATTCAATACATTGTAACTTTTTATTTGTAAATAACTAATTATTAAACAAAAAACACCTTTATTAACATTAATAAAGGTCGAAGTCCTTTTAACGGTACACTGTCAGATTTTTCCTCCTTTCTATATTGATACCCAAATATATGTTCTCCGGAAGTTTAAAAAAAATAGATCAATAGATATTTAGAAACGCAAAAGAAATATATTTCAATAAAAAATTCCCAATTCTTTAATTATTTACTCTATGCAAAATCGAAATAAACTTGAATTCAAATTCTAATAAAACAAATTCTTTCTACGAAATTCTCGACGGAAGAGCGGCGTAGGTAAAATGAACGGAACAGCCATAGGAAATCGGCTACAAAATTCATTCAAAATAAAAGATAATAACTTGTACGGATCATCGTATTATTGAAATTTTAGGACTTCGTCCTACAAACAGGTTGCCTGTCTCATATTATGCCCAATTAAAAATATGAATATTTGGAATTTCCTGTTCATGTGACGTCACACAGTCCGTTCCTATAATTTGAATAAATAAATAATATATCTGACTCTTCCCAACATCGTGCCCTTTTGGTTATGTTTTAATATCAGATCAACTGCAATACAATGTTTACAATTCTATATTGTCCTAATGTTTTTCTTAATATTCCCATCCCATGTTACATAAAACAAATGAGTTTACTATTGTAGTTGGGGGGAGGGTTATCTACGTATAATATCATGCTTTACGTGAATGTTCGTAGGTTAAATAACTGTAAGTTTTAACATATTTCATGCGTACACATGCTTTTTTTCTTTTTTGTCGCCAATGCTATCGTACTTTCCCGTGGTTTTCGTGGTCACTGGTCGATGTGTTGACAAGGATAGTCCTGACCGGTAATTACAAGCAAAATATATTCTCACACTTTCCCTTTTCGTCCTTTAGTGTAATAAAATGCTTGACATGAAGTCATTATGATATTGTAAATATCAAAAGATAAATATACGGCGTTATTTTACGATTTACATAATTTTTAATGATAAAAATGCACCTGATCAATGCTGATATGTTATACCATACCAATTGTACGACGTCACGGGGCAGGACAAATCCGAGAATGGATTATGCCTTTCGTCTCCTCCACATTGAAGAGTTTTGAAAAATGGCGATCCCCATTATCTAGTGCAACAGGCAACTTCGATCACCAAAGTCTACCTTACGGTATACTATTTTTAACGTTCATTAGCACCAATGTCTTTTATTTACTGTCATTTAAATTTTCACGCTAACCTGTTAAGACCATGGCCTTTTCCTTTAAGCATTAAATAAGCATCAAGAGTACACATATGATTTTCTTAAGATAAAAAGTGACAATATCCGATGAATTATCTGAACTTATAATTCAACGTATCAGGTGGGCCTAACTACATTTGTAAAAAACGTTTTAATTGCATCATATCATTATACATAAATAAACATATTCTCACCCCAAAAGCGAGTTATTTCCTTTAGATGAACTGCATTGTCTGACGAGCTGCACCCTGTGTTCAAGTCTCGTGTCACGATTACCTATGGTATATATACGATTGGTAATATAATCTGACTTCCTTCTTCCTTGATAATCAAGTTTTAGAAAAAACACAAAAATATTTTATCTTGAAAATCTAAAATTCATCTTCATATAACAAGTAAATAAAACTACACAAAGGGATGACTAAGTAAAAAGTAGAGCAAAAGTGACAAGTTATTTTGAATTGAAGTCACAAGAAAAGAAATGCATGCACCTGTCACGTTTTCATTTTAAGTTGACCTATTTTACATAACCGACTATTCTAATTTGTTAAATTTAAATAATTGCATTGGTTTCAGTAACAAATCGGGCATATATAAGTTGCTATTGCAACATAACATTACTTAAATGTTAATTTGGTCGGTAGGTCACAAAAATAAATAAGCAATAATATAAATCTAAAGTGTTCAATATATGTATGGTTCAGCAAAATGTAATACAGGTACGAATAACTCCCGTCTTCCATATGCCACGGGCCAATCAAAGTAGTGTAAAATAACTGTCTGGTCCAGCAGAATGTAATACAAGTACACATAACTCTCGTTCTACAGATGCCACGGGACCAATCCAAGTAGTGTTAAATAACTGTCTGGTCCAGCAGAATGTAATACAAGTACACATAACTGTCGTTCTCCAAATGCCAGGGAACCAATCAAAGTAGTGCTAAATAACTGTCTGGTCCAGCAGAATGTAATACAAGTCCACATAACTCTCGTTCTCCAAATGCCACGGGACCAATCAAAGTAGTGTTAAATAACTCTCTGGTCCAGCAGAATATAATACAAGTACACATAACTCCTGTTCTCCAAATGCCACGGGACCAATCAAAGTACTGCTATATAACTGTCTGGTTTAGCAGAATGTAATACAAATACACATAACTCCCATTCTACAAATGCCACGGGACCAATCAAAGTAGTGTTACATAACTGTCTGGTCCAGCAGAATGTAATACAAGTACAAATAACGCTCGTCCTCCACATGTCACGGGTCAATCAAAGTAATGCAAAGTAACTGTCTGGTCCAGCAGAATGTAATAAAATACACATAACTCCAGTCCTCCAAATGCCACGGGGCCAATCAAATTAGTGTTAAATAACTGTCTGGTCCAGTTAGAGTGTAAGACAAGTACACATAACTCCCGTCCTCCAAATGGCACGGGACCAATCAAAGGAAATGTAGAATGAAGCCGGGGACCTTCCTTATTATCTTATCATCAAACGATTTAGAATATGCAGTATTTAATTAGTCTAAATATTTGATATAATGAAAAACAAAGAAATACCACACTTTCGGAACAGTTCCAAATTCCACTCAGAAATTCCAAGAAACAGAGACAACATCTACACCCCTAACACACACATACATGTCTCTCCCCACATCCCTAACACATACGTACATGTCCGTCCCCACACCCCCAACACACACATACATGTCCGTTCCACACCCCTAACACATACGTACATGTCCGTCGCCACACCCCTAGCACACACATACATGGCCGTCCCCACACTCCTAACACACACATACATGTCCCTCTCCACACCCCTAACACACACATACATATCCGTCCCCACACCCCTAACACACACATACATGGCCGTCCCCACACTCCTAACACACACATACATGACCGTCCCCACACCCCTAACACACACATACATATCCGTCCCCACACCCCTAACACACAGATACATGTCCGTCCCCACACCCCTAACACACACATACATGTCCGTCCCCACACCCCTAACATACAGATATATATCCGTCCCCACACCCTTAACACGCATACATATTC
Source organism: Bathymodiolus brooksi (assembly GCA_963680875.1). Classification (NCBI taxonomy): domain Eukaryota; kingdom Metazoa; phylum Mollusca; class Bivalvia; order Mytilida; family Modiolidae; genus Bathymodiolus; species Bathymodiolus brooksi. The sequence goes on along the minus strand of OY804589.1, from coordinate 53,480,841 downwards.
GTCCCCACACTCCTAACACACACATACATGTCCGTCCCCACACCCCTAACACGCACTTTGTACAGATATCTCAATAAAAAGTGGTAAAGTTGGAATATATTTATGAGCCCAAAACCTCTGATGTAATTTATAAAATAATCAGAAATCGAACAAGATTGATAATTCAAGCTCAAGTATCACATAAGTGAGGGTTTTGGTGTTTAACGCCACTTTCAAAAATATTTCAGTTATATCGCGGCTGTCAGTTTTATTGGTGGAGGAAACCTGACGGCTCGTATTACTCTTTGATTTTAGTTGGTTGGTTTTATGGTGTTTAACGCCACTTTCAACAATATTTCAGCTATATCGTGGCCACCAGTTTTATTGGTGGAAGAAACTTGAGTAACCGGAGAAAACCACCTACCTGCCGAAGTCTTTGCCAAACTTTATCATATAAAGTTGTATGCTCCTCGCCCTCATCGAGATTCGAACTCACAACATCAATGGTGATTGGCACTGATTACATAGGTAGTTGTAAATCAAACTACCATACGATCAGGACCACTATGGCCCCTATTACTCTTTGATGTTCCAAATTAGTGTGATGTTGTGAAGTTTCAAGCGTTTTATGATTCAGGAACAGATGATACGATTTTACCTTTTTTTGTACACCAGGAAAAAATATTATCGGGTGAAGCAAGATAACGCTGCAAAACCTCAGATGACATGTTCATAATGAACCTTGTAAAACATCAGATGACATGTTTATAATGAACCTGGTAAAACATCAGATGACATGTTCATAATGAACCTTGTGAAACATCAGTTGACATGTTTATAATGAACCTTGCAAAACATCAGATGACATGTTTATAATGAACCTGGTAAAACATCAGATGACATGTTCATAATGAACCTTGAGAAACATCAGTTGACATGTTTATAATGAACCTTGTAAAACTTCAGATGACATGTTTATAATGAACCTGGTAAAACATCAGATGACATGTTAATAATGAACCTTGTAAAACATCAGATGACATGTTCATAATGAACCTTGTAAAACATCAGATGACATGTGTATTATGAACCTTGTAAAACATCAGATAACATTTTTATAATGAACCTTGTAAAACATCAGATGACATGTTTATAATGAACCTTGTTAAACATCAAATGACATGTTTATAACGAACCTTGTAAAACATCAGATGACGTGTTTATAGTGAACCTTGTAAAACATCAGATGACATGTTCATAATGAACCTTGTAAAACATCAGATGACATGTTTATAATGAACCTGGTAAAACATCAGATGACATGTTCATAATGAACCTTGTGAAACATCAGTTGACATGTTTATAATGAACCTTGTAAAACATCAGATGACATGTTTATAATGAACATGGTAAAACATCAGATGACATGTTCATAATGAACCTTGAGAAACATCAGTTGACATGTTTATAATGAACCTTGTAAAACATCAGATGACATGTTTATAATGAACCTGGTAAAACATCAGATGACATGTTAATAATGAACCTTGTAAAACATCAGATGACATGTTCATAATGAACCTTGTAAAACATCAGATGACATGTGTATTATGAACCTTGTAAAACATCAGATGACATTTTTATAATGAACCTTGTAAAACATCAGATGACATGTTTATAATGAACCTTGTTAAACATCAAATGACATGTTTATAACGAACCTTGTAAAACATCAGATGACGTGTTTATAGTGAACCTTGTAAAACATCAGATGACATGTTTATAATGAACCTTGTAAAACATCAGAAAACATGTTCATAATGAACCTTGTAAAACAACAGATGATATGTGTATTATGAACCCTTTAACACATCAGATGACCTTATGCATAATGAACCGTGTAAAACATCAGATGACATGTTTATAATGAACCTTGTTAAACATCAGATGGCATGTTTATAATGAACCTTGTTAAACATCAGATGACATGTTTATAATGCACTTTGTAAAACATTAGATGACATGTTTATAATGATCCTTGTAAAATATCAGATGACATGTTGATAATGAACCTTGTATAACATCAGATAACATGTTCATAATGAACCTTATAAAACATCAAATGACATGTTCATAATGAACCTTGTATAACATCAGATAACATGTTCATAATGAACCTTATAAAACATCAAATGACATGTTCATAATGAACCTTGTAAAACATCAGATGACATGTGTATTATGAATGGAATAGGAATGACATTAACTAATTTCAAGATTGATGGCATGTCGCCTGCTTCCCAAATGCCATTCATTAGATCTAAAACAGCTTGGTGTAAAGACTCCGAAAGGCGTTTGAGAAGTTGGTAGCGGATATCCTCGAGGCAACATACAATAGCAGTTGCCTTATCCAAAGATTTTGCAATTCTTATAACGAAAACGGGCGATTGTCCTAATTCAAATTCTTTTGATTTAAAATTCAACTTAGTTTTTTCTTTTTGCGCTTGAAATTGTTGACATCATTGATGGCAATTTTCTGTAGACCAGTGTTTTATAAAAGGCTTGGCCTAATTTATTTCCGATATGCTGTTCAGAGGTTAAAATGTCTAGGTTTTTGTTTTTCATTTGTCCATGTCCCTGTGGATGACCTCTGGAGTGTAGACTCTTGGCAGAATTCCTGTCGACATTTTTGTTGAGTTGAATAGGGAGACGAAATTGAAGCTTTAACTGCATTTGAAGTGGTGGCTGTTAGAGAAGAACTTGATGCTTTGTTTGATGGTGTAAACATTTTGTCTTTTGCTTTAACAGTCAGTCGAGTTAGATTTTCCGGGCCTTTAATCCAGGTGAACATTGCTTGAGCTTCAACTTAATTGAAAACAGAATCACCGACACGGGTATATGATTTGTGCCAAGATGACGTTAACATTAATGCACAAATGAGTGGGGAAGAAAACATTGAGGAATCAGATCATTCTATAGATGAGGAGGATGATACATGTATAGAAATAACTCCTGCAGCAGATACAATGTAAAATACAAAGACTTGCACACCGTGTATAAACATAATAAACAGTCAGGTACAACAGCGAGTAAACAAAATAACAGTGAATCAACTCCTAAAGTAACAAATGTAGAAAACAATCAAACTCGGAAAGACGGGTTCTAAAATCCATGGAAGCCTTTATGAAGAAAGTCACAAGAAAATGATCTAGCAATATTGACCGTACCCTGCTAACACTTCCTGATATACTTTATGATCAACAAAGAATGAATAACAGTAAAGGACCCACATACAAGGTTTAGTTTAGGTTTATGGAGCTTAACGTCACTTTCAACAATATTTCAAGCGGAGTACAGGCAGAAAACCACCGACCTGTCACTGTATCGAGTACTGATAGGTATTGATTGCGCAGGTAGTTGTAACTCCACCTACCATATGATCACGTCTACAACGGCCCCTCCCAAGTACAAGGAAACACAAAAGTTAAATAGTGTAATATTATTTAAAAGCAATATCAGTATAAGATATTCAATAGATATTTTTTTTTTTTAATACTCTGAAAATGCATAAGCTCAGATATAGATTTAATTTGTAGATGGGCTATGGAAACTTTATGTCATTTGTTTCTTAAATATAGTTAGGGGCGGAGTTGTAGCTCTTATTGTTTTTTTGCTTGTTGATATACAACTATCGATTTCACCTGTTTGTAGAGCTTGCTGAATTCCGACCCTAATTGAGGTTGTGTGACAAAATTAGTTAACACGTACTTAAAATTAAAGCTATTTATAGGTGATAATTTACGCACTTGACCGTATAATTTCCTTTCCCACTTCCACTAATTGCCTTGTCTGTGTACAGTGTTTAAATTATTTAATATACACAGTTGGCATGCAAATAAAAAACTTACAACTTTCGAAACAGTAGACCTTTTTCATTTATCAAGTGGTTGGTTAAATATAACATTTTAAGCATACGAATAGTTTCTATTTTTACTTTCCATATTGTTTATAATTACTACGATAATTAACAGAGTCATCAACGGTTTGGGATATGAAATAATGTACGGAAACAGTCTGATCATTTACACGCTTTGTGGTTTTCATTGGGTTATATGAAATCGCTTTGATGATGCAGACTTTTGGAATTGTCTGTTTGAAATGGTATAGTCCAAAACAGGGTATATAAATGCTTGTCGCAGCGTGTCTGGTGACTTTTGCGTTACTCTGTTGAGCAACATGTTTGGTCAATAGCCTATGCAATACTAGTATTCGCTCTTGGTTACGTGATTAGCAGCTTTAGACACAGTTTAAATTGACTATAGTTGCGTGCATAAAACGCACAGGTCTGACGCACCAGTGTTGAACAACGCACAGGTTGAATTAACTATAGTAGCGTGCGTAGCACGCACAGGACTGACGCACAAGTGCTGTTAAAACGCACAGGTTGAATTAGCTATAGTGGCGTGTGCAAAATGCACAGGACTGACGGACAGTCCTTAAAAAACGCACAGGTTGAATTAGCTATAGTGGCGTGCGTAAAACACACAGGATTGTCGCACAGGTTGATCCAGTAATAGCTGCGGGCGTCAAAACGCACAGGCTAAACCAGTAATAACTGCGTGCGTAAAACGCACGGGTTAAACTAGCAATATGTGCGATGGTAAAACGCACAGGTTAAACTAATAATAGGTGCGTGCGTGCGTAAAACGCAGGGGTCCGACGCACGGGTGCCTAAAACGCACAACATTGTCCATAGGTTTAACTGTATAAGCTAAAAACACGATATACAGAGCGTCACTTGAATCCAGAGGAGTAACTCTGGCACGAATCGGATTACGCCAGTGACGTGCAACCCTCTGCACGTTACAGTTGGACCTTTCGGGTACTATGATCTCATTTGTGGAGTTCGTCTAATAAGTACATTGACACCGTTCTATTAAATAAACATGTTTTCTACAAGGTTCCATAATTACGTATATTTGAATATGTATATAGACTTTCTTAGCTGTTGTAATATTTATTTTTCTTAACTCAGCCATTTGTTCCGCTACAATAAGTAGGACAAAGGTGTAGAAATATATAATCGACTTAGGAAAACTTTCAAAAATCCGGCACGTAATTTCCTGATACGGATGTACAAAGCTAATTTCCATCCGAAATCGATTCTATATTATTATACCATCATGTGAATTTTTTTTAAAACTATTGTTTAAATATAACTGGATTGTTGATATAATATATTAACGTAAATTCCCAAAAATATAACGTTCAATTTTAGAAACAGACCCATAACGGAAAGATATAGTAAATATACAACGAAATAAAACAATAGGGGATTGAAAATGTTTTGAAATTAGCTTTTCGTTGTCAAATAAAACACTGTAATAAATTGTCAGTAAATAAACAAACTAAACCAGTTGGTATTAATGTATGGAATCGAGTGAGTGAGTGATTGTTGTTTAACACCAATTCAGCATTTTTTCAGCTATATCATGGCAAGAACAAGTTAATTTTCAATGAGATTATGATGAGGTCCGCTTTCTACTAGACCAGCATGCTGAGTTGGATTTTTATAGTGCTAGATCACTGAAACAACAGTCCGCGGATAGACATATCACCCCAATCGGACACATTAGCCTGTTTCCGGGAAAACCAGTCTTTGCTCTTTCTCCATAATGATGTGTGCTTAGCGGAGAAGCAATAAATACCATTTTTTTAGTCTTTGGTTTGACCCGACCGGAGCTCGAAATCACGATATACCGCACTCGAGGTGAGCACGCTAACCATTACGCCACCGATGCGGTTGTGTATGGAATCGATGGTTTACTCATGATGCAATCCTTTATATGCATCATCTATATATATATAGTTTCATTTTTAAATATTTGTCAGAAAGTTTTCAGATGGAAACTGTAGGAAATCTAGAGAGGAAAATATTCAACTCGTGCCCAAATTCGACTGCATCTCGAAAAGTGAAATAATGTAATGGATCACGTGACTTATCGCGTGATTTCGCTTAGGATATGCATACGACACCATCTGCAGAAAAGAAACTTTCAATAAAATACGGACGACACCATCCGTGCATGTAACTAAGTTAATTTATATTAAAATACGGACGACACCATCCGTTAAAAATGAAAAGAATATGCAGACGGCACCATCTGCAGAAAAGAAATGTACATTACCATATGGAGGACACCACCCGTTAAAGCGGAAAAGAATGTGCAGACAACATCATCTGCAGAAAAGATATTTACATTAGAATACGGACGACATCACCCGTTCAAAAGGAAAATAATATGCAGACGGCACCATCTGCAGAAAATAAATTTTGAACAGATATATCATGTTTGGGAGGGGTATTTGCGAAAAATTCAAGTCGAGAGACGAACATTTCTGATATTTAGCCGCTTAGGATATGCTTCAACCACCGTGATTCCGTCTTCAACCATTACGGGTCGCAACACACGACAACTGTGTCGCCTCTGTCATCTACGCATATGACAAGCAAGAGGGTGGGGCGGGTCTATTCTCAGTACCCCGGAAATCACACGTAGCGGCATTCCCTGATAACAATGTAATGAACCGAAGCCATCATATGCCGATATTCTAACAGGGGAATATGGGACAAGTAATCCTAAAGATTCCGAAAACATGATTAATAAATCTAGATCTAGCGAAAGACGAAAACGTGTTTGGGTCTGTAAAACCAGAGAAATAAAAGTGGCTCAATTGTGGAAATATATAAAGCCATCGGAATGAAAGTTCACGTAGAGTTATAATCAGCATCCATTGGAGAATGTATATGGATAACGGAGACGATAGTCTGGCCTTAGTGACGCAAGACTTAGCTTTGCGTGGCAAGCAGATTACTTTTGCACACACAAAATCATCGAAATGCACAGATTTAGACCATACCTCGTCGGAATAAAAAGGAACAAAACATATCCCTCTGTCATCTGATGAATGACAGATACACAGACCCCTTACACTGGAAGGGTGTGATATTGAACTTTTATTCAGAGAAAGACTAAAAGCGGATGATAAGCTTAGAAATTTTGAAACAAGAGACAGACAGGTAATAAGAAAAACACTACGAATTTCATATCCTAGATAGAACAATAAAGAAAATGGAATAATAAATAGAAGCAAAGCTGATCATGAATGTCGACAGAGAGACACATTTCTGTACCAATGCTCGAATACCTGGGTATGAAAAACACGCAATCAGTCTGGGCATTAAAAGATGGACTGCCCCAATTATATTAACTTTGATACAGAAATCAGTGAATAATTTTTTTTTTGATATATCAGATCATTCTAAAGATGAGGAGGATGATACATGTATAGAAAAAAACAAAATAACTGTGAATCAACCACTAAAACAACAAATGGGGAGAATATGAAAATGTGAACAGATAACGGACAACAGACGACGGACGCCAAGTGATGGCAAAAGCTCACATTGACAATAATTCGAATGTTTGTTGGTGAAATCGCCATTAGCACACCTAATTATAAGTCGGTTTCTTCTCCGAAGCTTACTGGACACTGATAACTGCAATAAATAACCAGAAAGCATGTTGTAGGTCAATATTATATAATGGTATTTAGTAAGAATGGCACTTAAAATCAAAAATACGTGATGAAATCAATAAAAACAAACCAAACTCTGCAAAGGGAAAAATGTAAACAAATTCTATTACATATTATTGACAACACTTGAGTTGGCTTCATTTTATTTTTTTTAGAGAAAAACCCCCATGAAGTTAATTATTTTAGTCTCTAATTTAAAAAGAGATATCACCTAGCGTTTTCTCCTGAAACAAAGAATATATAAAAAACTACGATGCAATTCTGTCTAAATACGTTTCAGCCGAAAAAAGATACTAAATTATGCTTGCGTGTTGAAAAATAGAGTAGGTCTGTATAACGTCTTTTTTAATTTTTACACAAAGCTTGCTGAATCCTCCTTTGTGTCGTTTTCGCGCAGGATCCGTCAATATTTTTATTTATAACATGTGCTTTTTTCAGCAAACAATTTCGCAGATGCGCAAAGGCTTTACCGAATGAGGTCACTGTGTAGGTCTTCAATGGTCATATGATCATATTCATGAATATATGAATATTATGCGGGTAAACATTGAATGCATTACTGGATGCAAGAGAATCGAACAGCGACGTATCTTCCTCGTTCCAGGCTATTTACGTATTATATTATTAAAAATTTCAACTGCAATTAGTATAAAACATCGAATATTGGCAACTTTTAATATAAAAAAAAATCAATCTGAGTGACTGTATGCCTTTAAACAAAATTAAAGCAAAATACTCTGAAAATGCATAGCTCAATATAGATTTAAAATGTAGATAGGAAATAAAAACGTTATGTCATGTGTTTCTTAAATATAGTTAGCTGCGGAACTGTGACTATTATTGTTTATATGTGAATATATCGATTTCACCCGTATGTAGAACTTGCTGAATTCCGACTCTAACTGAGGTAGGACCTTTCGGGTGCTATGATCTCATTTCTGTAGTTCATCGAATAAGTACATTGAAACCTTTCGATTAGATAAATATGTTTTTCTACAAGCGCCATAGTTAAGTATATTTGAATGTTTATGATTACGTCCTACAATCACAGGCACTCATGGCACGAATTACCACCCCCCTCTTCTTTAACTTTTTGCTTACATATTTATGTTCAATTAAATTTCTTTATTTCTTTATCATTTCATCTATTTTTCCTTATTTTAACTTGTTCGTGTCAATATTCATACAATCTTATGCTAACAGCAACTTAGATGTTTCGATCCTATATATACTAATTATCCATGGTGGTGCAATGGTTGGCGTACTCGCTTCGAGCGCGGTAGATCATGGGTTCAAACCCCGAACGGGTCAAACGAAGACTTTAAAAGGTGGGTTGCTTCTCCGCTAAGCACGCATCATTAAGGAGAATGAGCAAAGACTGGTTGGCTCGAAATGAGGACAATATGCCCAAGCGGGGCAACATGTCTATCCGCGGACTATTGTTGCAGTGAGCTAGAACTAAACAATCCAACTAAGCGGACCTCACCATCATTTCATTGAAATTTAACTTGTTCTCGTCATGATACAGCTGATAAATTGCTGAGTTGGCGCTAAACAACAACCACTCACTCACTATTTATATGTTATTATGTATCCGGGCACAAAGCTAAACATGTAATCATTTATAATTTATTTAGAAATTAATACAACATTAAAAAAAAGTTAAAAGGTCGGGACCGTCGTGGTCGTGATCGTTGGATTTACAACTACCTGTGCAATCAGTGCCTATTACCACTAAAATTGTGAATTCGAACCACTTTCATGGCGAGGTGTACTCGATACAACATTATGTGATATAGTTTATCAGTGACTTGCAACAGGTCGGGGGTTTTCTCTGGGTAATCCGGTTTCCTCTACCAATAAAACTGACCGTCACGATAATACTGAAATATTGTTGGAAGTGGCGTTGAACACCATAAACCAAACCAAACCAACCAGTTAAAAAGGCATTGTTGTGGAATATAAACTAAAAAATAATTAATGGTTAAATGTAGCAAATATACATATGTATTGTATATTTAAGCTTTTAATTTGTATGTGTATATTGAAATTTTGAGAAGGGCTTGGCCTCTCATTATATATGTAACAAAGGGGAAGCGTTTCAATAAAATAGTATTGTGTTGTTTAAAAGAATACATTATTGGACAATATAATACTAATGTTAATAGTACATAGCTAAATATTTTGATAAGATAGGTAAATTGTGTTTACCAAAACATTTACAGGTGGTTGACTACAGCCTTATAGGTAAAGATTGTTTTCCTTTAATAAAAAAAACGTATGCTATGTTACGGTATGCTATATGTACCATGAATGTTTTCTATTGTTGGTATTTTAGTGAATGTTTTCTATTGTTGGTATGTTAGTGAATGTTTTCTATTGTTGGTATGTTAGTGAATGTTTTCTATTGTTGGTATGTTAGTGAATGTTTTCTATTGTTGGTATGTTAGTGAATGTTTTCTATTGTTGGTATGTTAGTGAATGTTTTCTATTGTTGGTATGTTATATGTACCATGAATGTTTTCTATTGTTAGTGAATTTTCTCATTTGTTAGCTATGCTACTCTTATTCATCATTTCAGTGTATTTAGAAAAAACATATTTATTATTCAATTATTCTTAATTATATGAGTGTCTGGATCACTCTTCAAACTGTGTCTGAAGGGCTCTACGACGATGTATCTTCTTCACGTTTTGAAAATTTTATGAGTGCTTGTTAAAAATGTCCATAGAAAAATCAAGTGTTTTAGAGAGCAAATTTGATGCCAGGAGAAGGCTTGAATGCAAGATTTTGCAACATTTACCCCAGACCCCCTGCCGTAATACCACCTCGCTCTGCGAGGTGAGAGACTCGCTTCACCAGTCTTTTAATTCTCCTATGACTTTTGTTTTTTCTCCTACAACTCAAAGAATAAATGACATCCCTGTCAACTACATTCCGAAATACCTACAAATATTTCACCTTTTGGTAAAATAAAAACATTTACCTGACACATTATTATTATTATTATCGGCACATTAGTGCTTGCAATAATCGTCCAGCAAAAGGTATTCCTGTCGACAGACTCCACATTAACTAATTTTCGGTCCGGTTCCGGTTCATGTATCGATTTGAAAAAATGGGTCACCTATGTGTCGCATGTTTCGAAAACCCATTTATGTTTTAGATGAAAAAAGCAACAAAACAATTATGTGATTCAGAATCATGTTCCAGATTCACCTTAAAGAATGTCGCCCCAGGTTCTAGCTTAGGACATCGACAAACACGTGGTGGGGTTATATCGGTTAATTGGATCCCAACACTCCACTAGCCTGTTTTAAATGTGAGAGGGTTCAAGATTGAAATATCACATGTAGAATGCTTTTCGCTTTGTTATCTCCTGCTTTATTGCTAAAGGGGAGTAAAATATTCACGAGCACTTAGTGTTTCTGTTTGTTTGCGCCATTTGTCTTGTGTGCCCATTGTTGTCAGTTTCTCTGAATTGTCCGTTCATGATTGCCCCTTCGGGTTTCACTAACGTTTGTTCATCAATTGATTGAATTTCGAAAACATATACAGTGACCAAATTAATTATTCGCATCTAAAATTAACGAAAAAGGCCAGTTAGTTGAACAATTGTTATAATTCAATACATTGTAACTTTTTATTTGTAAATAACTAATTATTAAACAAAAAACACCTTTATTAACATTAATAAAGGACGAAGTCCTTTTAACGGTACACTGTCAGATTTTTCCTCCTTTCTATATTGATACCCAAATATCTGTTCTCCGGAAGTTTAAAAAAAATAGATCAATAGATATTTAGAAACGCAAAAGAAATATATTTCAATAAAAAATTCCCAATTCTTTAATTATTTACTCTATGCAAAATCGAAATAAACTTGAATTCAAATTCTAATAAAGCAAATTCTTTCTACGAAATTCTCGACGGAAGAGCGGCGTAGGTAAAATGAACGAACAGCCATAGGAAATCGGCCACAAAATTCATTCAAAATAAAAGATAATAACTTGTACGGATCATCGTATTATTGAAATTTTAGGACTTCGTCCTTCAAACAGGTTGCCTGTCTCATATTATGCCCAATTAAAAATATGAATATTTGGAATTTCCTGTCGTAGTGTAAGCGGCCATGACACCTGTCCATGTGACGTCACACAGTCCGTTCCTATAATTTGAATAAATAAATAATATATCTGACTCTTCCCAACATCGTGCCCTTTTGGTTATGTTTTAATATCAGATCAACTGCAATACAATGTTTACAATTCTATATTGTCCTAATGTTTTTCTTAATATTCCCATCCCATGTTACATAAAACAAATGAGTTTACTATTGTAGTTGGGGGGGAGGGTTATCTACGTATAATATCATGCTTTACGTGAATGTTCGTAGGTTAAATAACTGTAAGTTTTAACATATTTCATGCGTACACATGCTTTTTTTTCTTTTTTGTCGCCAATGCTATCGTACTTTCCCGTGGTTTTCGTGGTCACTGGTCGATGTGTTGACAAGGATAGTCCTGACCGGTAATTACAAGCAAAATATATTCTCACACTTTCCCTTTTCGTCCTTTAGTGTAATAAAATGCTTGACATGAAGTCATTATGATATTGTAAATATCAAAGGATAAATATACGGCGTTATTTTACGATTTACATAATTTTTAATGATAAAAATGCACCTGATCAATGCTGATATGTTATACCATACCAATTGTACGACGTCACGGGGCAGGAAAAATCCGAGAATGGATTATGCCTTTCGTCTCCTCCACATTGAAGAGTTTTGAAAAATGGCGATCCCCATTATCTAGTGCAACAGGCAACTTCGATCACCAAAGTCTACCTTACGGTATACTATTTTTAACGTTCATTAGCACCAATGTCTTTTATTTACTGTCATTTAAATTTTCACGCTAACCTGTTAAGACCATGGCCTTTTCCTTTAAGCATTAAATAAGCATCAAGAGTACACATATGATTTTCTTAAGATAAAAAGTGACAATATCCGATGAATTATCTGAACTTATAATTCAACGTATCAGGTGGGCCTAACTACATTTGTAAAAAACGTTTTAATTGCATCATATCATTATACATAAATAAACATATTCTCACCCCAAAAGCAAGTTATTTCCTTTAGATGAACTGCATTGTCTGACGAGCTACACCTTGTGTTCAAGTCTCGTGTCACGATTACCTATGGTATATATACGATTGGTAATATAATCTGACTTCCTTCTTCCTTGATAATCAAGTTTTAGAAAAAACACAAAAATATTTTATCTTGAAAATCTAAAATTCATCTTCATATAACAAGTAAATAAAACTACACAAAGAGATGACTAAGTAAAAAGTAGAGCAAAAGTGACAAGTTATTTTGAATTGAAGTCACAAGAAAAGAAATGCATGCACCTGTTCTAATTTGTTAAATTTAAATAATTGCATTGGTTTCAGTAACAAATCGGACATATATAAGTTGCTATTGCAACATAACATTACTGAAATGTTAATTTGTTCGGTAGGTCACAAAAATAAATAAGCAATAATATAAATCTAAAGTGTTCAATATATGTATGGTTCAACAAAATGTAATACAGGTACGAATAACTCCCGTCTTCCATATGCCACGGGCCAATCAAAGTATTGTAAAATAACTGTCTGGTCCAGCAGAATGTAATACAAGTACACATAACTCTCGTTCTACAAATGCCACGGGACCAATCCAAGTAGTGTTAAATAACTGTCTGGTCCAGCAGAATGTAATACAAGTACACATAACTGTCGTTCTCCAAATGCCAGGGAACCAATCAAAGTAGTGCTAAATAACTGTCTGGTCCAGCAGAATGTAATACAAGTCCACATAACTCTCGTTCACCAAATGCCACGGGACCAATCAAAGTAGTGTTAGATAACTCTCTGGTCCAGCAGAATATAATACAAGTACACATAACTCCTGTTCTCCAAATGCCACGGGACCAATCAAAGTACTGCTATATAACTGTCTGGTTTAGCAGAATGTAATACAAATACACATAACTCCCATTCTACAAATGCCACGGGACCAATCAAAGTAGTGTTGCATAACTGTCTGGTCCAGCAGAATGTAATACAAGTACAAATAACGCTCGTCCTCCACATGTCACGGGTCAATCAAAGTAGTGCAAAGTAACTGTCTGGTCCAGCAGAATGTAATAAAATACACATAACTCCAGTCCTCCAAATGCCACGGGGCCAATCAAATTAGTGTTAAATAACTGTCTGGTCCAGTTAGAGTGTAAGACAAGTACACATAACTCCCGTCCTCCAAATGGCACGGGACCAATCAAAGGAAATGTAGAATGAAGCCGGGGACCTTCCTTATTATCTTATCATCAAACGATTTAGAATATGCAGTATTTAATTAGTCTAAATATTTGATATAATGAAAAACAAAGAAATACCACACTTTCGGAACAGTTCCAAATTCCACTCGGAAATTCCAAGAAACAGAGGCAACATCTACACCCCTAACACACACATACATGTCTGTCCCCACACCCCTAACACATACGTACATGTCCGTCCCCACACCCCCAACACACACATACATGTCCGTTCCACACCCCTAACACATACGTACATGTCCGTCGCCACACCCCTAGCACACACATACATGGCAGTCCCCACACTCCTAACACACACATACATGACCCTCTCCACACCCCTAACACACACATACATATCCGTCCCCACACCCCTAACACACACATACATGGCCGTCCCCACACTCCTAACACACACATACATGACCGTCCCCACACCCCTAACACACACATACATATCCGTCCCCACACCCCTAACACACAGATACATGTCCGTCCCCACACCCCTAACACACACATACATGTCCGTCCCCACACCCCTAACACACACATACATGTCGTCCCCACATCCCTAACATACAGATATATATCCGTCCCCAAACCCTTAACACGCATACATATTCGTCCCCACACTCCTAACACACACATACATGTCCGTCCCCACACCCCTAACACACAGATACATGTCCGTCCCCACACCCCTAACACGCACTTTGTACAGATATCTCAATAAAAAGTGGTAAGGTTGGAATATATTTATGAGCCCAAAACCTCTGATTTTATGATGTTATTTATAAAATAATCAGAAATCGAACAAGATTGATAATTCAAGCTCAAGTATCACATAAGTGAGGGTTTTGGTGTTTAACGCCACTTTCAAAAATATTTCAGTTATATCGCGGCTGTCAGTTTTATTGGTGGAGGAAACCTGACGGCTCGTATTACTCTTTGATTTTAGTTGGTTGGTTTTATGGTGTTTAACGCCACTTTCAACAATATTTCAGCTATATCGTGGCCACCAGTTTTATTGGTGGAAGAAACCTGAGTAACCGGAGAAAACCACCGAACTGCCGAAGTCTTTGCCAAACTTTATCATATAAAGTTGTATGCTCCTCGCCCTTATCGAGATTCGGACTCACAACATCAATGGTGATTGGCACTGATTACATAGGTAGTTGTAAATCCAACTACCATACGATCACGACCACTATGGCCCCTATTACTCTTTGATGTTCCAAAGTAGTGTGATGTTGTGAAGTTTCAAGCGTTTTATGATTCAGGAACAGATGATACGATTTTACCTTTTTTTGTACACCAGGAAAAAATATTATCGGGTGAAGCAAGATAACGCTGCAAAACTTCAGATGACATGTTCATAATGAACCTTGTAAAACATCAGATGACATGTTTATAATGAACCTGGTAAAACATCAGATGACATGTTCATAATGAACCTTGTGAAACATCAGTTAACATGTTTATAATGAACCTTGTAAAACATCAGATGACATGTTTATAATGAACCTGGTAAAACATCAGATGACATGTTTATAATGAACCTGGTAAAACATCAGATGACATGTTCATAATGAACCTTGTGAAACATCAGTTGACATGTTTATAATGAACCTTGTAAAACATCAGATGACATGTTTATAATGAACCTGGTAAAACATCAGATGACATGTTTATAATGAACCATGTAAAACATCAGTTGACAAGTTTATTATGAACCTTGTAAAACATCAGATGACATGTTTATAATGAACCTGGTGAAACATCAGATGACATGTTTATAATGAACCTTGTAAAACATCAGATGACATGTTCATAATGAACCTTGTGAAACATCAGTGGACATGTTTATAATGAACCTTGTAAAACATCAGATGACATGTTCATAATGAACCTTGTGAAACATCAGATGACATGTTTATAATGAACCTGGTAAAACATCAGATGACATGTTTATAATGAACCTCGTAAAACATCAGATGACATGTTATTAATGAACCTCGTAAAACATCAGATGACATGTTTACAATGAACCTTGTTAAACATCAGATGGCATGTTTATAATGAACCTTGTTAAACATCAGATGACATGTTTATAATGAACCTTGTAAAATATCAGATGACATGTTGATAATGAACCTTGTATAACATCAGATAACTTGTTCATAATGAACCTTGTAAAACATCAGATGACATGTTTATAATGAACCTGGTAAAACATCAGATGACATGTTTATAATGAACCATGTAAAACATCAGTTGACAAGTTTATTATGAACCTTGTAAAACATCAGATGACATGTTTATAATGAGCCTGGTGAAACATCAGATGACATGTTTATAATGAACCTGGTAAAACATCAGATGACATGTTCATAATGAACCTTGTGAAACATCAGTTGACATGTTTATAATGAACCTTGTAAAACATCAGATGACATGTTTATAATGAACCTGGTAAAACATCAGATGACATGTTTATAATGAACCATGTAAAACATCAGTTGACAAGTTTATTATGAACCTTGTAAAACATCAGATGACATGTTTATAATGAACCTGGTGAAACATCAGATGACATGTTTATAATGAACCTTGTAAAACATCAGATGACATGTTCATAATGAACCTTGTGAAACATCAGTGGACATGTTTATAATGAACCTTGTAAAACATCAGATGACATGTTCATAATGAACCTTGTGAAACATCAGATGACATGTTTATAATGAACCTGGTAAAACATCAGATGACATGTTTATAATGAACCTCGTAAAACATCAGATGACATGTTATTAATGAACCTCGTAAAACATCAGATGACATGTTTACAATGAACCTTGTTAAACATCAGATGGCATGTTTATAATGAACCTTGTTAAACATCAGATGACATGTTTATAATGAACCTTGTAAAATATCAGATGACATGTTGATAATGAACCTTGTATAACATCAGATAACTTGTTCATAATGAACCTTGTAAAACATCAGATGACATGTTTATAATGAACCTTGTAAAACATCAGATAACATGTTCATAATGAACCTTGTAAAACAACAGATGATATGTGTATTATGAACCCTGTAACACATCAGATGACCTTATGTATAATGAACCTTGTTAAACATCAGATGGCATGTTTATAATGAACCTTGTTAAACATCAGATGACATGTTTATAATGCACTTTGTAAAACATCAGATGACATGTTTATAATGATCCTTGTAAAATATCAGATGACATGTTGATAATGAACCTTGTATAACATCAGATAACATGTTCATAATAAACCTTATAAAACATCAAATGACATGTTCATAATGAACCTGTAAAACATCAGATGACATGTGTATTATGAACCTTGTAGCACATCAGATGACCTTATGTATAATGAACCGTGTAAAACATCAGATGACATGTTTATAATGAACCTTGTAAAACATCAGATGACATGTTTATATTGAACCTTGTATAACCTCAAATGACATGTTTATAATGAACCTTGTAAAACATCAGATGACATGTTTATAATGAACCTTGTAAAACATCAGAAGACATGTTCATAATGAACCTTGTAAAACATCAGATGACATGTGTATTATGAACCTTGTAAAACATCAGATGACATTTTTATAAAGAACCGTGTAAAACATCAGATGACATGTTTATAATGAACCTTGTAAAACATCAAATGACATGTTTATAACGAACCTTGTAAAACATCAGATGACGTGTTTATAGTGAACCTTGTAAAACAGCAGATGACATGTGTATAATGAACTTTGTAATACATCAGATGACATGTTTATAATGAACCTTGTAAAACATCAGATGACATGTTCATAATGAACCTTGTAAAACAACAGATGACATGTGTATTATGAACCTTGTAACACATCAGATGACCTTATGCATAATGAACCGTGTAAAAGATCAGATGACATGTTTATAATGAACCTTGTAAAACATCAGATAACATGTTCATAATGAACCTTGTAAAACAACAGATGACATGTGTATTATGAACCTTGTAACACATCAGATGACCTTATGCATAATGAACCGTGTAAAAGATCAGATGACATGTTCATAATGAACCTTGTAAAACAACAGATGACATGTGTATTATGAACCTTGTAACACATCAGATGACCTTATGCATAATGAACCGTGTAAAAGATCAGATGACATGTTTATAATGAACCTTGTAAAACATCAGATGACATGTTTATAATGAACCTTGTAAAACATCAGATAACATATTTACAGTAAATAGAAAATTCGAAAGTTTTTAAAATATCAAAAAAGAATTGTTGCATACTCCTGTAAATGTGGATATTTTTTTTTCTTTAACATAATCAGAAATGTTCAAATGCTGTATTGTGACAGCTTCGTTCAATAACCCTCAATTACAAAGAGGCACCGTGAGATTTATTCATTAGCGATATTTTCAAATCATATTAAATAACAATGTTCGAATTCTTCGTTTGCATATACATATAACACATTTGTATATATATATATATATAATGACGTCAATATGAGTATAAAACATTCAATTATTAAGAGATTTGAGATTTCATTAATGGGTTTAACTCCGCCATAATTATGAGATGGCCCCTAGCTAGAATCTGGATCTCCAACATTATATACCGGGGGTATCATGGTTTTTCTCATGCTCAATGACTTTAGGTGAGAGATGATTGTTCGTTTTGTTGGTATTGATAAAATTGTTGACCATCACAGTTTAAGTTTTCTTTATATAATGATAATGTCCGAAAGACCAACTCCCATTGACCCAAATTCAGGGAATCACACAATGTACTTAACCCTAACCCAAATCCTCGTGGCCGTGATCGTATTGTAGTTGGATTTACAGTTACCTATGCAATTAGTACATATTACCACTGCTATTGTGAGTTCGAATCACGATTAGACCGAGGAGCACAACATTATTTGATAAAGTTTGTCAGTGACTTGCGACAGGTCAGTAATTTTCTCCGGGTCATCCGGATCCCTCCACCAATAAAACTGAACGCCACGTTATAGCTGAAATATTGTTGAAAGTGGCTTTAAACACCATCAAACAAAACATACAAACCAAACCCCACCTAGACACATTGCCAGAACGAGTAAAATGTATTAGACCCTTAACATCCTGTCGAATTCATAATTGAAATTGTGTGTGAATGCTATAGTCTATGAGCTGAGATACCCTACCGTGTATCCCGCACCTTCGAACCCCACTATTTTTGTTGTCCTTTTATATGTCCTTTTGAAAAAAAAACATGTCAACATTGAATATTTTAGGACGAATTAACATTTTTGAGCCCTTTTTTACATCCTTTCGATAATTTTGCCGGATTTTCAAATGTTTTCATTCTTCACTGTTGCTGAGGTCTTGTAGCTTATGAACAACTATTAGAATATAAAAAATGGGGTTTGGTGGATAGCTGATTATATTATCGTTCAAATGAATACAAGTTATTAATATTTTATGAAGTTCAGTAATCGTAGGAGGCAGCAAATTTATCCGTACCCCAGAAAAAATTCCGTAAAAACCTGGATTTTTCGCCTTTTGTTTTGAATAGACAATATATTGCACAACTTTGATCATATTTTTATATTGAAGTTATCAAAACTATTGCAGTTACGGAAAATTAAACCCATTACATCATTAAAGAACATGCTTTGTAGTGTAGATTGCAGAAAAATAGAATGAATGATTTTTGCAGATTTTATCTCTATTCAGCCCAAAGTGGGCAATATCTTTTTCATACTATAAATTGACAACCAAATTTTACATCTGTCGTGTGAAATTATGCTATGGAGACATTCTAAAATAAAATTCCTTCTAGTACCACCCTGTATAGGGCTTCTAGCGGCAAAATATTGCCCTTTTGTGACAAAAGATACCAAATCACTTTCAAAATCCAAGATGGTGGGTGCTCAGTTATGGAGCAATATTTTCAATGATAAATGGAACCAACTGTAGCCCCAAAGCGGTTCTGACGTGTAGGTCAGTAAGACATGTTTTCATTTATTTACCGTATAGTCGAGACAAGGTACAGTTATTGACTTCCTACAGTTGTATTCCGGATCATCTGCTTGAACATTATCTCTTATTATTTATCTCCCGCATATTATAGTATATTTGTATCTCTAGCTCTGTGACTAGCGGTTCGAAGATTCTAGCACTCCTCTCAAAACAGTGGTGGCTGAATTGTTCAACATTTGCTCTGTAGCCTTCTAGCGAGTTCTGAAATAAATTTACACTTTTAAGACTCTGTCTATGTCAAATAATCATCTGCTGATGCCTTTCTTAAAAGCCAGGCACATTATTTAATACTACTTGCATTGGTCCCTTAGCATTGGGAGGACGAGAGTTATGTGTACTTGTATTACATTCTTCTGGACCGGACATTTATTAAACACTACTTTCATTGGTCCCATGGAATTTGGTGGACGACAGTTATTTGTACCTGTAATACATTCTGCTGGTACAGACGGTTATTTAACACTACTTTGATTGGTCCCGTGGCATTTGAGAACGGGAATTATGTGTACTTGTATTACATTCTGCTGGACCAGACAGTTATCTAGCACTACATTGATTGTTCCCGTGATATTTGGAGGACGAGAATTATTTGTGCTTGTATTACATTCACTTGGACCAGACAGTTATTTGACACACTTTGGTTTGTCCCGTATCATTTGAAGGGCGGGAGTTATGTGTACTTGTATTACATTCTGCTGTACCAGACAGTCATTTTACTATACGTTGATTGGTTCTTTTGCATTTGGAGGACGGGAGTTTTGTGTACTTGTATTACATTCTGCTGAACCAGATAGTTATCTAGCACTTCTTTGATAGGTCGCTTGTCATTTTGAGAGCGAGGTTTATTTGTACTTGTATTGCTTTCTGCTGGACCAGACACTTATTTAATACTACTTTGATTGGTCCCGTGGCATTTGGAGGACGAGAGTTATTTCTAAATGTAGATGAATTATTTCCCTAAATTGATGATTTCCAACCAGACATAGAAAGATAAATTAAGTTCCATTTCTAAACGATAAGTTATCCAAATATGGTTTTGCAACTGGCGATTTATTCTGTTATGTGGTAGATTAATTTCTTCGGGATAGTTTTTTTTTTATTATGATGTAAAAATATGATACTGATTCTACATTGAAATTGCGTTAAGTTATTCGGATGAAAATATGTAAACATTAGTTAGAGTGAACAATACCTGTATATACATAATCCACAAAGACAAACCAATTTAGATCGAATAAGACGAAGTGTCACTGAAAATCGGGAGTAATTTAAGAGCATTCGAAAAGACAGAAGTCAAAGCAGTTTCATGTAAATTAGTTGTAACCTTATTTAATTTCCAGAGAAAACGCTGAAGAAAACAAAAAGAAAATTATGAAGATACCAAAGGGGTAACCAGAAACCGAAAATCGAAGAAGGATAGACAATACCATGGCCAGAAAACAGGATAATCAAACTACGGTAAATAATATAGTATTATTACGTGATGTTTTTCATATTGGCTTTGTTATAGGTCAGAGGCCTGCTGTATTGGCCTGAGGCGCAGCCGAACGCCAATACAGCAGACCGAGGACCTATAACTAGGCCAATATGAAACACATCACGTAATGACACCTTTATTAATTAACCAGTCCAATATATCTCGGGATTTTTCCTTGCAATTGTCGATATGTCTAGCGGATTCCGATCTAGTTGTTATTGGACTGACTGGAATTGGGCCAATACGGAAAATATCCGTATTGGACTGGTTTTTGCCGTATTGACCCAATGCAAGTTTTTATATTGTATTGACAGATTTTATCATATAAAGGCTAATCAAAGTTAATTAATAATATATTGTAAAAATTATAATGTCATATATGTATAGGTGCATATGTAAGAGAGAAATCCCACACGGAGGTCTTGAATACATTAAATAGTATATATATAGTTGTAGATGTAAGACAGAAATCCCACACGGAGGTCTTGAATACCTTAAATAGTATATATATAGTTGTAGTATATCAAAATAGAAATAAAACTCCACCGTTGATATATCCCCCAAGCAGAAAGAGGAAAACTAATCTTAAAAAGGGCTTAATGTTTAGTCGCCAAAGGATGGCTGATTATATCTGGATACATATTATATTATCTTCGTTCTTGTATTTTAATGTCAAGATGAAGGGAAAACGGGTTTAATAAAGCTTATCCTTGTAGAAAAGAATTCCAGGTACAATGTATAAACATAGCGTGAATGAATGAAATAGGGAAGAAAATGTGAAACAAAGTTTGTAAGAACTAAAGCTTGTAGCTTGTCGTAGGCCTCCTTTGGTCAAACAATGAGAACGAACTATGTCCTAACTGCATATTTCCCACATAAAATAACAACAATATACATACAATAACTATTATTAGCGATCACGATGCCTCTGAAATAGAAATAATAATTCGTGGAAGTCCATTCATACACACACACGTACTCGCTGTGCTACTCGGACGGCTGCACACGCATCACGAATGAAACAACTGAACAAGAAAAATTAAATGAGTAGCACATTGGAAATATAATAAAGATACACATACAAACAATCAATCATTTTAGCCCTAACTCCTAATCGTAACAATGTGTATCATGCTTTCCAGTACGTCTTTTCATTGTATGTTATAAGTTTCAGAATATTGTCCATGACAATAGGCGAGATAGTTTGTAATATTGGTATGAAAGGGTTATTTATTAAAATTTGCTACCTGGTATTCTTCATTACGTGGTCTAGGTGTCATAATATTATCCATTAAAATGTTCTACTTGGTATTCTTCATTACATGATCTAGATGTCATAATATTTTCCATATTGACACGTATCTTTGTATGATATACTTATCTAAGCGTTATGCATGAATATACACTACCGTACACCTCTCACGGTGTATCATACAGGTACCAGAATAATATCCATGACAATAAGCTATCCAATATCTCGCCAGAGTGTAATATACTGATTAGGAATGGTTATTCATGAAAATAAGCTACCTTGCATCCCTCCAGTGGGTGATAGTGTTATCCATTAAAATAAGTTACCTTACCACTTTCAAGCATGTGGCATTGATATCAGAGGTTGTCCATGAAAATAAAGACAACCATATGTAACATTTACGTCTCTACTCTATGTAACGGGAACTACACACACAAGTAGTAATTAACAACAAAGGTGAACTATGTTTCATTGAATCAGGCTTTCTTGGACACCAGAACGATGCCCAACAGTTCATGTTGATGCGGCAAGTTGGAAATGATGTTTCTTTACCATTTCCGGATAACTGTTTTCTACTGGGTGATAACATATACCCAAACAGACATCCAGTAATGACCCCCTATACAAGACAACAGATCGCTAGGAAAGCAGAATGTTTAAAGAATAAATGTCGCAAGCTAAATCGTCTCATATCTGAATACCGGATTAAAGTTGAATACGCAATATGTAAACTTAAATGTTACAAGGTGATGGGAACACTTTGGAGTCATCCTCGACCAAAGCTTAAGAATTTAGTCAAAATATGTGCAGGATTTGTTAATCGTCGAAAAAGACTATTCAACGATTAAATATATATATGTTTTAATATAAGTCTTTTTAATAAAGGACGAAGTCCTTATAACGGTAAGCTGTCCGACATATGAGTTGTTATGGATATTGTGTCTCTAAGAAGGAATTATTGTAAATTATAATCGGTCTTTAGTACATGTTCCAGCGTGCAATGTAGCCATTGACTCATTTCAGTGTATCTTGTGCTAATCAAGATAGGATTCAATGGAGATACAATGCAGCGATTGTTGAGGAATTCTGTTGTTTTTTTTAATTTGTGGATTGTAATGTGAAATAACGTGTAATGTATTTGTGAAATATTCAATTGAACAGGAACTGCCTACACTTCCGGGGCATCTGACCTTAGCCCATTTTAGTGGGTTCGTGTGGCTAGTTCGTTGGTACTCTGCGTTGTGCTTTATCAACAGTGGTTTGTCTTATTTTGCTGTTTCTTTTGACCATATTATTAACTGTTGTTTGTCGAATTACGGTGCTTGATTACGCCTTTTGTATCTTCACATTTTTCAATGTGGTGTAAGGTCTACTAGATAAAATACAACTAACTTTACTTTCTATCCACCATATAATAATTTATATTGATCGAAGACAGTAATAATTTGATAAGAATGAATATAAACAATAAGGGTAATAACAAAATTCCCAAACACCGAGCAATCTTCCGAATGGAAAGGCGAAACTCATAAGTCAACAAACAGACAAAATCAGTCAACAACCAGAAAACTGGGAAAACCGCAATGTCCCTGACTTGGTACAGGCATTTCCAAGGAAATGGTGGGTTGAATCAGATTTTACGGCGCCATACCTCCCGCTCATATTACGGTTAACAGCATTTTAAACAAAACTGGGACAAATTAGGTATAATAGTAGTCAACGCAGTACTTTATGAAAATGCATCGTTTATTACCCTCTCTGCAGACCGGTTTAACTAAACGGTCATCTTCTTACACAATTGAATTCCAAATGAGATGTTGAATGACATCATGTCAAAACAACGATTACTTAATACTGATCTTTATACATTTTCCATATTTACTTGATGAAAATCCATTGTTTATTATCGACTATGCTGAGACAGAATATTTTTCGACAAGATCTTGATATCGGAATATAAACTTTTTAAGATATCGAATAAGGCGAATCTTTTTTTAACCCTGGTCCAGTAGCCTGTTTCTCAGATAAAGATGACGTTTCAAGATGTCAGAATGATTGCTACTGACCCTTGCATAGCGAATCTATTGCGAGATGTAAACGCCATATGCAGGAAAAGCTGGTATATTGCTGCACATATTTCGAAAATTTACGATTTTAAAATTGAAGCCATCCTGTTTATTATAAATTATAGTACTGAGTTGACCACTGTCGTCAAATTCGACGTATAGGTCCAAACATGATGCGGGCGAAGCTGTATCTGTGGTCTCTTTAATTTCCAGCTCTGGAGGATATATCAATGGAAGAAATTCTGTAAATCTAGAATTATTGATAGATAAAACGTCATCAATATACCTGTATGTGAAATTAAAGGCTCTAGCTTCATGAATCTTCTTATCTTTTACAAGATTTTGAAGAAACTCCGACTCATATGAGTATAAATATTAATCGGCTAGAAGAGGGGCACAATTCATACCCATTGATATGTCGACGACCTGCTGAAACAGTGCCCCTCCAAAGGAGACACATATGTTATCGATGAAGAACTCCAGCATACTGATGACTTGTTCCTCGGAGTAGCATGTTTTACCTTTTTGAATTTGTTTGAAAAATATGTTGAATTGTAGCCTAATACAAATGTTGAGCCATCGTTTCTATGACTGAAATCTTTGTGAATAATTTCTTTTAAGCGGGTTTTTAATTTGTCATGCGGTAGGGTGTTATACAGAGTTGAACAATCAAAAGTTGTGATGGAGGATACCTGAGAGAAAGATCTTTATTTAAGGTTATCCAAAAGATTTTTAGAGTTTTTCAAAATCGACATGTGATTTATGCCACCACGCGAGAAGACAGTTTCACAATATTTCTGCTGTCCCTCTTTTACTGCAGACAGAATCTTTGTCAGATGAATAGACAATTCTTTCGTCGAACAAGTTGCTGATCCCGCTATGCACCTTTCTTTGTATGGTGTCTTATGGAGATTAGGTATCCAATACAAGTAGGTTAAATCCTCAGACTCTTTACCAGAAGGAATGTTTAAAGAGGTCATGAATGATCTGTGGTTAGCTAGGATTTCATCTTTGTCGAACGAAGTTGGTTTGTATGTGGTATTATCAGAGGTGTTGTTATGTATGTCTAATTCCTTGATTAGGTATTCGTAGTAATATGATTTACATACAAACACGATGTTGTTGGAAGCCTTATCGCGGGAGACTGTTGTATTCTCATAAATTCCCACAAGTGTTTATTATTCCTCATGAACTTACCCTCTCAATCATTTAAACAATGCTACGTTCATATAATTTTCAACTGTTTTCATTGTTGAATCGGAGAACCTGATCTCTATTTGGAGCATATTGGATTTTGTGATGTCTGAGAGTTCTCTTTCTTTGACTTTGTTTCTTTTTATTATGATCGCCCATTTACTTGAAGGTTTATTGCGATTTTGACGATTGGAGCTTCATCGTCATGAATGTATGAAAAATGGGCGTTCAACAGTTACTCAAACCAAGTTCACGGTTACAAAATGCATAAATTATAAGCATCACAAGAATATATTGATCCTCATGTGTTATTCATTGCTATCAGAAGGTTGTCCATGAAAATAAAGACAGCAAGATGTAACATTTACGTCTCTACTCTATGTAACGGGAGATATTGTATGCGTAAACTTCCCAATGTGTACTCTAAATATATTTCAGGAAGTTCCGGCTTTCCCCCAATTTCACCTCCAAGGTTATCAGATATACCTTTTGAGAAAGCCCAAGAACTTCCCAAAACGCCAAGGTCAAGGCAATTTCTGTTCATATACAATACTCTCGCCGTGGAACGTTCGAGCACTGGTTCTGTATAAAGTGCGTTAATATATACTAATATTGGAAGCACATAATTTTATAGATATCTGAAAGACATAGATGCATATCACTTACTTTGGCATAAAGCTTAGCCGTGAAAATGAAATAAACAACAACAAAAATATATGCAACTGGAGGTGACTACGTATACCCTAGCAGTTTAACCTACACAGGTAAGTTTTAAACGAAACTAGTTAATCTTAATAAAGCTTTAAGTCTACATTTTATTAATGAAGCGAAACGCTGTGAAATCCCGTCAGAAAGCTATGAACTTAGAATTTCATTAATAAGAATACAAAAATAAAGTCTAGATTTTAAAGCCAAATTCGCTATTTTACACGTGGTAAAACATATAGAGAAAGACAGCAGAATGAGAACAACAGACTGAAGCAGTCTTATAGTTCAGAGTAAAGTTACTAACCTTAATGGCTCTCTAAAGGAAAGGCCAAGAGTCTCGCTCGAATACTCTCTTATATACCGAATATTTGACTAAATTGACCAATCAGAAAGAGACATCTCAGCATGTTATTAAACCCGTGCAAGTCGTTAATTGTCTCGCTTCCATTAGTAGTTCGTTTTTTAAACCGTAATGAAAGTGGGAGGTTTGGCGCTTTAAAATCTGATTCAACCCACCATTTCTTTAGAAATGCCTGTACTAAGTCAGGGTCATTACGGTTTTCACAGTTTTTCGGTTGTTGACTGATTTTGTCTGTTTATATACTTATGAGTTTTGACTTTCCCTTTGTAAGATTGTTCGGAGTTTGGTACTTTTGTTATTACCCTTTTTTATTACAATTGACCAAATGGACAAATCTAGAGTTAAAGGTAAAACACCGATACTAAAATCTAAATATAGAATAGGTATTTAGCTAAGAATGTCTAATCCTCATTTTACCTGTACCGGAAATTTATTTTTGACAACAAATATACCTGTAGATTAAATATAGTGACAACTGAATCATAGCTAGTTTACTAAGTTAAACAAACACTGATTTGTGGAAAATGTCATTTAATCATTATCATAAATTGCAATAAATTGCATCTCTAAAATTGTTACATAATATACCATAATCATGACTGAAATTATGTAATAATTACATAACATCAAATGAATAAATGACATCAAATAGCCCCGTTGAAATTAACTGGTATAATGATCTAAATTAAAATTGAGTGGTAAGTGGGAGGAATTAACAAAATTTCCAATATAATTTGGAACATCCGAATTGGTCGTCAGTGTGTTTGCAAAAGTACGTGCGGTAATTTCCACGTATGCTAAGAATAGATATTGACCAATCAAAAGTGTACATTAATTGATCATGCACTGACCGTGTGAATTTAAACACATTTTTCGGCAACAGGAATGATGTTTGCAAAGAAACATGACCACGAATGTTGAAATAGATGCTTAACCATCAGGAGTGCATATTAATCGATCATGCACTGTGAAATAACCATAATTTTACAGAAATTGCATAACCAGAAATAGCTTCATATATCATATACCAGTAAACAATCCTGTGAAATGACTTCAATTTACAGAAATTGCATAATTAGAAATTGAATCATATATCATTATACCAGTAAACAATCACACTAGGATTAAGAATATTCTTAACATGTAATCAAACAATAATATTTAATATATTAAATAACACAATTTTTGTTAAAAAAAAACAATATTTATATTGTTGACATAAATGATTTTATTGTTCCAAAAAAATAAATTATAAACCACGTTGTGTACTACACAGATAAAGCGCCAAAAGACCACAATTACTGATTTTTAGATAATTTAAACTCGAATAAGCTTAACAAAAAAGTCACCTTCGCTACATTTATATAGCTAGGAAGTAGAAATGTGTATTCAGGTATATCTTTTCTGTTTGAAGATGCAACTATTTCAGTTCATTCTCCATTGATCTCTCTATCTTTTCATCATTTTGATAAATATATGCATAATTTACAAATTTTATGTTGTTTTTTTGCTTGTTATATTTATTAATTGAAATGTAATCTTACTCATGGGAGTGCCGAGTGATTTATGAGACGGCTTGACATACTTTTTATTGTGCAGAGAATATAAATATGGATTTATTTATTTAAACAGAAAAACTAGAACAGCATAGTTCCTTAACTTTTATCTGGTTTTTGTATGTGTAAGTATGTATACTTGGAATGCTTAAAGAATAAAAAAAGAAACACACATATACATGAAGTAAGATCTCAAATAATTTCATAAAGGACAACAGAAGAGTATACGTTTTCATTTTGTATTTCACCATTGTCTAATGTTTATTGACATGGCGTCAAAATTAATTATTAGTACTATTATCTAACGGTTGCATTTCCAAAGCAATTTAATGTGTAGTTGACTTTTGTTTTTTTTTATATTCCAAGAAATCAACGAAGTCATTATTTTGTTTTAGAAAATCCTCAATACAACGACGTTTACGTTTGTGGTTACAATGATATAATATTATACTTTGTTTGATAATATTCGTGAAAATTTAATTCACACATTGTTGCTTATAATAAGTAGTAAACAATGTAAATGCTAGTTGAACGAATTATATTTATTCTGCAATTGTCTTACTGTGTTAAATTGCAAGATGTTTATTATATGTTCAGACCTGATTAAATCAATACACTCAACCATTGAGCTAGTGATTTATCATTTCTCAACCGTATTACACATGATTTAATATCAGCATATTTTGTTATCATAAAACAGTAAAGCATATTCGACACCGGTTATACAAGATATACATGTATTGAGTATATTACACATGCATAAAAAGAACACAATAAGAGGATGTATGCTCCCTCAATATATAACAACACATCTCAACAACACCTATTGAATCAACGACATACATCCTACCAAAAGATAATATATATATATATATAACTAAGCAGCTTACAACAGCAAGCAGCTTGTTCTGTTTGCCTCGTAGGATAAAAACAACTATACACCAACTGGAATTTTCTGGGCCACCTATTGTGGCCATTTAATCTATCTAGTTTTAACAATTATACATTAAAGTTTCATCACAAGGCAAAGGTGGGTGAACAAAAAAGTGCACACCTTAACACTAATTAAAAAGTAATATCAACTCATCACAGAAACTAATATAGTCTACCCTTAGCTATACACAATACACAAACTATAACAATAATTATATAATAAACAGACACAAATACTAAAATCATAATGGTATCATTGACATTATTATTAAGAGGGAGGAGGAAGGGCATAGGGAGGAATTAAAAATTGTCACAAATATTCACAATAAACTTCGATCATAAATTGACATGGATTTGTCTGTCTCGTTTTATCTACAATAATGACATTTGACCCCACGCGTGCGGGAACAAACGAATTAATTATTCATGAGGGGCACCGTCAAGGGTTATACCATAATCACTTCTCCCTCGCATAAAGCATCTTATTATTTAAATAAGATGTATTTATGCTCCCTCAATATATAGCAACACATCTCAACAACACCAATTGAATCAACAACATACCTCCTACCAAAACATTATATATGTACACCAGCAAACAGCTTGCTCTGTTTGCCTCGTAGGATAAAAACAACTATACACCAACTGAAATTTTCTGGTCCACCTATTGTGGCTATTTAATCTATCTATTTTTTTTTAACAATTATACATTATAGTTTCATCACGAGGCAAAGGTGGGTGAACAAAAAAGTGCATATATTAAAGCTAATTAAAAAGTAATATCAACTCATCACAGAAACTAAAATATGCTAACCTTAAGGGACGGACCATTTAACTTGAAGGGGGGTGGGTATGGCTTTTTTCTATAAAAAATATTCTGATTCCCAATGTTGCTGAAAAAAAATATTTTGATTTTGGTGGAGGAAAAAAATAATCTGATTTAGAGTTTTTGTCATATCACCTAATGTTTGATTCTGGAAAAAATATCGCGAATAGCGCGGCAATTTGTTTTGTATTCTAACTCTCGTGTTGTCCGAAAAAAAAATTCTAAACAAAACAAAAAACCATACCCCCCCCCCCCCCCCCTGCAAGTTAATGGTCGTTCCCTAACCATACACAATACAATAACTATAACAATAATTATATTAGGAACAGACAAAAATACTAAAATCATAATGGTATCATTGACATTATTAATAAGAGGGAGGAGGAAGGGCATAGGGAGGTATTAAAAATTGTCACAAAAATTCACAATAAACTTCGATCATCAATTGACATGGATTTATCTCTCTCGTTTTATCTACATGAATGACCATTGACCACACGCGCGCTGGAACAAGCTAATTAATTATTCATGAGGGGCTCTGTCAATGGTTATGCCATAATCACTTCTCCCTCGCATAAAGCATATTATTCTTTATATAACATGTATATTTTCAACTGCATATACAAAAAACGGAAAGATTTCTAGCACCACTAGCTCTCAATATTTATTCACTCTTCAAAATGGCGACAAGTCAACATCACTCTAAGGTTGTCTTTGGTTGGATAGAAAAATAGTTTTGATATTAACGTTACTCGTCTGTAAAATGAAAAATATTATGATTCTTCAAATGACCGTGTTTACGTAAATCACGTCATTTTGTCTGTGCGTCGGTAATTCTACAATATAAAAGAAATAATTCATATTTTCGACTATTTGAAGTACGCTAATATTGTACAATTTATGCATACTATAGGGTTATTGCATGAATATTGACCGGAGCAGAATATCATATTGCACGAGTTTGCGAGTGCAATGTGATATTTTGCGAGGAACAATGTTCATCAATATTCATGCAATAACCCTTGTATTATATAGTAATAAATAGTTTATGCCTGAAGCATTTTTTTATATAAATATTGTGTATTTTATTATATTTAAGTGCAATATTGAACTGCTTCAAATATTCATATTTGAACTAGTGCAATATATATGTTTTCAGTATTTTCAGCGTGCAAATACAAGGATATAGTGCACGATTATTTTCCATTGAAATTAAGAGGAAACATGTATTACTATATAATAAAACATTTTATTTTACTGTTCTTCGTATTATTTCTGTGTTTTGATGGTTTCCTGTGTTGCTATGGTTGATCAATATACCGTACATAAAGAAGTAAAAAAAGCTTGGCTAGTTTTATTGAGAACCCCATGACATGACATAATTTGGGTTAAGATTATGGTTTATGGTGTGTAATGCCACTGTCTACAATAGATCAATTATATCGTGACGATCAGTTTGATGGTGGAGGAAGCCATAGTTCACGGAGTTCAGTATTTTTGAATTGTACTTGACTATGTCTTTTTTCTATTTACCATGGTCTTCTGTGTTTCATCTCTTGATGGCTTTTGATAACATTTTGGTACATTCTGACTTTACTGTGTTTAAAGTCAGAGTATTTCCCATTTGATTTTCTAAATCCAGGTGGTCTAACTCTACGTATTTAAAGTCACACTGTATTTTATTACGAGTACCCTCAGTCTCTAATTTCAAACAATATAGAAGACTAGCCAGACCAAACATTTCATTAGTATAAAATTAGAACTGATGGTTTATCTCTTCGTAATGTTTAGTTGCTTAAAAGGCTAAATATATAATGACTCTGCTTTATCTCGTAAGCATTAAAAGCTGATTAGGTGTCGGTGATCGAAACAACAAGCTTCACACTGGCACAGTCATAATGCGATGCGTGATATTATTGTATATATCGTATATACATTTTCGAGATGAAGAAAAGGGAATAAATAAAAAAAAAATACAAGTTAAAATCGCTATGTGGTATTGGTAAGTGTATAGGAGATCATGGGTTAAATACCCGACCAGCTAAAGACGAAGACAATGCAATTGCCATTGGCTGCGATTTAGTGGAGATCGCGACAGTAAGGTGTAAAGTAAGACTTATGATAGGTTTGCTATGTGCCAAGATAATGTCTCCATGGTACAACAGCTGCTTATGTGTGTCAGTAGTATTAATATCAAAGTTTAACATCTTATCAATAGGTAACGTTGTCTCGCCATGACATAGCTGATGACTTGTTATTTATCTACAGTCACCAAGCACTTAATCACCCACATATCCCAACAGTAATCTACGTCAATAACTAAGCATATTCAAAACAGTTTCAGATGAAGATTGTATCCGTTTGTAAGAAAAAATGTTCGTGTTCCTATTTTAGCGAGTTTTTGTGTGATGAACATGGTATTTAATGCTTTAAATAAATAGGCAACAAATATGTAAAAGTTCAATTTTACCGCAATTATTCTGCAGACCTGTATTCGGTTCTAATCCATCATATATATGCAGATCTGAATTTGAGGATCTACAAGACAAGATACGTATTCACTTTATCATTGAACTGCATCGGTGGCGTAATGGTTAGCGTGCTCATCTGGAGTGCGGTAGATCGTGGGTTCGAGCCCCGGTTTGGTCAAACCAAGGGCTATTACATTGGTATTTGTTGTTTCTCCGCTAAGAACGCATCATTACGGAGAAAGAGCAAAGACTGGTTGGCTCACAATCAGAATAATATGACATGTCTATCCGCGGATAGTTTTGCAGTGAGCTAGTACTATGCAAATCCAACTCAGCGTGTTGATCTATTACAAAGTGGACCTCATCATCACCTCGTTGACAATTAATTTGGTCCCGCCATGATATAGCTGAGAAATTGCTGAATTGGCGTTAAACAACAATCACTCACTCATTCACCTTATTACTGCAATGTCATAACTTTGATTTATTAGAAACAAGTTGCTCAATAGTTGTTCGTTCCGGATGGAACTCAACACCTACCAACACGAAAACTTAATTTTTTTTATTCATCTTGACCAACATCTCGAATGGAAAGTTAAACCCAAAGTCACGAGAGCAAAATGTATCTATGTTTAGCAGTTTATAAATCACATCAGAAAGACTACCCCTCAACTGAAGGAAACTGTTTGATCGTCATCATAGGATATCATGTTTTAGCATGACATTAAATATCCTACTATTTTCATGAAATATATACAATGTATCAGCTGTTTGTTTACCTTACTATTTATCTTCGCATTCAATATGTCTCCCTTGCTCATTAACACCCACCAATGATTTTGTGAATCGAAGTTACGAAGTATCACATACCGTTAACAATTGTTCATCGATCTAACACTATTGCTATTTTTCGTTTACCGTGCTCCCATAGCGATAAAAAACTGACGAAAAAAAATACAACATCAGAATAATTCCAAAATACAATAGAAATATCCTAGACAAAGGAGACTACTTAAAATACACGCATGCGACTGATCACCTTCCTGCCAGGGCATATCAATTTCAATAAAAAAAAGTACTACTTAAACTGTACCCTATTAGATGTATCCTACTATTTTCATGAAGCATATACAATGTATCAGCTGTTTCTATACCTTACTATTTATCTACGCATTCAATATGTCTCCCTTGCTCATTAACACCCACCAATGCTTTTGTGAATAGAAGTTACGAAGTATCACATAAAGTCGCATGCGTGTATATGTTTCATGAAAATAGTAGGATATTTAATGTCATGTAAGTGTTTTCCAAATGTGGGTAAAATGCCGACTTTCACATAAAAGATACAGAAACACACAATTATTTTATTTATTAATTTGTAGCCTTTTATTTCGTTTGTTGAATGTTTTAAGTACCCACCTAGTGTCTCCAGCCGTGTCATAAATTGCACTTTCAGCTATAAATAGAAATTAAATTTTATATAGTAAATTCACATTTAAATTCGTGGAATTACTGTTATCATTTACAAATTTAAAAACTCTTACTTCTATTATTCCCTTACTACTTGATATAGCTATTCTCTTATCTGCATAAAACCATATCGGTGGGGTCATGGCCAGCATCTTGCCTCCGAATGCGATAGATCGTGAGCTCGAACCCCGTTCAGGTCATCGCAAGAACTAATAAAATGGTATGTATTGCTGCTCTCCTAGGCATGCATCACTAAGGAGAAAGACAAAAAGACTGGGAGTGGGGGGGGGGGGGGGGGTCGTGGCCGTGATCGTAGACTTACAACTACCTATGCAATCAGTGCATATCACCAAGATGTTGTAGGCTCGCATCGCGATCTGGGCGAGGTGCACAACACAATGTGATAAAGTTTGTCAGTAATTTGAGACAAGTTGGTGGTTTTTTCCGGGTCGGCCGGTCTCTTCCACAATAAAACTGACCTCCACAATATAACTGAAACATCATTGTTGAAATCGGCGTTAAGTAACATCAGGCAAATAAACAAAATCAAAGACTGGTATGCTCGGAATCAGAATAATGTGTCCGAATGGAGAGACATGTCCTCCCGCGGACTGTTGTTTCAGAGAGCTATCACTATGAAAATACAACTAAGCGTGTTGGTCTACAAAGTGGATATCATTATCATCTCTTCAAATATAACTTGTTCTTGCCATGCTATAGCTGAATCATTGGGTCATTCAATGATAAACAACAATCACTCAGTCACTAACTCTCTTCTTAAAGAGTTTTAATAAGTCGGTCAAAACATCTTTATCATCGTTGTCGAATCTGAACGTAAAGGAGTCATATACGTTTCAGAAACTATAAGTTGTTGGAAAGGCTAACCTTCAGACAAAACTGCAAGGTAGACTTGAAAATCTGAAAACAAATAATTGGTGGGTTGTACACCTTATCCCCGTTTTACTGTAATATGCAAGACACTATTGATTGCATAGAAGTCTTGTTTTACATGCATTTGTGCTTACAATTCTCCGATATCACCCATAATATGACTATCATCCCTCCCCGGACTTTTAGCATGAGTAATCTTCCTTGTTTCGTCAATTCACTCATGTACAGTGCAACATGTCTAATCCGATAAAAAAGGGAGGAGGGAAATATGTCGGATTGTGCAGGAAGTCGGAATATTCAGGTGTTGGATTGCACAAATTCCACTGTATATATTCATATCTATGCATATTTATACCTGGTTTTCTAAGTCTATATCGCTTCAAAATATATATAAATACAATAAGTAATCCTACAACCACAGCTGTTGATCCAATGCCAGCTCCAATACCAATAGCTGTGGGACTGTTGTCTTCCTCCGATGTTACTGTAAAACAGGAAGTTGATAATGAAATATATTATACTTAATGTATGTAAGCTGTAATTTTATTGGATAAGACGAGGGTAACATTTCGCTCTGACACATGACTCAGCGGTAACAATGTTTGTACTGTCACCCTCTCATTTAGAGCCTCAATTATGAATCTATAATGCACTTGAAAGTGAAGCGTTTTCAACGATATATATTTTAGGTTTATAAATCCATGTATTTACCCGAATTGGTGGGCTATAATTGTTTTATCATTTTTCAATATTATTATTTAAATATAAAAATTTAGAAATTTTATGAAAATTTTGAAATTTTGATATTTTTGAAATTTTGAAATGTTTTGCTTAGAAATCTTGAAATTTTTGAAATTTTGAAAAGTTTTGCTTTGAAAGGTTTGAACTTTAAATTTTTTTTTATAATTTTGAAGTGTTTAAAATAATTTAATAAAAATGAATAGACTGAATATGAAACGAAACATTAAAAAAAAACATCATTGCAAACGAGAAAGTGAAAACATTCAGTTGATAATGTTTTTTCTCAGGTTAACAATCTGATCTATCACCCTCTCAACTATATGTTATTTATATAATAATAATATTGAAAAATGATAAAACAATCATATCTAATTTTATGCAGAGGGGCCAATGTTGTTGCGATCGAATGTTAATTATATTTGTATTTACCTATGCAATGGGTGCACCATCAGCAAGATACATTACCAACTCTGACGAGATTTCCTTGGTAGATATGGTTTATGTGATCTATTTAGTCATCACATGATTAGTTATATAGTGGATAATTTGTAATTATAAGACTATCTTTGACCCACCACAGAAACAAGTTATTGGTTAAATGTTAAAATGGTATTCACATCATTCTAGCTTTGTTTCTGTAAAATGTCACTTTTACACACAGTACAGATATGTTTATAGTGTATCACTTCAATGCATTGTATAAAGTTTGATATGTACAGAC
Organism: Bathymodiolus brooksi; assembly: GCA_963680875.1. Lineage (NCBI taxonomy): Eukaryota > Metazoa > Mollusca > Bivalvia > Mytilida > Modiolidae > Bathymodiolus > Bathymodiolus brooksi. The sequence continues at coordinate 53,444,151 of OY804589.1, read as the reverse complement.
GCTGATATATTTGTACCTATGCAATTCAGTGACGAACGATTCAAGGTTGAATGCAATGTGAAAAGCGAAAGGACGAAAAACGAATTGAAATTCAATCTTTCGAATGAATAAGCGATTGACAATATCGTACAGGTGAACCATATTGGCGTTCGTATAGACATGTACTCCTATATTTCGTATTGCCACACATCTTTATTTGTTTTCCGTATATATGGTTCATATAGACACACGCTCTACTAATTCGAATAGACGTATGGATGTATCGTTGATATATACTTCAGCTTCTATTGTTCGTATAGACACGCGTATAGCATGCCAATATCACGTGACGATATAATTTCATAATTAATTGCTATAATAACTCAATTCTTGTGAGTGACTTATCACAGGTTGACCACCATGATATAAGTGGAGTTAAACACCATAAATCAACTCACCAACCAACCAATCATTATACTATGACTGCAATTTTAACCCTGGTTTGTATCACTGACAAATTTTAATACAAAATGCTACATAGAACACACATAATAAATTGAACTCATTGTAAATTGAACCCCCTTTTTTCCCACACGAAGAGGGGTACATATACGATACGATGGATGGGGTGAAACATTCCTTAGCAGTTTTGCTTAGTTAGCAATTTAAGACGAATGTGTTCGATGTACCATGGGTAGGATCAAAATACAATAGACATATGGCTTGATATAACATAGGTAGGGGTTTATCATATCTTGGGTAGTGGGGTTAAAATACCATAGGCAGTGGGGGTCGATATACCATAGGCAGGGCCTTTGATATATCATGGGTGCAAAGGGTCATAATACCATATACAGGGATTTGAAAAACAATGGACAAAGGGCGAGGGGCGCTAAGAAAACAATTGGCAAGCGGTTCGATATAACATGGGTAGAGGGTCAAAATACCATAGACAGTGGGTGGTTTGATATACCATGGGTAGAGGGGTCAATATCTTCTCGAACAAATGTTGGTAAAATATATATGTATGTGCATCATAAAAAGTAAGTTTGAACAGTGATTGTCATTAATTCCTCTATTATCGCTATTTTTGTTTATTTTCCCTTTGATGTTTAAAACAAATATATTTCATCTCACGTAAGCGCTGAGATGATTCCAATTATTGCTAATCGCTAAGTGTTGTCAAGGACGCACGTAGTAATATCGCTGTTTTATAATATGACGTTATAATGACGTCACATTACCAAATTCTTGATAAGCATACTATCATAGCGTTAACATAATTAAAGATGTTTTTTCTAAACCTCGAGGACGTTTCGCAGTCATCTCTTATGTCAGGGCTTCGCTGACTCAGAAACCTCCTCTCGTTTTAAAAATAAAACATCGTATAATCACTTAATATTTACAAAGCAAACAGTCATCTCGCATCTTAACTGTGATCGCTGAATACAAAAAGATCATGGAAACTTGTGAGAACTATGACCATTACACGATGGATGCTTGTGAGAAATATAGCCATTACAACATGGAAGCTTGTGAGAACTATAACGATTACACCAAGGATTCTTGTGAGAACTATTACCATTACACCATGGAAGATTGTAAGAACTATCAACATTAAACAATGGAATATTGTGAGAAATATAACCATTACACCATGAATTCTTGTGAGAACTATAACCATTACACCATGGAATCGTGTGAGAACTCTAACCATTACACCATGGAATCGTGTGAGAACTCTAACCATTACACCATGGATGTTTGTGGGAACTATAACCATTACACCATGGAAAATTGTGAGAACTATAGCCATTACATTATGACAGATTGTGAGAACTATAACCATTAAACCATGGAAGCTTGTGAGGACGATAGCCATTACACAATGGAAGCTTGTGAGAACAATAGCTATTACATCATGAAAGTTTGTGGGAACTATAACCATTACACCATTGAAGCTTGTGAAAACTATAGCCATTACACGATGGGATCTTGTGAGAACTATAACCATTACATCATGGAAGTTTGTGATAAATATAGCCATTTCACCATGGAAGCTTGTTAGAACAATAACAATTACACAATGGAAGATTGTGAGAACTATAAGCAGTACACCATGCAAGCTTGTGAGAACTATATCAATTGCACCATTGCAACTTGTGAGAACTATTACCATTATATAAAGGAAGCTTGTGAGAACTATCACAATTACATCATGGAATCTTGTGAAGACTATAACCATTACACCATGAACGCTTGTGGCAACTATAACCATTACACAGTGGAAGCTTGTGAGAACTATAACCATTACATCGTGGAAGTTTGTGAGAAATATAGCCATTTCACCATTGAAGCTTGTTAGAACTATAACAATTACAACAAGGAATCGTGTGAGAACTATAACCATTACACCACGGACACTTGTGAGGACTATAACCAGTACACCATGAAAGCTTGTGAGAACCTTAACCATTACACCATGGAAACGTGTGAGAACAATAACCATTACACAAAGGAAGCTTGTGAGAACTTCAACCATTACACCATGGAAGCTGTGAGAACCCTAACCATTACACCATGGAAGCCTGTGAGAACTATAACCATTACACCATGGAAGCTTGTGAGAACAATAACCTTTACACCATGGAAGCTTGTGAGAACTATAACCACTACACAATGTAATCGTATTAGAACTATAATAATTACACCATGGAATATTGTGAGAACTTTAACCATTACACCATGGAAGCTTGTGAGAACTATAACCATTACACCATGGAAGATTGTGAGAAATATAACAATTACACCATGGAATGTTGTGAGAACTATAACCATTACATCATGGAAACTTGTGATAAATATAGCCATTACACCATGGAAACTTGTGGGAACTATAACAATTACACCATGGAAGTCTGTGAGAACTATAACCATTACATCATGGAAGCTTGTTAGAACTATAACCATTACACGATGGATGCTTGTGAGAGACATAGGCATTACATCATGGAAGCTTGTGAGAACTATAACCATTACACCATGGAAGCTTGTGAGAACTATAACCATTACACCATGGAAGCTTGTGAGAACAATAGCCATTACACCATGGAAGTTTGTGAGAACTATAACCATTGCACCATTGAAACTTGTGAAAACGATAGCCATTACACGATGGGATCTTGTGAGAACTATAACCATTACATCATGGAAGCTTGTGATAAATATAGCCATTTCACCATGGAAGCTTGTTAGAACAATAACATTTACACAATGGAAGATTGTGAGAACTATAAGCAGTACACCATGCAAGCTTGTGAGAACTATATCCATTGCACCATTGCAACTTGTGAGAACTATAACCATTACACAATGGAAGCTTGTGAGAACTATAACCATCACGCCATGTAAACTTGTGACAACAATAACCATTACACAATGAAAGATTGTGAGAACCGTAACCATTACACCATGGAAGCTTGTGAGAACTATTACCATTACACCATGGAAGCTTGTGAGAACTATAACCATTATACCATGGCATCTTGTGAGAAATATAACCACTACACCATGTAATCGTCTGAGAACTATAATAATTCCACCATGGAATCTTGTGAGAACTATAACCATTACACCATGGAAGCTTGTGAGAACTATAACCATTACACTATGGAATATTGTGAGAAATATAATCATTACACCATGGAAGCTTGTGATAACTATAACCATTACACCATGGAAGCTTGTGGGAACTATAACCATTATAACATGGAAGTATATTAGAACTATAACCATTACATCATGGAAGTTTGTGAGAACTATTACCATTATATAAAGGAAGCTTCTGAGAACTATCACAATTACATCATGGAATCTTGTGAAGACTATAACCATTACACCATGAAAGCTTGTGGCAACTATAACCATTAAACAATGGAAGCTTGTGACAACTCTAATCATTACATTGTACACCATGGAATAGTGTGAGAACTATAACCATTACACCATGGAAGCTGGTGAAAACGATAGCCATTACACGATGGGATCTTGGGAGAAGAATAACCATTACATCATGGAAGGTTGTGAGAAGTATAGCCATTTCACCCTGAAAACTTATTAGAACATTAACAATTACAACGAGGAATCGTATGAGAATTATAACCATTACACCATGGAAAATTGTGAGAACTATAGCCATTACATTATGGAAGCTTGTGAGAACTATAACCATTACACCATGGAAGCTTGTGAGAACTATATCTATTACACAATGGAAGACTGTGAGAACTATAACCTTTACACCATGGAAGCTTGTGAGAACTATAACCACTACACAATGTAATCGTCTTAGAACTATAATAATTACACCATGGAATATTGTGAGAACTTTAACCATTACACCATGGAAGTTTGTGAGAACTATAACCATTGCACCATTGAAACTTGTGAAAACGATAGCCATTATACGATGGGATCTTGTGAGAACTATACCCATTACATCATGGAAGCTTGTTAGAACAATAACAATTACAACAATAAATCGTGTGAGAACTTTAACCATTACACCATGGAAACTTGTGAGAACTATAACCAGTACACCATGGAAGCTTGCGAGAACTGTAACCATTAAACCATTGAAGCTTGTGAGAACTGTAACCATTAAACCATGGAAACTTCTGAGAACTATAACCATTACACAATGAAAGGTTGTGAGAACAATAACCATTACCCAATGGAAGCTTGTGAGAACAATAACCATTACACCATGGAAGCTTGTGAGAACTGTAACCATTAAACCATGGAAGCTTGTGAGAACTGTAACCATTAAACCATGGAAACGTCTGAGAACTATAACCATTACACAATGAAAGCTTGTGAGAACAATAACCATTACACCATGAAAGCTTGTGAGAACTATAATCATTACACCATTGGATCTTGTGAGAGCTATAACCATTACACTATGGAAGATTGTGAGAAATATAATCATTACACCATGGAAGCTTGTGATAACTATAACCATTACACCATGGAAGCTTGTGGGAACTATAACCATTATAACATGGAAGTATATTAGAACTATAACCATTACATCATGGAAGTTTGTGAGAACTATTACCATTATATAAAGGAAGCTTCTGAGAACTATCACAATTACATCATGGAATCTTGTGAAGACTATAACCATTACACCATGAAAGCTTGTGGCAACTATAACCATTAAACAATGGAAGCTTGTGACAACTCTAATCATTACATTGTACACCATGGAATCTTGTGAGAACTATAACCATTACACCATGGAAGCTGGTGAAAACGATAGCCATTACACGATGGGATCTTGGGAGAAGAATAACCATTACATCATGGAAGGTTGTGAGAAATATAGCCATTTCACCCTGAAAACTTATTAGAACAATAACAATTACAACGAGGAATCGTATGAGAATTATAACCATTACACCATGGAAAATTGTGAGAACTATAGCCATTACATTATGGAAGCTTGTGAGAACTATAACCATTACACCATGGAAGCTTGTGAGAACTATATCTATTGCACAATGGAAGACTGTGAGAACTATAACCTTTACACCATGGAAGCTTGTGAGAACTATAACCACTACACAATGTAATCGTCTTAGAACTATAATAATTACACCATGGAATATTGTGAGAACTTTAACCATTACACCATGGAAGTTTGTGAGAACTATAACCATTGCACCATTGAAACTTGTGAAAACGATAGCCATTACACGATGGGATCTTGTGAGAACTATAACCATTACATCATGGAAGCTTGTGATAAATATAGCCATTTCACCATGGAAGCTTGTTAGAACAATAACAATTACAACAATAAATCGTGTGAGAACTTTAACCATTACACCATGGAAACTTGTGAGAACTATAACCAGTACACCATGGAAGCTTGCGAGAACTGTAACCATTAAACCATTGAAGCTTGTGAGAACTGTAACCATTAAACCATGAAAACTTCTGAGAACTATAACCATTACACAATGAAAGGTTGTGAGAACAATAACCATTACCCAATGGAAGCTTGTGAGAACTGTAACCATTAAACCATGGAAGCTTGTGAGAACTGTAACCATTAAACCATGGAAACGTCTGAGAACTATAACCATTACACAATGAAAGCTTGTGAGAACAATAACCATTACACCATGAAAGCTTGTGAGAACTATAATCATTACACCATTGGATCTTGTGAGAGCTATAACCAGTACACCATGGAAGCTTGTGAGAACAATAACCATTACACCATTGAAGTTTGTGCGAACAATAGCCACTACACCATGGAATCTTGTGAGAACTATACCCTTTACATAATAGAAAAATGTAAGAACTATAACCATTACAACATGGAATCTTATGAGAACTATAACCATTACAGCACGGAAGCTTGTGCGAAATATAAACATTAAACTGTGGTAGTGTGTGAGAACCATACCCATTATACCATTGAATCTTGTGAGAACTATTGCCATTACACCATGGAAGCTTGTGAGAACTATAACCATTACACCATTGAAGCTTGTGAAAACTATAGCCATTACACGATGGGATCTTGTGAGAACTATAACCATTGCATCATGGAAGAATATGAGAAATATAGCCATTTCATCATGGAAGCTTGTTAGAACTATAACAATTACAACAATGAATCGTGTGAGAATTATAACCAGTACACCATGGAAGCTTGTGAGAACTATCACCATTACCCCATGCAAACCTGTGAGAACTATAACCATTACCCAATCGAAGCTTGTGAGAACTATAACCATTACACCATGGAAGCTTGTGAGAACTGTAACCATTAAACCATGGAAGCTTGTGAGAACTGTAACCATTAAACCATGGAAACTTCTGAGAACTGTAACCCTTAAACCATGGAAGCTTGTGAGAACAATAGCCATTACACAATGAGATCTTGTGAGAACTATATCCATTACACAATGGAATCTCATGAGAACTATAACCATTACATCATGAAAGCTTGTGAGAACAATAACCATTACATCATGAAAGCTTGTGAGAACTATAATCATTACACCATTGGATCTTGTGAGAACAATAACCATTACGCCATGGAAGGTTGTGAGAACTATAACCTTTACATCATAGAAAAATGTAAGAACTATAACCATTACAACAAGGAATCCTGTGAGAACTATTACCATTACACAATGGATTCTTATGAGAACTATAACCATTACAGTACGGAAGCTTGTGCGAAATATAACCATTAAACTATGGTAGTTTGTGAGAACCGTACACATTACACCATTGAATCTTGTGGGAACTATAGCCATTCCACCATGGAGGCTTGTGATAACTGTAACCAGTACACCATGGAAGCCTGTGAGAACTATAACCATTACACCATGGAAGAGTGTGAGAACTATAACCATTACATTATGGAAGTTTGCATTGTGAGAACTATAACCAGTACACTATGGAAGCTTTTGAGAACAATAACCAAAACACCATGGAAGCTTGTGAGAACTTTAGCCATTACACCATGGAAGCTTGTGAGAACAATAACCATTACACCATGGAAGTTTGTGAGAACAATAACCCCTACACCATGGAATACTGTGAGAACTATAACCTTTACATCATAGAAGCATATAAGACCTATAACCATTACAACATGGAATCCTGTGAGAACTATTACCATTACACAATGGAATCTTATGAGAACTATAACCATTACAGCACGGAAGCTTGTGCGAAATATAACCATTAAACTATGGTAGTTTTTGAGAACCATACACATTACACCATTGAATCTTGTGGGAACTATAGCCATTCCACCATGGAGGCTTGTGATAACTATAACCAGTACACCATGGAAGCCTGTGAGAACAATAACCATTACACCATGGAAGTTTGTGAGAACAATAAACATTACACCATTGAATATTGTGAGAACTGTAACCTTTACATCATAGAAGCATGTAAGACCTATAACCATTACAACATGGAATCCTGTGAGAACTATTACCATTACACAATGGAATCTTATGAGAACTATAACCATTACAGCACGGAAGCTTGTGTGAAATATAACCATTAAACTATGGTAGTTTGTGAGAACCATACACATTACACCATTGAATCTTGGGAGAGCTATAGCCATTACACCATGGAAGCTTGTGATAACTATAAACGGTACACCATGGAAGCTTGTGAAAACAATAACCATTACACCATGGAATATTGTGAGAACTATAACCTTTACACCACGGAAGCTTGTGAGAGCTATAACCAGGACACCATGGAAGAGTGTGAGAACTATAACCATTACATTATGGAAGTTTGCATTGTGAGAACTATAACCAGTACACTATGGAAGCTTGTGAGAACAATAACCAAAACACCATGGAAGCTTGTGAGAACTTTAGCCATTACACCATGGAAGCTTGTGAGAACAATAACCATTACACCATGGAAGTTTGTGAGAACAATAACCCCTACACCATGGAATCCTGTGAGAACTATAACCTTTACATCATAGAAGCATGTAAGACCTATAACCATTACAACATGGAATCCTGTGAGAACTATTACCATTACACAATGGAATCTTATGAGAACTATAACCATTACAGCACGAGGCTTGTGCGAAATATAACCATTAAACTATGGTAGTTTGTGAGAACCATACACATTACACCATTGAATCTTGTGAGAACAATAGCCATTACACCATGGAAGCTTGTGCGAAATATAACCATTAGACTATTGTAGATTGTGAGAACCATAAACATTACACCATTGCATCTTGTGATAACTATAACCAGTACACCATGGAAACTTGTGAGAACAATAACCATTACACCATGGAAGTTTGTGAGAACTATAACCAGGACACCATTGGATATTGTGAGAACCATAACCATTACACCACGGAAGCTTGTGAGAGCTATAACCAGGACACTATGAAAGCTTGTGAGAACAATAACCATTACACCATGAACGTTTGTGAGAACTATAACCACTACACCATGGAATCCTGTGAGAACTATTACCATTACACAATGGAATCTTATGAGAACTATAGCCATTACAGCACGGAAGCTTGTGCGAAATATAACCATTACACAATGGTAGTTTGTGAGAACCATAAACATTACACCATTGAATCGTGTGAGAACCATAACCAGTACACCAGGGAAACTTGTGAGAAAAATAACCATTACACCATGGAAGTTTGTGAGAACTTTAACCACTACACCATGGAATCTTGTGAGAACTATAACCATTACACCATGGAAGCTTGTGAGAACAATAACCATTACATCATGGAAGCTTGTGAGAACGATTACAATTAAATCATGGAAGCTTGTGAGAACTATAACCATTACATCATGGAAGCTTGTGAGAACTATTACCATTAAATCATGTAAGCTTGTGACTACTATAGCCATTACACCATGGAGGATTGTGGGAACTATAATCATTACACCATTGAAGCTTGTGAGAACTATGACCATTACATCATGGAAGCTTGTGAGAACTATAATAATTACATCATGGAAGTTTGTGAGAACAATAGCCATTACATCATGGAAGCTTGTGAGAACTATAATAATTACATCATGGAAGTTTGTGAGAACAATAGCCATTACATCATGGAATCTTGTGATCACTATAGCCATTACACCATGTAAGCTTGTGGCAACGATAGCCATTACAGCATTGAAGCTAGTGAGAACTATAATCATTACAGTGTTCACCATGGATTCTTGTGAGAACTATAACCATTACACCATGGACACTTGTGAGAACTATAACCATTACACGATGGAAGCCTGTGAGAACGTTGGCCATTACACCAAGGAAACCTGTGAAAACTATTGCCATTACATCAAGGAAGCTTGTGAGAACTATAACAATTACATCAAGGAATCGTGTAAGAACTATAACCATTACACCATGGAAGATTGTGAGAACAATAGCCATTACACCAAGGAAGCTTGTGAGAACTATTGCCATTACACTATAGAAGCTTGTGAGAACTCTAACCTTTACATCATAGAAGCATGTGAGTACAATAACCATTACAACATGGAATCCTGTGAGAACTATATCAATTACACAATGGAACCTTATCAGAACTATAACCATTACACCATGAAAGCTTGTGAGAACAATAAACATTACACCATGAAAGCTTGTGAGAATAATAAACATTACACCATGAAAGCTTGTGAGAACTATAATCAATACACCATTGGATCTTGTGAGAGCTATGACCAGTACACCATGGAAGCTTGTGAGAACAATAACCATTACACCATGGATGTTTGTGAGAACAATAACCACTACACAATGGAATCTTGTGTGAACTATAACCTTTACATCATAGAAGCATGTAAGACCTATAACCATTACAACATGGAATCCTGTGAGAACTATTACCATTACACAATGGAATCTTATGATAACTATATCCATTACAGCCCGGAAGCTTGTGCGAAATATAACCATTAAACTATGGTAGTTTTTGAGAACCATACACATTACACCATTGAATCTTGTGAGAACTATATCCATTACACCGTGGAAGCTTGTGAGAACAATAACCATTACACCATGGAAGTTTTTGTGAAAAATAACCACTACACCATGGAATCTGATGAGAACTATAACCATTACAGCACGGAAGATTGTGCGAAATATAACTATTAAACTATGCTAGTTTGTGAGAACCATACACATTACACCATTGAATCTTGTGAGAACAATAGCCATTAGACCATGGAAGCTTGTGATAACTATAACCAGTACACCATGGAAGCTTGTGAGAACAATAACAATTACACCATGGAAGTGTGTGAGAACTATAATCATTACACCATTGAATATTGTGAGAACCATAACCACTACACTATGGTAGTTTGTGAGAACCATAAACATTACACCATTTAATCTTGTGAGAACCATAACCATTACACCATGGAAGCTTGTGATAACTATAACCAGTACACCATGGCAACTTGTGCGAACAATAACCATTACACCATGAAAGTTTGTGAGAACTTAACCACTACACCATGGAATCTTGTGAAAACTATAACCATTACATCTTGGAAGCTTGTGAGAACTATTACCATTAAATCATCGAAGCTTGTGAGAAATATAACCATTACGCCATGGAGGATTGTGGGAACTATAATCATTACACCATGGAAGCTTGTGAGAACTATGCCCATTACATCATGGAAGCTTGTGATAACGATAATAAGTACACCATGGAAGTTTGTGAGAACAATAGCCATTACATCAAGAAAGCTTGTGAGAACTATAACCATTACATCATGGAAGCTTGTGAGAACTATAATCATTACATCATGGAATCTTGTGAGACCTAACCATCACACCATGTGGGCTTGTGGCAACGATAGCCATTACAGCATTGAAGCTAGTGAGAACTATAATCACTACATTGTACACCATGGAGTCTTGTGAGAAATATAACCATTACACGATGGAAGCCTGTGGGAACTATAACCATTATACCATGGATGCCTTTGAGAAATATAGCCATTACATCATGGAAGCTTGTGAGAACTTTAACCATTACACAATGGAAGCTTGCGAGAACTTTAACCATTACACCATGAAGCTTGTGAGAACTATTACCACTACACCATGGAAGCTTGTAAAAATTACAGAAATTACACTATGGGATCTTATGGGAACTATGACCATTACATCATGGAAGTTTGTGAGAAATATAGCCATTTCACCTTGGAAGCTTGATAGAACTATCAAGATTACAACAGGGTATCGTGTGGGAACTATAACCATTACACCATGGAAGCTTGTGAGAACTATAACAATTACATCAAGGAAGCTTGTGATAACTATAACCATTACACCATGGAAGTTGTAAGAAAAATACCCTTTGCACCATTGAGGCTTGTGAGAGCTATATCACTACACCATGGGAGCTTGTGAGAACTTTAACCATTTCATCATGCCAGCTTATGAGAACTGTAACCATTACACCATAGGACATTGTGAGAACTATAACCATTACACCATGGAATCTTGTGAGAACTATAAGCATTACACCATGGAATATTGTGAGAACAATAGCCATTACATCATGGAAGTTTGTGAGAATTATAACCATTACACCATGGAAGCTTGTGAGAACTATAGCCATCACACCATGGAATCGTGTGAGAATTATAACCATTACACCATGGAAGCTTGTGAGAACAATAACCATTACACCATGGAATATTGTGAGAACAATAATCATTACATCATGGAAGCTTGTGAGAACTATAACCATTACACCATGGAAGCTTGTGAGAAATATAACCATTACACCATGGAAACTTGTGAGAAATATAGCCATTACATCATGGAACCTTGTGAGAACTATAACCATTACACCATGGAAGCTTGTGAGAACTATAACCATTACACCATGAAGCTTGTGAGAACTATTACCATTACACCATGGAAGCTTGTGAAAATTACAGAAATTACACGATGGGATCTTGTGAGAACTATGACCATTATATCATGGAAGTTTGTGAGAAATATAGCCATTTCACCATGGAAGCTTGATAGAACTATCACAATTACAACAGGGTATAGTGTCAGAACTATAACCATTACACCACGGAAACTTGTGAGAACTATAACAATTACATCAACGAAGCTTGTGATAACTATAACCATTACACCATTGAAGCTTGTGAGAGCTATATCATTACACCATGGGGGCTTGTGAGAACTTCAACCATTTCATCATGCCAGCTTATGAGAACTGTAACCATTACACCATGAAACATTGTGAGAACTACAACCATTACACCATGGAATCTTGTGAGAACTATAAGCATTACACCATGGAATATTGTGAGAACAATAGCCATTACATCATGAAAGCTTGTGAGAATTATAACCATTACACCATGGAAGCTTGTGAGAACTATAACCATCACACCATGGAATCGTGTGAGAACTATAACCATTAAACCATGGAAGCTTGTGAGAACAATAACCATTACACCATGGAATATTGTGAGAACTATAATCATTACATCATGGAAGCTTGTGAGAACTATAACCATTACTCCATGGAAGCTTGTGAGAACTATAACCATTACACCATGGAAGATTGTGAGAACTATAACCAGTACACTATGAAACTTGTGAGAACAATAACCATTACACCATGGATGTTTGTGAGAACTATAACCACTACACCATGGAATATTGTGTGAACTATAACCTTTACATCATAGAAGCATGTAAGACCTATAACCATTACAACATGGAATCCTGTGAGAACTATTACCATTACACAATGGAATCTTATGAGAACTATATCCATTACACCATGGAAGCTTGTGATAGCTATAAGCAGTACACCGTGGAAGCTTGGGAGAACAATAACCATTACACCATGGAAGTTTGTGAGAACTTTAATCATTACACCATTGAATATTGTGAGAACTATAACCATTACATCATGGAAGCTTGTGAGAACAATAACCATTACACCATGGAATATTGTGAGAACTATAATCATTACATCATGGAAGCTTGTGAGAACTATAACCATTACACCATGGAAGCTTGTGAGAAATATAACCATTACACCATTGAAACTTGTGAGAAATATAGCCATTACATCATGGAACCTTGTGAGAACTATAACCATTACACCATGGAAGATTGTGAGAACTTTAACCAGTACACTATGAAACTTGTGAGAACAATAACCATTACACCATGGATGTTTGTGAGAAATATAACCACTACACCATGGAATCTTGTGTGAACTATAACCTTTACATCATAGAAGCATGTAAGACCTATAACCATTACAACATGGAATCCTGTGAGAACTATTACCATTACACAATGGAATCTTATGAGAACTATATCCATTACACCATGGAAGCTTGTGATAACTATAACCAGTACACCGTGGAAGCTTGGGAGAACTTTAATCATTACACCATTGAATATTGTGAGAACTATAACCATTACATCATGGAAGCTTGTGAGAACTTTAACCATTACACAATGGAAGCTTGCGAGAACTGTAACCATTACACCATGAAGCTTGTGAGAACTATTACCATTACACCATGGAAGATTGTGAAAATTACAGAAATTACACGATGGGATCTTATGGGAACAATGACCATTACATCATGGAAGTTTGTGAGAAATATAGCCATTTCACCATGGAAGCTTGATAGAACTATCAAAATTACAACAGGGTATCGTGTGAGAACTATAACCATTACACCACGGAAGCTTGTGAGAACTATAGCAATTACATCAAGGAAGCTTGTGATAACTATAACCATTACACCATGGAAGTTGTAAGAAAAATACTCATTGCACCATTGAGGCTTGTGAGAGCTATATCATTACACCATGGGAGCTTGTGAGAACTTTAACCATTTCATCATGCCAGCTGATGAGAACTGTAACCATTACACCATAGAACATTGTGAGAACTATAACCATTACACCATGGAAGTTTTTGTGAAAAATAACCACTACACCATGGAATCTGATGAGAACTATAACCATTACAGCACGGAAGATTGTGCGAAATATAACTATTAAACTATGCTAGTTTGTGAGAACCATACACATTACACCATTGAATCTTGTGAGAACAATAGCCATTAGACCATGGAAGCTTGTGATAACTATAACCAGTACACCATGGAAGCTTGTGAGAACAATAACAATTACACCATGGAAGTGTGTGAGAACTATAATCATTACACCATTGAATATTGTGAGAACCATAACCACTACACTATGGTAGTTTGTGAGAACCATAAACATTACACCATTTAATCTTGTGAGAACCATAACCATTACACCATGGAAGCTTGTGATAACTATAACCAGTACACCATGGCAACTTGTGCGAACAATAACCATTACACCATGAAAGTTTGTGAGAACTTAACCACTACACCATGGAATCTTGTGAAAACTATAACCATTACATCTTGGAAGCTTGTGAGAACTATTACCATTAAATCATCGAAGCTTGTGAGAAATATAACCATTACGCCATGGAGGATTGTGGGAACTATAATCATTACACCATGGAAGCTTGTGAGAACTATGCCCATTACATCATGGAAGCTTGTGATAACGATAATAAGTACACCATGGAAGTTTGTGAGAACAATAGCCATTACATCAAGAAAGCTTGTGAGAACTATAACCATTACATCATGGAAGCTTGTGAGAACTATAATCATTACATCATGGAATCTTGTGAGACCTAACCATCACACCATGTGGGCTTGTGGCAACGATAGCCATTACAGCATTGAAGCTAGTGAGAACTATAATCACTACATTGTACACCATGGAGTCTTGTGAGAAATATAACCATTACACGATGGAAGCCTGTGGGAACTATAACCATTATACCATGGATGCCTTTGAGAAATATAGCCATTACATCATGGAAGCTTGTGAGAACTTTAACCATTACACAATGGAAGCTTGCGAGAACTTTAACCATTACACCATGAAGCTTGTGAGAACTATTACCACTACACCATGGAAGCTTGTAAAAATTACAGAAATTACACTATGGGATCTTATGGGAACTATGACCATTACATCATGGAAGTTTGTGAGAAATATAGCCATTTCACCTTGGAAGCTTGATAGAACTATCAAGATTACAACAGGGTATCGTGTGGGAACTATAACCATTACACCATGGAAGCTTGTGAGAACTATAACAATTACATCAAGGAAGCTTGTGATAACTATAACCATTACACCATGGAAGTTGTAAGAAAAATACCCTTTGCACCATTGAGGCTTGTGAGAGCTATATCACTACACCATGGGAGCTTGTGAGAACTTTAACCATTTCATCATGCCAGCTTATGAGAACTGTAACCATTACACCATAGGACATTGTGAGAACTATAACCATTACACCATGGAATCTTGTGAGAACTATAAGCATTACACCATGGAATATTGTGAGAACAATAGCCATTACATCATGGAAGTTTGTGAGGATTATAACCATTACACCATGGAAGCTTGTGAGAACTATAGCCATCACACCATGGAATCGTGTGAGAATTATAACCATTACACCATGGAAGCTTGTGAGAACAATAACCATTACACCATGGAATATTGTGAGAACAATAATCATTACATCATGGAAGCTTGTGAGAACTATAACCATTACACCATGGAAGCTTGTGAGAAATATAACCATTACACCATGGAAACTTGTGAGAAATATAGCCATTACATCATGGAACCTTGTGAGAACTATAACCATTACACCATGGAAGCTTGTGAGAACTATAACCATTACACCATGAAGCTTGTGAGAACTATTACCATTACACCATGGAAGCTTGTGAAAATTACAGAAATTACACGATGGGATCTTGTGAGAACTATGACCATTATATCATGGAAGTTTGTGAGAAATATAGCCATTTCACCATGGAAGCTTGATAGAACTATCACAATTACAACAGGGTATAGTGTCAGAACTATAACCATTACACCACGGAAACTTGTGAGAACTATAACAATTACATCAACGAAGCTTGTGATAACTATAACCATTACACCATTGAAGCTTGTGAGAGCTATATCATTACACCATGGGGGCTTGTGAGAACTTAAACCATTTCATCATGCCAGCTTATGAGAACTGTAACCATTACACCATGAAACATTGTGAGAACTACAACCATTACACCATGGAATCTTGTGAGAACTATAAGCATTACACCATGGAATATTGTGAGAACAATAGCCATTACATCATGAAAGCTTGTGAGAATTATAACCATTACACCATGGAAGCTTGTGAGAACTATAACCATCACACCATGGAATCGTGTGAGAACTATAACCATTAAACCATGGAAGCTTGTGAGAACAATAACCATTACACCATGGAATATTGTGAGAACTATAATCATTACATCATGGAAGCTTGTGAGAACTATAACCATTACTCCATGGAAGCTTGTGAGAACTATAACCATTACACCATGGAAGATTGTGAGAACTATAACCAGTACACTATGAAACTTGTGAGAACAATAACCATTACACCATGGATGTTTGTGAGAACTATAACCACTACACCATGGAATATTGTGTGAACTATAACCTTTACATCATAGAAGCATGTAAGACCTATAACCATTACAACATGGAATCCTGTGAGAACTATTACCATTACACAATGGAATCTTATGAGAACTATATCCATTACACCATGGAAGCTTGTGATAACTATAACCAGTACACCGTGGAAGCTTGGGAGAACAATAACCATTACACCATGGAAGTTTGTGAGAACTTTAATCATTACACCATTGAATATTGTGAGAACTATAACCATTACATCATGGAAGCTTGTGAGAACAATAACCATTACACCATGGAATATTGTGAGAACTATAATCATTACATCATGGAAGCTTGTGAGAACTATAACCATTACACCATGGAAGCTTGTGAGAAATATAACCATTACACCATTGAAACTTGTGAGAAATATAGCCATTACATCATGGAACCTTGTGAGAACTATAACCATTACACCATGGAAGATTGTGAGAACTTTAACCAGTACACTATGAAACTTGTGAGAACAATAACCATTACACCATGGATGTTTGTGAGAAATATAACCACTACACCATGGAATCTTGTGTGAACTATAACCTTTACATCATAGAAGCATGTAAGACCTATAACCATTACAACATGGAATCCTGTGAGAACTATTACCATTACACAATGGAATCTTATGAGAACTATATCCATTACACCATGGAAGCTTGTGATAACTATAACCAGTACACCGTGGAAGCTTGGGAGAACTTTAATCATTACACCATTGAATATTGTGAGAACTATAACCATTACATCATGGAAGCTTGTGAGAACTTTAACCATTACACAATGGAAGCTTGCGAGAACTGTAACCATTACACCATGAAGCTTGTGAGAACTATTACCATTACACCATGGAAGATTGTGAAAATTACAGAAATTACACGATGGGATCTTATGGGAACAATGACCATTACATCATGGAAGTTTGTGAGAAATATAGCCATTTCACCATGGAAGCTTGATAGAACTATCAAAATTACAACAGGGTATCGTGTGAGAACTATAACCATTACACCACGGAAGCTTGTGAGAACTATAGCAATTACATCAAGGAAGCTTGTGATAACTATAACCATTACACCATGGAAGTTGTAAGAAAAATACTCATTGCACCATTGAGGCTTGTGAGAGCTATATCATTACACCATGGGAGCTTGTGAGAACTTTAACCATTTCATCATGCCAGCTGATGAGAACTGTAACCATTACACCATAGAACATTGTGAGAACTATAACCATTACACCATGGAATCTTGTGAGAACTATAAGCATTACACCATGGAATATTGTGAGAACAATAGCCATTACATCATGGAAGCTTGTGAGAATTATAACCATTACACCATGGAAGATTGTGAGAACTATTACCATCACACCATGGAATCGTGTGAGAATTATAACCATTACACCATGGAAGCTTGTGAGAACGATAACCATTACACCATGGAATATTGTGAGAACTATAACCATTACACCATGGAAGCTTGTGAGAAATATAACCATTACACCATGGAAGCTTGTGAGAACTATTACCATCACACCATGGAATCGTGTGAGAACTATAACCATTACACCATGGAAGCTTGTGAGAACAATAACCATTACACCATGGAATATTGTGAGAACTATAATCATTACATCATGGAAGCTTGTGAGAACTATAACCATTACACCATGGAAGCTTGTGAGAAATATAACCATTACACCATTGAAACTTGTGAGAAATATAGCCATTACATCATGGAACCTTGTGAGAACTATAACCATTACACCATGGAAGATTGTGAGAACTATAACCAGTACACTATGAAACTTGTGAGAACAATAACCATTACACCATGGATGTTTGTGAGAACTATAACCACTACACCATGGAATCTTGTGTGAACTATAACCTTTACATCATAGAAGCATGTAAGACCTATAACCATTACAACATGGAATCCTGTGAGAACTATTACCATTACACAATGGAATCTTATGATAACTATATCCATTACACCATGGAAGCTTGTGATAACTATAACCAGTACACCGTGGAAGCTTGGGAGAACAATAACCATTACACCATGGAAGTTTGTGAGAACTTTAATCATTACACCATTGAATATTGTGAGAACTATAACCATTACATCATGGAAGCTTGTGAGAACTATAACCAGTACACTATGGAAGCTTGTGAGAACAATACCCATTACACCATTGAAGCTTGTGAGAGCTATATCATTACACCATGGGAGCTTGTGAGAACTTTAACCATTTCATCATGACAGCTTATGAGAACTGTAACCATTACACCTTGGAACATTGTGAGAACTATAAGCATTACACCATTGCATATTGTGAGAACAATAGCCATTACATCATGGAAGCTTGTGAGAATTATAACCATTTCACCATGGAAGCTTGTGAGAACTATAACCATCACACCATGGAATCGTGTGAGAACTATTACCATTACACCATGAAAGCTTGTGAGAACAATAACCATTACACCATGGAATATTGTGAAAACTATAACCATTACATCATGGAAGCTTGTGAAAACTATAACCAGTCCACTATGGAAGCTTGTGAGAACAATACCCATTACACCATTGAAGCTTGTGAGAGCTATATCATTACACCATGGGAGCTTGTGAGAACTTTAATCATTTCATCATGACAGCTTATGAGAACTGTAACCATTACACCATTGAACATTGTGAGAACTATAGCCATTACATCATGGAAGCTTATGAGAATTATAACCATTACACCATGGAAGCTTGTGAGAACTATAACCATCACACCATGGAATCGTGTGAGAACTATAACCATTACACCATGAAAGCTTGTGAGAACAATAACCATTACACCATGGAATATTGTGAGAACTATAATCATTACATCATGGAAGCTTGTGAGAACTATAACCATTACACCATGGAAGCTTGTGAGAAATATAACCATTACACCATGGAAACTTGTGAGAAATATAGCCATTACATCATGGAACCTTGTGAGAACTATAACCATTACACCATTGAAGCTTGTGAGAACTATAACCATTACAATATGGAAGCTAAATATGACTGGACACCCCTCTGGGATGGGTTCCTCATTGAACATAAATTATATTGACGATTACAAACAAACAGAGAAGCTGACGATTTTTATGTTGACGAAATACAAGAATTCAATATATTTTTTTTTTGCACCGAACTTATATTTGTTAGATAAGGTAACAACTGCAGATTTTTCTTTCTAAAAGAATGATAATTGGAAACGTTTGTCAGTCTTCAATAAAAAAATAATTCAATTGAATGTCCCCGTAATTTGCTATTAAATGATATTTAATTAACTTATTTACCGAACATCTGTCAGTAGTTTTTAATATATCAATCTAGTTGTCTTTATTTATATGTACGAACGTTTAAAAGGACAAATAGTAAAATGTCCTTTTTGCAGTAAACAATGTGTATATGGGATTGAACTCCCCCATAAACGGTTTGTTTGAAAACCCATAGTCATATCAAAAACAAAGCTGTATACCAACTACGCTAATCATTCTGAAACAGCATGACACCAACATATTAAAAGAGTAGTTCAATATAGATCAATATGAAACGGACATTCGGAATGAAGCATCTAAGAAATTGGAAAAGAGTTGTAAATCCCATGGTACTGGTCTGTTATATCATACATGTACCAAATAAGGCTATGTATATGTATCTTCTACAAAGTTGAACGTGGAAATGTGATACAAGCTTATATATAATTGGTCTGTTTGCAAAATCGTTAAAAACTTTAAATGCTCATTACATATCAAGACATCATACAAAATTCCATATACAATTCCGCACAAAAAAATATGGAAGGAACATATATAAACGGAATGTAGCAATTAAACAGACCAGACTTAAAATAAACCTACTAAAATCAGATATCTCACTTCCTTCCCTCATATGTCGAGGCGTAGGAGATCTCAGTAAACCCCATTGTGGGTCACATGCGAGTGACCCTATTTACAATCCAATGCAAATTGCGATTGTCAGACCATGACAGTATTACTAAGCTATTTTGTCCGTTAAGACACTACATTACTATCGTAATATCCTGTGGAAAATTTGCATCGACGGTATATCTAAATTAAATCATATAATTATAAAAGTATCCCTTTATTGCCCTTTTTGATATCTTCTGTTAGCAGGAAGTCAACTGATTTCCAACCGGCTTGACAAGGCTCAACAGAACAAACGTGAAAAACTGGTAAAATGGAACAAATGCAGGACAAACGATGCTGCATGCACCAGAATTAACGCATGTTATTATATAAATATGGAGTGAAATATATACTTACTTTCTGGTATAAGAACAAATGAATGCAAAAAGTATTGGGTACTCCAACACCATTATATGCATACCAACGATGATCTATTTCTGCTACATTCCTTTGACTTTGATTTTGACTGTGATTTTTACATGAATTATAGTTTTTCTTCAATCATTTTTTATATATGGGACAATAATATTTTTAGATGCAAATCAGAATTATCAATTCCCGATGCTTTTATTTATTTTTTGCTTAAATTTACTTCAATTTAGAAATGAATTGAATGAAAGGAACTGAGATTGTAGGTCTGCTAGGCTGCTACGTTTCAAGATAACTTTCTTCGAAGTTAACTTGATCATAACTCCTGTTTTGATTGCTAGCTTTCTTTGAAGTTAACCATATTGTAAGCGCATAGTTGAAAGTTAACCAACTTGCAGGTTTGTTCTCGAAAATCAACTTCTTTCGAGTACCCACATTGTATGTATATAGACCATCAATACCGAACAACTGAAAAATGTAGACAGTTAAATGTTAGTATATGTAAATCATACAATTAAATGCAGTTTGAGGGGTTGAATGGGTACCTGCTTCAGATGTATTACAATAGGATGACTCTGACGCGGTGTAGTTGTATGCATTTGATGCGTAGATCTGCAAAACAAAGCTTGTTCCTGCCTCTAATGGCTGTATTTCAGCTGAGGAATACATATTCTGACCAGGGTCGGAATACGTTGTCACAAATGCGGTCCAATTAGAGTTTCCATCGTTTTCATTTCTCTTGTAATAAACAGTGAATGCTTGTTTTTTCCCGCCATTAAATCCTGACTTCCAGTTAACAGTAACAGAATGTATCCTTCCTTCGCAGGTTACATTAATTGGTTGATTAGGTTTTCCTGTTGGAGATATTAAAACAAAAAATGAAATTACAAAAAAAAAGAGAAATATACATGATATTAATATATCTCACTTCTACCAAATATGTACTACATCAAATATACAAGGTGTAATACCAGCTCTTACATCTGAATCTTTGCATCTATGCTAAAAATATTATATAACATAATTTATTCATGCTGTGGTTATATAGTTTGAGTAAAATTGAAAAAAGCAGTCTGCATTTTCGCTGTTTAACAAATACCAATCCGTATCCGTTTCAATCATCAATTATGAATTAGTGCATTAAACATAAATACACAAAAGATGGTATGAATACGCTTTAATTATGCAATTACAGGCATTCTCATATAGTTCCATATGTTGTGGATAATTTTGATATCAATTCTGAATAGTTCATGACCATCATTGTCATATTGTTTTCACATTGTTTGGATTAAGGTTAAAATGAAGCCAACCAAAGTAGAAGTAATTAAACTATACCAACTACTTGTTTTTAATTCTTAAGGTGTCATAATTCGGGTACTCTAAAAGTCGTAACTGTCAAAATTGAATTTCCATTGCTAGTTCTAAACTTAAATAATGTTTAACGATATCAAAATAATTGGTCAGGGAAATAAAAGTTAGACCAGGAAAACCACAATAATCACATTATTATATTATTTAAGAGGCCCACATCCAGTACCTTACAGGAAGACAAAATAGCCAACAAAACGTAGATATCTATTTTAGTTCATACAGCGCGTTTCTGTGATAACTGTCGTCGGTACGCTAATAGTCGAAAGATCGGAGAGCCACTTGATATGTGCATTGCAATCAAATCCATTGTGTAAACATTTCAATAAACGATATATATCAAAGTTACTGTGTACGACACGTTTCTAGAATACTAGATACTTTCAAAATCGAAAGGTTACAAAACCAAATAATTTCAAAGGTTCCGGGAGCCATGGGCCTAAACAAGAACGGCAAAATCGCCAAAATCACCTATGCCTGAGGGAGGGTAACCTTTGTTATAATAATTATTACATTATTCAGGAATTGTAAATTTCAGTAATAAGTGTATCTCATAAACCATATCAGTCCACCAGCAGAGATATCGCCCTAGTAGTAATAACACGTTTCTGGAATAACCTTCATCAGGTATCGCCCAAAATCGAAAGGCTAGAAAACCAAATATTATAAGTCATTAATAACCATAAAAAGAGTAAACTCCAACGTTGAACTTGACCTGTTTCGTGTTCTCAACAACATGGAGTAAAAGCCAAGGCAAACGGGAGTTATAGCACGGAATTCAAAACGGTACCGGCGGACAAACAATTGAAAAGACAGACAGTAAGACGGACCGGTGTAAAAATGAATGCCCCGTTCCATCCCAGTGGGGGAATAAAGGAGATGATTACTTTGTCATCACTAGTACTATATAATATTGACACAGAGGATTCCAGTGGTTATTACTGGTCATTACTGGATATGACAATGATATGACAACACAGGTTTCCCATGCAATATTCGCCAACTGTTGTGAAGAAGCCAACCGCTTTCATTATTATCATCTTGCAAAACTTCGTAACATTCAAAAGAGCAGTGTGAGACATATATCATCACATTCCTTTTACTATTGACGGAATCTAAACCAGAGGTACAGTCAAGACATAATTATAACATATCATGTCAAACCCAAACATAATTACATGTATTGTTAGTTAGATTATGTACTTACTTGCTGGTACAACGACAACGGAATGTAGAAGATAATTTGTATTTCCCACACCATTATATGCATACACACTATAAGTCCCAAAATCGTTTTGTGTCAAATTACTTTTGACAAGGTTAGATGAATGTCTTTTGATATTAAAACTGTTTGTCATTCCACTGGAAACATGAACATAGGACCTGCTTTGACGAAACTGCCAATACATCTCTGGCTTAGGAAAAGCAATAATATGTGCAGTTATATTCAGTATACCCTTATCTTTTATAGCAATCGTGGACGGAATGGTGAACTCAATCCTATTAATCCTTGGACTACCTACAAAAATATAAATTACGTCTGAATAATAAAACATATACCACAGGAATGATCAGATGCACATGAATGAGTAAAACAAAGGTATATTTTATATATGCTCATGTGAGGAGAAAATGGTTCATTATTACATATATATGTCAACTCTATATCCAGCATCTCAGTTTAGCATTCCGATCGTGGCAAAGAGATGTAATTATCACAGCTTTCATGTCTGTATAGATGTTAATGAATGGTCAAACTGTAGAAATAGTTTTGTTGTCATATCCATGGAGACATTTTGTGCCACGTTACCTATAAAGCATCGATTTAAAAGTTCCTTTTGATTACTAATATTTAATAAGTTTTCGATCTGTTTCTGTGATTGTCCGATTGGAATTTGAAACTGTTTCGACTGTTGCTTGTTTTTCATTTTATCAAAACATCTTGTCAAAATGTGTTTGTGTTTTAATAACTTAATTCATTCTTATGGAATATATGTTGTATTTATCGAGGCTCTTCCTTGATCACGAAAATGTCCATGGCATAAAATGCGTCCAATTTTCATTTTGTAGAATCATGCTATTAGTTTTTTTTTTAACTTAACACGATTGTAATATTTATTTTCTGATATCCGAATTTCAGATTCTTTATTACAGAAATGATAATAAAATACAATGGTACATAGAAATTATAAAACAAAAATCAATACTTACAGTCCATGCCAAAAGGAATGAAAATAAGTAAACACATGCACGTATATTACAATTATAAAATTAATCATAAATTAGTACATCAAGAGACACAATTGTTCCTCAGACTATTCTGATCAGCTAGCAAAGAATGTATTATCAATAAGATTTATGTTTTTACTTATTTGTCTGTCCAATCTCTGGAGTCTGATCGTGTTATTTCAGAAACGCGCTGTGTGCACTAAATTAGATATCAATGGTTTATCATCAATTCTGTTTTGTTATTCAATTACTTGTCAACATCCTATAATTAAATGTCCCCAACTTACAAATCAGTCGTCGATCTTCATATGATAAAATTGACAAATAATGTTCAAATTAAACAAAAAAGTTTCAAAAGTTCATCCGGCTTCTTCCACCACTAAAACTAGTACTGGTTGCCATGATTTAGTTGAAATATTGCTGAAAGTGGCGTTAAAAAAATGAACCAGACAGCTATGTTAAACTACTTTCATTGGTGCCATGGCATTTTGAGGACGACAGTTATTTGTGCTTGTATTAATTTTTTCTGGACCAAACAGTTATTTAACACTAATTTGATTGGTCCGGTGGAATTTGGAGAACGAGTTATTTTGTACTTGCATCATATTCTGCTGGACCAGACAGTTATTTAACACTACTTTCATTGGTGCCATGACATTTTGAGGACGACAGTTATGTGTACTTGTATTACATTCTGCTGAACCAGACATTTATTTAGCACTACTTTCATTGGTTCCATGGCATTTGGAGGACGAGAGTTATTTGCACTTGTATTACAATCTGCTGAACCAGACAGTTATTCAACAGTATTTTAATTGGTCCCGTGACGTTTGGAGAACGGGAATTATGTGTACTTGTATTACATTCTGCTGGACCAGACAGTTATTTAGCACTACTTTGATTGTTCCCTTGGTGTTTGGAGGACGATAATTATTTGTGCTTGTATTACATTCACCTGGAACAGACAGTTATTTAACACACTTTGATTTGTCCTGTAGCATTTGAAGGGCGGGCGTTATGTGTACTTGTATTACATTCGGCTGGACCCGACAGTCATTTTACTATACGTTGATTGGTCCCTTTGCACTTGGAGGACGGGAGTTTTGTGTACTTGTATTACATTCTGCTGAACCAGATAGGTATCTAGCATTTCTTTGATAGGTTGCTTGTCATTTTGAGAGCGAGTTTTATTTGTACTTGTATTACTTTTTGCTGGACCATACACTTATTTAATACTACTTTGATTGGTCCCGTGGCATTTGGAGGACGAGAGTTATTTCTAAATGTAGATGAATTATTTCCGTAAATTGATGATTTCCAACCAGTCGTAGAAAGATAAATTAAGTTCCATTTCTAAACGATAAGTTATCCAAATATGGTTTTGTAACTGGCGATTTATTCTGTAATGTGGTAGATTAATTTCTTCGGGATAGTTTTTTTTTCATTATGATGTAAAAATATGATACTGATTCAACATTGAAATTGCGGAAAGTTATTCGGATGAAATTAGTTAGAGTGAACAATACCTGTATATACATAATCCACAAAGACAACCAATTTAGATCGAATAAGACGAAGTGTCACTGAAAATCAGGAGTAATATAAGATCATTCGAAAAGACAGAAATCAAAGCAGTTTCATGTAAATTAGTTGTAAGCTTATTTAATTTCCAGAGAAAACGCTGAAGAAAACAAAAAGAAAATTATGAAGATACCAAAGGGGTAACCAGAAACAGAAAATCAAAGAAGAATAGACAATACCATGGCCAGAAAACAGGATAATCAAACTACGGTAAATAATATCTTGTAAATATTATAATGTCATATATATAGGTGCATATGTAAGAGAGAAATCCCACACTGAGGTCTTCAATACATTAAATAGTATATATGTAGTTGTAGATGTAAGAGAGAAATCCCACACGGAGGTCTTGCATATCTTACATAGTATATATATAGTTGTAGATGTAAGAGAGAAATCCTACACAGAGGTCTTGAATATATTAAATAGTATATATATATAGTTGTAGATGTAAGAGAGAAATCCCACACGGAGGTCTTGAATACATTAAATAGTATATATATAGTTGTAGATGTAAGAGAGAAATCCCACATGGAGGTCTTGAATATCTTCAATAGTATATATATAGTTGTAGATGTAAGAGAGAAATCCCACACAGAGGTATTGAATACCTTCAATAGTATATATATAGTTGTAGATGTAAGAGAGAAATCCCACACGGAGGTCTTGAATACCTTCAATAGTATATATATAGTTGTAGATGTAAGAGAGAAATCCCACACGGATGTCTTGAATACATTAAATAGTATATATATAGTTGTAGATGTAAGAGAGAAATCCCACACGGAGGTCTTGAATACATTAAATAGTATATATATAGTTGTAGATGTAAGAGAGAAATCCCACACGGAGGTCTTAAATACATTAAATAGTATATATATAGTTGTAGATGTAAGAGAGAAATCCCACACGGAGGTCTTGAATACATTAAATAGTATATATATAGTTGTAGATGTAAGAGAGAAATCACACACGGAGGTCTTGAATACCTTCAATAGTATATATATAGTTGTAGATGTAAGAGAGAAATCCCACACGGAGGTCTTGAATACATTAAATAGTATATATATAGTTGTAGATGTAAGAGAGAAATCCCACACAGAGGTCTTAAATACATTAAATAGTATATATATAGTTGTAGATGTAAGAGAGAAATCCCACACGAAGGTCTTGAATACATTAAATAATATATATATAGTTGTAGATGTAAGAGAGAAATCCCACACGGAGGTCTTGAATACATTAAATAGTATATATATAGTTGTAGATGTAAGAGAGAAATCACACACGGAGGTCTTGAATACCCTCAATAGTATATATATATAGTTGTAGATGTAAGAGAGAAATCCCACACGGAGGTCTTGAATACATTAAATAGTATATATATAGTTGTAGATGTAAGAGAGAAATCCCACAAGGAGGTCTTGAATATCTTCAATAGTATATATATAGTTGTAGATGTAAGAGAGAAATCCCACACAGAGGTCTTGAATACCTTCAATAGTATATATATAGTTGTAGATGTAAGAGAGAAATCCCACACAGAGGTCTTGAATACCTTCAATAGTATATATATAGTTGTAGATGTAAGAGAGAAATCCCACACGGAGGTCTTGAATACCTTCAATAGTATATATATAGTTGTAGATGTAAGAGAGAAATCCCACATGGAGGTCTTGAATATCTTCAATAGTATATATATAGTTGTAGATGTAAGAGAGAAATCCCACATGGAGGTCTTGAATACATTAAATAGTATATATATAGTTGTAGATGTAAGAGAGAAATCCCACACGGAGGTCTTGAATACATTAAATAGTATATATATAGTTGTAGATGTAAGAGAGAAATCCCACACGGAGGTCTTAAATACATTAAATAGTATATATATAGTTGTAGATGTAAGAGAGAAATCCCACACGGAGATCTTGAATACATTAAATAGTATATATATAGTTGTAGATGTAAGAGAGAAATCACACACGGAGGTCTTGAATACCTTCAATAGTATATATATAGTTGTAGATGTAAGAGAGAAATCCCACACGGAGGTCTTGAATACATTAAATAGTATATATATAGTTGTAGATGTAAGAGAGAAATCCCACACGGAGGTCTTAAATACATTAAATAGTATATATATAGTTGTAGATGTAAGAGAGAAATCCCACACGGAGGTCTTGAATACATTAAATAGTATATATATAGTTGTAGATGTAAGAGAGAAATCCCACACGGAGGTCTTGAATACCTTCAATAGTATATATATAGTTGTAGATGTAAGAGAGAAATCCCACACGGAGGTCTTGAATACCTTCAATAGTATATATATAGTTGTAGATGTAAGAGAGAAATCCCACACGGAGGTCTTGAATACATTAAATAGTACATATATAGTTGTAGATGTAAGAGAGAAATCCCACACGAAGGTCTTGAATACCTTCAATAGTATATATATAGTTGTAGATGTAAGAGAGAAATCCCACACGGAGGTCTTGAATACATTAAATAGTATATATATAGTTGTAGATGTAAGAGAGAAATCCCACACGGAGGTCTTGAATACCTTCAATAGTATATATATAGTTGTAGATGTAAGAGAGAAATCCCACACGGAGGTCTTGAATACATTAAATAGTATATATATAGTTGTAGATGTAAGAGAGAAATCCCACACGGAGGTCTTAAATACATTAAATAGTATATATATAGTTGTAGATGTAAGAGAGAAATCCCACACAGAGGTCTTGAATACCTTCAATAGTATATATATAGTTGTAGATGTAAGAGAGAAATCCCACACGGAGGTCTTGAATACCTTCAATAGTATATATATAGTTGTAGATGTAAGAGAGAAATCCCACATGGAGGTCTTGAATATCTTCAATAGTATATATATAGTTGTAGATGTAAGAGAGAAATCCCACATGGAGGTCTTGAATACATTAAATAGTATATATATAGTTGTAGATGTAAGAGAGAAATCCCACACGGAGGTCTTGAATACATTAAATAGTATATATATAGTTGTAGATGTAAGAGAGAAATCCCACACGGAGGTCTTAAATACATTAAATAGTATATATATAGTTGTAGATGTAAGAGAGAAATCCCACACAGAGGTCTTGAATACCTTCAATAGTATATATATAGTTGTAGATGTAAGAGAGAAATCCCACACGGAGGTCTTGAATACCTTCAATAGTATATATATAGTTGTAGATGTAAGAGAGAAATCCCACATGGAGGTCTTGAATATCTTCAATAGTATATATATAGTTGTAGATGTAAGAGAGAAATCCCACATGGAGGTCTTGAATACATTAAATAGTATATATATAGTTGTAGATGTAAGAGAGAAATCCCACACGGAGGTCTTGAATACATTAAATAGTATATATATAGTTGTAGATGTAAGAGAGAAATCCCACACGGAGGTCTTAAATACATTAAATAGTATATATATAGTTGTAGATGTAAGAGAGAAATCCCACACGGAGATCTTGAATACATTAAATAGTATATATATAGTTGTAGATGTAAGAGAGAAATCACACACGGAGGTCTTGAATACCTTCAATAGTATATATATAGTTGTAGATGTAAGAGAGAAATCCCACACGGAGGTCTTGAATACATTAAATAGTATATATATAGTTGTAGATGTAAGAGAGAAATCCCACACGGAGGTCTTAAATACATTAAATAGTATATATATAGTTGTAGATGTAAGAGAGAAATCCCACACGGAGGTCTTGAATACATTAAATAGTATATATATAGTTGTAGATGTAAGAGAGAAATCCCACACGGAGGTCTTGAATACCTTCAATAGTATATATATAGTTGTAGATGTAAGAGAGAAATCCCACACGGAGGTCTTGAATACCTTCAATAGTATATATATAGTTGTAGATGTAAGAGAGAAATCCCACACGGAGGTCTTGAATACATTAAATAGTACATATATAGTTGTAGATGTAAGAGAGAAATCCCACACGAAGGTCTTGAATACCTTCAATAGTATATATATAGTTGTAGATGTAAGAGAGAAATCCCACACGGAGGTCTTGAATACATTAAATAGTATATATATAGTTGTAGATGTAAGAGAGAAATCCCACACGGAGGTCTTGAATACCTTCAATAGTATATATATAGTTGTAGATGTAAGAGAGAAATCCCACACGGAGGTCTTGAATACATTAAATAGTATATATATAGTTGTAGATGTAAGAGAGAAATCCCACACGGAGGTCTTAAATACATTAAATAGTATATATATAGTTGTAGATGTAAGAGAGAAATCCCACACAGAGGTCTTGAATACCTTCAATAGTATATATATAGTTGTAGATGTAAGAGAGAAATCCCACACGGAGGTCTTGAATACCTTCAATAGTATATATATAGTTGTAGATGTAAGAGAGAAATCCCACATGGAGGTCTTGAATATCTTCAATAGTATATATATAGTTGTAGATGTAAGAGAGAAATCCCACATGGAGGTCTTGAATACATTAAATAGTATATATATAGTTGTAGATGTAAGAGAGAAATCCCACACGGAGGTCTTGAATACATTAAATAGTATATATATAGTTGTAGATGTAAGAGAGAAATCCCACACGGAGGTCTTAAATACATTAAATAGTATATATATAGTTGTAGATGTAAGAGAGAAATCCCACACAGAGGTCTTGAATACCTTCAATAGTATATATATAGTTGTAGATGTAAGAGAGAAATCCCACACGGAGGTCTTGAATACCTTCAATAGTATATATATAGTTGTAGATGTAAGAGAGAAATCCCACATGGAGGTCTTGAATATCTTCAATAGTATATATATAGTTGTAGATGTAAGAGAGAAATCCCACATGGAGGTCTTGAATACATTAAATAGTATATATATAGTTGTAGATGTAAGAGAGAAATCCCACACGGAGGTCTTGAATACATTAAATAGTATATATATAGTTGTAGATGTAAGAGAGAAATCCCACACGGAGGTCTTAAATACATTAAATAGTATATATATAGTTGTAGATGTAAGAGAGAAATCCCACACGGAGATCTTGAATACATTAAATAGTATATATATAGTTGTAGATGTAAGAGAGAAATCACACACGGAGGTCTTGAATACCTTCAATAGTATATATATAGTTGTAGATGTAAGAGAGAAATCCCACACGGAGGTCTTGAATACATTAAATAGTATATATATAGTTGTAGATGTAAGAGAGAAATCCCACACGGAGGTCTTAAATACATTAAATAGTATATATATAGTTGTAGATGTAAGAGAGAAATCCCACACGGAGGTCTTGAATACATTAAATAGTATATATATAGTTGTAGATGTAAGAGAGAAATCCCACACGGAGGTCTTGAATACCTTCAATAGTATATATATAGTTGTAGATGTAAGAGAGAAATCCCACACGGAGGTCTTGAATACCTTCAATAGTATATATATAGTTGTAGATGTAAGAGAGAAATCCCACACGGAGGTCTTGAATACATTAAATAGTACATATATAGTTGTAGATGTAAGAGAGAAATCCCACACGAAGGTCTTGAATACCTTCAATAGTATATATATAGTTGTAGATGTAAGAGAGAAATCCCACACGGAGGTCTTGAATACATTAAATAGTATATATATAGTTGTAGATGTAAGAGAGAAATCCCACACGGAGGTCTTGAATACCTTCAATAGTATATATATAGTTGTAGATGTAAGAGAGAAATCCCACACGGAGGTCTTGAATACATTAAATAGTATATATATAGTTGTAGATGTAAGAGAGAAATCCCACACGGAGGTCTTAAATACATTAAATAGTATATATATAGTTGTAGATGTAAGAGAGAAATCCCACACACAGGTCTTGAATACCTTAAATAGTATATATATAGTTGTAGATGTAAGAGAGAAATCCCACACGGAGGTCTTGAATACATTAAATAGTATATATATAGTTGTAGATGTAAGAGAGAAATCCCACACGAAGGTCTTGAATACATTAAATAGTATATATATAGTTGTAGATGTAAGAGAGAAATCCCACACGAAGGTCTTGAATACCTTCAATAGTATATATATAGTTGTAGATGTAAGAGAGAAATCCCACACGGAGGTCTTGAATACATTAAATAGTATATATATAGTTGTAGATGTAAGAGAGAAATCCCACACGGAGGTCTTGAATACCTTCAATAGTATATATATAGTTGTAGATGTAAGAGAGAAATCCAACATGGAGGTCTTGAATACATTAAATAGTATATATATAGTTGTAGATGTAAGAGAGAAATCCCACACGGAGGTCTTGTATACATTAAATAGTATATATATAGTTGTAGATGTAAGAGAGAAATCCCACACGGAGGTCTTAAATACATTAAATAGTATATATATAGTTGTAGATGTAAGAGAGAAATCCCACACGGAGGTCTTGAATACATTAAATAGTATATATATAGTTGTAGATGTAAGAGAGAAATCACACACGGAGGTCTTGAATACCTTCAATAGTATATATATAGTTGTAGATGTAAGAGAGAAATCCCACACGGAGGTCTTGAATACATTAAATAGTATATATATAGTTGTAGATGTAAGAGAGAAATCTCACACGGAGGTCTTGAATACATTAAATAGTATATATATAGTTGTAGATGTAAGAGAGAAATCCCACACGGAGGTCTTGAATACATTAAATAGTATATATATAGTTGTAGATGTAAGAGAGAAATCCCACACAGAGGTCTTAAATACATTAAATAGTATATATATAGTTGTAGATGTAAGAGAGAAATCCCACACGAAGGTCTTGAATACATTAAATAATATATATATAGTTGTAGATGTAAGAGAGAAATCCCACACGGAGGTCTTGAATACATTAAATAGTATATATATAGTTGTAGATGTAAGAGAGAAATCACACACGGAGGTCTTGAATACCCTCAATAGTATATATATATAGTTGTAGATGTAAGAGAGAAATCCCACACGGAGGTCTTGAATACATTAAATAGTATATATATAGTTGTAGATGTAAGAGAGAAATCCCACAAGGAGGTCTTGAATATCTTCAATAGTATATATATAGTTGTAGATGTAAGAGAGAAATCCCACACAGAGGTCTTGAATACCTTCAATAGTATATATATAGTTGTAGATGTAAGAGAGAAATCCCACACAGAGGTCTTGAATACCTTCAATAGTATATATA
Source organism: Bathymodiolus brooksi (assembly GCA_963680875.1). Taxonomy (NCBI): domain Eukaryota; kingdom Metazoa; phylum Mollusca; class Bivalvia; order Mytilida; family Modiolidae; genus Bathymodiolus; species Bathymodiolus brooksi. The sequence continues at coordinate 53,410,164 of OY804589.1, read as the reverse complement.
TAGTTGTAGATGTAAGAGAGAAATCCCACACGGAGGTCTTGAATACCTTCAATAGTATATATATAGTTGTAGATGTAAGAGAGAAATCCCACATGGAGGTCTTGAATATCTTCAATAGTATATATATAGTTGTAGATGTAAGAGAGAAATCCCACATGGAGGTCTTGAATACATTAAATAGTATATATATAGTTGTAGATGTAAGAGAGAAATCCCACACGGAGGTCTTGAATACATTAAATAGTATATATATAGTTGTAGATGTAAGAGAGAAATCCCACACGGAGGTCTTAAATACATTAAATAGTATATATATAGTTGTAGATGTAAGAGAGAAATCCCACACGGAGGTCTTGAATACATTAAATAGTATATATATAGTTGTAGATGTAAGAGAGAAATCACACACGGAGGTCTTGAATACCTTCAATAGTATATATATAGTTGTAGATGTAAGAGAGAAATCCCACACGGAGGTCTTGAATACATTAAATAGTATATATATAGTTGTAGATGTAAGAGAGAAATCCCACACGGAGGTCTTAAATACATTAAATAGTATATATATAGTTGTAGATGTAAGAGAGAAATCCCACACGGAGGTCTTGAATACATTAAATAGTATATATATAGTTGTAGATGTAAGAGAGAAATCCTACACGGAGGTCTTGAATACCTTCAATAGTATATATATAGTTGTAGATGTAAGAGAGAAATCCCACACGGAGGTCTTGAATACCTTCAATAGTATATATATAGTTGTAGATGTAAGAGAGAAATCCCACACGGAGGTCTTGAATACATTAAATAGTACATATATAGTTGTAGATGTAAGAGAGAAATCCCACACGAAGGTCTTGAATACCTTCAATAGTATATATATAGTTGTAGATGTAAGAGAGAAATCCCACACGGAGGTCTTGAATACATTAAATAGTATATATATAGTTGTAGATGTAAGAGAGAAATCCCACACGGAGGTCTTGAATACCTTCAATAGTATATATATAGTTGTAGATGTAAGAGAGAAATCCCACACGGAGGTCTTGAATACATTAAATAGTATATATATAGTTGTAGATGTAAGAGAGAAATCCCACACGGAGGTCTTAAATACATTAAATAGTATATATATAGTTGTAGATGTAAGAGAGAAATCCCACACACAGGTCTTGAATACCTTAAATAGTATATATATAGTTGTAGATGTAAGAGAGAAATCCCACACGGAGGTCTTGAATACATTAAATAGTATATATATAGTTGTAGATGTAAGAGAGAAATCCCACACGGAGGTCTTGAATACATTAAATAGTATATATATAGTTGTAGATGTAAGAGAGAAATCCCACACGAAGGTCTTGAATACCTTCAATAGTATATATATAGTTGTAGATGTAAGAGAGAAATCCCACACGGAGGTCTTGAATACATTAAATAGTATATATATAGTTGTAGATGTAAGAGAGAAATCCCACACGGAGGTCTTGAATACCTTCAATAGTATATATATAGTTGTAGATGTAAGAGAGAAATCCCACATGGAGGTCTTGAATACATTAAATAGTATATATATAGTTGTAGATGTAAGAGAGAAATCCCACACGGAGGTCTTGTATACATTAAATAGTATATATATAGTTGTAGATGTAAGAGAGAAATCCCACACGGAGGTCTTAAATACATTAAATAGTATATATATAGTTGTAGATGTAAGAGAGAAATCCCACACGGAGGTCTTGAATACATTAAATAGTATATATATAGTTGTAGATGTAAGAGAGAAATCACACACGGAGGTCTTGAATACCTTCAATAGTATATATATAGTTGTAGATGTAAGAGAGAAATCCCACACGGAGGTCTTGAATACATTAAATAGTATATATATAGTTGTAGATGTAAGAGAGAAATCTCACACGGAGGTCTTGAATACATTAAATAGTATATATATAGTTGTAGATGTAAGAGAGAAATCCCACACGGAGGTCTTGAATACATTAAATAGTATATATATAGTTGTAGATGTAAGAGAGAAATCCCACACGGAGGTCTTGAATACCTTCAATAGTATATATATAGTTGTAGATGTAAGAGAGAAATCCCACACGGAGGTCTTGAATACCTTCAATAGTATATATATAGTTGTAGATGTAAGAGAGAAATCCCACACGGAGGTCTTGAATACATTAAATAGTATATATATAGTTGTAGATGTAAGAGAGAAATCCCACACGAAGGTCTTGAATACATTAAATAATATATATATAGTTGTAGATGTAAGAGAGAAATCCCACACGGAGGTCTTGAATACATTAAATAGTATATATATAGTTGTAGATGTAAGAGAGAAATCTCACACGGAGGTCTTGAATACATTAAATAGTATATGTATAGTTGTAGATGTAAGAGAGAAATCCCACACGGAGGTCTTGAATACATTAAATAGTATATATATAGTTGTAGATGTAAGAGAGAAATCCCACACGGAGGTCTTGAATACATTAAATAGTATATATATAGTTGTAGATGTAAGAGAGAAATCCCACACGATGGTCTTGAATACCTTCAATAGTATATATATAGTTGTAGGTGTAAGAGAGAAATCCCACACGGAGGTCTTGAATACATTAAATAGTATATATATAGTTGTAGATGTAAGAGAGAAATCCCACACGGAGGTCTTGAATACATTAAATAGTATATATATAGTTGTAGATGTAAGAGAGAAATCCCACACGGAGGTCTTGTATACATTAAATAGTATATATATAGTTGTAGATGTAAGAGAGAAATCCCACACACAGGTCTTGAATACCTTAAATAGTATATATATAGTTGTAGATGTAAGAGAGAAATCCCACACGAAGGTCTTGAATACCTTCAATAGTATATATATAGTTGTAGATGTAAGAGAGAAATCCCACACACAGGTCTTGAATACCTTAAATAGTATATATATAGTTGTAGATGTAAGAGAGAAATCCCACACGGAGGTCTTGAATACATTAAATAGTATATATATAGTTGTAGATGTAAGAGAGAAATCCCACACGGAGGTCTTGAATACATTAAATAGTATATATATAATTGTAGATGTAAGAGAGAAATCCCACACGGAGGTCTTGAATACATTAAATAGTATATATATAGTTGTAGATGTAAGAGAGAAATCCCACACGGAGGTCTTGAATACCTTCAATAGTATATATATAGTTGTAGATGTAAGAGAGAAATCCCACACGGAGGTCTTGAATACATTAAATAGTATATATATAGTTGTAGATGTAAGAGAGAAATCCCCCACGGAGGTCTTGAATACATTAAATAGTATATATATAGTTGTAGATGTAAGAGAGAAATCCCACACGGAGGTCTTGAATACCTTCAATAGTATATATATAGTTGTAGATGTAAGAGAGAAATCCCACATGGAGGTCTTGTATACATTAAATAGTATATATATAGTTGTAGATGTAAGAGAGAAATCACACACGGAGGTCTTGAATACCTTCAATAGTATATATATAGTTGTAGATGTAAGAGAGAAATCCCACACGGAGGTCTTGAATACATTAAATAGTATATATATAGTTGTAGATGTAAGAGAGAAATCCCACACGGAGGTCTTGTATACATTAAATAGTATATATATAGTTGTAGATGTAAGAGAGAAATCCCACACGGAGGTCTTAAATACCTTAAATAGTATATATATAGTTGTAGATGTAAGAGAGAAATCCCACACACAGGTCTTGAATACCTTAAATAGTATATATATAGTTGTAGATGTAAGAGAGAAATCCCACACGAAGGTCTTGAATACCTTCAATAGTATATATATAGTTGTAGATGTAAGAGAGAAATCCCACACACAGGTCTTGAATACCTTAAATAGTATATATATAGTTGTAGATGTAAGAGAGAAATCCCACACGGAGGTCTTGAATACATTAAATAGTATATATATAGTTGTAGATGTAAGAGAGAAATCCCACACGGAGGTCTTAAATACATTAAATAGTATATATATAGTTGTAGATGTAAGAGAGAAATCCCACACGGAGGTCTTGAATACATTAAATAGTATATATATAGTTGTAGATGTAAGAGAGAAATCCCACACGGAGGTCTTGTATACATTAAATAGTATATATATAGTTGTAGATGTAAGAGAGAAATCCCACACACAGGTCTTGAATACCTTAAATAGTATATATATAGTTGTAGATGTAAGAGAGAAATCCCACACGAAGGTCTTGAATACCTTCAATAGTATATATATAGTTGTAGATGTAAGAGAGAAATCCCACACACAGGTCTTGAATACCTTAAATAGTATATATATAGTTGTAGATGTAAGAGAGAAATCCCACACGGAGGTCTTGAATACATTAAATAGTATATATATAGTTGTAGATGTAAGAGAGAAATCCCACACACAGGTCTTGAATACCTTCAATAGTATATATATAGTTGTAGATGTAAGAGAGAAATCACACACGGAGGTCTTGAATACCTTCAATAGTATATATATAGTTGTAGATGTAAGAGAGAAATCCCACACACAGGTCTTGAATACCTTAAATAGTATATATATAGTTGTAGATGTAAGAGAGAAATCCCACACGGAGGTCTTGAATACATTAAATAGTATATATATAGTTGTAGATGTAAGAGAGAAATCCCACACACAGGTCTTGAATACCTTCAATAGTATATATATAGTTGTAGATGTAAGAGAGAAATCCCACACGGAGGTCTTGAATACATTAAATAGTATATATATAGTTGTAGATGTAAGAGAGAAATCCCACACGGAGGTCTTAAATACATTAAATAGTATATATATAGTTGTAGATGTAAGAGGGAAATCCCACACGGAGGTCTTGAATACATTAAATAGTATATATATAGTTGTAGATGTAAGAGAGAAATCCCACACGGAGGTCTTGTATACATTAAATAGTATATATATAGTTGTAGATGTAAGAGAGAAATCCCACACACAGGTCTTGAATACCTTAAATAGTATATATATAGTTGTAGATGTAAGAGAGAAATCCCACACGAAGGTCTTGAATACCTTCAATAGTATATATATAGTTGTAGATGTAAGAGAGAAATCCCACACACAGGTCTTGAATACCTTAAATAGTATATATATAGTTGTAGATGTAAGAGAGAAATCCCACACGGAGGTCTTGAATACATTAAATAGTATATATATAGTTGTAGATGTAAGAGAGAAATCCCACACGGAGGTCTTGAATACATTAAATAGTATATATATAATTGTAGATGTAAGAGAGAAATCCCACACGGAGGTCTTGAATACATTAAATAGTATATATATAGTTGTAGATGTAAGAGAGAAATCCCACACGGAGGTCTTGAATACCTTCAATAGTATATATATAGTTGTAGATGTAAGAGAGAAATCCCACACGGAGGTCTTGAATACATTAAATAGTATATATATAGTTGTAGATGTAAGAGAGAAATCCCCCACGGAGGTCTTGAATACATTGAATAGTATATATATAGTTGTAGATGTAAGAGAGAAATCCCACACGGAGGTCTTGAATACCTTCAATAGTATATATATTGTTGTAGATGTAAGAGAGAAATCCCACATGGAGGTCTTGTATACATTAAATAGTATATATATAGTTGTAGATGTAAGAGAGAAATCACACACGGAGGTCTTGAATACCTTCAATAGTATATATATAGTTGTAGATGTAAGAGAGAAATCCCACACGGAGGTCTTGAATACATTAAATAGTATATATATAGTTGTAGATGTAAGAGAGAAATCCCACACGGAGGTCTTGTATACATTAAATAGTATATATATAGTTGTAGATGTAAGAGAGAAATCCCACACGGAGGTCTTAAATACATTAAATAGTATATATATAGTTGTAGATGTAAGAGAGAAATCCCACACGGAGGTCTTGAATACATTAAATAGTATATATATAGTTGTAGATGTAAGAGAGAAATCACACACGGAGGTCTTGAATACCTTCAATAGTATATATATAGTTGTAGATGTAAGAGAGAAATCCCACACGGAGGTCTTCAATACATTAAATAGTATATATATAGTTGTAGATGTAAGAGAGAAATCCCACACAGAGGTCTTAAATACATTAAATAGTATATATATAGTTGTAGATGTAAGAGAGAAATCCCACACGAAGGTCTTGAATACATTAAATAATATATATATAGTTGTAGATGTAAGAGAGAAATCCCACACGGAGGTCTTGAATACATTAAATAGTATATATATAGTTGTAGATGTAAGAGAGAAATCCCACACGGAGGTCTTGAATACATTAAATAGTATATATATAGTTGTAGATGTAAGAGAGAAATCTCACACGGAGGTCTTAAATACATTAAATAGTATATATATAGTTGTAGATGTAAGAGAGAAATCCCACACGAAGGTCTTGAATACCTTCAATAGTATATATATAGTTGTAGATGTAAGAGAGAAATCCCACACGGAGGTCTTGAATACCTTCAATAGTATATATATAGTTGTAGATGTAAGAGAGAAATCCCACACGGAGGTCTTGAATACATTAAATAGTATATATATAGTTGTAGATGTAAGAGAGAAATCCCACACGGAGGTCTTAAATACATTAAATAGTATATATATAGTTGTAGATGTAAGAGAGAAATCCCACACACAGGTCTTGAATACCTTAAACAGTATATATATAGTTGTAGATGTAAGAGAGAAATCCCACACGGAGGTCTTGAATACATTAAATAGTATATATATAGTTGTAGATGTAAGAGAGAAATCACACACAGAGGTCTTGAATACCTTCAATAGTATATATATAGTTGTAGATGTAAGAGAGAAATCCCACACGGAGGTCTTAAATACATTAAATAGTATATATATAGTTGTAGATGTAAGAGAGAAATCCCACACGGAGGTCTTCAATACATTACATAGTATATATATAGTTGTAGATGTAAGAGAGAAATCCCACACAGAGGTCTTAAATACATTAAATAGTATATATATAGTTGTAGATGTAAGAGAGAAATCACACACGGAGGTCTTGAATACCTTCAATAGTATATATATAGTTGTAGATGTAAGAGAGAAATCCCACACACAGGTCTTGAATACCTTAAATAGTATATATATAGTTGTAGATGTAAGAGAGAAATCCCACACGGAGGTCTTGAATACATTAAATAGTATATATATAGTTGTAGATGTAAGAGAGAAATCCCACACATAGGTCTTGAATACCTTCAATAGTATATATATAGTTGTAGATGTAAGAGAGAAATCCCACACGGAGGTCTTGAATACATTAAATAGTATATATATAGTTGTAGATGTAAGAGAGAAATCCCACACGGAGGTCTTAAATACATTAAATAGTATATATATAGTTGTAGATGTAAGAGAGAAATCCCACACGGAGGTCTTGAATACATTAAATAGTATATATATAGTTGTAGATGTAAGAGAGAAATCCCACACGGAGGTCTTGTATACATTAAATAGTATATATATAGTTGTAGATGTAAGAGAGAAATCCCACACACAGGTCTTGAATACCTTAAATAGTATATATATAGTTGTAGATGTAAGAGAGAAATCCCACACGAAGGTCTTGAATACCTTCAATAGTATATATATAGTTGTAGATGTAAGAGAGAAATCCCACACACAGGTCTTGAATACCTTAAATAGTATATATATAGTTGTAGATGTAAGAGAGAAATCCCACACGGAGGTCTTGAATACATTAAATAGTATATATATAGTTGTAGATGTAAGAGAGAAATCCCACACGGAGGTCTTGAATACATTCAATAGTATATATATAGTTGTAGATGTAAGAGAGAAATCCCACACGGAGGTCTTGAATACATTAAATAGTATATATATAGTTGTAGATGTAAGAGAGAAATCCCCCACGGAGGTCTTGAATACATTAAATAGTATATATATAGTTGTAGATGTAAGAGAGAAATCCCACACGGAGGTCTTGAATACCTTCAATAGTATATATATTGTTGTAGATGTAAGAGAGAAATCCCACATGGAGGTCTTGTATACATTAAATAGTATATATATAGTTGTAGATGTAAGAGAGAAATCACACACGGAGGTCTTGAATACCTTCAATAGTATATATATAGTTGTAGATGTAAGAGAGAAATCCCACACGGAGGTCTTGAATACATTAAATAGTATATATATAATTGTAGATGTAAGAGAGAAATCCCACACGGAGGTCTTGAATACATTAAATAGTATATATATAGTTGTAGATGTAAGAGAGAAATCCCACACGGAGGTCTTGAATACCTTCAATAGTATATATATAGTTGTAGATGTAAGAGAGAAATCCCACACGGAGGTCTTGAATACATTAAATAGTATATATATAGTTGTAGATGTAAGAGAGAAATCCCCCACGGAGGTCTTGAATACATTAAATAGTATATATATAGTTGTAGATGTAAGAGAGAAATCCCACACGGAGGTCTTGAATACCTTCAATAGTATATATATAGTTGTAGATGTAAGAGAGAAATCCCACACACAGGTCTTGAATACCTTAAATAGTATATATATAGTTGTAGATGTAAGAGAGAAATCCCACACGGAGGTCTTGAATACATTAAATAGTATATATATAGTTGTAGATGTAAGAGAGAAATCCCACACACAGGTCTTGAATACCTTCAATAGTATATATATAGTTGTAGATGTAAGAGAGAAATCCCACACGGAGGTCTTGAATACATTAAATAGTATATATATAGTTGTAGATGTAAGAGAGAAATCCCACACGGAGGTCTTAAATACATTAAATAGTATATATATAGTTGTAGATGTAAGAGAGAAATCCCACACGGAGGTCTTGAATACATTAAATAGTATATATATAGTTGTAGATGTAAGAGAGAAATCCCACACGGAGGTCTTGTATACATTAAATAGTATATATATAGTTGTAGATGTAAGAGAGAAATCCCACACACAGGTCTTGAATACCTTAAATAGTATATATATAGTTGTAGATGTAAGAGAGAAATCCCACACGAAGGTCTTGAATACCTTCAATAGTATATATATAGTTGTAGATGTAAGAGAGAAATCCCACACACAGGTCTTGAATACCTTAAATAGTATATATATAGTTGTAGATGTAAGAGAGAAATCCCACACGGAGGTCTTGAATACATTAAATAGTATATATATAGTTGTAGATGTAAGAGAGAAATCCCACACGGAGGTCTTGAATACCTTCAATAGTATATATATAGTTGTAGATGTAAGAGAGAAATCCCACACGGAGGTCTTGAATACATTAAATAGTATATATATAGTTGTAGATGTAAGAGAGAAATCCCCCACGGAGGTCTTGAATACATTAAATAGTATATATATAGTTGTAGATGTAAGAGAGAAATCCCACACGGAGGTCTTGAATACCTTCAATAGTATATATATAGTTGTAGATGTAAGAGAGAAATCCCACATGGAGGTCTTGTATACATTAAATAGTATATATATAGTTGTAGATGTAAGAGAGAAATCACACACGGAGGTCTTGAATACCTTCAATAGTATATATATAGTTGTAGATGTAAGAGAGAAATCCCACACGGAGGTCTTGAATACATTAAATAGTATATATATAATTGTAGATGTAAGAGAGAAATCCCACACGGAGGTCTTGAATACATTAAATAGTATATATATAGTTGTAGATGTAAGAGAGAAATCCCACACGGAGGTCTTGAATACCTTCAATAGTATATATATAGTTGTAGATGTAAGAGAGAAATCCCACACGGAGGTCTTGAATACATTAAATAGTATATATATAGTTGTAGATGTAAGAGAGAAATCCCCCACGGAGGTCTTGAATACATTAAATAGTATATATATAGTTGTAGATGTAAGAGAGAAATCCCACACGGAGGTCTTGAATACCTTCAATAGTATATATATAGTTGTAGATGTAAGAGAGAAATCCCACATGGAGGTCTTGTATACATTAAATAGTATATATATAGTTGTAGATGTAAGAGAGAAATCACACACGGAGGTCTTGAATACCTTCAATAGTATATATATAGTTGTAGATGTAAGAGAGAAATCCCACACGGAGGTCTTGAATACATTAAATAGTATATATATAGTTGTAGATGTAAGAGAGAAATCCCACACGGAGGTCTTGTATACATTAAATAGTATATATATAGTTGTAGATGTAAGAGAGAAATCCCACACGGAGGTCTTAAATACATTAAATAGTATATATATAGTTGTAGATGTAAGAGAGAAATCCCACACGGAGGTCTTGAATACATTAAATAGTATATATATAGTTGTAGATGTAAGAGAGAAATCACACACGGAGGTCTTGAATACCTTCAATAGTATATATATAGTTGTAGATGTAAGAGAGAAATCCCACACGGAGGTCTTGAATACATTAAATAGTATATATATAGTTGTAGATGTAAGAGAGAAATCCCACACAGAGGTCTTAAATACATTAAATAGTATATATATAGTTGTAGATGTAAGAGAGAAATCCCACACGAAGGTCTTGAATACATTAAATAATATATATATAGTTGTAGATGTAAGAGAGAAATCCCACACGGAGGTCTTGAATACATTAAATAGTATATATATAGTTGTAGATGTAAGAGAGAAATCCCACACGGAGGTCTTGAATACATTAAATAGTATATATATAGTTGTAGATGTAAGAGAGAAATCTCACACGGAGGTCTTAAATACATTAAATAGTATATATATAGTTGTAGATGTAAGAGAGAAATCCCACACGAAGGTCTTGAATACCTTCAATAGTATATATATAGTTGTAGATGTAAGAGAGAAATCCCACACGGAGGTCTTGAATACCTTCAATAGTATATATATAGTTGTAGATGTAAGAGAGAAATCCCACACGGAGGTCTTGAATACATTAAATAGTATATATATAGTTGTAGATGTAAGAGAGAAATCCCACACGGAGGTCTTAAATACATTAAATAGTATATATATAGTTGTAGATGTAAGAGAGAAATCCCACACACAGGTCTTGAATACCTTAAATAGTATATATATAGTTGTAGATGTAAGAGAGAAATCCCACACGGAGGTCTTGAATACATTAAATAGTATATATATAGTTGTAGATGTAAGAGAGAAATCACACACAGAGGTCTTGAATACCTTCAATAGTATATATATAGTTGTAGATGTAAGAGAGAAATCCCACACGGAGGTCTTAAATACATTAAATAGTATATATATAGTTGTAGATGTAAGAGAGAAATCCCACACGGAGGTCTTCAATACATTAAATAGTATATATATAGTTGTAGATGTAAGAGAGAAATCCCACACAGAGGTCTTAAATACATTAAATAGTATATATATAGTTGTAGATGTAAGAGAGAAATCCCACACGAAGGTCTTGAATACATTAAATAATATATATATAGTTGTAGATGTAAGAGAGAAATCCCACACGGAGGTCTTGAATACATTAAATAGTATATATATAGTTGTAGATGTAAGAGAGAAATCCCACACGAAGGTCTTGAATACCTTCAATAGTATATATATAGTTGTAGATGTAAGAGAGAAATCCCACACGAAGGTCTTGAATACATTAAATAGTATATATATAGTTGTAGATGTAAGAGAGAAATCCCACACGGAGGTCTTGTATACATTAAATAGTATATATATAGTTGTAGATGTAAGAGAGAAATCCCACACGAAGGTCTTGAATACCTTCAATAGTATATATATAGTTGTAGATGTAAGAGAGAAATCCCACACGGAGGTCTTGAATACCTTCAATAGGATATATATAGTTGTAGATGTAAGAGAGAAATCCCACACGAAGGTCTTGAATACCTTCAATAGTATATATATAGTTGTAGATGTAAGAGAGAAATCGCACATGGAGGTCTTGAATACATTAAATATTATATATATAGTTGTAGATGTAAGAGAGAAATCCCACACGGAGGTCTTGTATACATTAAATAGTATATATATAGTTGTAGATGTAAGAGAGAAATCCCACACGGAGGTCTTGAATACATTAAATAGTATATATATAGTTGTAGATGTAAGAGAGAAATCCCACACGGAGGTCTTGTATACATTAAATAGTATATATATAGTTGTAGATGTAAGAGAGAAATCCCACACGGAGGTCTTGAATACATTAAATAGTATATATATAGTTGTAGATGTAAGAGAGAAATCCCACACGGAGGTCTTGAATACATTAAATAGTATATATATAGTTGTAGATGTAAGAGAGAAATCCCTCACAGAGGTCTTAAATACATTAAATAGTATATATATAGTTGTAGATGTAAGAGAGAAATCCCACACGAAGGTCTTGAATACATTAAATAATATATATATAGTTGTAGATGTAAGAGAGAAATCCCACACGGAGGTCTTGAATACATTAAATAGTATATATATAGTGGTAGATGTAAGAGAGAAATCCCACACGGAGGTCTTGAATACATTAAATAGTATATATATAGTTGTAGATGTAAGAGAGAAATCCCACACGGAGGTCTTGAATACATTAAATAGTATATATATAGTTGTAGATGTAAGAGAGAAATCCCACACGGAGGTCTTGAATACATTAAATAGTATATGTATAGTTGTAGATGTAAGAGAGAAATCTCACACGGAGGTCTTAAATACATTAAATAGTATATATATAGTTGTAGATGTAAGAGAGAAATCCCACACGGAGGTCTTGAAGACATTAAATAGTATATATATAGTTGTAGATGTAAGAGAGAAATCCCACACGGAGGTCTTGAATACCTTCAATAGTATATATATAGTTGTAGATGTAAGAGAGAAATCCCACACGGAGGTCTTGAATACCTTCAATAGTATATATATAGTTGTAGATGTAAGAGAGAAATCACACACGGAGGTCTTAAATACATTAAATAGTATATATATAGTTGTAGATGTAAGAGAGAAATCCCACACACAGGTCTTGAATACATTAAATAGTATATATATAGTTGTAGATGTAAGAGAGAAATCCCACACGGAGGTCTTGTATACATTAAATAGTATATATATAGTTGTAGATGTAAGAGAGAAATCCCACACGGAGGTCTTGAATACATTAAATAGTATATATATAGTTGTAGATGTAAGCGAGAAATCCCACACGGAGGTCTTGTATACATTAAATAGTATATATATAGTTGTAGATGTAAGAGAGAAATCCCACACGGAGGTCTTGAATACATTAAATAGTATATATATAGTTGTAGATGTAAGAGAGAAATCCCACACGGAGGTCTTGAATACATTAAATAGTATATATATAGTTGTAGATGTAAGAGAGAAATCCCACACAGAGGTCTTAAATACATTAAATAGTATATATATAGTTGTAGATGTAAGAGAGAAATCCCACACGAAGGTCTTGAATACATTAAATAGTATATATATAGTTGTAGATGTAAGAGAGAAATCCCACACACAGGTCTTGAATACATTAAATAGTATATATATAGTTGTAGATGTAAGAGAGAAATCCCACACGGAGGTCTTGTATACATTAAATAGTATATATATAGTTGTAGATGTAAGAGAGAAATCCCACACGGAGGTCTTGAATACATTAAATAGTATATATATAGTTGTAGATGTAAGAGAGAAATCCCACACGGAGGTCTTGAATACATTAAATAGTATATATATAATTGTAGATGTAAGAGAGAAATCCCACACGGAGGTCTTGAATACATTAAATAGTATATATATAGTTGTAGATGTAAGAGAGAAATCCCACACAGAGGTCTTAAATACATTAAATAGTATATATATAGTTGTAGATGTAAGAGAGAAATCCCACACGAAGGTCTTGAATACATTAAATAATATATATATAGTTGTAGATGTAAGAGAGAAATCCCACACGGAGGTCTTGAATACATTAAATAGTATATATATAGTTGTAGATGTAAGAGAGAAATCCCAAACGGAGGTCTTGAATACATTAAATAGTATATATATAGTTGTAGATGTAAGAGAGAAATCCCACACGGAGGTCTTGAATACATTAAATAGTATATGTATATTTGTAGATGTAAGAGAGAAATCTCACACGGAGGTCTTAAATACATTAAATAGTATATATATAGTTGTAGATGTAAGAGAGAAATCCCACACGGAGGTCTTGAATACATTAAATAGTATATATATAGTTGTAGATGTAAGAGAGAAATCCCACACGGAGGTCTTGAATACATTAAATAGTATATATATAGTTGTAGATGTAAGAGAGAAATCCCACACGAAGGTCTTGAATACCTTCAATAGTATATATATAGTTGTAGATGTAAGAGAGAAATCACACACGGAGGTCTTGAATACCTTCAATAGTATATATATAGTTGTAGATGTAAGAGAGAAATCCCACACGAAGGTCTTGAATACCTTCAATAGTATATATATAGTTGTAGATGTAAGAGAGAAATCACACACGGAGGTCTTGAATACCTTCAATAGTATATATATAGTTGTAGATGTAAGAGAGAAATCCCACACGGAGGTCTTGAATACATTAAATAGTATATATATAGTTGTAGATGTAAGAGAGAAATCCCACACGGAGGTCTTGAATACCTTCAATAGTATATGTATAGTTGTAGATGTAAGAGAGAAATCCCACACGGAGGTCTTGAATACATTAAATAGTATATATATAGTTGTAGATGTAAGAGAGAAATCCCACACGGAGGTCTTGAATACATTAAATAGTATATATATAGTTGTAGATGTAAGAGAGAAATCCCACACGGAGGTCTTGAATACCTTCAATAGTATATATATAGTTGTAGATGTAAGAGAGAAATCCCACATGGAGGTCTTGAATACATTAAATAGTATTTATATAGTTGTAGATGTAAGAGAGAAATCCCACACGGAGGTCTTGAATACATTAAATAGTATATAAATAGTTGTAGATGTAAGAGAGAAATCCCACACGGAAGTCTTAAATACATTAAATAGTATATATATAGTTGTAGATGTAAGAGAGAAATCCCACACGGAGGTCTTGAATACATTAAATAGTATATATATAGTTGTAGATGTAAGAGAGAAATCACACACGGAGGTCTTGAATACCTTCAATAGTATATATATAGTTGTAGATGTAAGAGAGAAATCCCACACGGAGGTCTTGAATACATTAAATAGTATATATATAGTTGTAGATGTAAGAGAGAAATCCCACACAGAGGTCTTAAATACATTAAATAGTATATATATAGTTGTAGATGTAAGAGAGAAATCACACACGGAGGTCTTGAATACCTTCAATAGTATATATATAGTTGTAGATGTAAGAGAGAAATCCCACACGAAGGTCTTGAATACATTAAATAATATATATATAGTTGTAGATGTAAGAGAGAAATCCCACACGGAGGTCTTGAATACATTAAATAGTATATATATAGTTGTAGATGTAAGAGAGAAATCACACACGGAGGTCTTGAATACCTTCAATAGTATATATATAGTTGTAGATGTAAGAGAGAAATCCCACACGGAGGTCTTGAATACCTTCAATAGTATATATATAGTTGTAGGTGTAAGAGAGAAATCCCACACAGAGGTCTTAAATACATTAAATAGTATATATATAGTTGTAGATGTAAGAGAGAAATCCCACACGAAGGTCTTGAATACATTAAATAATATATATATAGTTGTAGATGAAAGAGAGAAATCCCACACGGAGGTCTTGAATACATTAAATAGTATATATATAGTTGTAGATGTAAGAGAGAAATCACACACGGAGGTCTTGAATACCTTCAATAGTATATATATAGTTGTAGATGTAAGAGAGAAATCCCACACGGAGGTCTTGAATACATTAAATAGTATATATATAGTTGTAGATGTAAGAGAGAAATCCCGCACGGAGGTCTTGAATACATTAAATAGTATATATATAGTTGTAGATGTAAGAGAGAAATCCCACACGGAGGTCTTGAATACCTTCAATAGTATATATATAGTTGTAGATGTAAGAGAGAAATCCCACACGGAGGTCTTGAATACATTAAATAGTATATATATAGTTGTAGATGTAAGAGAGAAATCCCACACGAAGGCCTTGAATACCTTCAATAGTATATATATAGTTGTAGATGTAAGAGAGAAATCCCACATGGAGGTCTTGAATACATTAAATAGTATTTATATAGTTGTAGATGTAAGAGAGAAATCCCACACGGAGGTCTTGAATACAATAAATAGTATATATATAGTTGTAGATGTAAGAGAGAAATCCCACACGGAAGTCTTAAATACATTAAATAGTATATATATAGTTGTAGATGTAAGAGAGAAATCCCACACGGAGGTCTTGAATACATTAAATAGTATATATATAGTTGTAGATGTAAGAGAGAAATCACACACGGAGGTCTTGAATACCTTCAATAGTATATATATAGTTGTAGATGTAAGAGAGAAATCCCACACGGAGGTCTTGAATACATTAAATAGTATATATATAGTTGTAGATGTAAGAGAGAAATCCCACACGAAGGTCTTGAATACCTTCAATAGTATATATATAGTTGTAGATGTAAGAGAGAAATCCCACACGAAGGTCTTGAATACATTAAATAATATATATATAGTTGTAGATGTAAGAGAGAAATCCCACACGGAGGTCTTGAATACATTAAATAGTATATATATAGTTGTAGATGTAAGAGAGAAATCACACACGGAGGTCTTGAATAACTTCAATAGTATATATATAGTTGTAGATGTAAGAGAGAAATCCCACACGGAGGTCTTGAATACATTAAATAGTATATATATAGTTGTAGATGAAAGAGAGAAATCCCACACGAAGGTCTTGAATACATTAAATAATATATATATAGTTGTAGATGTAAGAGAGAAATCCCACACGGAGGTCTTGAATACATTAAATAGTATATATATAGTTGTAGATGTAAGAGAGAAATCCCACACGGAGGTCTTGAATACCTTCAATAGTATATATATAGTTGTAGATGTAAGAGAGAAATCCCACACGGAGGTCTTGAATACATTAAATAGTATATATATAGTTGTAGATGTAAGAGAGAAATCCCACACGGAGGTCTTGAATACCTTCAATAGTATATATATAGTTGTAGATGTAAGAGAGAAATCCCACACGGAGGTCTTGAATACCTTCAATAGTATATATATAGTTGTAGATGTAAGAGAGAAATCCCACACGGAGGTCTTGAATACATTAAATAGTATATATATAGTTGTAGATGTAAGAGAGAAATCCCACACGGAGGTCTTGAATACATTAAATAGTATATATATAGTTGTAGATGTAAGAGAGAAATCCCACACGGAGGTCTTGAATACATTAAATAGTATATATATAGTTGTAGATGTAAGAGAGAAATCCCACACGGAGGTCTTGAATACATTAAATAGTATATATATAGTTGTAGATGTAAGAGAGAAATCCCGCACGGAGGTCTTGAATACATTAAATAGTATATATATAGTTGTAGATGTAAGAGAGAAATCCCACACGGAGGTCTTGAATACCTTCAATAGTATATATATAGTTGTAGATGTAAGAGAGAAATCCCACACGGAGGTCTTGAATACATTAAATAGTATATATATAGTTGTAGATGTAAGAGAGAAATCCCACACGAAGGCCTTGAATACCTTCAATAGTATATATATAGTTGTAGATGTAAGAGAGAAATCCCACATGGAGGTCTTGAATACATTAAATAGTATTTATATAGTTGTAGATGTAAGAGAGAAATCCCACACGGAGGTCTTGAATACAATAAATAGTATATATATAGTTGTAGATGTAAGAGAGAAATCCCACACGGAAGTCTTAAATACATTAAATAGTATATATATAGTTGTAGATGTAAGAGAGAAATCCCACACGGAGGTCTTGAATACATTAAATAGTATATATATAGTTGTAGATGTAAGAGAGAAATCACACACGGAGGTCTTGAATACCTTCAATAGTATATATATAGTTGTAGATGTAAGAGAGAAATCCCACACGGAGGTCTTGAATACATTAAATAGTATATATATAGTTGTAGATGTAAGAGAGAAATCCCACACGAAGGTCTTGAATACCTTCAATAGTATATATATAGTTGTAGATGTAAGAGAGAAATCCCACACGAAGGTCTTGAATACATTAAATAATATATATATAGTTGTAGATGTAAGAGAGAAATCCCACACGGAGGTCTTGAATACATTAAATAGTATATATATAGTTGTAGATGTAAGAGAGAAATCACACACGGAGGTCTTGAATAACTTCAATAGTATATATATAGTTGTAGATGTAAGAGAGAAATCCCACAAGGAGGTCTTGAATACATTAAATAGTATATATATAGTTGTAGATGAAAGAGAGAAATCCCACACGAAGGTCTTGAATACATTAAATAATATATATATAGTTGTAGATGTAAGAGAGAAATCCCACACGGAGGTCTTGAATACATTAAATAGTATATATATAGTTGTAGATGTAAGAGAGAAATCCCACACGGAGGTCTTGAATACCTTCAATAGTATATATATAGTTGTAGATGTAAGAGAGAAATCCCACACGGAGGTCTTGAATACATTAAATAGTATATATATAGTTGTAGATGTAAGAGAGAAATCCCACACGGAGGTCTTGAATACCTTCAATAGTATATATATAGTTGTAGATGTAAGAGAGAAATCCCACACGGAGGTCTTGAATACCTTCAATAGTATATATATAGTTGTAGATGTAAGAGAGAAATCCCACACGGAGGTCTTGAATACATTAAATAGTATATATATAGTTGTAGATGTAAGAGAGAAATCCCACACGGAGGTCTTGAATACATTAAATAGTATATATATAGTTGTAGATGTAAGAGAGAAATCCCACACGGAGGTCTTGAATACATTAAATAGTATATATATAGTTGTAGATGTAAGAGAGAAATCCCACACGAAGGTCTTGAATACCTTCAATAGTATATATATAGTTGTAGATGAAAGAGAGAAATCCCACACGGAGGTCTTGAATACATTAAATAGTATATATATAGTTGTAGATGTAAGAGAGAAATCACACACGGAGGTCTTGAATACCTTCAATAGTATATATATAGTTGTAGATGTAAGAGAGAAATCCCACACGAGGTCTTGAATACATTAAATAGTATATATATAGTTGTAGGTGTAAGAGAGAAATCCCACACAGAGGTCTTAAATACATTAAATAGTATATATATAGTTGTAGATGTAAGAGAGAAATCCCACACGAAGGTCTTGAATACATTAAATAATATATATATAGTTGTAGATGTAAGAGAGAAATCCCACACGGAGGTCTTGAATACATTAAATAGTATATATATAGTTGTAGATGTAAGAGAGAAATCACACACGGAGGTCTTGAATACCTTCAATAGTATATATATAGTTGTAGATGTAAGAGAGAAATCCCACACGGAGGTCTTGAATACATTAAATAGTATATATATAGTTGTAGATGTAAGAGAGAAATCCCACACGGAGGTCTTCAATATATTAAATAGTATATATATAGTTGTAGATGTAAGAGAGAAATCCCACACGGAGGTCTTGAATACATTAAATAGTATATATATAGTTGTAGATGTAAGAGAGAAATCCCACACGGAGGTCTTGAATACCTTCAATAGTATATATATAGTTGTAGATGTAAGAGAGAAATCCCACACGGAGGTCTTGAATACATTAAATAGTATATATATAGTTGTAGATGTAAGAGAGAAATCCCACACGAAGGTCTTGAATACCTTCAATAGTATATATATAGTTGTAGATGTAAGAGAGAAATCCCACACGGAGGTCTTGAATACATTAAATAGTATATATATAGTTGTAGATGTAAGAGAGAAATCCCACACGGAGGTCTTGAATACCTTCAATAGTATATATATAGTTGTAGATGTAAGAGAGAAATCCCACACAGAGGTATTGAATACATTAAATAGTATATATATAGTTGTAGATGTAAGAGAGAAATCCCACACGGAGGTCTTAAATACATTAAATAGTATATATATAGTTGTAGATGTAAGAGAGAAATCCCACACAGAGGTCTTGAATACATTAAATAGTATATATAAAGTTGTAGATGAAAGAGAGAAATCACACACGGAGGTCTTGAATACCTTCAATAGTATATATATAGTTGTAGATGTAAGAGAGAAATCCCACACGGAGGTCTTGAATACATTAAATAGTATATATATAGTTGTAGATGTAAGAGAGAAATCCCACACGGAGGTCTTGAATACCTTCAATAGTATATATATAGTTGTAGATGTAAGAGAGAAATCCCACACGGAGGTCTTGAATACATTAAATAGTATATATATAGTTGTAGATGTAAGAGAGAAATCCCACACGAAGGTCTTGAATACCTTCAATAGTATATATATAGTTGTAGATGTAAGAGAGAAATCCCACACGGAGGTCTTGAATACATTAAATAGTATATATATAGTTGTAGATGTAAGAGAGAAATCCCACACGGAGGTCTTGAATACCTTCAATAGTATATATATAGTTGTAGATGTAAGAGAGAAATCCCACACGGAGGTCTTGAATACATTAAATAGTATATATATAGTTGTAGATGTAAGAGAGAAATCCCACACGGAGGTCTTAAATACATTAAATAGTATATATATAGTTGTAAATGTAAGAGAGAAATCCCACACAGAGGTCTTGAATACATTAAATAGTATATATAAAGTTGTAGATGAAAGAGAGAAATCACACACGGAGGTCTTGAATACCTCCAATAGTATATATATAGTTGTAGATGTAAGAGAGAAATCCCACACGGAGGTCTTGAATACATTAAATAGTATATATATAGTTGTAGATGTAAGAGAGAAATCCCACACGGAGGTCTTGAATACCTTCAATAGTATATATATAGTTGTAGATGAAAGAGAGAAATCACACACGGAGGTCTTGAATACATTAAATAGTATATATATATTTGTAGATGTAAGAGAGAAATCCCACACGGCGGTCTTGAATACCTTCAATAGTATATATATAGTTGTAGATGTAAGAGAGAAATCCCACACGAAGGTCTTGAATACCTTCAATAGTATATATATAGTTGTAGATGTAAGAGAGAAATCCCACACAGAGGTCTTGAATACCTTCAATAGTATATGTATAGTTGTAGATGTAAGAGAGAAATCCCACACAGAGGTCTTGAATACCTTCAATAGTATATATATAGTTGTAGATGTAAGAGAGAAATCCCACACGGAGGTCTTGAATACATTAAATAGTATATATATAGTTGTAGATGTAAGAGAGAAATCCCACACGGAGGTCTTAAATACATTAAATAGTATATATATAGTTGTAGATGTATGAGAGAAATCCCACACGGAGGTCTTGAATACATTAAATAGTATATATATAGTTGTAGATGTAAGAGAGAAATCCCACACAGAGGTCTTGAATACATTAAATAGTATATATATAGTTGTAGATGTAAGAGAGAAATCCCACACGGAAGTCTTGAATACATTAAATAGTATATATATAGTTGTAGATGTAAGATAGAAATCCCACACGAAGGTCTTGAATACATTAAATAGTATATATATAGTTGTAGATGTAAGAGAGAAATCCCACACAGAGGTCTTGAATACATTAAATAGTATATATATAGTTGTAGATGTAAGAGAGAAATCCCACACAGAGGTCTTGAATACATTAAATAGTATATATATAGTTGTAGATGTAAGAGAGAAATCCCACACGGAGGTCTTGAATACATTAAATAGTATATATATAGTTGTAGATATAAGAGAGAAATCCCACACGAAGGTCTTGAATAACTTCAATAGTATATATATAGTTGTAGATGTAAGAGAGAAATCCCACACAGAGGTCTTGAATACATTAAATAGTATATATATAGTTGTAGATGTAAGAGAGAAATCCCACACGGAGGTCTTGAATACTTTCAATAGTATATATATATAGTTGTAGATGTAAGAGAGAAATCCCACACGGAGGTCTTGAATACATTAAATAGTATATATATAGTTGTAGATGTAAGAGAGAAATCCCACACAGAGGTCTTGAATACATTAAATAGTATATATATAGTTGTAGATGTAAGAGAGAAATCCCACACGGAGGTCTTGAATACATTAAATAGTATATATATAGTTGTAGATGTAAGAGAGAAATCCCACACGGAGGTCTTGAATACCTTCAATAGTATATATATAGTTGTAGATGTAAGAGAGAAATCCCACACGGAGGTCTTAAATACATTAAATAGTATATATATAGTTGTAGATGTAAAAGAGAAATCCCACACAGAGGTCTTGAATACATTAAATAGTATATATATAGTTGTAGATATAAGAGAGAAATCCCACACGAAGGTCTTGAATAACTTCAATAGTATATATATAGTTGTAGATGTAAGAGAGAAATCCCACACAGAGGTCTTGAATACATTAAATAGTATATATATAGTTGTAGATGTAAGAGAGAAATCCCACACGGAGGTCTTGAATACTTTCAATAGTATATATATATAGTTGTAGATGTAAGAGAGAAATCCCACACGGAGGTCTTGAATACATTAAATAGTATATATATAGTTGTAGATGTAAGAGAGAAATCCCACACAGAAGTCTTGAATACCTTCAATAGTATATATATAGTTGTAGATGTAAGAGAGAAATCCCACACGGAGGTTTTGAATACATTAAATAGTATATATATAGTTGTAGATATAAGAGAGAAATCCCACACGGAGGTCTTGAATACATTAAATAGTATATATATAGTTGTAGATGTAAGAGAGAAATCCCACACGGAGGTCTTGAATACCTTCAATAGTATATATATAGTTGTAGATGTAAGAGAGAAATCCCACACGGAGGTCTTAAATACATTAAATAGTATATATATAGTTGTAGATGTAAGAGAGAAATCACACACGGAGGTCTTGAATACCTTCAATAGTATATATATAGTTGTAGGTGTAAGAGAGAAATCCCACACGGAGGTCTTGAATACATTAAATAGTATATATATATAGTTGTAGATGTAAGAGAGAAATCCCACACGGAGGTCTTGAATACCTTCAATAGTATATATATAGTTGTAGATGTAAGAGAAAAATCCCACACGGAGGTCTTGAATACATTAAATAGTATTTATATAGTTGTAGATGTAAGAGAGAAATCCCACACAGAGGTCTTGAAAACCTTCAATAGTATATATATAGTTGTAGATGTAAGAGAGAAATCCCACACGGATGTCTTGAATACCTTAAATAGTATATATATAGTTGTAGATGTAAGAGAAAAATCCCACACGGAGGTCTTGAATACCTTCAATAGTATATATATAGTTGTAGATGTAAGAGAGAAATCCCACACAGAGGTCTTGAATACCTTCAATAGTATATATATAGTTGTAGATGTAAGAGAGAAATCCCACACGGAGGTCTTGAATACATTAAATAGTATATATATAGTTGTAGATGTAAGAGAGAAATCCCACACAGAGGTCTTGAATACATTAAATAGTATATATATAGTTGTAGATGTAAGAGAGAAATCCCACACGGAGGTCTTGAATACATTAAATAGTATATATATAGTTGTAGATGTAAGAGAGAAATCCCACACGGAGGTCTTGAATACATTAAATAGTATATATATAGTTGTAGATGTAAGAGAGAAATCCCACACGGAGGTCTTGAATACCTTCAATAGTATATATATAGTTGTAGATGTAAGAGAGAAATCCCACACGGAGGTCTTAAATACATTAAATAGTATATATATAGTTGTAGATGTAAGAGAGAAATCCCACACAGAGGTCTTGAAAACCTTCAATAGTATATATATAGTTGTAGATGTAAGAGAGAAATCCCACACGGATGTCTTGAATACCTTAAATAGTATATATATAGTTGTAGATGTAAGAGAAAAATCTCACACGGAGGTCTTGAATACCTTCAATAGTATATATATAGTTGTAGATGTAAGAGAGAAATCCCACACAGAGGTATTGAAAACATTAAATAGTATATATATAGTTGTAGATGTAAGAGAGAAATCCCACACGGAGGTCTTGAATACCTTCAATAGTATATATATAGTTGTAGATGTAAGAGAAAAATCCCACACGGAGGCCTTGAATACATTAAATAGTATATATATAGTTGTAGATGTAAGAGAGAAATCCCACACGGAGGTCTTGAATACCTTCGATAGTATATATATAGTTGTAGATGTAACAGAGAAATCCCACACGGAGGTCTTGAATACATTAAATAGTATATATATAGTTGTAGATGTAAGAGAGAAATCACACACGGAGGTCTTGGATACCTTCAATAGTATATATATAGTTGTAGATGTAAGAGAGAAATCCCACACGGAGGTCTTAAATACATTAAATAGTATATATATAGTTGTAGATGTAAGAGAGAAATCACACACGGAGGTCTTGAATACCTTCAATAGTATATATATAGTTGTAGGTGTAAGAGAGAAATCCCACACGGAGGTCTTGAATACATTAAATAGTATATATATAGTTGTAGATGTAAGAGAGAAATCCCACACGGAGGTCTTGAATACCTTCAATAGTATATATATAGTTGTAGGTGTAAGAGAGAAATCCCACACGGAGGTCTTGAATACATTAAATAGTATATATATAGTTGTAGATGTAAGAGAGAAATCCCACACGGAGGTCTTGAATACCTTCAATAGTATATATATAGTTGTAGGTGTAAGAGAGAAATCCCACATGGAGGTCTTGAATACCTTCAATAGTATATATATAGTTGTAGATGTAAGAGAGAAATCCCACACGGAGGTCTTGAATACCTTCAATAGTATATATATAGTTGTAGATGTAAGAGAAAAATCCCACACCGAGGTCTTGAATACATTAAATAGTATATATATAGTTGTAGATGTAAGAGAGAAATCCCACACAGAGGTCTTGAATACCTTCAATAGTATATACATAGTTGTAGATGTAAGAGAGAAATCCCACACAGAGGTATTGAATACATTAAATAGTATATATATAGTTGTAGATGTAAGAGAGAAATCCCACACGAGGTCTTGAATTCCTTCAATAGTATATATATAGTTGTAGATGTAAGAGAGAAATCCCACACGGAAGTCTTGAATACATTAAATAGTATATATATAGTTGTAGATGTAAGAGAGAAATCCCACACGGAGGTCTTGAATACCTTCAATAGTATATATATAGTTGTAGATGTAAGAGAGAAATCCCACACCGAGGTCTTGAATACCTTCAATAGTATATATATAGTTGTAGATGTAAGAGAGAAATCCCACACAGAGGTCTTGAATACCTTCAATAGTATATATATAGTTGTAGATGTAAGAGAGAAATCCCACACAGAGGTCTTGAATACCTTCAATAGTATATATATAGTTGTAGATGTAAGAGAGAAATCCCACACAGAGGTCTTGAATACCTTCAATAGTATATATATAGTTGTAGATGTAAGAGAGAAATCCCACACGGAGGTCTTGAATACCTTAAATAGTATATATATAGTTGTAGATGTAAGAGAGAAATCCCACACGGAGGTCTTGAATACATTAAATAGTATATATATAGTTGTAGATGTAAGAGAGAAATCCCACACGGAGGTCTTGAATACATTAAATAGTATATATATAGTTGTAGATGTAAGAGAGAAATCCCACACGGAGGTCTTGAATACATTAAATAGTATATATATAGTTGTAGATGTAAGAGAGAAATCCCACACGGAGGCCTTGCATACATTAAATAGTATATATATAGTTGTAGATGTAAGAGAGAAATCCCACACGGAGGTCTTGAATACCTTCAATAGGATATATATAGTTGTAGATGTAAGAGAGAAATCCCACACGGAAGTCTTGAATACATTAAATAGTATATATATAGTTGTAGATGTAAGAGAGAAATCCCACACGGAGGTCTTGAATACCTTCAATAGTATATATATAGTTGTAGATGTAAGAGAGAAATCCCATACCGAGGTCTTGAATACCTTCAATAGTATATATATAGTTGTAGATGTAAGAGAGAAATCCCACACAGAGGTCTTGAATACCTTCAATAGTATATATATAGTTGTAGATGTAAGAGAGAAATCCCACACAGAGGTCTTGAATACCTTCAATAGTATATATATAGTTGTAGATGTAAGAGAGAAATCCCACACGGAGGTCTTGAATACCTTCAATAGGATATATATAGTTGTAGATATAAGAGAGAAATCCCACACGGAAGTCTTGAATACATTAAATAGTATATATATAGTTGTAGATGTAAGAGAGAAATCCCACACGAAGGACTTGAATACCTTCAATAGTATATATATAGTTGTAGATGTAAGAGAGAAATCCCATACCGAGGTCTTGAATACCTTCAATAGTATATATATAGTTGTAGATGTAAGAGAGAAATCCCACACAGAGGTCTTGAATACCTTCAATAGTATATATATAGTTGTAGATGTAAGAGAGAAATCCCACACAGAGGTCTTGAATACCTTAAATAGTATATATATAGTTGTAGATGTAAGAGAGAAATCCCACACAGAGATCTTGAATACCTTCAATAGTATATATATAGTTGTAGATGTAAGAGAGAAATCCCACACAGAGGTCTTGAATACCTTCAATAGTATATATATAGTTGTAGATGTAAGAGAGAAATCCCACACGGAGGTCTTGAATACCTTAAATAGTATATATATAGTTGTAGATGTAAGAGAGAAATCCCACACGGAGGTCTTGAATACATTAAATAGTATATATATAGTTGTAGATGTAAGAGAGAAATCCCACACGGAGGTCTTGAATACATTAAATAGTATATATATAGTTGTAGATGTAAGAGAGAAATCCCACACGGAGGTCTTGAATACATTAAATAGTATATATATAGTTGTAGATGTAAGAGAGAAATCCCACACGGAGGTCTTGAATACATTACATAGTATATATATAGTTGTAGATGTAAGAGAGAAATCCCACACGGAGGTCTTGCATACATTAAATAGTATATATATAGTTGTAGATGTAAGAGAGAAATCCCACACGGAGGTCTTGAATACATTAAATAGTATATATATAGTTGTAGATGTAAGAGAGAAATCCCACACGGAGGTCTTGAATACATTAAATAGTATATATATAGTTGTAGATGTAAGAGAGAAATCCCACACGGAGGTCTTAAATACCTTAAATAGTATATATATAGTTGTAGATGTAAGAGAGAAATCCCACACGGAGGTCTTAAATACCTTAAATAGTTTATATATTGTTGTAGATGTAAGAGAGAAATCCCACACAGAGGTCTTGAATACCTTAAATAGTATATATATAGTTGTAGATGGAAGAGAGAAATCCCACACAGAGGTCTTGAATACCTTCAATAGTATATATATAGTTGTAGATGTAAGAGAGAAATCCCACACGGAGGTCTTGAATACCTTAAATAGTATATATATAGTTGTAGATGTAAGAGAAAAATCCCACACGGAGGTCTTGAATACCTTCAATAGTATATATATAGTTGTAGATGTAAGAGAGAAATCCCACACAGAGGTATTGAATACATTAAATAGTATATATATAGTTGTAGATGTAAGAGAGAAATCCCACACGGAGGTCTTGAATACCTTCAATAGTATATATATAGTTGTAGATGTAAGAGAAAAATCCCACACGGAGGTCTTGAATACATTAAATAGTATATATATAGTTGTAGATGTAAGAGAGAAATCCCACACGGAGGTCTTGAATACCTTCGATAGTATATATATAGTTGTAGATGTAAGAGAGAAATCCCACACAGAGGTCTTGAATACATTAAATAGTATATATATAGTTGTAGATGTAAGAGAGAAATCACACACGGAGGTCTTGGATACCTTCAATAGTATATATATAGTTGTAGATGTAAGAGAGAAATCCCACACGGAGGTCTTAAATACATTAAATAGTATATATATAGTTGTAGATGTAAGAGAGAAATCACACACGGAGGTCATGAATACCTTCAATAGTATATATATAGTTGTAGGTGTAAGAGAGAAATCCCACACGGAGGTCTTGAATACCTTCAATAGTATATATATAGTTGTAGGTGTAAGAGAGAAATCCCACACGGAGGTCTTGAATACATTAAATAGTATATATATAGTTGTAGATGTAAGAGAGAAATCCCACACGGAGGTCTTGAATACCTTCAATAGTATATATATAGTTGTAGGTGTAAGAGAGAAATCCCACATATAGGTCTTGAATACCTTCAATAGTATATATATAGTTGTAGATGTAAGAGAGAAATCCCACACGGAGGTCTTGAATACCTTCAATAGTATATATATAGTTGTAGATGTAAGAGAAAAATCCCACACGGAGGTCTTGAATACATTAAATAGTATATATATAGTTGTAGATGTAAGAGAGAAATCCCACACGGAAGTCTTGAATACATTGAATAGTATATATATAGTTGTAGATGTAAGAGAGAAATCCCACACGGAGGTCTTGAATACCTTCAATAGTATATATATAGTTGTAGATGTAAGAGAGAAATCCCACACCGAGGTCTTGAATACCTTCAATAGTATATATATAGTTGTAGATGTAAGAGAGAAATCCCACACAGAGGTCTTGAATACCTTCAATAGTATATATATAGTTGTAGATGTAAGAGAGAAATCCCACACAGAGGTCTTGAATACCTTCAATAGTATATATATAGTTGTAGATGTAAGAGAGAAATCCCACACAGAGGTCATGAATACCTTCAATAGTATATATATAGTTGTAGGTGTAAGAGAGAAATCCCACACGGAGGTCTTGAATACCTTCAATAGGATATATATAGTTGTAGATATAAGAGAGAAATCCCACACGGAAGTCTTGAATACATTAAATAGTATATATATAGTTGTAGATGTAAGAGAGAAATCCCAAACGAAGGACTTGAATACCTTCAATAGTATATATATAGTTGTAGATGTAAGAGAGAAATCCCATACCGAGGTCTTGAATACCTTCAATAGTATATATATAGTTGTAGATGTAAGAGAGAAATCCCACACAGAGGTCTTGAATACCTTCAATAGTATATATATAGTTGTAGATGTAAGAGAGAAATCCCACACAGAGGTCTTGAATACCTTAAATAGTATATATATAGTTGTAGATGTAAGAGAGAAATCCCACACAGAGATCTTGAATACCTTCAATAGTATATATATAGTTGTAGATGTAAGAGAGAAATCCCACACAGAGGTCTTGAATACCTTCAGTAGTATATATATAGTTGTAGATGTAAGAGAGAAATCCCACACGGAGATCTTGAATACCTTAAATAGTATATATATAGTTGTAGATGTAAGAGAGAAATCCCACACGGAGGTCTTGAATACATTAAATAGTATATATATAGTTGTAGATGTAAGAGAGAAATCCCACACGGAGGTCTTGAATACATTAAATAGTATATATATAGTTGTAGATGTAAGAGAGAAATCCCACACGGAGGTCTTGAATACATTAAATAGTATATATATAGTTGTAGATGTAAGAGAGAAATCCCACACGGAGGTCTTGAATACATTACATAGTATATATATAGTTGTAGATGTAAGAGAGAAATCCCACACGGAGGTCTTGCATACATTAAATAGTATATATATAGTTGTAGATGTAAGAGAGAAATCCCACACGGAGGTCTTGAATACATTAAATAGTATATATATAGTTGTAGATGTAAGAGAGAAATCCCACACGGAGGTCTTGAATACATTAAATAGTATATATATAGTTGTAGATGTAAGAGAGAAATCCCACACGGAGGTCTTAAATACCTTAAATAGTATATATATAGTTGTAGATGTAAGAGAGAAATCCCACAAGGAGGTCTTAAATACCTTAAATAGTTTATATATTGTTGTAGATGTAAGAGAGAAATCCCACACAGAGGTCTTGAATACCTTAAATAGTATATATATAGTTGTAGATGTAAGAGAGAAATCCCACACAGAGGTCTTGAATACCTTCAATAGTATATATATAGTTGTAGATGTAAGAGAGAAATCCCACACGGAGGTCTTGAATACCTTAAATAGTATATATATAGTTGTAGATGTAAGAGAAAAATCACACACGGAGGTCTTGAATACCTTCAATAGTATATATATAGTTGTAGATGTAAGAGAGAAATCCCACACAGAGGTATTGAATACATTAAATAGTATATATATAGTTGTAGATGTAAGAGAGAAATCCCACACGGAGGTCTTGAATACCTTCAATAGTATATATATAGTTGTAGATGTAAGAGAAAAATCCCACACGGAGGTCTTGAATACATTAAATAGTATATATATAGTTGTAGATGTAAGAGCGAAATCCCACACGGAGGTCTTGAATACCTTCGATAGTATATATATAGTTGTAGATGTAAGAGAGAAATCCCACACGGAGGTCTTGAATACATTAAATAGTATATATATAGTTGTAGATGTAAGAGAGAAATCACACACGGAGGTCTTGGATACCTTCAATAGTATATATATAGTTGTAGATGTAAGAGAGAAATCCCACACGGAGGTCTTAAATACATTAAATAGTATATATATAGTTGTAGATGTAAGAGAGAAATCACACACGGAGGTCATGAATACCTTCAATAGTATATATATAGTTGTAGGTGTAAGAGAGAAATCCCACACGGAGGTCTTGAATACCTTCAATAGTATATATATAGTTGTAGGTGTAAGAGAGAAATCCCACACGGAGGTCTTGAATACATTAAATAGTATATATATAGTTGTAGATGTAAGAGAGAAATCCCACACGGAGGTCTTGAATACCTTCAATAGTATATATATAGTTGTAGGTGTAAGAGAGAAATCCCACATGGAGGTCTTGAATACCTTCAATAGTATATATATAGTTGTAGATGTAAGAGAGAAATCCCACACGAAGGTCTTGAATACCTTCAATAGTATATATATAGTTGTAGATGTAAGAGAAAAATCCCACACGGAGGTCTTGAATACATTAAATAGTATATATATAGTTGTAGATGTAAGAGAGAAATCCCACACGGAAGTCTTGAATACATTAAATAGTATATATATAGTTGTAGATGTAAGAGAGAAATCCCACACGGAGGTCTTGAATACCTTCAATAGTATATATATAGTTGTAGATGTAAGAGAGAAATCCCACACCGAGGTCTTGAATACCTTCAATAGTATATATATAGTTGTAGATGTAAGAGAGAAATCCCACACAGAGGTCTTGAATACCTTCAATAGTATATATATAGTTGTAGATGTAAGAGAGAAATCCCACACAGAGGTCTTGAATACCTTCAATAGTATATATATAGTTGTAGATGTAAGAGAGAAATCCCACACAGAGGTCATGAATACCTTCAATAGTATATATATAGTTGTAGGTGTAAGAGAGAAATCCCACACGGAGGTCTTGAATACCTTCAATAGTATATATATAGTTGTAGGTGTAAGAGAGAAATCCCACACGGAGGTCTTGAATACATTAAATAGTATATATATAGTTGTAGATGTAAGAGAGAAATCCCACACGGAGGTCTTGAATACCTTCAATAGTATATATATAGTTGTAGGTGTAAGAGAGAAATCCCACATGGAGGTCTTAAATACCTTAAATAGTATATATATAGTTGTAGATGTAAGAGAGAAATCCCACACGGAGGTCTTAAATACCTTAAATAGTTTATATATTGTTGTAGATGTAAGAGAGAAATCCCACACAGAGGTCTTGAATACCTTAAATAGTATATATATAGTTGTAGATGTAAGAGAGAAATCCCACACAGAGGTCTTGAATACCTTCAATAGTATATATATAGTTGTAGATGTAAGAGAGAAATCCCACACGGAGGTCTTGAATACCTTAAATAGTATATATATAGTTGTAGATGTAAGAGAAAAATCCCACACGGAGGTCTTGAATACCTTCAATAGTATATATATAGTTGTAGATGTAAGAGAGAAATCCCACACAGAGGTATTGAATACATTAAATAGTATATATATAGTTGTAGATGTAAGAGAGAAATCCCACACGGAGGTCTTGAATACCTTCAATAGTATATATATAGTTGTAGATGTAAGAGAAAAATCCCACACGGAGGTCTTGAATACATTAAATAGTATATATATAGTTGTAGATGTAAGAGAGAAATCCCACACGGAGGTCTTGAATACCTTCGATAGTATATATATAGTTGTAGATGTAAGAGAGAAATCCCACACGGAGGTCTTGAATACATTAAATAGTATATATATAGTTGTAGATGTAAGAGAGAAATCACACACGGAGGTCTTGGATACCTTCAATAGTATATATATAGTTGTAGATGTAAGAGAGAAATCCCACACGGAGGTCTTAAATACATTAAATAGTATATATATAGTTGTAGATGTAAGAGAGAAATCACACACGGAGGTCATGAATACCTTCAATAGTATATATATAGTTGTAGGTGTAAGAGAGAAATCCCACACGGAGGTCTTGAATACCTTCAATAGTATATATATAGTTGTAGGTGTAAGAGAGAAATCCCACACGGAGGTCTTGAATACATTAAATAGTATATATATAGTTGTAGATGTAAGAGAGAAATCCCACACGGAGGTCTTGAATACCTTCAATAGTATATATATAGTTGTAGGTGTAAGAGAGAAATCCCACATGGAGGTCTTGAATACCTTCAATAGTATATATATAGTTGTAGATGTAAGAGAGAAATCCCACACGGAGGTCTTGAATACCTTCAATAGTATATATATAGTTGTAGATGTAAGAGAAAAATCCCACACGGAGGTCTTGAATACATTAAATAGTATATATATAGTTGTAGATGTAAGAGAGAAATCCCACACGGAAGTCTTGAATACATTAAATAGTATATATATAGTTGTAGATGTAAGAGAGAAATCCCACACGGAGGTCTTGAATACCTTCAATAGTATATATATAGTTGTAGATGTAAGAGAGAAATCCCACACCGAGGTCTTGAATACCTTCAATAGTATATATATAGTTGTAGATGTAAGAGAGAAATCCCACACAGAGGTCTTGAATACCTTCAATAGTATATATATAGTTGTAGATGTAAGAGAGAAATCCCACACAGAGGTCTTGAATACCTTCAATAGTATATATATAGTTGTAGATGTAAGAGAGAAATCCCACACAGAGGTCATGAATACCTTCAATAGTATATATATAGTTGTAGGTGTAAGAGAGAAATCCCACACGGAGGTCTTGAATACCTTCAATAGGATATATATAGTTGTAGATATAAGAGAGAAATCCCACACGGAAGTCTTGAATACATTAAATAGTATATATATAGTTGTAGATGTAAGAGAGAAATCCCAAACGAAGGACTTGAATACCTTCAATAGTATATATATAGTTGTAGATGTAAGAGAGAAATCCCATACCGAGGTCTTGAATACCTTCAATAGTATATATATAGTTGTAGATGTAAGAGAGTAATCCCACACAGAGGTCTTGAATACCTTCAATAGTATATATATAGTTGTAGATGTAAGAGAGAAATCCCACACAGAGGTCTTGAATACCTTAAATAGTATATATATAGTTGTAGATGTAAGAGAGAAATCCCACACAGAGATCTTGAATACCTTCAATAGTATATATATAGTTGTAGATGTAAGAGAGAAATCCCACACAGAGGTCTTGAATACCTTCAATAGTATATATATAGTTGTAGATGTAAGAGAGAAATCCCACACGGAGATCTTGCATACCTTAAATAGTATATATATAGTTGTAGATGTAAGAGAGAAATCCCACACGGAGGTCTTGAATACATTAAATAGTATATATATAGTTGTAGATGTAAGAGAGAAATCCCACACGGAGGTCTTGAATACATTAAATAGTATATATATAGTTGTAGATGTAAGAGAGAAATCCCACACGGAGGTCTTGAATACATTAAATAGTATATATATAGTTGTAGATGTAAGAGAGAAATCCCACACGGAGGTCTTGAATACATTACATAGTATATATATAGTTGTAGATGTAAGAGAGAAATCCCACACGGAGGTCTTGCATACATTAAATAGTATATATATAGTTGTAGATGTAAGAGAGAAATCCCACACGGAGGTCTTGAATACATTAAATAGTATATATATAGTTGTAGATGTAAGAG
This sequence comes from Bathymodiolus brooksi, assembly GCA_963680875.1. Classification (NCBI taxonomy): domain Eukaryota; kingdom Metazoa; phylum Mollusca; class Bivalvia; order Mytilida; family Modiolidae; genus Bathymodiolus; species Bathymodiolus brooksi. Next base: position 53,375,681 of record OY804589.1, on the reverse strand, counting down.
AGAAATCCCACACGGAGGTCTTGAATACATTAAATAGTATATATATAGTTGTAGATGTAAGAGAGAAATCCCACACGGAGGTCTTAAATACCTTAAATAGTATATATATAGTTGTAGATGTAAGAGAGAAATCCCACACGGAGGTCTTAAATACCTTAAATAGTTTATATATTGTTGTAGATGTAAGAGAGAAATCCCACACAGAGGTCTTGAATACCTTAAATAGTATATATATAGTTGTAGATGTAAGAGAGAAATCCCACACAGAGGTCTTGAATACCTTCAATAGTATATATATAGTTGTAGATGTAAGAGAGAAATCCCACACGGAGGTCTTGAATACCTTAAATAGTATATATATAGTTGTAGATGTAAGAGAAAAATCACACACGGAGGTCTTGAATACCTTCAATAGTATATATATAGTTGTAGATGTAAGAGAGAAATCCCACACAGAGGTATTGAATACATTAAATAGTATATATATAGTTGTAGATGTAAGAGAGAAATCCCACACGGAGGTCTTGAATACCTTCAATAGTATATATATAGTTGTAGATGTAAGAGAAAAATCCCACACGGAGGTCTTGAATACATTAAATAGTATATATATAGTTGTAGATGTAAGAGAGAAATCCCACACGGAGGTCTTGAATACATTAAATAGTATATATATAGTTGTAGATGTAAGAGAGAAATCACACACGGAGGTCTTGGATACCTTCAATAGTATATATATAGTTGTAGATGTAAGAGAGAAATCCCACACGGAGGTCTTAAATACATTAAATAGTATATATATAGTTGTAGATGTAAGAGAGAAATCACACACGGAGGTCATGAATACCTTCAATAGTATATATATAGTTGTAGGTGTAAGAGAGAAATCCCACACGGAGGTCTTGAATACCTTCAATAGTATATATATAGTTGTAGGTGTAAGAGAGAAATCCCACACGGAGGTCTTGAATACATTAAATAGTATATATATAGTTGTAGATGTAAGAGAGAAATCCCACACGGAGGTCTTGAATACCTTCAATAGTATATATATAGTTGTAGGTGTAAGAGAGAAATCCCACATGGAGGTCTTGAATACCTTCAATAGTATATATATAGTTGTAGATGTAAGAGAGAAATCCCACACGAAGGTCTTGAATACCTTCAATAGTATATATATAGTTGTAGATGTAAGAGAAAAATCCCACACGGAGGTCTTGAATACATTAAATAGTATATATATAGTTGTAGATGTAAGAGAGAAATCCCACACGGAAGTCTTGAATACATTAAATAGTATATATATAGTTGTAGATGTAAGAGAGAAATCCCACACGGAGGTCTTGAATACCTTCAATAGTATATATATAGTTGTAGATGTAAGAGAGAAATCCCACACCGAGGTCTTGAATACCTTCAATAGTATATATATAGTTGTAGATGTAAGAGAGAAATCCCACACAGAGGTCTTGAATACCTTCAATAGTATATATATAGTTGTAGATGTAAGAGAGAAATCCCACACAGAGGTCTTGAATACCTTCAATAGTATATATATAGTTGTAGATGTAAGAGAGAAATCCCACACAGAGGTCATGAATACCTTCAATAGTATATATATAGTTGTAGGTGTAAGAGAGAAATCCCACACGGAGGTCTTGAATACCTTCAATAGTATATATATAGTTGTAGGTGTAAGAGAGAAATCCCACACGGAGGTCTTGAATACATTAAATAGTATATATATAGTTGTAGATGTAAGAGAGAAATCCCACACGGAGGTCTTGAATACCTTCAATAGTATATATATAGTTGTAGGTGTAAGAGAGAAATCCCACATGGAGGTCTTGAATACCTTCAATAGTATATATATAGTTGTAGATGTAAGAGAGAAATCCCACACGGAGGTCTTGAATACCTTCAATAGTATATATATAGTTGTAGATGTAAGAGAAAAATCCCACACGGAGGTCTTGAATACATTAAATAGTATATATATAGTTGTAGATGTAAGAGAGAAATCCCACACGGAAGTCTTGAATACATTAAATAGTATATATATAGTTGTAGATGTAAGAGAGAAATCCCACACGGAGGTCTTGAATACCTTCAATAGTATATATATAGTTGTAGATGTAAGAGAGAAATCCCACACCGAGGTCTTGAATACCTTCAATAGTATATATATAGTTGTAGATGTAAGAGAGAAATCCCACACAGAGGTCTTGAATACCTTCAATAGTATATATATAGTTGTAGATGTAAGAGAGAAATCCCACACAGAGGTCTTGAATACCTTCAATAGTATATATATAGTTGTAGATGTAAGAGAGAAATCCCACACAGAGGTCATGAATACCTTCAATAGTATATATATAGTTGTAGGTGTAAGAGAGAAATCCCACACGGATGTCTTGAATACCTTCAATAGTATATATATAGGTGTAGGTGTAAGAGAGAAATCCCACATGGAGGTCTTGAATACCTTCAATAGTATATATATAGTTGTAGATGTAAGAGAGAAATCCCACACGGAGGTCTTGAATACCTTCAATAGTATATATATAGTTGTAGATGTAAGAGAAAAATCCCACACGGAGGTCTTGAATACATTAAATAGTATATATATAGTTGTAGATGTAAGAGAGAAATCCCACACGGAAGTCTTGAATACATTAAATAGTATATATATAGTTGTAGATGTAAGAGAGAAATCCCACACGGAGGTCTTGAATACCTTCAATAGTATATATATAGTTGTAGATGTAAGAGAGAAATCCCACACCGAGGTCTTGAATACCTTCAATAGTATATATATAGTTGTAGATGTAAGAGAGAAATCCCACACAGAGGTCTTGAATACCTTCAATAGTATATATATAGTTGTAGATGTAAGAGAGAAATCCCACACAGAGGTCTTGAATACCTTCAATAGTATATATATAGTTGTAGATGTAAGAGAGAAATCCCACACAGAGGTCTTGAATACCTTCAATAGTATATATATAGTTGTAGATGTAAGAGAGAAATCCCACACGGAGGTCTTGAATACCTTAAATAGTATATATATAGTTGTAGATGTAAGAGAGAAATCCCACACGGAGGTCTTGAATACATTAAATAGTATATATATAGTTGTAGATGTAAGAGAGAAATCCCACACGGAGGTCTTGAATACATTAAATAGTATATATATAGTTGTAGATGTAAGAGAGAAATCCCACACGGAGGTCTTGAATACATTAAATAGTATATATATAGTTGTAGATGTAAGAGAGAAATCCCACACGGAGGTCTTGAATACCTTCAATAGGATATATATAGTTGTAGATGTAAGAGAGAAATCCCACACGGAAGACTTGAATACATTAAATAGTATATATATAGTTGTAGATGTAAGAGAGAAATCCCACACGGAGGTCTTGAATACCTTCAATAGTATATATATAGTTGTAGATGTAAGAGAGAAATCCCATACCGAGGTCTTGAATACCTTCAATAGTATATATATAGTTGTAGATGTAAGAGAGAAATCCCACACAGAGGTCTTGAATACCTTCAATAGTATATATATAGTTGTAGATGTAAGAGAGAAATCCCACACAGAGGTCTTGAATACCTTCAATAGTATATATATAGTTGTAGATGTAAGAGAGAAATCCCACACGGAGGTCTTGAATACCTTCAATAGGATATATATAGTTGTAGATATAAGAGAGAAATCCCACACGAAGTCTTGAATACATTAAATAGTATATATATAGTTGTAGATGTAAGAGAGAAATCCCACACGAAGGACTTGAATACCTTCAATAGTATATATATAGTTGTAGATGTAAGAGAGAAATCCCACACGGAGGTCTTGAATACCTTCGATAGTATATATATAGTTGTAGATGTAAGAGAGAAATCCCACACGGAGGTCTTGAATACATTAAATAGTATATATATAGTTGTAGATGTAAGAGAGAAATCACACACGGAGGTCTTGGATACCTTCAATAGTATATATATAGTTGTAGATGTAAGAGAGAAATCCCACACGGAGGTCTTAAATACATTAAATAGTATATATATAGTTGTAGATGTAAGAGAGAAATCACACACGGAGGTCATGAATACCTTCAATAGTATATATATAGTTGTAGGTGTAAGAGAGAAATCCCACACGGAGGTCTTGAATACCTTCAATAGTATATATATAGTTGTAGGTGTAAGAGAGAAATCCCACACGGAGGTCTTGAATACATTAAATAGTATATATATAGTTGTAGATGTAAGAGAGAAATCCCACACGGAGGTCTTGAATACCTTCAATAGTATATATATAGTTGTAGGTGTAAGAGAGAAATCCCACATGGAGGTCTTGAATACCTTCAATAGTATATATATAGTTGTAGATGTAAGAGAGAAATCCCACACGAAGGTCTTGAATACCTTCAATAGTATATATATAGTTGTAGATGTAAGAGAAAAATCCCACACGGAGGTCTTGAATACATTAAATAGTATATATATAGTTGTAGATGTAAGAGAGAAATCCCACACGGAAGTCTTGAATACATTAAATAGTATATATATAGTTGTAGATGTAAGAGAGAAATCCCATACGGAGGTCTTGAATACCTTCAATAGTATATATATAGTTGTAGATGTAAGAGAGAAATCCCACACCGAGGTCTTGAATACCTTCAATAGTATATATATAGTTGTAGATGTAAGAGAGAAATCCCACACAGAGGTCTTGAATACCTTCAATAGTATATATATAGTTGTAGATGTAAGAGAGAAATCCCACACAGAGGTCTTGAATACCTTCAATAGTATATATATAGTTGTAGATGTAAGAGAGAAATCCCACACAGAGGTCATGAATACCTTCAATAGTATATATATAGTTGTAGGTGTAAGAGAGAAATCCCACACGGAGGTCTTGAATACCTTCAATAGTATATATATAGTTGTAGGTGTAAGAGAGAAATCCCACACGGAGGTCTTGAATACATTAAATAGTATATATATAGTTGCAGATGTAAGAGAGAAATCCCACACGGAGGTCTTGAATACCTTCAATAGTATATATATAGTTGTAGGTGTAAGAGAGAAATCCCACATGGAGGTCTTGAATACCTTCAATAGTATATATATAGTTGTAGATGTAAGAGAGAAATCCCACACGGAGGTCTTGAATACCTTCAATAGTATATATATAGTTGTAGATGTAAGAGAAAAATCCCACACGGAGGTCTTGAATACATTAAATAGTATATATATAGTTGTAGATGTAAGAGAGAAATCCCACACGGAAGTCTTGAATACATTAAATAGTATATATATAGTTGTAGATGTAAGAGAGAAATCCCACACGGAGGTCTTGAATACCTTCAATAGTATATATATAGTTGTAGATGTAAGAGAGAAATCCCACACCGAGGTCTTGAATACCTTCAATAGTATATATATAGTTGTAGATGTAAGAGAGAAATCCCACACAGAGGTCTTGAATACCTTCAATAGTATATATATAGTTGTAGATGTAAGAGAGAAATCCCACACAGAGGTCTTGAATACCTTCAATAGTATATATATAGTTGTAGATGTAAGAGAGAAATCCCACACAGAGGTCATGAATACCTTCAATAGTATATATATAGTTGTAGGTGTAAGAGAGAAATCCCACACGGAGGTCTTGAATACCTTCAATAGTATATATATAGTTGTAGGTGTAAGAGAGAAATCCCACACGGAGGTCTTGAATACATTAAATAGTATATATATAGTTGTAGATGTAAGAGAGAAATCCCACACGGAGGTCTTGAATACCTTCAATAGTATATATATAGGTGTAGGTGTAAGAGAGAAATCCCACATGGAGGTCTTGAATACCTTCAATAGTATATATATAGTTGTAGATGTAAGAGAGAAATCCCACACGGAGGTCTTGAATACCTTCAATAGTATATATATAGTTGTAGATGTAAGAGAAAAATCCCACACGGAGGTCTTGAATACATTAAATAGTATATATATAGTTGTAGATGTAAGAGAGAAATCCCACACGGAAGTCTTGAATACATTAAATAGTATATATATAGTTGTAGATGTAAGAGAGAAATCCCACACGGAGGTCTTGAATACCTTCAATAGTATATATATAGTTGTAGATGTAAGAGAGAAATCCCACACCGAGGTCTTGAATACCTTCAATAGTATATATATAGTTGTAGATGTAAGAGAGAAATCCCACACAGAGGTCTTGAATACCTTCAATAGTATATATATAGTTGTAGATGTAAGAGAGAAATCCCACACAGAGGTCTTGAATACCTTCAATAGTATATATATAGTTGTAGATGTAAGAGAGAAATCCCACACAGAGGTCTTGAATACCTTCAATAGTATATATATAGTTGTAGATGTAAGAGAGAAATCCCACACGGAGGTCTTGAATACCTTAAATAGTATATATATAGTTGTAGATGTAAGAGAGAAATCCCACACGGAGGTCTTGAATACATTAAATAGTATATATATAGTTGTAGATGTAAGAGAGAAATCCCACACGGAGGTCTTGAATACATTAAATAGTATATATATAGTTGTAGATGTAAGAGAGAAATCCCACACGGAGGTCTTGAATACATTAAATAGTATATATATAGTTGTAGATGTAAGAGAGAAATCCCACACGGAGGCCTTGCATACATTAAATAGTATATATATAGTTGTAGATGTAAGAGAGAAATCCCACACGGAGGTCTTGAATACCTTCAATAGGATATATATAGTTGTAGATGTAAGAGAGAAATCCCACACGGAAGACTTGAATACATTAAATAGTATATATATAGTTGTAGATGTAAGAGAGAAATCCCACACGGAGGTCTTGAATACCTTCAATAGTATATATATAGTTGTAGATGTAAGAGAGAAATCCCATACCGAGGTCTTGAATACCTTCAATAGTATATATATAGTTGTAGATGTAAGAGAGAAATCCCACACAGAGGTCTTGAATACCTTCAATAGTATATATATAGTTGTAGATGTAAGAGAGAAATCCCACACAGAGGTCTTGAATACCTTCAATAGTATATATATAGTTGTAGATGTAAGAGAGAAATCCCACACGGAGGTCTTGAATACCTTCAATAGGATATATATAGTTGTAGATATAAGAGAGAAATCCCACACGAAGTCTTGAATACATTAAATAGTATATATATAGTTGTAGATGTAAGAGAGAAATCCCACACGAAGGACTTGAATACCTTCAATAGTATATATATAGTTGTAGATGTAAGAGAGAAATCCCATACCGAGGTCTTGAATACCTTCAATAGTATATCTATAGTTGTAGATGTAAGAGAGAAATCCCACACAGAGGTCTTGAATACCTTCAATAGTATATATATAGTTGTAGATGTAAGAGAGAAATCCCACACAGAGGTCTTGAATACCTTAAATAGTATATATATAGTTGTAGATGTAAGAGAGAAATCCCACACAGAGATCTTGAATACCTTCAATAGTATATATATAGTTGTAGATGTAAGAGAGAAATCCCACACAGAGGTCTTGAATACCTTCAATAGTATATATATAGTTGTAGATGTAAGAGAGAAATCCCACACGGAGGTCTTGAATACCTTAAATAGTATATATATAGTTGTAGATGTAAGAGAGAAATCCCACACGGAGGTCTTGAATACATTAAATAGTATATATATAGTTGTAGATGTAAGAGAGAAATCCCACACGGAGGTCTTGCATACATTAAATAGTATATATATAGTTGTAGATGTAAGAGAGAAATCCCACACGGAGGTCTTGAATACATTAAATAGTATATATATAGTTGTAGATGTAAGAGAGAAATTCCACACGGAGGTCTTGAATACATTAAATAGTATATATATAGTTGTAGATGTAAGAGAGAAATCCCACACGGAGGCCTTGCATACATTAAATAGTATATATATAGTTGTAGATGTAAGAGAGAAATCCCACACGGAGGTCTTGAATACCTTCAATAGGATATATATAGTTGTAGATGTAAGAGAGAAATCCCACACGGAAGACTTGAATACATTAAATAGTATATATATAGTTGTAGATGTAAGAGAGAAATCCCACACGGAGGTCTTGAATACCTTCAATAGTATATATATAGTTGTAGATGTAAGAGAGAAATCCCATACCGAGGTCTTGAATACCTTCAATAGTATATATATAGTTGTAGATGTAAGAGAGAAATCCCACACAGAGGTCTTGAATACCTTCAATAGTATATATATAGTTGTAGATGTAAGAGAGAAATCCCACACAGAGGTCTTGAATACCTTCAATAGTATATATATAGTTGTAGATGTAAGAGAGAAATCCCACACGGAGGTCTTGAATACCTTCAATAGGATATATATAGTTGTAGATATAAGAGAGAAATCCCACACGAAGTCTTGAATACATTAAATAGTATATATATAGTTGTAGATGTAAGAGAGAAATCCCACACGAAGGACTTGAATACCTTCAATAGTATATATATAGTTGTAGATGTAAGAGAGAAATCCCATACCGAGGTCTTGAATACCTTCAATAGTATATCTATAGTTGTAGATGTAAGAGAGAAATCCCACACAGAGGTCTTGAATACCTTCAATAGTATATATATAGTTGTAGATGTAAGAGAGAAATCCCACACAGAGGTCTTGAATACCTTAAATAGTATATATATAGTTGTAGATGTAAGAGAGAAATCCCACACAGAGATCTTGAATACCTTCAATAGTATATATATAGTTGTAGATGTAAGAGAGAAATCCCACACAGAGGTCTTGAATACCTTCAATAGTATATATATAGTTGTAGATGTAAGAGAGAAATCCCACACGGAGGTCTTGAATACCTTAAATAGTATATATATAGTTGTAGATGTAAGAGAGAAATCCCACACGGAGGTCTTGAATACATTAAATAGTATATATATAGTTGTAGATGTAAGAGAGAAATCCCACACGGAGGTCTTGCATACATTAAATAGTATATATATAGTTGTAGATGTAAGAGAGAAATCCCACACGGAGGTCTTGAATACATTAAATAGTATATATATAGTTGTAGATGTAAGAGAGAAATTCCACACGGAGGTCTTGAATACATTAAATAGTATATATATAGTTGTAGATGTAAGAGAGAAATCCCACACGGAGGTCTTAAATACCTTAAATAGTATATATATAGTTGTAGATGTAAGAGAGAAATCCCACACGGAGGTCTTAAATACCTTAAATAGTTTATATATTGTTGTAGATGTAAGAGAGAAATCCCACACAGAGGTCTTGAATACCTTAAATAGTATATATATAGTTGTAGATGTAAGAGAGAAATCCCACACAGAGGTCTTGAATACCTTCAATAGTATATATATAGTTGTAGATGTAAGGGAGGAATCAAAATAGAAATAAAACTCCACCTTTTATATATCACCAAAGCAGAAAGAGGAAAATTAATCTTAAAAAAGGGCTTAATGTTTAGTCGGCAAAGCTAGGCTGAGTATCTCTGGATAAATATTATATTATCTTTGTTCTTGTATTTTAAGTTGTTTGTATGAAAACAAAATATATTGTTATGCATACTATTTTGTGTATTTTTTATCTATAGTGCATGTATTGAACTTCATTTATATACATTTTTTTTTAATAATAAAAAAAAAAAAACACGCAAAAAAAACACGAACCGCACTAACAACCGGGGGCTGAACTCAGGTGCTCCAGAAGGGTACGTTGTTCCTGATCCACATATGACAACCGTATACTTAGGTTTATTGCCATTCTGTGTAGCCACAATGACTATGATCGGGTCAAACCAAAGATTATAAAATATATATTGTGAGTTGAAAAAAGCTTCCCAGTGGAGCGACATATGTGCCTGTGCATTGTAGTTCAAACGAGTTGACACAATTAAGTTATAGCTTTGTTGGTCTAGTACAAGGCGGACACCATTTGCTCATAGAAAAGCATTTGTTCTTGCCACGATACAGCTGGAATAAAAGTCACTTGGTATTAAACAAGCATCACTGATTCACCAACGTTTTTGAAGCGTTTCAGTGAAAAAATCGTTAAAACGGAGTCACGGTATATTGGTATTACAGAAATGTTTGAAGGATTCTTCATTTGTGTTTTATTACTGTTCATAATGTTATACTTTTTGGATTTCCATTCATCTTGTTTCAATCCCCACTGATGAGACATTTGCTGTTGAAATCCGCATATAGTGCAATAATTCAACGTTAATATGTTCCCCATTTATTGGGTCGATATCACTGTTGGTGCATGCACTATTGGTCCTATGATAGCATCACCAGGCCAATAGCTAGCAATTTTATGAAATGTCATCATAATATATTTGAATTAAAACTAATTAGATGCTTTTGGCTATGATTTCTGGACATTTTGTGTTTTATTATCCTTCACAATTTGCTACATTTTCTGTTTGTTGCATTAAAACACCAGCGACCTTATATCTCTCCTTTGTGTCTTTGTAATGTATATTTATATTAGGCATATGCACTTTACATGATCCACGAAAAGGATATCAGGAGGTTGTTCATGAAAATGGGTTCCTCTACATTTCTCTAGTGTGTGCTGATCACTAGTGTGGGATTTACGTATCGAAATCTTATAGACAAAAATAAACTACCTTATATTTCCCAAACGCGTGGCAGATATCAGAAGGTTGCCCATGAAAATGGGCTACTGTATATCTCTCCAGTGAATGGTATAAATATAAGATTATTATCCATGAAATAAACGACCCTACGTCTCTTCATTGTTAGATATATAAGTTTCAGAGGGTTGTCCATAACAAAAAACTACCCATTGCGTTGCCAGTGTGAGATTCAGGTAACGAAATGTTGTTCGTGACATTAAGCTACCATATATCTCTACAGTGTTTCATATAGGTATCATAATGTTATCCTTGAAATAGGCTACCCTATATGACGTCAATGTACAATCCAGATAGCGAAATGTGTTAATGTAAATAAGCTACCTTAGATCACTCATTTTAGTTATATTGATACCAAAATGGTATCCTGGACAATTAGCTGCCTGACATTCCTTCAATACATGGAATAGGTGACATAAAAATGTCCATGAAAATAAGCTACCTTGCATCTGTTCATTGCATGATAAAGGTATCATTATGGGTTCCATGAAAAGAAGATACTTTATGCATATGCTCATTTTCCAAGAAAATAAACATAGTATAACTAATCGTAAATTTTGAATATCAAAATAAGACCACTAGTGACCGAACTACGCATTAGGATTAAACGAGTTTAATCAGTAATGCGTATTTGGTCACGAGTGGTCTTATTTTGATATTAAAAATGTATGATTTAGTTATACTGTTTATTACACAGGCGCATGGGGCATGGATTTCGTTTCCTCCTCCCCCTTTTCTCTACTACCCCCCCTTTTTTCAAAATTTTCATATAAATCATTCCTTTTTCAAAATTTTCATAATCATTCGTTTTTTCTTCATTTGACAATATCAGTAGACGTCATACATCATGAATAATACGTGTATTCTGTGTCCACATTTTTTCGACTGATACAGTATAAGAGAGAAGGTATGCAACTCCATTTTCATATTTCGCGCCATATCGCTCACCTTGGTTGGGAAACCCCAGTGTTTTTTACACTTTTTACCTTGTCTACATATGGCACTGTCGTATCAAACTGTTTCTAAGACACTTACCTAATTGCCCATGTTCGAATTTCAGTCTGTACGTCGATCTTTTCCAAGAAATCTCGCCGAGAATAGCGAGGCAGCTTCGTTTTTATGTCAAACTACATCATTTGAGACGGAAGTGCAAGAACGGGAACCCTGGGATTTTTACGAATGAATTACCTGCAATGAAAAACACAGATGCGCTCCGAATATTTTCCCCCATAATGTTTTGGCGGGAAATATAAACCGCTGAAAAAACATAACAGCAGACGGATTATTTCGTAAAAATGGCACAACGACCATCTGAATATGGAAACATTGAAATAATTTGATGGTAGATAACTGTTCAAAAAGAAATTCAAACTGAGAAATAGATGATTGAATGGTTAGAACTGAAGTCAAAATTTCAATGAAAAAGAAATATTCAGCTTGCTTCTACTTCAAATTATTAAAATCATACCCAAACAAATACATATACAACTAAAAAAAAAAAAAAAAAATAAATAAAAAAAAACAAAGGAAGAAGAAGCTGGGAACTGCTATTGAATGGGACTATGGCATTTTACCCTCTTCCTCAATAAAAGGGCTCCCAACTGATAAAAATGTGTAAGGGAACCGGAGGGACCATTTAACTAAGGGGGCTATTTCTTTTTCAGGGGTAAAAAAATAAATAACTTGTTTAACTATTTGAACGTGAAATAATAATTCGTGAACTTTTTTCGCGCATTTAACATCCTCGCAAAGAAAGCGAAAATTAAATATCCACCAAAATAACCACTTATACGGTAAAATAGGATTTTTTTTCTGGATTTCAACACTGATTTCTGTCACTGCTGAAAAGTGGAGTTACACAAGTTATTTATTTTTTACCCCTGTAAGACAGATTATTGTTTTATAAAATCAGTGACATGAAATGAAAAAGAAATAGCCCCCTTAGTTAAATGGTCTCTCCGACTCCCTTACACATTTTTGTCAGTTGGGAGCCCTTTTATTAAGGAAGGGGGTAAAATGCCATAGTCCCATTCAATAGCTGTTCTCAGCTTCTTCCTCCTTGATTTTTTTAATTTATTTATTTATTTATTTTTTTAGTTGTACAATGTATATGTATTTGTTTGGGTATGATTTTAATAATTTGAAGTAGAGGCAAGCTGACTATTTCTTTTTCATTGAAATTTTGACTTCAGTTCTAACCATTCAATCATCTATTTCTCAGTTTGAATTTCTTTTTGAACAGTTATCTACCATCAAATTATTTCAATGTTTCCATATTCAGATGGTCGTTGTGCCATTTTAACGAAATAATTCGTATGCTGTTATGTTTTTTCAGCGGTTTATATTTCCCGCCAAAACATTATGGGGAAAAATATTCGCAGCGCATCTGTGTTTTTCATTGCAGGTAATCCATTCGTAAAAATCCCAGGGTTCCCGTTCTTGCACTTCCGTCTCAAATGATGTAATTTGACATAAAAACGAAGCTGCCTCGCTATTCTCGGCGAGATTTCTTGGAAAAGATCGACGTACAGACTGAAATTCGAACATGGGCAATTAGGTAAGTGTCTTAGAAACAGTTTGATACGACAGTGCCATATGTAGACAAGGTAAAAAGTGTAAAAAACACTGGGGTTTCCCAACCAAGGTGAGCGATATGGCGCGAAATATGAAAATGGAGTTGCATACCTTCTCTCTTATACTGTATCAGTCGAAAAAATGTGGACACAGAATACACGTATTATTCATGATGTATGACGTCTACTGATATTGTCAAATAAAGAAAAAACGAATGATTATGAAAATTTTGAAAAAGGAATGATTTATATGAAAATTTTGAAAAAAGGGGGGGTAGTAGAGAAAAGGGGGAGGAGGAAACGAAATCCATGTCCCATGCTCCTGTGTAATAAACAGTATAACTAAATCATTCATTTTTAATATCAAAATAAGACCACTCGTGACCAAATACGCATTACTGATTAAACTCGTTTAATCCTAATGCGTAGTTCGGTCACTAGTGGTCTTATTTTGATATTCAAAACTTACGATTAGTTATACTATGTTTATTTCCTTGGAAAATGAACATATGCATAAAGTATCTTCTTTTCATGGAACCCATAATGATACCTTTATCATGCAATGAACAGATGCAAGGTAGCTTATTTTCATGGACATTTGTATGTCACCTATTCCATGTATTGACGGAATGTCAGGCAGCTAATTGTCCAGGATACCATTTTGGTATCAATATAACTAAAATGAGTGATCTAAGGTAGCTTATTTACATTAACACATTTCGCTACCTGGATTGTACATTGGCGTCATATAGGGTAGCCTATTTCAAGGATAACATTATGATACCTATATGAAACACTGTAGGGATATATGGTAGCTTAATGTCACGAACAACATTTCGTTACCTGAATCTCACACTGGCAACGCAATGGGTAGCTTTTTGTTATGGGCAACCTTCTGAAACTTATATATCTAACAATGAAGAGACGTAGGGTCGTTTATTTCATGGATAATAATCTTATATTTATACCATTCACTGGAGAGATATACAGTAGCCCATTTTAATGGGCAACCTTCTGATATCTGCCACGCGTTTGGACACAGAATACACGTATTATTCATGATGTATGACGTCTACTGATATTGTCAAATGAAGAAAAAACGAATGATTATGAAAATTTTGAAAAAGGAATGATTTATATGAAAATTTGGAAAAAAGAGGGTAGTAGAGAAAAGGGGGAGGAGGAAACGAAATCCATGCCCCATGCGCCTGTGGTTTATTATATGCACTTTCAAAATTTCTTATATATCAATTTTTTTTATTTGCATAGTTCATTTCACGCGTATAACTCTACGAGCAATGATACAAAGGGGTTCAGTTGGAAGGATCTGCCAATTTGAAAATGTGAAATCCTACATATCATATTTACAACAATGCACACAAATAATTAAAATGCTTACCTTGAAAACTTATTTTAGTTAAATTTGATCAAAATTGAAGGTACACGAAACCAAAATAACGTCTAATCTTTACATTTCAAACTCGAAGTCTTCATATGACGTCAATGATGTCATGTTGGTTATGTGCCAAAGTCGTCAATAACATATCGCGGAATTTATTCAGTTTACAATCGTATGTGTATTCAACGTAGCACAGCAAGGGACGTAACCACCGCACTTATAGTTTTGTAAGATTAATTCCGGTTATAATACATCTTTCAAACATGTGAAATATGTATCAGAAGGTTGTCCATGAAATTAATCTACCATGGTGATTCAGGTAGCGCAATATCATTCATGAAAACAAGCTATCTTAAAACCCTAAATCATGTTGTAGAGGTGACAGGATGTTATCCATGACAATAAGCTACAACAGATGATGCCAGAGTGTGTTTCAGGTAACGCAATGTCATTAATGAAAACAAGCTATCGTAAAACCATTCAGTCATGAGGTAGAGGTGTCAGGATGGTATCCATGAAAATAAGCTACAAAAGATGATGCCAGAGTGTGCTTCAGGTAACGCAATGTCATTAATGAAAACAAGCTATCTTAAAACCCTCAATCGTGTGGTAGAGGTGTTAAGATGTTATCCATGAAAATAAGCTACAACAGATGATGCCAGAGTGTGTTTCAGGTAACGCAATGTCATTCATGAAAACAAGCTATCGTAAAACCATTCAGTCATGTGGTAGAGGTGTCAGGATGTTATCCATGAAAATAAGTTACAACAGATGATGCCAGTGTGTTTCAGGTAATGAAATGTTTTTCAAGCAAATAACCTATCTCACAGATTCATGTGCATGATATTTGTACCAAAGCGGTATCCATGAAAATTACCTGGTTTTCCTTCATTACATGGTATAAGGGTCATGATGTTTTACATAACAATAAGTTACCTTGGATCTGTTCATTGTATTACGTAAGTATCAAAGTGCTATCTATGCAAATAAGCTACCTTACATTTCTAAAACACGTGACAAAAGTTTGTCCATGAAAATAAGATACTTCAGTTGATGCCAGTGTGTTCATCATGTAGCAAAATAAGCTACCTTACATCACTCATGTGTGTGATATTGGTACTAAAGTGGTGTCCATGAAAATTAGCTACCTGACATGCATTCATTAAATGCTATAGATATTGTCGCACCATTTGTGTGGTAACGATATAAATATAATAACTGGTTGTATAATCACCCTAGTGGTGGGTTATTTATATTACTGGTAGCGTAATCTGCACAAGCCCAAGGCACTGGTAAAACGCAACGTGTCATACCTGTACACCAAATAACAAAGAGTATGAATACATTTCCATTGAAATTTATTATTATATATTTATTAATTTAATAAATACAATATTAAATCCTACTGAGCGCAATAAAATACAGGGAACCCCTTCTGGACAAATGTAAATATTAGCGTAAAGTTGCACGCACGTAGTAAAATATTGTAGGTCACAGATCGGAATATTATATTCTGATTACATACGGTGGACGTACCAATCTAAACAACAGAGACGGTAATAGCAAAATAAGTGGTATCCATCTATTGTAGCTGGCAGCGTTCAGGTTAATTTCAAGGTGCTTCAAGGTGTAACTGCCCTGGTATCGGGTCTAAAGTGTATGTCCTAAGTTGCAGACATTTGGTCTTTATATTCTCAGGGCTCCAATCTGGATGTGGGCCAACGCAGCTGATTGGTCGGTTAATACGAAAGTCCCCGTAGTAATTATGCCGTTGGCAGGCTCACATAAGTGTGATCGATAACACATGTGCACTATAAACTGCATACAGGAAATGGCGGAGAGTATAAACTAACGTGGTTTGTAGTGTCAAGATGAAGGGAAAACGGGTTTAATAAAGCTTATCCTTGTAGAAAAGAATTCCAGGTACAATGTATAAACATAGCTTGAATGAATGAAATAGGGAAGAAAATGTGAAACAAAGTTTGTAAGAACTAAAGCTTGTAGCTTGTCGTAGGCCTCCTTTGGTCAAACAATGAGAACGAACTCTGTCCTAACTGCATATTTCCCACATAAAATAACAACAATATACATACAATAACTATTATTAGCGATCACGATGCCTCTGAAATAGAAATAATAGTTCGTGGAAGTCCATTCATACACACATAGGCGCTATGCTACTCGGACTGCTGCACACGCATCACGAATGAAACAAGTGAACAAGAAAAAGTAAATGAGTAGCACATTGGAAATATAGTAAAGATACACATGCAAACAATCAATCATGTTAGCCCTAGATCCTAATCGCAACAATATGCATCATTGCGTCTTTTCATTGTATGTTATAAGTTTCAGAATATTGTCCATGACAATAAGCTACATAGTTTGTAATATTGATATGAAAGGGTTATTTAATAAAATTTGCTACCTGGTATTCTTCATTACGTGGTCTAGGTGTCATAATATTATCCATGCAAATGTGCTTCCTGGTATTCTGCATTACATGATCTAGATGTCATAATATTTCACATAAAAATACACATCTTTGTATGATATACTTATCTAAGCGCTATGCATGAAAATAAACTGCCGTACACCTCTCCCGGTGTTTCATACAGGTAACAGAATATTATCCATGACAATAAGCTATCCAATATCTCGCCAGAGTGTGATATACTGATTAGGAATGGTTATTCATGAAATTAAGCTACCTTGCATCCCTCCAGTGGGTGATAGTGCTATCCATTAAACATTAGTTACCTTACCTCTTTCAAGCATGTGGCATTGCTATCAGAAAGTTGTTCATGAAAATAAAGACAACAAGATGTAACATTTACGTCTCTACTCTATGTAACGGGAGCTATTGTATGTGTATACTTCCCCTATGTGTTCTCTAAATATATTTCAGGAAGTTCCGGCTTTCCCCCAATTTCACCTCAAAGGTTATCAGATATACCTTTTGAGAAAGCCCAAGAACTTCCCAAAACGCTAAGGTGAAGGCAATTTCTGTTCATATGCAATACTCTCGCCTTGGAACGCTCGAGCACTGGCTCTGTATAAAGTGCGTTAATACATACTAATATTGGAAACACATAATTTTATTCACTGAAGTACATAGATATCTGAAAAACATAGATGCATATCGCTTACTCTGGCATAAAGCTTTAGCCGCGAAAATGAAATACACAACAACAAAAATATATGCAACTGGAGGTGACTACGTATAACCTAGCAGTTTAGCCTAGACATGTAAGTTTTAAACGGAAAAACACCTTATCTCCGAAAATAGTTAATCTTAATAAAGTTTTAAGTCTACATTTTATTAAAGAAGCGAAACGCTGTCAAATCCCGTCAGAAAGCTATGAACTTAGAATTTCATTAATAAGAATACCAAAATCAAGTCTAAATTGTAAAGCCAAATTCGCTATTTTACACGTGGTAAAACATATAGAGAAAGACAGAAGAATGAGAACAACAGACTGATGCAGTCTTATAGTTCAGATTAAGGTTACTAACCTTAATGGCTCTCTAAAGGAAATTGACCATTCAGAAAGAGACATCTCAGCATGTTATTAAACCCGTGCAAGTCGTTAATTGACTCACTTTCATTACTAGCTCGTTTTTTTAACCGTAATGAAAGTGGGAGGTTTGGCGCTTTAAAATCTGATTCAACCCACCATTTCTTTAGAAATGCGTGTACTAAGTCAGGGTCATTACGGTTTTCACAGTTTTCCGGTTGTTGACTTATTTTGTCTGTTTATAAACTTATGAGTTGTGACTTTCCTTTTGGAAGATTGTTCGGAGTTCGGTAATCTTGTTATTACCCTTTTCTATTACAATTGACCAAATGGAAAAATCTAGAGTTAAAGGTAAAACACCGATACTAAAATCTAAATATAGAATAGGTACTTAGATAAGAATGTCTAATCCTCATTTTACCTGTTCCGGAAATTTATTTTTGACAACAAATATACCTGTAGATTAAATATAGTGACAACTGAATCCTAGCTAGTTTACTAAATTAAGCAAACACTGATTTGTGGAAAAGGTCATTTAATCATTATCATAAATTGCAATAAATTGCATCTCTAAAATTGTTGCATAATATACCATAATCATGACTGAAATTATATAATAATTACATAACATCAAATGAATAAATGACATCAAATAGCAAAGGTGGGGACAAAAAAGTGCCAAAATTGTTACATAATATAACATAATCATGACTGAATAAAGGTAATAACAAAATTACCGAACTCCGAACAATCTTACAAAACTATGTAATAATTACATAACATCAAATGAATAAATGACATCAAATAGCTCCGTTGAAATTAACTGGTATTATGATCTAAATTAAAATTGGATGGTAAGTGGGAGGAATTAACAAAATTTCCAATATATTTCGAACATCCGATTTGGTCGGCAGTGTGTTTGCAAAAGTACGTGCGGTAATTTCCGCGTATGCTAAGAATAGATGTTGACCAATCAAAAGTGTACATTAATTTATCATGCACTGACCGTGTGAATTTAAACACATTTTTCGGGAACAGGAATGAGGTTTGCAAAGAAACATGACCACGGATGTTGAAATAGATGCTTACCCATCAGGAGTGCACATTAATCGATCATGCACTGACCCTGTGAAATAACCATAATATTACAGAAATTGCATAACCAGAAATTGCTTCATATATCATATACCAGTAAACAATCCTGTGAAATGACTTCAATTTACAGAAATTGCATAATTAGAAATTGAATCGTATATCATTATACCAGTAAACAATCATATTTAATATATTAAAAAACACAATTTTTGTAAGAAAAAGCAATATTTATATTGTTGACATAAATGATTTTATTGTTCCAAAAAAAAAAATTATAAACCACGTTGTGTACTACACAGATAAAGCGCCAAAAGACCACAATTACTGATGTTTAGATAATTTAAACTCGAATAAGCTTAACAAAAAGTCACCTCCACTACATTTATATAGCTAGGAAGTAGAAATTTGTATTCATGTATATCTTTTCTGTTTGAAGATGCAACTATTTCAGTTCATTCTCCATCGATCTCTCTATCTGTTCATCTTATTGATAAATATATGCATACTTTGCAAATTGTATGTTGTTGTTTTGCCTGTTTTTTGTTTTATTAATTGAAATGTAATCTTACTCATTGGAGTGTCGAGTGATTTATGAGATGGCTAGCCATAATTTGTATTATGCAGAGAATGTAGATATGATGGATTTATTTATTTAAACAGAACAACTCGAACAGTATAGCTCCTTAACTTGTATCTTGTTTTTGTATGTGTAAGTATGCATATTTGGATTGCTTAAAGAATAAAAAAAAATCACACATATGCATGAAGTAAGATCCCAAATTATTTCATAAAGGACCACATAATAGCATAAGTTTTCATTTTGTATTTCACCATTGTCTAATGTTTATTGACATGGCGTCAAAATTAATTATTAGTACTAGTATCTAACGATTGCATTTCCAAAGCAATTTAATGTGAAGTTGCCTTTTCTTTTTCTTATATTCCAAGAAATCAACGGAGTCATTATTTTGTTTTAGAAAATCCTAAATACAACGACGTTTACGTTTGTGGTTACAATAATATAATATTATACTTTGTTTGTAAATATTCGTGAAAATTTAATTCACACATTGTTGCTTATAATAAGTAGTAAACATCTTAAACGTTAGTTGAACGAATTATATTTATTTTGCAATTGTCTTACTGTGTTAAATTACAAAATGTTTATTATATGTTTAGACCTGATAAAATCAAAACGCTCAACTCTTGAGCTAGTGATTTCCCATTTCTCAACCGTATTACACATGATTCAATATAATCATATTTTGTTATCATAAAACAGCAAAACATATTCGATACCGGTTATACAAGATAGGAATGTCTTGAGTATATTACACATGCATATAAAGAACACAATAAGAGTATTTATGCTCCCTCGATATATAGCAACGCATCTCAACAACACCAATTGAATCAATGACATACATCCTACCAAAATATAATATATATATATATATATATATATATATAAACGTCTAAAATGGTTTGTAAAACAACACCAAGTACAAAAAACAAAGTGATAAAGAATTAAACACTTCGTAGAATGACAACATTTTCGTCCCACCGAGGGACTTTATCAATGTTTAATTAAATAAAATCTCGAAACAATATGGCGACTTTTCAAATTTCAAAAATATATATATATATATATATATATATACACCAAAGTAGCTTACAACAGCAATGAACTTGCTCTGATTGCTTCGTAGGATAAAAACAACTATACACCAACTGGAATTTTCTGGGCCACCTACTGTGGCCATTTAATCTATCTATTTATAACAATTATACATTAAAGTTTCATCACGAGGCAAAGGTGGGTGAACAAAAATGTGCACACCTTAAAACTAATTAAAAAGTAATATCAACTCATCACAGAAACTAAAATATGCTATCCTTAACTATACACTATACAAAAACTATAACAATAATTATTTATTAAACAGACAAAAATACTAATATCATAATGGTATCATTGACATTATTAATAAGAGGGAGGAGGAGGGACATAGGGAGGAATTAAAAGTTGTCACAAAAATTCACAATAAACTTCGATCATCAATTGACATGGATTTGTCTCTCACGTTTTATCTACAATAATGATCCTTGACCCCACGCGTGCGGGAAAAAGCTAATTAATTATTCATGAGCGGCTCTGTCAAGGATTATACCATAATCACTTCTCCCTCGCATAAAGCATCTTATTCTTAAAAAAAAATGTATTTATGCTCGCTCAATATATTGCAACACATCTCAACAACATCAATTGAATCAACGACATACCTCCTACCAAAAGATAATATATATACACCAAAACAGTTTACAACAGCAAGCAGCTTGCTCTGTTTGCCTCGTAGGATAAAAACAACTAGACACCAACTGGAATTTTCTGGGCCACCTATTGTGGCCATTTAATCTATCTATTTATAACAAGGAGGAGGAGGGGCATAGGGAGGAATTAAAAGTTGTCACAAAAATTCACAATAAACTTCGATCATAAATTGACATGAATTTATCTCTCTCGCTTTATCTACAAACATGACCCTTGATCCCACGCGCGCGGGACCAAGCTAATTAATTATTCATGAGGGGCTCTGTCAGGCGTTATGCCATAATCACTTCTCCCTCGCATAAAGCATCTTATTCTTTATACAAAATGTATATTTTCAACTGCATGAACGAAGAGCGGAAAGATTTCTAACACCACTAGCTCTCAATATTTATTCACTCTTCAAAATAGCGACAAGTCAACATCACTCTAAGGTTGTCTTTGGTTGAATAGAAAAATAGTGTTGATATTAATGTTACTCGTCTGTAAAATGAACAATATTATGATTCTTCAAATGACCGTGTTTACGTAATTCATGTCATTTTGTCTGTGCGTCGGTGATTCTACAATATAAAAGAACTAATTCATATTTTCTACTATATTAAGTATGTTAATACTGTACAATATATGAATACTATAGGGTTATTGCATGAATATTGGTGATTATTGTCCCGAGCAGTATATCATATTACACGAGCTTGCGAGTGCAATGTGATATTTGCGAGGGAAAATGCTCACCAATATTCATGCAATAATCCTTTTATTATATAGTAATACACAATTATGTTTTGACTAAGGCATTCTTTCTAATATTATTGTGTATTTTATTATATTTAAGTGGAATACTGAACTACTTCAAATATTCATATTTGAACTAGTGCAATATATATTGTTTTCAGTATTTTCAGCGTGCAAATACAAGGATATAGTGCACAATTATTTTCAATTGAAATTAAAAGGAAAATATGCATTACTATATAATAAAACATTTTATTGTACTGTTCCTCCTATTATTTGTTTGTTTTGATGGTTTCCTGTGTTGCTATGGTTGATTAATATACCTTACATAAAGAAGTAAAACAGATTGGCTAGTCTTATTGAGAACCCCATGACATGACATAATTTGGGTTAGGATTATGGTTTATGGTGTGCAATGCCACTTTCTACAATAGTTCAGTTATATCGTGACGGTCAGTTTGATAGTGGTGGAAGCCGGAGTACACGGTGAAAACAAGAGACCTGTCGTGTTTTGTGCTTAGTATTTTTGAATTGTGCTTGATCATGTCTTTTTTCTATTTATCATGCTCTTCTGTGTTTCATCTATTGTTGTGTTTTGATAACATATTGGTACATTCTGACTTTGCTGTCTTTAAAGTGAGAGTATTTCCTATTTGATTATCTAAATCCAGGTGGTCTAACCCTGCGTATTTAAAGTCACACTGTATTATATTACGAGTACCTTAAGTTTCTAATTTCAAACAATATAGAAAACACGCCAGACCAAACATTTCATTAGTATTAAATTAAAACTTATGGTTTATCTCTTCGTAATGTTTAGTTGCTTAAAAGGCTGAATATATAATGACTCTGCTTTATCTCGTAAGCATACAAAGCTGATTAGGTGTCGATGATCGAAACAACAAGCTTCACACAGGAACAGTCATAATACGATGCGTGATATTATTGTTTATATCGTAGGAGGAGAGGAGAGGATATATATAGGCTTGTGCTGCTGTCCAATCTTTTTCAGTACTTTTCTGAATAAAATACGTTTAAATTATATCGTATATAAATTTTCGAGATAACAAAAAATGGAATAAATAAAAAAACAATACAAGTTAAAATCGCTATTTCGCATTGGTAAGTGTATTATAAATAAGGGTAATAACAAAATTACCGAACTCCGAGCAATCTTACACAGAAAAAATCAGTCAACAACCGGAAAACTGTGAAAATCGTAATGACCCTGACTTGGTACAGGCATTTCTAAAGAAATGGTGGGTTGAATCAGATGGCCAAATAGGAGATCATGGGTTAAATACACGACCAGCTAAAGACGAAGAAAATAAAATTGGCATTGGCTGCGATTTAGTGGAGATCGCGACAGTAAGGTGTAAAGTAAGACATATGATAGGTTTGTTATGTGCAAAGATAATGTCTCTATGGTACAACTGTTGCTTCTGTGTGTCAGTAGTATTGATATCAAAGTTTAACATCGTATCAATAGGTAACGTTGTCACTCCATGACATAGCTGATGACTTGTAATTTAGCTACAGTCACCAAAGATCTAATCACCCACATATCCCAACAGTAATCTACGTCAATAACTAAGCATATTCAAAACAGTTTCAGATGGCGATTGTATCCGTTTGCAAGGACAAATTATCGTGTTCCTATTTTAATGAGTCTTTGTGTGATGAACATGGTATTTAATGTTTTAAATAGATAAGTTACAGATATGTGAAAGTTCAATTTTACCACAATTATTCTACAGACCTGTATTCCGTTGTAATCCATCATATATATGCAGATCTGAATTTGAAGATCTACAAGACAAGATACGTATTCACTTCATTATTGAACAGCACCAGTGACGTAATGCTTAGCATGCTCTCCTGGAGTGTGATAGATCGTGGGTTCGAGCCTCGGTTGGGTCAAACCAAGGACTATTACATTGGTATTTGTTGCCTCTCCGCTAAGCACGCAGCATTACGGAGAAAGAGTAGAGACTAGTTGGCTCAGAATCAAAATAATATGACATATCTATCCGCGGACTGTTGTTTCAGTGAGCTAGCACTATGCAAATCCAACTCAGCGTGCAGGTCTATTACAAAGTGGACCTCATCATCACCTCGTTGACACTTAACTTGTTCCCGCCATGATATAGCTGACAAATTGCTGAATTGGCGTTAAGCAACAATCACTCACTCACTCACTTTATTACTGCAATGTCATAACTGTTATTTATTAGAAACAAGTTGCTCAATAGTTGTTCATTCCGGATGGAACTCAACACCTACCAACACGAAAACTATATTTTTTGGTTCATCTTGACCAACATCTCGAATGAAAAGTTAAACCAAAAATCACGATAACAAAATGTATCTATGCTTAGCAGTTTATAAATCGCATCTGAAAGACTACCATTCAACTAAAGGAAACGGTTTTGTTCGTCATCATAGGATATCATGGTTTATCATGACATTAAATATCCTACTATTTTCATGAAATAGATATCAGCTGTTTTTATACATTATCAATAATCTACGCATTCAATGTGTCTCCCTTGCTCATTAACATCCACCAATGCTTTTGTGAATCGAAGTTACGAAGTATCACATAACGATAACAATTGTTCTACGTTCTAACACTATTGCTATGTTTCGTTTACCGTGCTCCCATAACGACAAAAAACTGCAGAAATAAAAAACAGCATCAGAATGATTCCAAAATACAATAGAAATGTCATAGAAAAAGGAGACACAATCGAAATACTTAAAATACACACATGCGAATGATCACCTTCCTGCCAGGGCATATCCATTTCAATAACACAAAGTACTACTTAAACTAGACCCTATTAGAAAATACACGCGGTCATGTAAGTGTTTTCCAAATGTGGGTAACATGCTGACATTCACATCAAAAATACAGAAACACACAGTTATTTTATTTATTAATTTGTATCCTTTTATTTCGTTTGTTGAATGTTTTAATTACTCACCCAGTGTCTCCAGCCGTGTCATAAATTGCACTTTCGGCTATAAATAGAAATTAAGTTTTACCAAGTGAATTCACCTTTAAATTCGTCGAATTACTGTTATCATTTACAAATTCAATAAACTCTTACTTGTATTATTCCCTTACCACTTGATATAGCTATTCTCATTTCTGCATACAACCATATCGGTGGGGTCATGGTTAGAAATCTTGTTCCGAATGCGATAGATCGTGAGCACGAGCCCCGTTCTGGTCAACTTAAGAACTATTAAATTGGTATGTATTGCTGCTCTCCTAGGCATGCATCATTAAGGAGAAAGACAAAAGACTGGAGGCTGTCGTGGGCGTGATCGTATGGTAGTTGGATTTACAACTACCTATGCAGTGAGTGCATATCACCACTGATGTTGTGGGTTCGAATCTCGATCATGTCGAGGTGCACAACATCATGTGATAAAGTTTGTCAGTGACTTGAGACAGATCGATGGTTTTCTCCGGGTCGTCCGGTTTCCACCACCAATAAAACTGACCTTCATGATATAATTGAAAAATTGTTGAAATTGGCGTTAAGTACCATCAAGCAAATAAACAAAATCAAAGACTGGCATACTCGGAATCAGAATAATGTGTCCGAATGTAGAGAAATGTCCTCCCGCGGATTGTCGTTTCAGTGAGCTATCACTATGAACATACAACTAAGCGTGTTGGTCTACAAAGCGGATATCATTATAATCTCTTCAAATATAGCTTGGTATTGCCATGCTATAGCTGAACCATTGGGTCATTTAGTGATAAACACCAATCATTCAGTCGCTCACTCTCTTCTAAAATAGTTTTAATAAGTCGGTTAAACCATCGCTATCATCGAGCCTGTTTGTAAATAAGCAATAATTCCGTTGTCATTAGTTGTATGTTTTCTTCCACATTTTCCAGGGGAATTCTTTGCTGATCAAATACGCACTAAAGCATAGTTGTTCAACTATTCGCTGACTTGTGTTCAATATTAACTGAAGACGTAATAACCTGTTTCATTATATATGTAATTGGGAAATATGACTTTACGGGGTGTCATTAACATTGCATTGTATGAGGTTCGTGATGTTTGACGTACTTGGTGTTGTTATGTTTTTAAATTGTTTTTTTAATTTTTTCTTGTTTTTGTTTGTTTGTTAGTTGTTTTATTTATTTATTTTATTTATTGTTTTTTAGTTTTTTTTTGGCTTTGTTTTTTTTTATCAGATGTCCATATGAATATTTTTGTCCTATGAAAATGTCTTAGAACATATACAAAAGCAGTCCTTTTCAAAGAATAAAGATCTATTAGCTCTGTTGTATTTTGAAAAAACAATAAATGATATGGCATAGATAAACTTGGTAATTGAAGGTCAATATATATTTATTGTATAAAGATTATCTTCAGCCCACATTTGGTTGGATTTAGTTGTATTTTAATCCTTTATGGAGGTCTTGATGCATGACCTATCAATACTAAATTTCTGGGAATGAGATTGCTATTTTTAGAGTAGGTGATATCCCAGAACATGACATTTCACTGCAAGATTAAAACATCCAATGGTAATCTGACAGAACGTAGAGGAGTCATATACGTTTCAGAAACTATAAGTTGTTGGAAAGGTTGACCTTCAGGCAAAATGGCAAGGTAGACTTGAAAATATGACAAAAATAATTGATGGTTTAACACCTTATCCCCGTTTTACTGTAATATGCAAGACATTGATTGCATAGAAGTCTTGTGGTACATGCATTTGTGCTTACAATTCTCCGATATCACCCAGAATACGACTATCATCCCTCCCTGGATTTTTAACATGGGAAATCTTCCTTGTTTCGTCAATTCACTCATGTACAGTGCAACCTGTCTAATCCGACACAAAAGGGACGAGGGAAATATGTCCGATTGTGCAGGATGTCGGAATATTCAGGTATTGGATTGCACAAAGTCCCCTGCATATATTCAGATCTATGCAATGTATACCTGGCTTTCTAAGTCTATTTCGCTTCAAAATATATATAAATACAATAAGTAATCCTACAACCACAGCTGTTGATCCAATGCCAGCTCCAATACCAATAGCTGTCGAACTGTTTTCTTCCTCCAATGCTACTGTAAAACAGGAATTTGAAAATGAAATGCATTATACTTCATGTATGTAAGCTGTAATTTTATGGGATTAGAAGAGGGTAACATTCTGCTCTGACACATGACTCAGCGGGTAACATATTCTGTACTGCCACCCTCTCATTTAGAGCCTCAATTATGAATAATTTGTGCACTTGAAAGTGAAGCGTTTTCAAGGATATATATTTTTAGATCTATAAATCCATGTATTTACCAGAAATGGTAAGCTATAATTGTTTTATCATTTTTCAATATTATTATTTTAGTATTTAAATTTTGAAATTTATTGAAAATTTTGAAATATTTGAAATATTTGAAATTTTGAATGTTTTTGCATTGAACATTTTGAACTTTTTTTTTTTTTGTTAATTTTTAATTTTTTAAAATAATATAATAGAATTGAATAGACTGAATATGAAACGAAACATTAAGAAAAAAAGAAAACATCATTGCAAACGAGAAATTGAAAACATTCAGTATAATAAATTAAATAACATATAGTTGAGAGGGTGATAGATCAGATTGTTACTCTTCGAAAAAGACATTGTCAACCTCGGCTTCGCCTCATTTGACAATGTTTTTCTCAGGGTAGCAATCTGATCTATCACCCTCTCAACTATATTTTATTTATGTAATAATATCGTTGTCGTATGTTATTTTATGCAGAGGCCAATGTTGTTGTGTCCAAATGTTAATTATATTTTTATTTACCTATGCAATGAGTGCACCATCAGCAAGATACATTACCACCTCTGACGATATTTCCTTGGTAGATATGGTTTATGCGATCTATGTAGTCATCACGTGAATAGGTATATAGTGGATAATTTGTAATTATCAGACTATCTTTGACCCACCACAGAAGCAAGTTATTGATTAAATGTTAAAATGGTATTCACATCATTCTAGTTTTGTTTATGTAGTATGTCACTTTTACACACAGTATAGATATGTTTATACTGTATTATTTCAATGCATTATATACAGTTCGATATGCACAGACGCTTATACCTTTGTACCTATGCAATTCGGTGACGAACAATTCAAGGTCGAATGCAATGTGAAAAGCGAAAGGACGAAAAACTAATTGAAATTCAATCTTTCGAATGCATAAATCAGTGACAATATCATACAGGTGAACCATATTGGCGTTCGCATAGACATTTACTCCTGTATTTCGAATAGCCACACATCTGTATTTGCTTTTCGTATATATGGTTCAAATAGACACACGCTATACTAAATCGAATAGACATATGAATGTATCGTTGTTATATACATCAGCCTATATTGTCGGAATAGACACGCTTCCACTAAAAAACTACATATTATCACAAAAAAAATGACAACATAAGCATAGACAGTACACTAACAGGATCAATGAATGCTCGTAGCTAACTGACTACTAGCTAGGAAGATAGCATGTGTTGGCTAACGAGCATTGCTCTTTAGAAAACAACATTATAACTGATACTTCTTACAGTTTATCATCAAATAGCCATGAACATCGTGGGAGACCAGAATGAATTGTTCATCAAACTGTTGGAATAAAATATTAAACAGTAAAGAGTAATATAGCACGGAACTAGGACCTAATTTAATTGGCATGTAGAATTGTATGTATATACAAGATCTGTACAGCTGTAATATAATTGTAAGAACCTTTCACTAATTTATAATTTATCCTTGATGTTAAAGTTTTCTGTTATCACGAGATCACGGTCATTGAAGGCAAATACATTATTGCAAGTACGTGCAAAACTGACTAACCTGGATATGTAAAGGCCATATAAGATGTATCGAAAGGAACGTAACCATCCATAACAGGAACATTCACGATAGGGAGAGAAAACATCGTCTTTTGTGTCGTATACGCGTATGCTGTAGCTACATTAAGAAGGGAATGTGTTTTAATCCAAAAATTTACATGATATATTTCTAATGTTATCCTTATTCACCGAAGGATCCTTGTGATAAATTTGTTTTACAAAAGTAAGAACATTTGGGATTGCCTACAATTCAGATATCGTCTAGATGTCTACATTTATAGTTGAATAAACTAATAAGTTAGTGTTTAAATGGTCTTTTTGAAGATTAATCATAAATTATGATTCATACCAGTATAAAAACAAACCAGCAATGGGAGGAGCACAATTTGCTCCCACTTGATATACATGCATATCTTAATGTCTCCATTTTCAGTGTACATGTTCAAAATAAATTACATGTTTAGGGAGGCAATATACGGACGATGCATGTAGCAAAATGTCATTTTGCTTTACTAATTAGCGTTATCAGAAATATATTGAGTGATATATCAATTTGTGAGGATAAAAAAAATACTAATTGGAATGTATTTTCTTTCTTTGATATCAAAATAATTATTGGATTTTTTTTTAAATCTTGCTATGCACAACCGCACTGAACAAATACATGTAATTTTTTGAATAATGCCCATAGTTTGACCAATAATCCACATGTGCAAATTAGACATTGTTTACATAGCCAGCGGATGACGTCCAATTATAATTTTGTATTCTGCAGTGTAAAATATATTTAAGCTTTGAAATATGAAATAAAACACAAACTGATAAAATAAATATATTTTCACTTTCTGGCTATATTTTTTTATTATTCACATTGTTTCACTTTCAGAAGTAGGCTTCAGTTTACTGGGCAAGGTACGCAATCGCTTACACTTAACCCAGTAGAACACAATACAAACATACACTATATATTTACTGAATTAAACAATTGTAACACTTACCTGGACACAACTCTATAGAGCACGATTCAATTTCTGTGTCATTTCCTTGACAATTTGAGCCCCCATATGCAGGTTCTGGATTGTTACATTCCTGACGTCGTGATCTTGATCCACTTCCACATGTCAATGAACATGAATCCCAATCGTTCCATGTACCCCAGTTTCCGTGTACTAAATATATAGTTAAATATAGATGTTAATAAATTAGAGACAAACTATAATTGAGATATATCAGTACAATGTTATTCTTCATGTAATCAAAGTCATTACAAAGTTTACAATAACGTTCTCCAAAAGACCATATAAAGAGCATTGGTAAATACCTTATTCTATGTATATGTCTTATAGACAGTAACGTTCTAATGGATTCAAATCATCGGGGGTTGATAGATTTACAATAATGTTCTACAAGTGACCACATGAAGAGCACGTGTACATAATATATTTCATGTATATGTCTTATAGACAGTACTTGATTTGATGGAAATTGTCATATAATCTCTCTACGTTAGAAATGTATCTTCGCGATGCAATGGCAAACCAAAAATTAACGCTAACTCCTAAGGATTTAATTACGTTTTCATACATGTACTTTTTTTATTTTCAATACAACGTTCTATCGTTTTCAACTTATCAGAGGTTGTTGACTACATTTTGTTAAAGCCTTCACAAATAAAGAATATTGGTTTTCAATGTTACTTTCAAGGGTAGAACAGACCGAAATGATATAGGATTTTTTCCGTTTTAAAGTCCCTCAACGTGCTTCATTTATTAATACATTTTCGTGTATTATCTGCTGGTTTTTCTTTTGCTTTTTTAATTTTTCTTTGCTTAGATTTGTGTTTTTTCTTTTATTTTTATTTTCATTTGCTGATATCTTTGTGTCTTTGTGTCTTTGAAAATGTTCCTCTTTTGTCAACGACTGTCCTGCCACTATATGATATGCTGGCTACAAACTTGTCATTGGCGGCAGCCTTAGAACAGCAACAATATCCAAATTGAAATTCAAATTTGCATTGCCACTATTCCAACAGAACTGCAGTTTTTCAATTACTGACTTATCAGTGAATGATATCATATTAATATCTTTCTTAAGCCTTTTCGCTCGTTGGTATCCATAAAAATAACATATGAATAATAACAAAATTTAGCCATATTATCCAAACAAAAGGAAGAAAATAAACACTCAATTCTAATAGATACCTGGACATGGGGTTGTAAGACACGATGTCGTTTCATCGTTGTTTCCTTGACAATATGAACCACCATTTGCAGGTGGTGGACTGCTACATGATCTATATCTTGTCAATACAGCACTACCACACGTCTTGGAACATGAACTCCATGCTCCCCATGCACCCCAGCTTCCATGTACTATTGAATAAAAACGATATGTCTAGCACATAATATTAAATATACAACAATATCAAAACAATGTAGACTTTTTGCTTGTTATTACCATTTCACTGATATTATTTTAAAGCAATCTGTTATAGGAAATTTATGAATAAGGGAACGCTGTTTTATTTACTAGTTGCATTGGAAAGCTTCCAATTTTCAGTAAAATGTCACAGAAAAAAGTCAACTAAGTTATGGGAGAGGGATTTTAAAATCTGTTAATTAGACAGGAAACTCTCATTTATCATTGATTCAATATTTTGAATGTCCAAATACGTCTAAATGCCTATTTCGTATTGTAATTTACAGCTTTCTGCCTCCTGAATGCCGAGTTCAAATGAAATCATTACACTTCATTCTGCATTTTGAAGTATTTCTATAATACTAAAGGATAACAAATGTGCATGGACGATCTGATGTGATATAATATAATATCATTCACTTATTTTGCAGCATTTCATCTTTGTATTTTTAGATAATTTCTCAAAGTTAATTGAAATAATTGTGTAACCCATGGCCAAGTAAAACTGTCAAATCACATAATTTACGCTTGCAACTATTCAAACACGATACAAGTATCCTTGAAATAATTCTGGTTTATTAATACGATTATGTCTGTGAACAATCTGATGTTTATTCGATCTAATTTAAAGTATGATTTCCTCATCAATAAAATGTTTTTCTAGAAACAAACAATGTCATCATCGTCATTAGTGTGTAATTAGGTATTAATACCACATGATTTGGCGATAAATGAATTATTTAAATTAGGCTATAATATGTGTATTTGTGTCGGTTGTCATCTTTCTTTTCTTTTAGAAAATATATTTCTCCATAAAAAACAATATCTTTATAGACAAAAATATTGAATACATCTTTAACTTGACGAGTAAATAAAATACACAACATGAATTTATAAATATACCTGGGCATATAATTGTTGTAGAT
This sequence comes from Bathymodiolus brooksi, assembly GCA_963680875.1. NCBI lineage: Eukaryota > Metazoa > Mollusca > Bivalvia > Mytilida > Modiolidae > Bathymodiolus > Bathymodiolus brooksi. Next base: position 53,343,065 of record OY804589.1, on the reverse strand, counting down.
TACATTTTCTTTATTGGATTATTCTGGAAGAATTGTCGTTTTCAAGGAACAGATGAGGGTGTTAGGGTTATGGTGTTTAATGCCACTTTTGACACTATTTCAGTGATATTGTGGCGGTCAACTTTATTGGTGGCGGAAATCGGAGTACCCGGAAAAAACCACCAACCTACCATAATTCGCTGATATAATTTATCACATGACGTTGTATCAAGTACACCTCGCAATGAGTTGGATTCGAATTAATAAAAGGTGCATATGAAAATAAAGCAGAAGAAGGAAGAAAATTAAACACTCAATTATAACATAAATACCTGGGCATGCTGGCATAAAACATTGTGTCGTGTCATACTTGTTTCCTGGGCAATCGGAACCGCCATGTGCAGGAGTTGGATTGTCACATGATCTAGATCGTGTCCACGTGCCACTACCACACGTCATGGAGCATGCACTCCATGCTCCCCACACACCCCAGTTTCCATTTACTATGTCAAGTAAACGATATATGTGGCACATAAATATAGATATAAAACAATATCACTACAATGTATACTTTTTACTTGTCATTACCATATCACTGATATTATCTTAACATCATCTGTATTAAGAAATCTATGAAGAAGGCAAATCTGTTGTATTACATTTTCTAGTTGAATTAGAAAGTTTCTATTCTTTCAGTAAAATGTCATAGCAAAAGACAGACTAAATTATGGGAGAGGGATTTTAAGATCTGTTAATTAGACAAGAAACCCACATTTATCATTGATTTAATATTTTCATTGTCCCAATATGTCGAAATGCTCATTTCTAATTGTACAGTACAATATTCTACCCACTGAGTGCCAAGTTCAAATGAAAACATTACACTTCATTCCGCATTTTGAAATGTTTATATAATACTAAAAGATAACAAATGTGCATGGAAGATTTGATGTGATTTAATTTTATTCAGTTACGTCCTGGCAATCCCAAGAACGCTTACAAAAAAAGGAAACGTACTTCCACTAGTTAAAAAACGAGGGGAAAATAACATTTAGTCACGTGATCAATTTTGACAGAAACGACGCCATGAGAGAGAGTGTGCTAGTGTGAATTCATTTTGTCAATTAAATCAATATAATAGAAATTACATCGTCTACCTATATATCATTTCTTGTTTGATTATTTCCGAAATTGACGATTGCATGTTTGACGCTTGCAACTATTCATATACGATACACTTATTCCTCAATTATTCGTGTTTATTAAGGTAATAACTTCTGTGAGTGATCATCACAATTTCCTATTTAAACGATTTAATACAATGCCATCGTCGTGATTAGAAGGTAATTACGCATTACTACCATCTGATTCTATCATAAATAACTTATTTATTGAAATAATGTTAAATAATGCGATAATATGTATCGATTGTCACCTTTGTTTTCTTTTAGAAAATACATTTCTCTATAAAAAATGACTTAATACATTCATAACATGACGAATACATAAAATACATATTATAATTCTATAAATATTTATGGGCAAATAATTGCTGTAGATTATGACTACTTTATTAGGATATTCTGAAGGAATTGTCGTTTTCATGATACAAATGAGGGGGTTGGGGATATGGTGTCTAATGCCACTTTGAATAATATTTCAGTGATATCGTGGCGGTCAGTTTTATTTTTTTTTTCTAATTCAAAAATATATTTATAAATTGTTATATGTCATTTTTCATATTACATGTCATATCAAGCCGAGACGCCCATATGGCTGTATCATAACCTATTTATCATATACTTCAATGGGTCTTTCCTTATTAATGTGAGAGCTGATCGTTTTCAGAAACCATGGCTTGCTGTGGAATGTGTTGCCATAATGTCATACTTTTTATTATATGTATTTAGGGACATAATCCTTATACAGCTACACTTATACAACAACACAAGATGATTTAGTCTTTGGTTAATAAATCAGTGTCATCATTCGTTGCATGTTACTCTTGCTGTGTGGTTGTCATTATTAACATATATATATATGGGTACATATAGGAAAACAAAGTTGTATTACATGATAATGTGCTTGCGTCTGAAATTAATACCTGGGCATGGTGTAGTTGTACAATCCATACTTTCAATACCACTTCCACTACATGAACCACCTTGGCAAGAACGACTTCTTGTCGATCCCCCAACATCACATGTCTTTGAGCAGGTAGTCCATTGTGACCATTGTGTCCAGGTAGCAGGAACTAGATTATACGAATGCATACAATACATATAGAGTATTAAATAATATCATCACAGGACATTTACAAATATTCTAGTACATTACTATGCTTAGTTTTACTGCAGATGTATTTAAGAAAAGTAGTTTCCAAATTATTAATCAATAGTTATCCAGTGCATTTTACCCTTTTTAAGGACAAATACAGATGACACAATTTCTACTTTAAATGTTTCTGTGATGTACAACATGTTTTCTTTTTCATTAGGCAATCAATAAATAATTCCACATGAGGAATGTTTATTCCGTACTTTATAATCATGATGTAACAATTAAAATAAAATGATATGTAGACTTGAATTGGCCTCAATGTTATACATCCGCAATTGTGTCAGCTACTACAATTGACACAGATGTCAGTAATCAACCTTCGTGATGTAGTAGTCATTGGTATATACTTGTCTTATCTACTATGCATACCTGTAACAGTAAGACCCATGTGTAGCTGTTGTGGCCCAACTGCACAACGATAAATACCGGCGTCATTCACATCAATATTAAATATAGTCAAAAATGCAGTATAAGTATTCCCATATTTAGAACTGTCTTGAAGTCTACTAGACCAAACTCCAGTCATCTTCTTTTGCCACAGAGTAAGCGATCCTGACAATGTACACTCTAATATAATAGTACTGCCTACTGTGGCTACCACTGAAATTCAATAAAAATAATTAAATAAACAAGAAAATAAATGAATTACCAAGGACATTTGTAGACATGTTCATCTATCAATAGAGCATTCTCTGTCACAATATTCAACTTGTTACTTGTTGAAGGTGGTCACTATATGTGATAGAACAGAAGTAGGAGCAACGTACATGTGCATTATTTTAAACTGTGATTACTGTTTGTTGGTATGTGTCCTCATCTGTGATAGAGGGTTGCTGCTAACAAGGAAGCTATTAAACAAAAAGTTCCTAGTGGTTAAGTTGAAGTCATCATTTGAAAGTCTTACGGTGAATACCTTGACTTGGCTAACCGTTACGGAGTATCTGTCTCACAAATGAATTGTATCTATGACAGATGGAACAAATATGATACCTTCAGTGGCACAGATTATCCATGTGATGATTTCAACTTAAACATTTGCATCTGTCCGATTAAGAATCACGTTTCTTCAAGTCTTATCTTTGTTACCGTCATTTGCAATATGCTGGACATGCGCATATGAAAAGAAATATCGCATGCATATCAATACACGAGAAAGCATGGGTGGGGACTAAAGAAAAAAGAATACTTGAGGAGATGTGTGTGGATTCATTGATTCTTTTTAGGAAAATATTGCGTCTTTTGTATAAGGAAAGAGTGGCCATTTTCACATAGTCTAACATAGTTACAGGAATTTGATAGCATAGCAGTTGACATTGTATAAATAGTTATTTACGTTTATATTAAGAAGGGTGCATGTTAGAGAAGCTGTGTTAAAGTTATATTAAGTTTCCTTTGACTATAGAAGTAGTATATCGGCATTGTGTATTGACCGTTTAAACTAAGATAATGTGTCCATGGGACACACTGGTTAGCAAGTTTGAAAAATTCCATAATAATATTGTTGCCAAGCTTGTAAGGTATACACGATCAAATTTGAGATTGTTTGAAGAAATAAGATCAAGGAAATATAGTGGTGTGCTACCGTGTTAAATATTATTGAAGTTCTGTGTGGCTCAATGAGTTAGGAAGTTGGATTACCTAACAACTCATATAGATCTATCACCAATACGGCGTGGTTCGCGTCTGGCTTTGTAAATTACAAAAAGGGTGCACTCGACTCGCAACCGCAAGTGATCAAGTTTATCAGTTGCTTGCCCATGGTCGGCGGTTCTCCCCGGGTACTCCGGCTTCTTTCATCACTAATTCTGGTCGCCATGATTTAGCTGAAAGTGGCGTTAAGCACAAAACATCAATCAATCAATAGATATTATAGAATAATCGAAGCTTTCTCCTAGTTCTCCTTTCTTCCAATCTTTCCCATCCAGTTTATCTCTATATATAATGTATTGTTAAATATTGGATATCTGGCCACAATCATAGCTGCCACCAATTGTATAATCTTCAATGTACATGATTAAGAAACGCAATTATTATCCCAAACCTCACATGCGTATTCAACTATTTTTAACTAAAACTAACTTTTCTACTATACTATTGAGTTTGATTTAGACTGTTATCACGTCCATTGAGTTCAATAATTATTTTATTTTGATTTAATTATACTATATTAATTAATTACGGTAATATTTCCAGATCAGTCAAATGTATGACATAATGACAAAATGACTGCAATTACATTTGATTGTTATCCTGTATTAGAGTACATTTGTTTGCGTGTGTGTGGGGGGAGGGGGGCAATGTTGGTTAATGCTACTTTCAACAATATTTCAGTTAATAACTGTGATTACTTCTATACGTTACAAATACTATTCTTTCTAAATAACCACTTACCAGTGTTTGATGAACACACTTTTAAAACCAGTAATAAAATTAGTCCCAACATTTCAATACTTTAATAAATTCTGAAACCTTAACACGGAAGTAGATATATGTGTACAATTTAAATACTTGTCTACAAGACCGTGCAGTTGCACACAATATACAGACCATTCAACCGATTAAGTCTTGCCTTTAGAAAATATTTTAACCTGTTTGTTTATTTATTCGTGTCGTTATCGTATACTATTACCACTCCCTTATGGTACATCTTTACGTTTTGTTTCTTTGATGTTGGGTTTATCTAATGCACATTCTTTGTTGCTTTACTCAGTCAAATGATATACTATATATCTGGCTGACCTCTCCCCCCATTTTGGTTGTCTCAATGTCTATATTTGTTATTTTGTTATATTGGACATTGATTACAAAATCACTTTACTCAAATCTAACTGACATTTACTTCATGAATTACAGACTAATTATCTACATGCTTTCTTTTTCTCATCTGTCATTACATTTTAATAGAAATATAGGGGCAATCGTGGTCGGGAGCATATGGTAGTTGGATTTAGAACTACCTGATCACCACTAACGTTGTGATTTCGAATCCCTCTAATGGTGATGTGTACTCGATGCAACATTATATGATAAGGTTTCTCAGTGGCTTGCAACGGGTCGGTGGCCAAACACCATAACCCTATCCCTAACTCAAATAGAAATATATTTGATAACGTAAATATATTCTATGATCTTCTCTTTAGAAGGAATATGCTTCCACTCTTTTACAGTAGATGTATTTTGTGGGATACGCTGACATCTTTCTGATTGGTAAATAATCCAATAATAGTTAAGCACTGTATCCTAGGAATTTGAGCTACCATGAAATCAATCTACTTTTTGTCATTCGGAATAAAATGTTCCTACACCACAGAGTTGTTCCAAGTAATAGCCAAGAAAATTTGCTACCTCAAAAATGCATCAACAATACTAGTCCAGTTGTTTCCCTTTTACTACGTTCTGATAAATGAATAGAAGATTAGAAAAAAATACTTCCACTTGATATTAATCTTTTCCAGATATATATTGTGAAGTAAAAGAGGGGGGTGGGGAAGAAGCAAGTGATGAGATCTAATTTTAATTCTAACACGACGTCTATCTTTCGCTTTGCAAACAAATGAGAGATCAACCCGATAACAAAATCGCATTAGCACATGCGCGGTACGCATTTAAACCAGATGATACAATCACAAGATAAATTTATTTACACAGTTGTCAACGTTTTAAACATGTATATTCACTGAAAATAATCAACATATCAAAAATGAAATAGCATGCGACGTGCAATTAAAACATGCAACCACAAGATATTGTTACGGATGCTCCATCAATACGACTGATTTTCCGTCGTAAATGTACATGTTGACGAATTATCGTCTGCTCGAAATTGGCAGCATACATTGTGTGCGACATTAGTATTATGTGTGTTTTACGTCCGGCTCACCATGTCAGGTATTGCGGACAGATTTGTCTTCTTTTTGCTAGCCTTTCGCTTGCTGTTTGCATCTCGTTGTTTTGTGGGTATCGGTGGTCTATCACCAAGGTCTGTTTCTGCGGTGTAATCAGGATAGCGATCTATTAATGCTGGGTTGTCCGGGTCGAATGACTCTGAGAAAGATACCGATCCGTCTTTAAATTCTGTCTTATAGGTTAATTTACCTCTGATGTACAGACTTCGTACAGCTGTACCTTTATTCCATGGTATCCGGGATTCTTCCGTATCGAGATAGTTTGTAGGCGTTAATTGCCTGCCAATAAAAGTACTTCTTGTCTGGGTCGATCGCTCCCTTATTTGTGTCAATGTTGTTAGTTTGTGGAGGGCTTGGTCGTCGCTGCGTAGCTGCTCGGTTTGTGTAGTTTCGTCTGTTATGGAGTTACTGTCGTCTGTCTGTGTTTGAGCACATATTTTTACTGTCACCCATGGCTTGATTCCTTTTCGCCTTCCACTGGTTGATGCGTTGAGCGTTTCTTTTCATGGTGGAAGGAGAGAGTTGTTTCTTTTTCTGGTACTGGTTGGTAACTTGTCCTGTTTTTTCAAAGGGTTTCTCAGCCTTGATCCACATTAGCTTGACTGATATAACGCTGGAATTAACCTGTAGGTGCCAAGTTAATTTTTTTTTCGTCTACTCCTGCGTGCTTCAGAAGTCTAACCAATTCGATAGGTAAGTCCGTTGTTGAGTTGAGTTGTTTGCTGATTTCTGTTCGCTGTAGATATTTATCCGCTAGTCAAGTCTAGATGCGACATTGTCCGCAAACTTTAATATAAATTACCGTCTTCCCATCAAGGTATACTACTGTAGTTGTACTATTAGACATATCAGAATCGAAATAATTCATGGAAGCCAGAATGTGTTTTGAGTTTTAACATGCTTTGGCGGATAACATTTACAAATATCTGCCAACCCATGTTAAAACTCAAAACACATTCTGGCTTCCATGAATTATTTCTTAATTAGATAGATTTAAATATAAATGCACAAAATGGATATAACAATATTAGATCAGGATTTAAATCCGTCATTTGATTTATTATGATAGATTTAAAAATATATATAAGTTCAAATATAATAATAGTTAAAGCATAATATATAGATATTTGAAAACGAATTTAGATAAATTGCTTTATGAAATATATAGTGGATTTTATGTTGTCCAACATATTCAAAAGAAACACGAAAGTTAGTTAGTGTATCTAGTCCAATCGGCCTTACTTGGCGATAATAGTTTGGGTCGTTTTCCTGACCATGATTGTACATGAACTATGGTGTCCACGTTGTCGATGATAACCTGTAAGATATATATGAATCAAGTATTATGTTGCAAAGATATAATAAATATATACATAGTTTATAGCTTTGGTAAATTACAAGATTATTCATACAATCTTTAGAACTAGTTTGAATAATCTATGTTATAGTTTATTTATTGAATGGAATTGCTGTTGGGGTTCATTAGGTGGATTTTGTATTTCATGTGAAGTTCCGTCAATTGCACCCACAAAGACATTTCAGACGAATGTCTTCTCTTCTGCCGCCAGACTGGGATGGTTGGCCACTGAATTTCACGATTACACACTTCCCATAAGACTGTCCATGTTGAATTCAAAACTCTGTCAACAGCTGAAACACTGACTCCAAAGCATATTGAAAAAAGGGTCGTAGGTATCTAGGTTGGATAAAGTCTCACCTAAATTAACGTAATCAAAGCCCTATTTTTAGCGTTTATATTTCCTCCTGTGAATCTGTTTCTTCTGTTTAGTCTCAAAGTCTCTGACACCAGTCTTTGAAAAGACTCTGGAGTTTCACCAGACGGAATCCAAAACTCCTATGCTCTCCTCAACCAACTGTAATATATCTTTGGAACAGAACGGCTGGCTTAGTCAATTGTCGAGCAATTTTGACCTCAACGATCAATATCCAAACAGTAGAAATTGTTTAGTATGATGTTTAGAAGCTTGATCAACTACCGCAAACCAGAAATATGCAAGGTAATGGTGCGATCAAACATTTTGTATGATAATACTACAACATTTTTATCAAAGGTATAACATCCTAGTCATCTTCAACCGTATCGCTGGCGTAATGGTTAGCATGCTCGCCTCCAGTGTGGTAGATCGTGGGTTGGATCCCTGGTCGGATCAAACCAACGAATATAAAATTGGTATGTGTTGCTTCTGCGCTAAGCACGCAGCATTAAGGAGAAAGAACAAAGACTGGTTGGCTCGGAATAAGAATAATGTGTCCGAGTGGAACGATATGTCTGCCCGCGGACTGTTGTTACAGTGAGCTAGCACTATACAAATCCAAGTCAGCGTGTTGGTCAAGTACAAAGTAGACCTCATCACCATCTCATTGAAAATTAACTTGTTCTAGCAATGATTTAGCTGAAATATTGCTGAATTGGCATTAAACAACAATCACTCTCTCACTCAATCCTTGTCATCTATCTTATAGCTAAGGTTGAAATACATCTGCATTGTAGTATAGGGTTATTTGTGTATTTATTTATTGTTATTGTCTAGTTAAGGATAGAAAAATCCTAACAATTAATCAGAAGCGACTATTTGAGTAAAAAAAGATTCCGCCCACACCCGTGCGTCTTGCCTTTGAACATGTATCTGAATCCAATAGCTAAGAATTACGGGAACACGGGGTACACACAGGTTCTCAAATAAGATATAAAAAAGAACAACAATGTATACAAACGAATAATGTATTTATATTCGTATGAATAAATAAATAAATAGATAGATACATAAATCAATCATAATGAATAAATTAATTAAAACTAACTAAATATTGCACGGTCCGTACTACTTTTCTAAGTTAATTTCATGATCATTGATGAGCTAAAACAAATGAATAATTGACGAAGGTGGTCTGTTGCTGAGAATGAGCAGTATGAAAAGAGGGATCTTAAAAGAAAATGATGAGTAAAATCAGGTGGATATATTTTAAAATAAATTATTATAATTTGAAACGTATATATGTTGTGTACATGTTATTATTTTGTACAAGTTATAACTTGTACAATATATTTATACAAGTTATAACATGTATAACACCATCATACAAGTTATAACTTGTTCAATTATTGCTATGAAAGTTATAACTTGTACAATTGTGATTGAAAATACATCATAACTTGTACATATTTGTTGTGCTTAGGCCTTTTTGCATTATTTGTGCTGGAAGCATGACAGCTACATGTATGTCAACTGTATTGAGAGTAGATATTCAATATCCAATATCTCATTTTATTTTTGTTGTTGTTTTGGGGTAATTACATATTTATTTGTATACCCAGTGTTGACGAAAGATCGGATCGCATTATAAATAGAAACTTTGAAATTTCTTGAGATTTAAATCAAATTTAATTAGACTAAATGAATTTTGCAAACATTTATTGTCAAGAAACACATATCTCATAGAGGCATTGAATGTCTCTTGAAATTCATTTGTTGGCACATGACAAGGATGCATGACATCTAGAATTACATAATATATTTGTCCGTTTACATTTGCTTTTCCCAGTTGTGCAGCCACTACGACAGCTGCAATGAATATGCTCTTGACCACCATACAAAGAAAGCAACTGTACGGCTTTTCTCACACTTATTTCTGTATTATCAGGAACATCTAATATAGTTAATTCATGTCCATGAATTTTCTCAATTTGATTTCGACTCAAAAGTCCACTTATTACCCCAACTGTTGTACCAATTTTGTATCCATTTACAGTTTTGTCTACAATGATTCCTCTAATGTTTCTAGTCTATCGGACCACGATCTACCCTTGGGACAGGTATTATAATGTTATCATTAACTTTCAAGTCCACTAATCTCCTTTTACTTGATGCCATCATTTCTTCTGCTTGGATCTGTTGTCCAGATAGGGCTCTTTTCCTAGCACGTACAATTTTGTCGTAAATTACTGTTCTATCTGTTGATTCTTGTGCAATATCCATATCCGCATTGCTCACAATTTCAGGTTCCGTTTCAGGTTCCTTGGCTCTGAGGATGAAGCAGTCTTCCGTGTACCAGTTTAAGTTCTGGCCAAGGAAGTTTTAACTCGGTGATGATATTTGCAGTAAATTTCCTACCATTGTCACTTTGTAAGATGTGTGGGGCACCAAGAAGCAGAAAAATGTCAGTAAGTTCGGAAGCTCTTTTCGACTTCAACGGACGCAATATACTAAGCTTTGTTAAATGGTCCTGGTAATGCATTACCCACTTAAAGTCACCATCCGGACACGATTGGTAGTCTACAAGATCTACTTGTCCACAACTATTAAAGTCTGAAGAAGTTATTGGACCAACTATTAACTCGCTAGTTTCCGAGCGTTTTTTCTTCAAGATACATTGTTCACAGAGTTGAATAAAGAGTTTGATGACTTCTCTGCTGATGTTGGCAAATTGTTTCTTTAATTCCTTATAGGTTTTATGAATCCAGCCATGAGCTGTATTGATCAAACGGTAAAGCTCTTCGGTAGTACAGTAATAGATTACGTCCGTCCCTTTACGAACAAGCTTTTCATTTCCTGCTATCTCCAAAACATCATACTTTTTTGTCAAATATCTCTGAAGTTGTGTCTTTTTGGTTACTGATTTTGCTTCCTTTACACTATGAATTGTCTCATTATATATTTCACGTGTAAATATAATATCATTTTTAGACTTGTTGTCATCCGATAGTTTTATAACTTCATCATGAAATTTGGTTTCAACAGTATTTGCCATCTTTACACTTCAAAATAATTCAAAAGACTGAACAACAATGTTTACAATATATCAACTCCTTAAAATACTCACCATAGTAGTAATTAAATAATATAAGGTAATCTTAGGCCAATGAATGTTATCATATGGGTTAATTACACATATAGGCCACTGTAAATAAAACTGTACAAGTTATGGTGTATTTTCAATCACAATTGTACAAGTTATAACTTGTATAGCAATAATTGGACAAGTTATATCTTGTATGATGGTGTTATGCAAGTTATAACTTTAATAAATATTGTGTACAAGTTATAACTTGCACAAAATAATAACATGTACACAACATATATATAAAAGTCTAAGGGAATCTACGAACCAGAGAACTTAATGAGTAACAGATCGTCAAGACATGACGATGCAGCACACACAAAATAAATTATAGAAGTCTAGAAGATTGTGCAACGATACCGATAAGGTTACAAAAAATATGTTGATAAAATGTTCGACCTGCTTCAATGTCTTTCAAAATTAGACTGAGTTTGTAAATATTAGGTGGTATTATTACAACTCACTAAATAGTCAGGTGAGAAAGTGTGACGCATTTGAGAATGTTAAAGATTATGGTTAATTAAAGGTGGTGAGCACAAATCCTTAACTTTGTGACAGCAGTAAAATATTCGTTAACTATAAACACTGTGAAAGAAAATATACATAAAAACCTATTGTTTTCTGTTAATACCGTCCGGATGTAAAACACGGAGTTCTTTAATCCAAAATCTTTACCGATTCTCACGTTGAACATCACTCCCCAGACAGTTCTGTTCAATGACGAGGATTTTCATTCTGTTAAAATCCTCGATACAGTGGTCAGACAGTCTGCAGTGCTGGTTCACAGGAAAAAATGGCCTTTTGTAAGGTCACTCCTGTGTCCATTCAGACGTTTGTGGAAGGGCTGCCTAGACTCGCCAACGTATTGGAGGCCACATACGGAACACTCAAGAATGCAAATAATATTTGAAAAGTAAACAGTTTTTGAACTATAATGCAATTTTAATTGTCTACCTGAATCACATTTTCGCATGCACGCCCAGAGTGACACTTGCTGCTACAAGGAACTCCGGACTTTCTACACTTACATGTTTTGTTCATACATGTTCCCCTGCATTTACATCTTTTGCTTGCAAGAGAAAAACTTGCTTCTTTTGCAGCAGCATGCAGAGAAATTTCTTCTTTTTTTTAATGCGAAGTTTCAACTTTACGTGCTAAAAGTTCTATATCACCCATTTCATAACATGAATTTAACACATCAAATTCACATGATAATTTGTACAAATTTGCATCTTTACCAATAATATCATCAACCCTGCACAATAATCGTGGTAGATCACCAGATGCCCTATCAACAATAGGTATTCTTACGGTTACAAAACTACATTTTTTCAATGTTTGCATTATAATTTGATACTTTTTTATTGTATTTTCTCATCGTATTTTCAACAGGTTGTTTATAATTTCTATACAGCATCTGTCTTATCCTGTCGTGAGTTGTAATTTGTCCATCGTCTGTTTTCACAGTACAGTTTTTGTCGCCAGTAGCGTCAACTATGATGTCGCTCAGTACCATAAAGTCGTCAACTGTCATGAGTTCATCCTGTGTAGGTTTGTAATCTTTAACATCGTAAGTCTCAGTAGATATTTCCGTCGTTTCAGTTCGTCTTCATTTTCGGGTCAGTTGTACATGTACGTCACCCATAACAGAAAACACGTTAATCTGTGAGCAGGTTAAGTCGACCATCGAATCCCCGCGGGCACTGCCAGTCTCAATTTGTGCGTCAGTCACAGTTCGTGTGTGTGAACCTGTCTGTTCATCGGGTATATGAATCCGTCTCGATTTATGTCTGCGAGTTAGTCTCGGTTTCTGTCAGTGATTCGGTCTCAGTTTATGTCTGTGAGTCCGTCTCAGTTTCTGTCTGTGAGTCGGTCTCAGTTTCTGTCTGTAAGTCGGTCTCAGTGTCGGTCTGTGAGTCAGTCCCATTGTCTGTCCGTACACCAGTCTGTAAGTCTTCGTCTGTGTCAAACATGTATTCGACCTTTTTTTCGTCAATGAACTCGTCAGTCTCTTGTGAACCTACACAAATACCATCATTAGCTTTTTGACCAAATACCGCTTCAAAAGGTGTCATTTTAATATTAGAATGACATTGTGTGTTAAGCGAATATTATATCTCATATAGAAACTCAAGCCATCCTGAGCCGGGTTTCTCTGCTCTTTTTGAAGCCAAAAGTTTGTTCCACTAAGCCTTTTGTTCTTGGATGCCGAGGTGTTCCTGTTATGATTTTAATATCGCCGTTGCTTGGCCAAAGTTTCAAAGTTTCTCTTATCACGGCGTTGCAGATTTCCCTCCCGTTGTCATGTTGCGGGATCGACGGAAGACCAACAACCGAAAATACATACACTGCTACTTCATCTGCAGACTTATTTATTTGAGGCCAGAAGGAATTGCATTTTGTGTAGTGGTCAATTTAATTACTGATCCAGCATTAGTCCCCGTCTGGATCAGCGCGCTTATCAACTAAGTCTAACTGTCCCCTGTGCATGAAATATTTGGATGTGATGGGCTTAAGCGGAGCAACATTTCTTTGTGGCTTCCTACAAGCACACTGAACACAGCCATTAATAAATTTCATACAAGCTTTCCTGGGGATCCTATACTACTTTTGCTCAATGTCCTTGTATAATTTATGATATCCCGTATGGGTCCTAGCTCCCTCATGCACATATTTAAGTATTTCAAATATCTTATCAACTGTTACAACTTTTTTCCAGCTTGCGAGTATTCCCATCCTTCCAGATTCCTACCGTTAAAAGAGAAAAACTCAAATCAGAAAAAGGAAAGACATAAGCTAAAAGATAAAATTAAACAGAGAAAGTAACATAGTCTAAATAAAAGACAGAAAAGTTTAAAAGAACTAAAATATAGCATAGCAGTTGAAGTTCTACAACGTTTGTAACCCCACCCGCCCTCCTCCCACACTTTTTGCGCTTCATGCGACTGTAGTCGACATCTTTCAAATCCTTTCGTTGTCAACTTGATTCTAGTTCATAAAATAAAAATCGGTGTGATAAAAGTTATTTTTATATTGGGAGAATATGTGAAAAAATGTAAGATAAAAGTATAGTTTATGTAATACAAACTGAAAAGAAAGGATTCTCACCTCATTTGTGGATATGCAGAATTCATTTTCCATGCCAAACTCAGGGCAGCTTATGTGAACGTAAATGAATGAATGCTCTTTCAATTTTAACATGTGTCATCGAATAATTTTCACTAGAAAGGTTTTTATTATGCCGCTCGAAATTGTGTCCGGATCTAGGTCACAGAGTGACTAAAACGGGGTCGTGAAAATCTGCTTAAAACCCGTAACAATGCATTGAATAATATATTGGTTATGATTCAAAAGGAATATTGGTGCTGAATTTGAAATATGAACATGTAATCAGCTTCATCAGTTTGGTCAAATTTATTGTCAAATGTAAATATCATCGAAATTATTCGTAATTGCTCCCGGTGAGGTTAGAAAGCATCTATGGAAGGTCCTCTATAAAGATTGATCATTTCGTCCCGATCCGTTAACAAACATGGCCACCACAGACAATTCTTGTTTCTGATTGGGAAATTGTTAACAAATATTCTCCTCTGCATCTGCTTGGCCAAATGAAGCGAAACTTGGTAGGAAACATCTATGGAAAGTCCTCTATGCAAATTGCTCATATTGTCCCGATTCGCTAACAAGCCGCCACAGGGAATTCTTGTTTCTGATTGGTCGATTTCTAAGAATCCTCTCCTCTGCCACTGCTTGGCCAAATGAACCAAAACTTGCTAGGAAGCATCTATGGAATGTCCTTTATAAAGGATGCACATTTCGTTGCGATCCGTTAACAAACATGGCCGCCAATGTCAATTCTTGTTTCCGATTGGTCGATTAAAAAATCTTCTCCTCTGAATCCATTTGGTCAAATGAACTGTCATGGAAGTTCCTCTATAAAGATTGCACATTTTGTCCCGATCCATTAATAAACATGGCCGCCATAGGCAATTCTTGTTTCTGATTGATCGATTTCTAAAAAACAGCTTCTCCTTTGAAACCGCTGGGCCAAATGGACTGAAACTTTGTAGTGAGCATCTATTGAAGGTCCTCTATGAACATTGCACATAATTTCCCGATTCGTTAATAATTATGGCCGCTACAGGCAATTCTTGTTTCTGATTGGTCGATTTCTAAAAATATTTTCCTCTGTAACAGCTTGGCCAAATGACCCAAAACTCGGTAGGAAGCATCCTTGGAAGGTCCTCTAGAAAATGTGTCCATTTCGTCCCTATTTGTTAAGAACATGGCCATCACAGCCATTTTTTTTCTGGTTATTTCTAAGAATCTTCTCTATTGTAACCAAGTAACCAAATGAACCAACATTTGGTAGGAAACACCAATGGAAGGTTCGGTATAAAGTTTTCGCAAAGCAGAATGAAAGGTGAGCGACACAGACTCAGCCCACCGAGCCTCTGAATTATTTTGCATTGTGCAAATTGTATTGCAGGATAAATACAGCATTGGTGTATTGACTGTAAATGTAGAATATATGTAGCTCGGCACGAAATGGACGGAAAAACTCGCTAAAACTTGTTTTTACCCCGTTTCTAAGCATGCATTCTATATTTACCGTCATTGCACAAATATTGTATATAGATAAACACGAGAAAACATTCTTTAGTCATTCCCTCATTGTCTTGTTTATTTATTTTTGAAACGTCATTTGTTTCTCGTGTCAGTAAATGATAATTATAATTATCTGCTTATCTATGTTAAGCTTATTTCATTGGAAGCCATATCAGGCAGTACTACTGCATTAACATGTCCATTGCAAGGGCCGTCTTTCCAATGGCAAAGGTTTGTGAATTTTGGTTGGTCTACACTTCAGTAAGGAGCTAAATATGTGAATGTGAATACTACATCTCTGGTTATATTTAATGTTGATCGAGGTGACGACGGTAGTTATCTCTGTACAGTTGGTTCATAAGTAGCATTTATACCAGTCACTGTTATAGGTAAGTAAAATAAACAAGACAAAGGAAGACCAGGGAAAGCAATATGCATTAAGAGGTAAACCGCAAACATAACACGAATAAATGACAAAATGAATCTTCGTACACAGATTGTATTTACCGTATCGCTCCGTCTCAGCGAAATCATTAACACAACGTTTTTAATATGTTTGTCTTAGACATGTCCTGAAATCGGATGCAATTAAAAAGTTGGTTATTATTAGCAACGGATATTTACAGGAACTATGAATTACATAGCTTTTGGAGAGGGTGACTCAGAGTATAAGCTTTTTCGGTTCATCTCGAGGTAATTTGCAGTTCAACAGTATGCTAAATGCACAACATAAAGTTCGGTAATGGATAACCATAATATTCTTATACCTAATTGTAGGAACAAATCCAAAATCGGATCGAATAATCATAAAACTAGACGCAAAATCTAACCTACAAACATATTCAAAAACTATTTGAAAGATAAGATCATTTTTAGTATTATCTATATGGAAGTTACAAAAGACAAGAATTTGATTTGTCCATTCTAATACCAGCAATAGAGGTAGGGTTTTAAATAACCAGAGACAGTAACATCTGGGTGATAGCATGTTTAAGAATGTTTTCTATGTAGAGTTTGTGAATCACTTTTTAATCTAATTTCAGTGATAGCAATAGAAGGAAGCACAGCTACATTAACATGTCCATTACAAGGCTCGTCTTTCACATGGTTCAAGTTGACTACTTCTGATGCGTCTATGCTTCACCAAGGTGCTAAATACTGGGTTTTTAATACTGGATATCTAGCTATCTATAATGTTGATCCACATGACGGTGGTACTTATTTATGTAGAACTGGGTTACAACAAATATTGATGAATATTGTCTTTAGAGGTACGCAGAGTAAGTTAGTCAAACGAAACCAATAAATGTATACGCATTAAGATAAAAATTTCAGAAAGAATACGATATAGACTGTTATATTGTGTATGCTGGTTTCCAATCTCAGTGAAATGTTCAACTTTACACAATGTTCTAAGCATATTATACAGTATTCTGCTATCCTCCATAATTTTTTCCATTTTTGTTTCGTTGCGAAATAGTACATGTTTTGTTTTTTTCATTGGATATAGCAATTCAAAAGACGAAACCTTCAGGTGATTTTCTAATGAACTTAGCATCATATATTTTTCTAACGACGTTTCAGTATAAATGCTGGGAACTGTGTGAGTCTGTTTATAATTTAATACGACTAACTCATGTTAATTAAAGCGGAACACAACTTTGATGATATGACTGACTATAGTTACTCGGTGCTTAGTCAAATGTATCATCTGAATACAGCTTTACGAAGTGTGCACTGTACGTATGACGTATCTTACAGGTAAGCTCACTTATTTGCAGATATTTACACCGTCTATGAGCATCATCTTTTCATCAAGATTGTACTACCTAATCTACCATAACTATCCTTCATAGTAGACTTACTACTTAAGGACCTTATCACACAATACTCTCCTTGCTACTAACATGACCACTAAATGACAGTATTGATCATGACTTTCCTTCATACAAATAGGACATATAAAAGATCTTACTGACCATGACTGTCCTTAATACAAATAGGACATATGAGGTACCTTATTGACCTTGACTGTCCTTAATACAAATATGACATATAAAAGTCCTTATTGACCATGACTTTCCTTAATACAAATAGGACATATAAAAGACATTATTGACCATGACTAATAGGACATATAAAAGAACTTATTGACCATGACTTTCTTTAATACAAATAGGACATATAAAAGACATTATTGACCATGACTTTCTTTAATACAAATATGACATATAAAAGTCCTTATTGACCATGACTTTCCTTAATACAAATAGGACATATAAAAGACATTATTGACCATGACTTTCTTTAATACAAATAGGACATATAAAAGACATTATTGACCATGACTTTCACAAATAGGACATATAAAAGAACTTATTGACCGTGACTGTCCTTAATACAAATACGACATATAGAGTACATTATTGACCATGACTTTCCTTAATACGAATAGGACATATAAAATACCCTATTGACCATGACTTTCATTAATACTAATAGGACGTATAAAGTTCCTTATTAACCACGACTTTCCTTAATACAAATAGGACATATAAAAGACCTTATTGACCATGACTTTCCTTAATACAAATAGGACATATAAACGCTCTTACTGACCATGACTGTCCTTAATACAAATAGGACATATGAAGTACCGTATTGACATTGACTGTCCTTAATACAAATAGGACGTATAAAAGACCTTATTGACCATGACTTTCCTTAATACAAATAGGACATATAAACGCTCTTACTGACCATGACTTTCCTTAATACAAATAGGACATATGAGGTACCTTATTGACCATGACTTGCCTTAATACAAATAGGACGTATAAAGTACCTTATTGACCATGACTTTCCTAAATACAAATAGGACATATAAAGTACCTTATTGACCATGACTTTCCTTAATACAAATAGGACGTATAAAGTACCTTATTAACCACGACTTTCCTTAATACAAAGAGGACATATAAAAGACCTTATTGACCATGACTTTCCGTAATACGAAGGACTTTATACATCATGACTGGTATTAATACTAACATGACACCTAATTGACCCTGAATGTCCTTTATGCAAATATGACATATAAAGAACATTATTGACCATGAGTGTTCTTGAAACTAACATGCCCACAGAAGGACCGTAATCATCATGAATGTTCTTTACACTAATATGGCTAAGAAAGGACGTTTTTTACCATAAATGTCCTTTATACAAACATGGCCACTGAAGAAACATATCGACCATTAATGTCTTTAATGCTAACATAACCACTAAAGAACCTTTTAGAAACAAGAATTATAACAACTTACGCGCGTTCTCTAATAACGTTTGCGCTTATTCATTTTGGTTTAATTTCAGCGATAGTCATATGGGGGAGTAACACTGCCTTAACATGCACATTACCAGGGTCGAATAACTATTGGGAAAAGAGAACGGATCTGAGTTGGTCTATCCATATTCAAGAAGGAGCTAAATATGGGAATGTAAATAGTGGATCTATGACTATCTATAATGTTCAAACAAATGACGCGGTAGATATCGTTATGGGGTTAATGCAACTCTATAACAGGTAAATGTTAGTGTCAAAGATATGTACTGTAGATAAGACAAAGAAATAAATTTAGATACGAATTAGTGAGTAATTCGGAAGCAATACAAAACGAAGATGACTTAGACGGTGTTATATTGTGAATGTTGTTTCCGACATTTGACTAACTAACAATTCCTGTTAGCCAAGCACCTCGTTTATATGTATAGCATATTATTGAGTGTCACAACCCGATATACTAAATTGCAAGATGGGATACATTATACTGTATGTAACTCAATTGCATAAGTTAAAATCCCGACGTCATGCTAGTATTTCCACAAAAGGGAATAACGATTTCACTTCAAACATTCCCCGAGAAAAAAGACTCTTCGCATTAAGCATGCAAAAAAATATATTTTGCTTGCTCAAAACTTAATCAGCAATCAGCAATACTAATTATACTGGATAGTAGTAATCTTTAGTTATCCCTCATCATACCGACCACTAATATGATTTCTGTTGATTTAACCGCACCCGTGGTGTTATATAGTTCCCATGTTGGTCTCGATTGCATTGCAGTTAGATCATTGCTTCGATGCCCGATCGGGTCAAACCAAAGACTATGGTATTGGTATCCCGATTAAATAATAAATAACAAAACAGTGTGACATGTCCTTAATAAAACAAATGCATAAAATATGTTCACATTATTTACATAATTATCAGATATTAAACAGGCACATAATATCGCAGTATTTACAAAATTAAGATATCACAGAGCCAGGTTTTATACAGACACATACAATCACCATATTTATATAGTTAATTAATCACAGAACCAGGATATACAAAGACATATCATTTACATAATTTATTATTTACAGGATGAAGGGTCCATTCAAAATTTACTAAAGGAATTGGACTGTCACAATAACATAAATAAGTCATCGGACACAGAATTTTCTTTGGCTTCATAAACGATGGAACATTGAGTTGTCTAAGAAAAAATATACATTAGACAACTGCTGTTTTAAGATCAGTCTTTGTCTATAGTAATTTCCGTGGAAATGAGAAATATTGATTTCTTTTGTTGTTTGCAAGTAAAACTGGCTTAAAAATCAATTTATATGTAAAGCACAACAATGACTATAAAAAGTAATTATATATAATCAATTTGTAGAAAATAAAGCAACACACACACACACACACACACACACACACACACACACACACACACACACACACACACACACACACACACACACACACACACACACACACACACACACACACACACACACACACACACACACACACACACACACACACACACACACACACACACACACACACACACACACACACACACACACACACGCACACACGCACACACACACACACACACACACACACACACACACACACACACACACACACACACACACACACACACACACACACACACACACACACACACACACATATAAATCACAGTGTTCCAATGCATTTCGTATTCCAAAAAGTATGTAAATCAACTGCAATAATACAGCCAATGTTGTTACAAAAACAAGCTTCAACATTCTGGGGATTGTGTTTTCAGGTTTGGTTAACGCCACTTTCAACAATATTTCAGTTATATGGTGGCGGTCAGTTTTATTGATTGGGGGAAACCGGAGTATCCATAGAAAACACCATCCTGTCAGAAGTCATTGACTATTTTTATCAGATAATATTGTATCGAGTGCACCTAGCTATGAACAGGGTTCGAATTCACAATTTTAGTGGTGATAGGCATTGATTGCACAGGATAAGGTTTTCAAAAGTTATACTCAAGTATATAATATGAATAAAATACACAATGTATTCTATATGAAAGATAGGTATAAGCGGTTTTATTTGATGATTATATAGTATTGGCAATAATATCATCTTATATCGACTCTTCCTTAATAAAACCTTCAAATTATTCAAGCGTTTCGGTGATTGTATACTATTGGTATCATCTCCTAATGTCAAACTATGCCTCGATAGTAATAGCACTACAATTATTGTAAAAACTTACAGGAAGTGTAAAATTGTAATATACCATAGCAGTATATCATGTTGAATCGGGCTAGTATTTGAGGCGAATCGTGAGGTTGATTGTGAAGTCACCGAAAATGACGTTACCGGAAGTGACCGGAAGTAACAGGACCGGAAATCACCGGAAATGACGTTACCAGAAGTCACCGAAATGACTTTATAGAAAGGGAGATAATTTGCCGCGCCCTTTTTCCCACCGGGTTTTTGCCGCTTTTTTTCTTCGGAAACGCCTCGGAGTCTACACGGAATCTTTTGGGAGTTTCCCATAGAACATTCCATTTTGTTCGTACATTCGCAAGAGCTTGGGTGTACTAGAGCCATTTTTAACCGAAGATGTCTTTTGATGTGTTCCGTAGCTTCGTCCCACGACGTCTGGGCCTTTTCCGCTTTGCAGCTCGTTTTATAGATCGTTCACCGGGAGGTCCCACTGCGATGATGACTTTATTGAGTAAGTGTTGTCCCGTTGATTTCAATCTGGATTTGGCAACAGGTTTCAAGTTATTGCCTGCTGCCACGTCTTCGGCGATATTCAGACCTGTTTTCAAAACTTCGCGACCCAAAGTTTTGTTGCCTTTTTTCAATAAAGGTATGGCTGCTTTGAAGAGTCCTCCGAAAATACTTCCTAGTCCATGTCCTCTCTGATAACGTATTTCAACGTACACGATATATCTTCTTCCAGCTTGGCGTAGGTAATAATCGTGATATGCTTTCGCCTGGAAATGATGGGGTTGCTTCATTCTAGATACGACTCCTTTCTCTTTCTGCAGTGAAGTGTCACCACCACGCGTCGTAGCTCGAATGGTATTTTGACTCCGGTGTCATCCCTTATATCTATGTCAACGGTCTGAAAACCTCTTAGTACCAGAGAACAGTACTGCATTGGATCGACAACTCTGGTCACCATCTCTGCGTCTGTTCCTTCTACCGATACGATTCTCAATAGTGGTACTTGAGCGTCTCCCACCATTCTCGGTTCGACCATTGGGCAATACACGTACTGAGAATTTAGTCCCGTGGTTACGTATGCCACCGAATTTGCTACGTGATCTCCTTGCGGGAATATTGCTCGCTTAGATCCAAACATGTGTTTTAATAGGAGACTGATGGTCACCTCACAGTCCCTTTTCACTGCAATTCCTATTTTGTGATCAATTTCATTCAATCCGATGTCGAATTTCTTTCTAAGTGGCGTCCAATGCTTTTTCACTTCAATGGCTTTTAATATTCTTGTCGGAGAAGGATAGTAACCTGCTGGTAGTTGAAAGGTGTGTCTCTGCAGTTGGTTTACTTCTAGGTATACGTCCACATGCACCCAGGTCTCTCCTTTCTTGATGCTATACCAACTGTGCGGGTACTGTATCTCTGCCAACCCTATTTCCCACATACGGTCGAAATCCATTATTTGGGGAAGTCTTGTCGTGAAATGAGTCAGCGTGCTGTCTGGAAAGTAATTCATGGAACTGTTAATGGATACTGTCAGATAAAACATGTTTTGACTTGATTGTGGGATTAGGTAACAAGTATCCCAAACAACTGCTCAACAATGCCGTCCACAACGTACTGTTCTCTGATTCGACCGTCAAGTTGTAAATGCTGACTACGATAACCGTGTACAGGATGAGTACCTGACACAAAAATACGACCTCCGAACGTGTAATCTTCTTTCCACAAGTCACCCAAGACGATACATTGTCCGTGTCACTCGGTTCCATTCGCAAGACTGACACTTCAAACCGCGATGCCTCGCTTTTGTAGGTCATGTTTAAAGATTCGGCTGTGGAAGGTCTCTGGATATCCGAGCCACTTTATTAAATACTGCACTCTTCTTCCTTTCCGTCGTTTTTTCAGAACGCTTTGGATCTTGTATACGTCGTCCTGTTTAATGACTTTCTGTATCTCTTCGGCATAAAATGTTCCTTCCAGAATTTCACCGTGGACGTCTTTGACTAAGTATACCGGGGGTCTGGTTTCGATACATTTCCCTATCATAAACAATTCTTCAGTCCAGTTGGGTAAATATCCATTCTTGAACGTACGCTTGGTTTTGCTGAGTCGCACTCTATCTCCGGGAGAAAATGTGGAAAACTTTTTGGTCCATTTCTTCCATATAGCCTCTTGGACACCGTTGTTTGGTTAGCCAATGTGACTTCTGCCGGTGGTATGCCTATGGTTCTGTGGACGGTGTGGTAATAAGATGCGACCATCTCGGATAGTACGTCTACGTAGGTTAGGGTTTCTCTGTATGTGAAATACTTCCACATCCTGGTTTCCAATGTTCTGTTAAAACGTTCAATGATACTGGCTTTAGTCTCCTCGTTGTAAGTGGTAAAGAAATGCCCGTCGTGTTCCTTGAGAAATTGTTGAAATACTCGGTTGGTAAATTCATTTCCTTTGTCTGTTTGTAAACGTATCGGACGCCGCCCCGATTTGAAAATGACCTGAAGCGCATCTTTTAAATTCTTCCCCGTCTTGTCTGTCAATGGAGCCACCCATGCATATTGGCATAGGACATCTATACATGTCAACAAGTACTTGAATCCTTTGTTGTAAGAAGACAATATTCCCAGATCCACTAAATCCGCCTGCCACTGGTGGTCAATTCCATAGACTACAACGCGTCTCCTGTGAAATCTTCGTCTAGTTGGTTTATGCAACGTGCACGTGTCCTGAGAATCTCATTATTCTCTGATTTCTTTCTTCGTATACCCTTTCGGTTTAAATTTACTCAATCCTCCAGAACTGGCGGGAGCTGAAAGGTTATAATATGTCGACTCCATGCTTACAACTGCCCCTTCGTGGTCTCAACCTTCGTTTTAAAAGTCGACCCAGTTCTGGACTTCTTTCCTTCTGCTTTTTGGTGTTTTTTGGGAGTGCGGTCTAATAGGGGAGTGACTCTGTTGTGGTTTGCGAGATTTCGGTGTTCTTTTCGTCTGAACGATGTATATCCACCGGTCCTCGTGACCAACCAAATCTTGTGGAACATTTACTTCTCGCAAGGCTTCTCCGAATGTTTCCCATCCTTGTCTGTTGAAGTATTTCCTTTTGACTAAATCCACCACGTTGCTTCCTTGAACGATTTTTCCCTTGCATGTCGGGACTGCTCTTCATTTTTTTCAACAAGAGTTGTGCCTTGGTCTTCATTGCTTTTATTGCGCTTTCCAACATTTCGTTTTCGATCATGGCCTGTTTCACGGGCTCAGGTGCGAATGCCACAGGTGTGGGTGTGTAATCGTCGTGGACGTTCAAATATCGAGTGAACGATTGGTCGTATAGCTTGAGACGTTCGTCTGCCGACCAGTCTTCTCTTTCTAGTATGGTTTGCATCTTCTTATCCAAGGTGTCCATGACTTTCACGCGTTGTTCCACTGGAGGGTTTGGGTGCTCTTGAGTCTGATGGTATCTATTTATTCAGGTTAGTTCCTTCATTGAAATAAAGTAGAGAGTAACGGTGCTACTACAGAAGCAATCGGTGCTAGTAGGGATCCCAAAAATCCACCTTTTTGTAAGACGCTTTCTTCTTTTTGAGAGAGATTGTGTTTCATCAGTGCTCTCAATCCGGCATTATTTCTCTTGAGTGTTTCCTTTCGCAGTATAGTTAACGCGACGTTTCCTCTTACAATGTTATCGGCACACTCACACGGACAGTCGGCGAGACTGCGATCGGCTTTGGTTATGAGGTGTTTACGAATACACGGTTTCGTCTTTTGTAAGTATATTATATGATCGGCGTGCTTTTTCAAGCGATGAGAGACCATGTTACTTCCTCAGCATCTGATGCAAGAGTGACAAGAAACGGGATGCAACATCCTTTTGATGACTTGACATATGCTTTCTGTTCCTCACCGGGAAAGATGAAGGTTGTCAATATCAGGATATCCGGCGTGTTTTGTTTCATATCGATCACCATGCAGCCTTGAGGTCTGGCCGTGGCTCGGGCAAAGGCTTCCAGTAAAAATTGCGTTCTCCTGTGATACTTTTGGTGTGCTAGCGCCATGATCTACGATACTCTCGGATTTTTTAATAGAACCATGTAATGGGCATTGAGATTTATGGTTCTATGGTGTTTTCCTCGATGAAACAGATTCTGAACGATGTACATGACGCTGATGTTTCTGTGGTGACTCTTTTTCGTAAACAGTGAAGCCACCCTTTGGTCCGTTTCGTCCATGAGATTGTCCAAAATGATCAAGTGTTTATCTCTGGGATCGAGGGTGTCCAAGTCCAGCAATCCTTGTTCAAGGTCCACCCCATCTGCGGTTCCGTATAAAGTCTTGTATTCTCCATAAAACCACAAGATGCGATCCGATATTGGGTTCATCATGTGTCGGATATTGGCCACACATAGGTCATATTGCATAAATTACAAGTATTACTCATGGTGTCGTTTCGGATGTCAGGGTACGACTGACTGAATTTGGGTAGATAGGGCATATTTATAACTAAGAAACTGGTATTCATTTCGATGTTTTATTTTACAAGTCTGTTCTATACAAGGGGACTAACTGTGTCAGTTCTGGCTCTCTTTCTTCCACCAATGGGATATTTTTTTCAGTTCTTTCCATTCTCCAAAGTGTAAAGCCACACCTCTCTTGGTGGGACGGTAGGTCCATTCACCGGCGGGAATAAAGTGCTTTCTGATATGAACACATACGTAAGGTGCCTTGATGGTGACGTAAGCTTCGTCTTGATATGGTATCGCCAATCTACTGGTTCTTTTTCTATGACTCTGGTGAGCAAATCGTCGATGACGTCCGACATGTTACACAGGGTTTTCCATTGATCCAAATGTAAGCTCACTCCTTCTTTCGTAGGGACTGTGCCATCTTTCCAGAATCGTAAGTCTACTCTCTTGGATCCGTTCCATTCTTTAAGCTCCAAGTATCGGTTTCCTCCCAGGGCTCGTTTGAGCGGCTGAATTTCGATCATTTGGGCTGCCATCTGCAAGGTGTCGTGTGTCGGTGGAATCTGTACGATATCTTGTGTCGCTGGAATCTGTACGATATCTTGGGTTGCTGACATCTGTACACTATCTGTAGTTTGTGGCATCTGTGCAATATATTGTCCTACCTGCAGGATTTTAGGCTGCTGTTCTATCATCTGAACGCCTTTGGCTCTATTATCGTTTTGACTTGGCATGTTGCGGGTTCCAGTCAGTAAATGACGCACAGTTCTAGTTACACCTTCTTATATCCAAAAACATGATACTATTTTCTAAAAATGACGTAATATTCATTGGAAACGACGTGTCTGATTGGTTGATTTCTTTAGTATCGTCGTATCTGATTGGACATTCATTCCTTATTTCGATTGTTCAGTTGTTTATGAAATGGAGCTTTCTGATTGGTTCCTTTTTCTCTATTCAGATTGGTCAATGAGCAATCGATTGAAGTATTCGTATTCTGTACCTTTAAGAACAGTATGGTAAATGTCCCAAAACTTCCATGCATCCGTGGGATACTGTTGTCCCGTTTGACTCGTGAATGCAACTAACACAAGAACTCGACTTATATTGATAACACCGTCATTGAACATGGTAGACGCATTCTTTCTATACGTCTGTACTCTATCGTTTTCCATGTCTGAATAATATATGTTTGCTTTTTTCTCTGTTTTCATATAGCAGTAACTATAACCCATTTTTTTAAACTTTAGCACGTTACGTGCACTTTGTGTATTGGTTAATCCTTTATCATTCGTTTCTTTGTTTGTTCAGCTTGTCCCTGTGAGGCTCATATATTTACCCTTTGCATACCTCTTGTACTTTAATATGAAGTCCTTTTTTGTTTTGTTATATGTAAAGTCCTTTTCTCTTTTGCTTTATGTATAGTCTTCTTGTTTGTATATGTATGTTTTGTAGATCGCGGTTTTTCCTTTTGTACTTTTTTTTGCCCATTGTGCTGTCTGTTCTTCTTCGATATACGGTTTCTGATTGCCCCTTTGGTATCTTCAAACTCTTCTTTGTATAATAGGTGTGATCAGTTTTTAACTCCTTATAAAACATATACCATCAACTGTTATGTGCATATATCAAACAATCCTGGACTATGTCCTCTAGTCCATCTAGACATTTGCATAACGAAGCACCTAATTATAATTTACCAATAGAATGCTGGGAAGCCTATACTTTGAATTAGAGAACATATGACGGAGCACATACGCATGTTTGTCAGTGACTTGCGTTAGGTCGGTAGTTTTCTCCGGTTTCCTCCACAACGATATAACTGCAATATTGCTGAAAGTGGCGTTAAGCACCAACATTTTTTAAAGATCGTACATATTCTTTGAATGACCGATCAGTTTATATCACGGAATCACCTAACATCCATTGTCACAATATGGAAGACCCACCACAGTTATACAGTTTCAATTATTTAATAGATACAACAAACTAATCACATACAACAATGTACCATTTAGTACAGTCAATGAACATTTTTTTTCTTAATTTTAAAAAAAAATCAATGAGGTGTATTATATTGACATCAATTCAGCATATTAAAAGAAAATCAGTGAAGTATAACCCATTCTATTTTCATTTATATTCAAAATAACTAGAACTTTACAGGTAAAAAAAAAAAATATTTCACAAAATAAAGTTTCACAAACATTTACACTTCACATTAGAATACGGTTTAAAATTTCATGACAAATGAAAAATATTTACACAATCCATATTTAGAGTCTACACAGATTTAAATATCTAACGGGGTCTGTAGACACTCCATCTGCTATGGTCAATCTGTAGGCTCCAGCATGGCTTCTATGTCGTACGTTGCCCTGTATGAGTAATACTTGAGGTCTTCTAGAATATCGATACCGAATTCCTCTATCTTTTCACAAATGCATTGGATGGGATGGCATACCTCTCCGAGATAACTGTAACGAACATTGGCCTCGCAGGTTCGTTCGTGACGTTGTAACATCCAACAAGACTTCCAGAGTTTACCACATTTTCTGCAGGAAAAACGTTTTCTGTATGACCTCAGGTCTTTAATGTAGCTAAAATGGTCTTCAAAAAGAATGAGATACATTGTGCTTTTGTGATTATAAGGCGAACGCCGGGTCAGGTCGGCATGCTCATTATGCCCATTTCGTCTTCTTTGAGCTCGTACACGAAAATATTTATTTCGCAAAATTGTTCGATTTCTTGTAAATCTGCAATTGCCATTCCGTTAAATTTATTTGGATATTTCTGTTTATGTTGTAAATATTGGTGAACATATGTCTTTTCTGGAGATTCGACATCTCTAACAGGAGCTCCACGATGTACGGCCAGGCATCTCAATACAGGTCGTCGTTGTAGGGTCCATGGGATCCGGTAATTAATGCAACCACTCCAGTATTTTCTAGAATGTAATCAGGTAGGACACTTGCGCCAATAGGATGCTCTTTGATTTTATTAACGTACAATGTAACATTGGTTAGGAGGTGCACAAACCATGTGGTGTCAGGACGCTGTTGTCTGATATATTCCAGTATGTCGTGACGGCTCAATTCGTCCAGAACTTTGTCTAAATCTTCTTCGTTCCTGATTAGATGTGGAACAGCGAAAAAAACGGGCGTTGCTTTGACTAGGATGGTAGTACCGTAATTCTCCAGTTTTGACGTTTCTCAAAATAAAACCAAATGAGATATTGATTCTGAAAGCCGACGTCTGTTGTGTGAAAATATGGCGTACCAACTCTGGAAAAGTGGAGGACGTTATATCGATTAAGGTAAAATTATATCCGTACTGAACTTGAAGACGGTTTCCACTGTTTTCCTGAGTTTGGATGGTATTCCAGTGTCTTAGATATAGTATTCTGGTTTCCTGGTCCTCTGGTAATATATTAGGTTCAACGGACGAACTGTTGGAAGAATGGGGACTGTGAATTCGTGGTCGTGTTGCAGGACTATTGGATGTCCAGGTTCGGGGAATGCGGGTCCCTTAACTAGCATCCTTGGCATCACTTCAGGTCTTTCGTGCAGAGGTCAGTGACGGAACATGTTTTCCTTTCTATTAAAAAATTGACCACAAACGGGACAGGCAATTGTGTAGTTGTAGGATTCCTCGTGACGTTTCTTAGTATCAGGACGGCTGAATTCCTTTCCGCAGATGTTGCAGGAATAGGTTTGAGAAGATTGGACGGGGTTTTCCATGTGTCTAGTGAGATTGCTCTTCTCCGTAAACTGTTTTTCACATTTGTCACACACGTACTTCTGAAACGATAAATTATAAACCCACGTTATGCTTGGGTAAAACGTTCAGTCGTATTTCTATTCCTGTTTTGAGATTTGATTGTCTTTTTGTTTGTGTTATGTATATATTTAGTGGAATGACCCTTCTTTAGTCTGGTAGTTTGTGTGTTTCTTTTTGTTTGTCTTGTTATCTAATCATGTATCTAAATACGTAGTATTGATTCCCTACGGAGCCTCGTTATTTTTCTTTCCTTTTTTCATTGGTCATACTATATTTAATAACTAAGTTTCATTTATCAAACCCAATGGTGCTTTGATTCAAATGTAAACACATAATAAAAAAACACTTACGTTATTTTTATCCATCTTCATGCTTCTTTGAACCTGGGAAAGAATTTATATTTAATAAGACTACATACCACCTGCCCTACTTCACCGAAAATCGATTAAGAACTGAATGACATTAAAACGACTACAATCGTTCGGGCTTATACACTTGAATTCTTTTAAAATTATAACACTATGTAGTAAATTTGTTCAAATAACTCGTATCGTATTTCATTTTTCTGAAAGATTTATACTAAAAGTAAAAACTGTAAAAACGAAAATAATTTTACCTTTAGAAATATGTAAACTTTCCTCGTTTCTTCTTTTATTTGTATCAAATCTTTGTATTCTGAAAAAAAGTTAAGTTTCACAATCATCAGAATTTGGGAAAAAATACTAGTAAAAAAGCATTTGCTGAAAACTTGTTGAAATAAATAGTACCAAAGAAAAATGATGGTACCTTATTTTTGTATGACAAGGTACGGGTTTGATTTTTAATAGTTTGAAGGAAATTATGAGAATATTGATTAAAACGTGTAAATAAGAAACAGATGTTCTCCATAGAAAACAACATGTCACAACACGATCATCATACCATTGATTTTAATAAAATGTTTTCTGAATTAAAATCAACTAGTGAAAAGACTACATTAATTAATTTGTGAGAAGATGATATTGATTAAAATATCATAGTAGGATTGAGATCCTTACCTTTGTTCGAATATACATTCTATATTCCACAAGATAAACACGTCCTGTCACTATGAAAGCTAAAGCGAAAATGACGATTTCCAAATTGGAAAAAAAGAAAGGTTAACGTTTGAATTTGATTGGACGACAGAAAGGGTTTCAACGAATGGTCAAGCATAAATGGTACGAACGCTCTCATTGGACCTATAAGGAGATATGTAGTTGGCTAATTGAAAGAGCGATTGTGGCAGTTCATTGGTAGAATTCCCAAGATTTTCATTGGTCGATATTTCAGGTGGAAAAATGGAATATCCTATGGGAAACTCCGAAAAGTTTCCAATTAGACCCCGAGGTCTTTCCGAAGAAAAAACGCGAGAAAAACATGGTGAGAAAAAGGCGCGGAAAATGATCTTTCTTACACTTACGGTGATGCAACTTCCGGTGACGTCATTTCCGGTGAAGTCACGATCAACCTCACGATCCACCTCAAATACTAGCCCGATTCAACATAATATATTACTTACCATTTTATATATTATTGTGTTAAGAATATTGGCACAATATGTATATCAGATATCAGTGACATTTTATTGAAATTAATTAAACTTAGGCTTGAGATGCCATAAGATAGTTTTGCTCTATATATTTGCCATAATTCAAAAATACCAATCACGCTTTTTTTATATTAGCATATGGGAACTGGGGTTCATGGCGAGACTGGACTCACTATACAAAGACGTGTGTTCGAGGAACAAGGACACGATATATAACCTGTGACAATCCAGTACCAGCAAATGGTGGTTCTCCTTGCCTAGAATTGGGATCTGAAATGGTATCATGCTCTACAACTATCATATGCACAGGTATTTGCTAGAATTGTGTGCGCGCGCAATTACTCACTGCACTAACATTCTCTGTTGTATACATTATTGTGCAAATAATGAAGAGTGCACGAATAAAACGAAATATGCAGGAGAGTATGCAAATTAGCTAAATCCGTATTATAAGCACAATTTTCCCCTTGGGAAACAGACAAATATCAGAAACAAAACAAGATGACAATAATCAATACACATATTATCACAGTATTTGCAAAATTGTTTTATCACCAGGTCAAATAATACTAAGACGCATATTATCACAGTATTTACATAATTAATTCATCACAGAGTCAGGTAATAGAAAGACACATATCAACACAATATTTAAATAATTAATTCATCACATAGTCAGGTAATACAAAGACACATATCAACACAATATTTAAATAATTAATTCATCACAGATTCCGGTAATACAAAGACACATATCAACACAGTATGTACATAATTAATTCATCACATAGTCAGGTAATACAAAGACACATATCAACACAGTATGTACATAATTAATTCATCACAGAGTAAGGTAATACAAAGACGCATATTAAAACAGTATTTAGATAATTAATTCATCACAGAGTCAGGGAATACAAAGACACATATTAAAACAGTATTTACATAATTAATTCATCACAGAGACATATAATACAACGACACATATCAACACACTATTGGCATAATTAATTCATCACATAATCAGGTAATACAGAGACATATATCAACACAGTATGTACATAATTAATTCATCACATAATCAGGTAATACAAAGACATATATCAACACCGTATGTACATATTTAATTCATCACAGAGTCCGGTAATACAAAGACACATATCAACACAATATTTAGATAATTAATTCATCACATAGTCAGGTAATACAAAGACACATATTAAAATAGTATTTAAATAATTAATTCTTCACAGAGTCAGGTAATACAAAGACACATATCAACACAATATTTAAATACTTAATTCATCACAGAGTCAGGTAATATAAAAACACATATCAATACAGTATTTAAATAATTAATTCATCACATAGTCAGGTAATACAAAGACACATATCAACACACTTTTAAATAATTAATTCTTCACAGAGTCAGGTAATACAAAGACACATATCAACACACTTTTAAATAATTAATTCTTCACAGAGTCAGGTAATACAAAGACACATATCAACACAATATTAAAATAATTAATTCATCACAGAGTCAGGTAATACAAAAACACATATCAATACAGTATTTGAATAATTAATTCATCACAGAGTCAGGTAATACAAAGACACATATCAGCACAATATTTACATGATTATTTCAGGGTCAGGTAATATAAATAATGGTCATGCACACTAAGCCTATCTACGTGTTTCTTACTATCACTGGGTCGATACCTCTACTGGTGGACTAGTAGTCCCCGGAGGTATCATCCACCCAGTAGTCAGTGTCTCGACACTGTCATGGTTTATTAGATATATACCAACTACGTTATTATTAATATGATGTAGGATGCTTTACTACAGCGGTCCCATGCTCTGCACCCATCTAATGCTCAGGTATTTGTTAGTGCTATATGAACAATATAGGAAATCAACAGGTATTTGATATTTTATTGAAATCTGCTCTGCTTAAGCTCGAAAAGTCATAAATCAACCTTAAACAACAACGTCTATAATTTTTCTATTAGTAAATGGAAACTGGGGTTCGTGGGGAAGCTGGATTCTGTGCGCACAAACGTGTGTTGGAGGAACAAGGACACGATATACATGTGTGTAGACCCTGTAATAATCCGTCACCTGTAAATGCCGGTTCTCCTTGTCTAGGATTGGATAATGAAACTGCTTCTTTTTCTACAACCATCTCATGTCCAGGTATGTGTTATAGATGTATGTGTATGCATTTACCCACTGTCCTAACGTAGTCGATGCAACTGATGTATATAATGTAGACTCGACGTTCGTCCTATAGAATAATAAAATATATGCAAGAGAGTATTCAAATTAGGGGTCTTTTTCAAGGTAATAGCAAATGCATGAGTAATATCTTTGAACTGTACATGTGTACCCCGGACGCTTAAATAGTATGATTTAGACAGATATAATGAAATAAAAAGACAGATTAAAATATTCATATATCAGGTCACGTTTATTTTGTGTGCACAACTTATGTAACAGCAGCAATATCATATGCCACTGGCCTAAAATTGGACATTGAACGGAACATTTCTGATTTTATATGTAAAGACAAATAAATGACTCCATTCTCAGAAAACTGTCCCGCGGTAAAACAACAGTCACTTTTGTAGTCATGTATGCCTCTTCAGCGATTTTTGCTTTCTCTTGTTATTATTAAATAAGAGAAATGCCTTAGAAAAATCTACTGTATACTAGTTTAACCCCGTCACGTTTTATTGAAGTATCTGAAATAAGCCAGGAGGGGTCATTTATATGTGTGTTAGGGATATCGAATTTACCTATTTCTACGATTTTTTTCATTTAATATTATAACTGTTCCGACAGTGTTATATTTGTTTTCATTTTATTATAGGTTATGAAAACAAAATCAATGATAATGATGTTATGGCTTACTTCTCCTAACAGCTGAGTTGAAATTGCAATCATCAAAATAAGATAGTTGCGGTCGTCTTCCGTAATTAAAATCGCCAAAATGAAATACAATCGAATTGATATCAATCGGTGACCTGTTTCAACCTCATTTATAATACACCTTGAAATCCTTTCAAACTTGTACATCACGTTCACGATTTTTCATTACAACACTAATTCACTAAAGCGTACATTTGTTCCTGTTCTAGTTAAAGGCCTTTATCAAACATAATCATATAGTTTACATGTAATACAGTTAGTACGCATTTAAATCACATAAGGATATTTCTATTTTTCACACGTCGGGGTGTTGGGTCGTTATTTGTGCATGGGAAACATTAATTATATATCATTATTATATTATATTTGTTTATTAGCAAAGCACACAAATGCTATGGCCGTTACATAGATAATACAAACCGAAAACAGCATGACATAATGCATAACAGAGGTCAAATATTATTTATATATACATATTTATGTTTATGGATCATTCCCAAAGTACAAAAAACATATGAAATTGCAAACCCTATTGACTGGCTATATGCTACCTGTCAAGTATATTTTTGCATGCAAACAATAAATTATGCACTTGACAGGACACATTGTCAAGGCCCCGGGTGGGTAGTTCCCTTTGACTTGAGCACGTGGACTTAAGGGAATGAAATTGGTCAAAAGTTTGAATTAGACGAAAAAGGGGAAACTTTAAATAATTTATGGTATGGTTGTCACCTGCTTAGATGTTTGTATAATATACTTTATTTCTTGTGACTGTATGATGAATTCTTCATCATTCTATACAATATATAAAAAAATGCTTAGTTAAATTGCTGTCAAATTATAATATTAAGTATATATGTACCATCTACACACGCTTAGACACACGTCTTATGTCTATCTCTAGATTTTCCTTACGAGACAAGGTAACACTTCGTCTATTGAAGCTATATTTTTATATAGCGGATGTGACCGATTGGTCTAGGACGCTGGACATAAGGCTAAGCGAGTTGTGCTACAGTGTATCAATGGTGTGAGTTCAAATACCGTCGAGGGAAGAACAAAATTTATCAGAAAGATATAGTTCGAACACGGTGTGTTTTAATCTAATATACATATATATATATATATATATATATACGTCTGAAAATTAAACCAAACAGTGTTAGAATTAGATTTTAGAGCTGTCAAATTTTTGTTCTTCCCTCGACGGGATTTGAACCCACACCATTGTTACACTGCAGCACCATTCGCTTAGCCTTACGTTCAGCGCCCTAGACCACTCGACCACTCGACTACATCCACTATATATAACTAAACGTCTGAAAAAGTAGCCAACGATACTGTGCAAACAAACAAAAATGATAAATAAACGTCTAAAATGTTAGCACAATGATATCAAAAAAGATGTTAAAATGTAACAAAAATAACTATAAGTCTACAAAAAGACTATAGTTATAATTAAATCGATGGATATTTCGCTTGATCGACAAGCTTTATCAGCGTCTGTAATTAGTCTTTTAGATCTCCCTTTTCATGCTGCTCATGCTCAGTAACAGATCACCTTCGTCAATTGTTCAATTGTTTTAGCTCATCAATGATCATGAGATTAACTTAGAAAAATAGTACGAAACGTGCAATATTTAGTTAATTTTAATTAATTTATTCATTAATTATTTATTTACTTATTTATTTATTTATTTATTTATTTATTTATTTATTTATTTATTTATTTATTTATTTATTTATTTATTTATTCATGTGAATGTAAATAAATTAATCGTTTGTATGCATTTTTTTTCTTTTCTGATATCTTATTTGAGAACCTGTCGCGTACCCCGTGTTCCCGTACTTCTTGACAATTTGACTCAGGTGCATGTTCAAAGGCAAGACGGACGGGTTTGGATTGAATCTTTTTCACTCAAATAGTCGCTTCTGATTAGTTGTCAGGATTTTTCAAACCTTAACTAGACAATATCAATACATAAATACACAAATAACCCTATACCACATTGTAGGTGTATTTTAACCTTAGCTATAAGATGGATGACAAGGCTTGAGTGAGTGAGTGAGTGATTGTCGTTTAACGTATATTCAGCAATTTTTCAGCTAAATCATGGCTAGAACAAGTTAATTTTCAATGATATGATGATGAGGTCCGCCTTGTACTTGACCAACACGCTGAGTTGGATTTTTTATAGTGCTAGCTCACTATAGCAACAGTCTGCGGGTAGAAATATCGTTCCACTCGGACATATTATTCTGATTCAGAGCCAAGCAGTCTTTGTTCTTTCTCCTTAATACTACGTGCTTAGCGGAGAAGCAAGACATACCAATTTCATAGTCTTTGGTTGTATCCGACTAGGGATCGAACCCACGATCTACCGCACTCGAGGCGAGCATGCTAACCATTACGCCAGCGATACGGTTGAAGATGACAAGGACGTCTTACCTTTGATAATAATGCTGTAGTATCATCATACAAATGTTTGATCGCATCATTACCCTGCAGATTTCTGGTTCATTTTAGTTGATCAAGCTTCTGAGCATCTTACTAAACAATTTCCACCGTTTGGATATTTATCGTTGAGGTCAAAATTGCTCGAAAATTGACTAAGCCAGCCGTTCTGTTCCAAAGATATATTACAGTTGTTTGAGGAGAGCATATGCATTTTGGATTCCGTATGGTGAAACTCCAGAATCTTTTCAAAGACTGGTGTCAGAGAATTTGAGACTAAACAGAAGAAGCAGATTCACAGCAGGAAATATAAACGCTGAAAAGAGGGCTTTGATTACATAAATTTGGCTGAGACTTTATCCAACCTACGCCCCTTTTTCAATATGCTTTGGAGTCAGTGTTTCAACTGTTGACAGAGTTTTAAATTCAACTTAGGCAGACTTATGGGAAGTGTGTAATTGTGAAATTCAGTGGCCAACCATCCCAGTATGTTCGTCTGAAATGCCTTTGTGGGTGTAATTCACGGAACTTCACATGAAATACAAATTTCACCCAATGAACCAGAGCAGCAATTCTATCCTTACCCAGGTAAAACATATAATAGTGAAAACGAGTAACGGACAGACCATTTAAAGGGGGCTATGGTTTCTACCATAGAGTAAAAAAAAGGAAAAAAAACCTTTTCAAGTTAAGCGGTCGGTCTCTAAAGACATATTCTAAAGTAATCTAAATTAGATTCGATTCGAAGCGATAACAATGCTCGTTCGCAGTTTAAGTTATCATAATTTCGTTATCCACATGTAAATCAAATGATGATTTATAGATGCAGCAAATAAACTAGATTATTCAAACTGGTTCTAAAGATTGTATGAAATTGTACCAAAATAATAAAATATTTTTATATTTATTATATCTTTGCAACATAATACTTGATTCATATATACCTTATATGTTATCATCGATAACGGGGACACCATAGTTCATGTACAATCTGCATTTCATGGTCACGAAAATGACCCAAACTATTATCGCCAAGTAGCGCCCATTGGACTAGATACACTAACTAACCTTCGTGTGTTTTTTTTTTAATATGTCGGACAACAGAACATGCATTATCTATTTCATCAAAGCAATTTATCTAAATTCGTTTTCAAATATCTATATATTATGCTTTTGAACTTATATATATATTAAAATCTGGAATAGTATTTTTGATGCATTTTTGATGTAGCAAATTTCCTTGGCTATTACTTGGAACAACTGTGTGGTGTAGAACAATTTTATTCCGAATGACGAAAAGTATATTGATTTCATGGTAGGTCAAGTTCCTAGGATACAGTGTTTAACTATTATTGGATTATTTATCAATCAGAAAGATGTCAGCGTATCTGCAAAAATACATCTACGGTAAAAGGGGTATCTGGGTGCGTAGAAATACCGCAAAGAACCTCCTTAGTGCACTAAGGACATATAAACTGCACTAATGACATGTTAGAATGGTGCAAATAACACAAAGGAGGTTCACAATGATAGATAATACAATATTTTGCCTATTTCCTAAAATTGATTTTGATTGATTAAAATATATTAAAATTATAGCATATTTTCTTGGCGCGTGGCGACAGCCAATTAAATACCTCTGATTACACAAGGCAGATCATGTTCAGTCAAGCGTTTCAGTTTATGGCTTGTGTAGTTGTTTAATAGATAATGTGTATGGTGATTGTCTGCTATTTATCTATGAACTATGATCAACTAATTATATACAAATAAAAAGGAAATCTGAAAGCTTATATTTTATATTATATAATTTATTACTATTAGTCATACAACAATAACAATCCTTTAAAGGTTACTTTTACGCGGTACTTTTTATTATCTCAATTTTAATGTCATTTTAGGTGTAATGCGGGATGGTCCTATCTGTTACTGCTTACGAGCCAAACGTTTCACATTGGGTACTGTCAGTTTCCTGTCCGATGACTGGAACATTTTTGTGTTTACGTTTCGGTTCTTTAAGAATCTGGCGAAGATATTTTCGTTTTCTGTTGTTGTTTTGCTGGTCCATACGGTGTGGGGTACATATAAATGTTGAAATGCACATTCTAGTTCATAACTTCCTTGTCTAAATAAGGCTTTTTTTAAGTCAGCAAAGTGTAAACGGACAATGTCATGAATAGTATTGACTAGCTCTAGAAGGCGTTGAGGTTTCCAGTCTGTAGGTATCTTGAATCTATGATTCATTCTTTCACAGTTATTGTTGGTCCACAGTCGTGTGTTGGTTCTTTGCCTTGATGGTCTAATCACGTGTTCTAACATTCTGGTTTTCAGCTTGGAGTTAAAGTATTCCGCAAACACTGGGAAACTGCTGCAAAGATTTTCGGATCTAACGTCGATATCTGTGGTGTCGTCTGCATTGATGATGCCATTGTCCCCGAAAAGAGTAGACATTATATCACTACGCTGGTCTTTTATAATTGGTAGTTTATTCTTTATATGGTCAGTGACATTGTTTTTAATATGTTTCGAGCACAAAAGTCTGGCTGCATTCGGGAAGACATTGTTGATTGCTTTTGTAAGTCCACCTTCGTCATCACCGCCAATACGGATGTCGATGCACTGTACATTGCTGTCCAAGCGAGCTTTCACGTGCGCAAAGAATGTGCTGTACGTAAAATACGACGCGCCCCAATGGAAGAAGACTGGTCCCAAAAATATAGGATTGTCTCTAGATGACTTATTCACAACTTTTATGATTTCGGAAGAAGTTAACCTGGTTTTATAACAGCGACGGGACTTAATATAAAAGCAAACTCTGAATTTCCATGTATGTTACTTTCTTAAAACATATACTGGTATCATATTTAAGGATGGTTAACATACTTCGCCCCCCTGAAAAAAAATCAACAAAATACAATGTGTTTTTTTTGAGGCTCTACTCATTTCGATTCATGAACTTTGACAATTAAATCAATCAAATATTCTTAGACTCGTCCATTTCGCAAATGAGACTGGCATTACTATTGGATGTTTGGATTTCTTTAACAATTAATATTTCTTTTTGTAATAATAATTCATAGAACTATTCGTCGAAAGTTTGAAATATTGCGAAGTCAATTAAAGGAGCAGCTTATAAATAAATGCATGTATATTTATAAGGTTTTAATTACTAGAAAAGAATTTTGAATAGAAATCAAAAGGACAATAAAGAAAAACATCGACATTTTTCATTAATCGATAACCTTTAATCACAACTTTTTATTGTGTATTAACAAGTACGGTGGTAGTTTTTTTGTAAGAAAAGGGGGAATTAATATAGCTCTTTCTCAAATGATACCGGTATTATTACTGAATGTTTGGATCTTTAACAAGCAATTACATTTATTTTTATAATAACGAATAGAACTTTTTGAACGAAAGTTTAAATATTGCAAAACTAATAAAAGGAGCGCTGTAAATTGTTTTTATAAATACATGTATAAGGTGTTAATCACTAGGAAAGAAATGTTGATTAATGAATAAATAACTCGAAATATAAAAAAGATCATGTGACTCTTTCAGTGACTTTCTTTTTAATACTGAAATTAACGT
This sequence comes from Bathymodiolus brooksi, assembly GCA_963680875.1. Lineage (NCBI taxonomy): Eukaryota > Metazoa > Mollusca > Bivalvia > Mytilida > Modiolidae > Bathymodiolus > Bathymodiolus brooksi. Next base: position 53,303,015 of record OY804589.1, on the reverse strand, counting down.
ATTTGTAATTTTAATGTACGTTACTTTACATTGAAAATTACATGTTTTATTCATTATAAATTTTGAAAAATTACGACAATTGTGACATCTAGAAGAAAAACAATTACCCCTCCTGAAGTCTTTGCTGGGATAAATCATAGTTGAATGCACAGGACATACAAGGTCGCCAGGCCATTACACAGATGTTAAAAATTTAATTCGCTATTATCCAATATATCGTAAATACGAAGCAATGCGACCAAAATTTTCCGTTTTAGATTTTATTAGTCTTGTGAGAACATGTTGTAAGAATAATATGGCTTGAGTAATTTTTTGAAGTATTTTTAAGTAACAACTTAAAACGATTCTTAGAACAAACAAGTCACACAATTTGATTGCAACAACAACTATGTGTAGTATTATAATTATTTTCGTCTTTGTGATGGACTTTAATTAGTTTTAGTAATGATATAACAACTTTTACTAATGAATACGGTAGCTTCTTATTTGTTCAACAATATGACTCTGGTAAAGATTAAAAGAAACTAACGGGTGCATATCGCTCTGATTGATTGCTCCTGACAAGGTGATGATTAGAATAAACAACTAGAACAATATGGCACGAACCGATGAAAAAGACGTATAACTCGCTAATTACATAGAATAAAACCACGTTTTTATTAATATACACTGTATACTGAATTTTATATTATCTTTCATTTAAAACATCCTTTGTGCTATTTGCACCACTCTAACATGTCATTAGTGCAGTGTATAGGTCATTAGTGCACTAAGAAGGTCCATTGCGGTATTTCTACACACCGCGGTAAAAGAGTGGAAACATATTCCTTCTTAAGAGAAGATCATAGAATATATTTACGCTATCAAATTTATTTCTATTAGGGTTAAGGATAGGGTTATGGTGTTTCACCACCGACCTGTTGCAAGCCACTGAGAAACTTCATGATATAATGCTGCATCGAGTACACCTCGCCATTAGAGGGATTCGAAATCACAACGTTAGTGGTGATAAGGTAGTTCTAAATCCAACTACTATATGATCACGACCACGACTGTCCCTATTCTTCTATTAAAATGTAATAACATAGATGAAAAAAGAAACCATGTAGATAATTAGTCTGTAATTCATGAAGTAAATGTCAGTTGGATTTGAGTAAAGTGATTTTGTAATCAATGTTCAATATAACAAATATACATTTTGAGACAACCAAAAATGGGGGGGGGGGGGGTGGGGTCAGTCAGATATATACTATATCATTTGATTGAGTATAGCAACAGAAAAAGTGTATTAGATAAACCCAACATCAGAGAAACAAAACGTAAAGAGGTACCATAAGGGAGTTGGTAATATTACCTGATCACGACACGAATAAATAACCAAACAGGTTATACTATTTTCTAAAGGCAAGACATAATCAATTAAATAGTATATATATTGTTTGCAATTGCACGGTCTTGTACACACGTATTTAAATTGTACACATACATCTACTTCCGTGTTAAGGTTTCGGAATTTATTAAATTATTGAAATGTTGGGACTAATTTTATTACTGGTTTTAACAGTTTGTTCATCCAACGCTGGTAAGTGGTTATTTAGAAAGAAACATATTTGTAACTTATAGAAGTAATCAAAGCTATTAACTGAAATATTGTTGAAAGTAGCCTTAACCAATATTACCCCTCCCCCTCCCGCCCTACACACACACAGACGCAAGCATATTACATTCCAACAACACCAATACAGTGTTCTAACAATGAAGTGAACGATATAATAAGGAACAATTAAAATTTTAGGAAACAACCCAGTTATTTATCTGCCTCAGTTCTGTCACCTTTATTGATTTGATATTGATTTGTTTACTTTCTTTAGGAAACTGAAGTAAACATGTTTGTATTTTATATATATATATCTCTTTACCATGTACATTGTAATTTGGTCACAAGAAATACAAATATTTGTCACCGTGATTTCTTAAATAACGAACACTATGTATTAATAATAGTGTGAGACAGATATAGATAGGTAGTCCTGACGGTGTCATCGACAAATGTAGACTAGTGTAATTATGTAGTGGAGAATACATTCCAACTGTAGATTCTTAAGAATAATCAACGAGTTGATCATTATTGATTCCGATAGAAGAATATAATTATGAAAATAATTATTCGTTATGTTAAAATGAAATCCCTAGATTTTATGAGGAAATATTAACTTTACATTACATTCCAACAAGATGAACACAACAGTCGCTATATTGACCCTTTCGTGTATACAGGTGCAAAGCCAACGAATTGTCATTGGATGATAACCTTTACACCACTACATGTTAGCATATATATGTTATATTTGATATAAAGAGATAAATCGATTGGGACAGCATAAATATCACAAATAAAATTTCTCTATTTTGTTTTAAAAATATAATAATAAAGACAAGGCCTAAATAATACCTTAACAAATAACATTTTATTGAAAAAGATTTTCAAATCCCTTCGCACACACAACATACAAACATCAGAATAATAAATTAGTCTACATATATTATGTAAATTTACTCGGTTTGGAATTCTTCATTATCGATAGAGACAGGTGTGAGAGCCGTAATTAGTCACTGAGGTGGATCAGGAGGGACACATGGTTTAACATAGGGGGTAATAGGTATATATACTCTGTGGCAAAAGAATTTGACTTGGGTTTGGTCTAGTAAACTTGAAGACGGTTCTAAATATGGGAATACTAATACTAACTATTTGACTATATTTAATATTGATGTGAATGACGCCGGTACTTATCGTTGTTTTGCTGGGACACAACGGCAACAAATAGGTCCCACTGTTACAGGTATGCATAGTAGATAAGACAAGTATATACCAATAACTACTACATCACGAAGGTTGATTACTGACACCTCTGTCAATTGTAGTAGCTGACAAAATTGCGGATGAATAACATTGAGGCCAATTCAAGTCTACATATCATTTTATTTTAATTGTTACATCATGATAATAAAGTACGTAATAGACATTCCTCATGTGGAATTATTTATCGATTGCCTAATGAAAAAGAAAACATGTGTACATCACAGCAACATTTAAAGTCGAAATTTTGTCATTTATATTTGTCCTTAAAAAGCCTAAGATGCACTGGATAAGCATAGTAATGTACTATGATGTTTGTAACTATCCTGTGATGATATTATTTAATACTTTATATTTATTGTAATCATTCGTATAATCTAGGTACCTGGACACAATGGACACAATGGACTACTTGTTCCAAGACATGTGGTGTTGGGGAATCGACAAGAAGTCGTACTTGCCAAGGTGGTGCATGTAGTGGAAGTGGTTTTGAAAGTATGGATTGTACAACTACACCATGCCCAGGTATTAATTTCAGACCCAAAGACATTATCATGTAATACAACTTTGTTTTCCTATATGTATCTACATGTATATGTATATAAGTTAATAATGACAATGACACAGCAAGAGTAATATGTCAATGTTTGTCGATATACAATCTAGATTATCGTTGTAAATTTGATTGGGGGCAATAATATAATAAATAGATAAAAACGATAAAGAGAAAACACACGTTATCAATATGAAATGTTAGCATTTCCATTGCAAGTGATCCAGAGTTATAAATAATCATCATAAATGTCCATAGTTATTGTTGCATTATTTTCTTCATATTTCACTTCTTAGGGTTCGTAATTGTTCCATAATAGAAATATGACGCTACAATAAGACTGGGAAACAGCGGATGTATTCAACAAAATATTTAAATGTTCGATAATAAGCAGTTATCGATAAATATTCTCTGCTTATTGATATGTCGTTTTTCCGATATTGTATCAAAATTATTCATTATCTCCTGTATGAACTTAATCTTACCTGAAAATGGTCATTGTGATGTGCTGAAATTCAGATATGTTCCATTGAGGTTGCTTCCCTAGCTGGAGAAGGGTCATGTGTCATAAGCTCTATGATATCCAGCTCCATGGTGGTCCATGCTATTATAAACTGTAATAGCGAATGAATCAGCAATCACATTGCATAGCTTTGGCTTGGTTCAAGCGTATGCACAAGTGCAGGTTCAAATGTCTAAATTATTTTCATCTATCGAAATCAATAATTAACAAATGTACTCAAATGACACCACTGTAATATGTACATTATACTTAGAGAACAATTGCTAAACCTTTATTAAAAATATAATTTCGCACGTTGCTTACAATTAAGATGGTCTAAATCTTTCCAGGATAAATCTTCAACAAATGTGTGCTTCATTGTGTCATAAAAATTACTTGCATTTAAGGACAAAGAAAGTTTAAATGAAAAATAAACAGACATTTTTACCATATTTTTGCATCTCATTTCATTGATATCTGTCGAGAAAATACTTGCAATAATGACGTACATATTACAGTGGTGTCATTTGAGTACATTTGTTATTTATTGATTTCGATAGAGGAAAATAATTATGAAAATAATTATTCGTTATGTTAAAATGAAATCCCTAGATTTTATGAGGAAATATTAACTTTTACATTACATTCCAACAAGATGAACACAACAGTCGCAATATTGACCCATTCGTGTATACAGGTGCAAAGCCAAGGAATTGTCATGGGATGATAACCTTTAGACCACTACATGTTAGCATATATATGTTATATTTGATATATAAAGATAAATCGATTGGGACAGCATAAATATCACAAATTTGTTTTCTCTATCTTGTTTTAAAAATATAATAATAAAGACAAGGCCTAAATAATACCTTAACAAACAATATTTTATTGAAAAGATTTTCAAATCCCTTCGCACACACAACATACAAACATCATCAGTCACACCTCAAAGGTTTTCACAAGCGGATGCTAATTCAAGTACGAACACGTTGAACTTTAATCAATACACAATCAACTCAGGTGAACCCCATCATGTCAACATATTACCAATTAAATACATAAACTAATAACAATACACCAATTAGATATCTTGATACGACCATTGGAAAACCGAAACCGAAGTACACAGTGAAACATTTCAAAATATATACCCCCCCTTTATATCTTTATTACACATATCTCAATAAACATTTCCATTTGTGTAAAGACTGGGAATTGTCTAACTATAGTTTTTCAGAGTTAGCCTAGGGGGTTTCAATTAATCAACACAAACTATTTAAATTGGTAAATCCCTGACGGAGTAAATTATTGCTTCCATCATTGATTGAGACAGGTCGTACATTTCGGTCGTCATGATTGAAGGGTATATGGTAATTATATTCAGTGTGTTGTGAATTATCAATTACATAATTATTGCTAATTAACACACGGTGTTAAAACCCATATACAATACTTAGAATAATAGATTAATCTACATAAATTATGCAAATTTACTCGGTTTGGAATTCTTCATTATCGATTGAGATAGGTGTGGGAGCCGTAATTAGTCACTGGGGGGAACAGCAGGAACAAATATTTTAACATAGGGGGTAATAGGTCTATTGTGACCCGATACACTACTTGTACTTCTCACTACTTCTCTTTGTTAGAATTGAGAAAAATAAAAAAATATACAATACATTACAGTTGGTATTCTTCACAGGATATAGTCAGGGAGAAATTATTTTCCTTTTATCCTGAAAATACTTACCTGTTGGTCTGTGGTGTTAGGGTTGCCATAAAGATTGTTCAACACCACAGCCATTTAGCAATAACATTGTGAATAAACACATTATTCCATAAACAGTAATATTCAGAACAAAATATTGCTCTTTAACCTATGCAGAGAAATTGTTCAAGCATCGTCATTTACTTATAAGATGTAGTTTAACAAGCTGATAAGAATATAATGTTTAGAACTGGTAACACCAGGGACATATCTTCATAGCACCATGGACATATCTTTATAGCACCATGGACCAAACTGATATCGTTCATGCATTAAACCAATTTGTTGAAAAACTGAATATTGTAGTGAAAACATAAAAGAAAGCAAACAATATAGGTTCATAGTTGTGTTTTTTTTTCTTGAATTAAATGTTTACATTCATGAAGATGTCCCTGGTTTTACTTTTTTCATCTGTGGTGTTACCTCTTGTCAATGGTGTTACCTAATGTAAATTGTTTCATAAAAAGGAAAAATGACATAATTGAAGTAAATCATAAATAAGGGTAATAACAAAATTATCGAATTTATAACTATGGATGAATCATGTTTTCTTAATATAAAGTGAAACAAACTACAATTATGAAAACTTGTTTGTTTCATAATGCAGCTTAAATAGGACTCCACAACTACATATCCAACTATTGTGAGAAAACAAATGATACTACAAGGAAAATATCCTAAATTGTGCATAAGTATATTATGTATGTAACCATATTTTACATAAACATTATTTTTCATTTTACTAAAACGAATAATTTTATGTTGGTAGCACCACGGACTGAAAGGTATGAGGGAGTGCTATATATCTAGAAATATTTTTTTTTCATGGAGGTTCTCTCGACTGCATATTATGTGAATATGTCATTGTAATATAGGAAAAACTAATAGGCTAAAGCAAAACGGGAACGGGTCCTATATCAATAACGCCAATAGTTTAAAAAAGTCAAGTAAGTGGCTATGGTTTCTGGACTAAATTGTTCATGGTTTGTATTTCTCAACAATATGGGTTTAAGATACAGGGGCGAATCCAGGATTTCAGGTTAGAGTAAAAAGTGATAATAATCGGCGGACTGAGCGAGGCGAGAAATATTTTTAGTATCAAGATTTCATGCAAAAATCGTATTTTTTTCTATTTGTAGGGGGGCGTACGCCCCAAACCCCCGCCTGACTAGTAATCCATATAGCTATTAAGATATTTTGAACCATTCATTTACAAAGCAACAATTCTAACTTGTAGGTGGTATTCAGTTGGATTCGAGTCAAGGCCTCAATGACCGCCAAATGTCAATGAGTTCCATTCAAACTCCATATTATTTCGAAGGACAATACTTTATACTTTAAAACAATATAGATACTTTACTGATATAATCTAGGTCTACATGCCCGTGCCCAGACATTTTCAAATGGGTGTGATTTCTATGGAAAATTGGATTTTAGTGAATTTCCTCTACAAATTTAATATGCTCTTAGCTGAGACAGAGGGGGTGGGGGTATTTATTCAAATAAAACAATGTTTATCAATGTTTTGGTGAAATGGTTTAAAAAACAAAAGTACATACTTTATTTATGAAACATTCAATTAGTAAATTTCAGATAGTTAAACCTTCGGACGACTTGTTTTAAATTTTTGCCTTAGTATTCCTCATACGACATGTATCTGAAACAAAACTTCGCCTCTAAGGAACCAGGCAATAGGGACCAATGCAAAAGGCCATGGGACAAAGATATTTTTGCAATATGTTTTCATGGGATTTCAAGTTTCCATGGCAGAATTTGGTAAAACCTATATTATTTTCATTGAAATGAGGCATGGGACGTGCAGTTTTTTTCATAAATATTGAACATGGGACACAGAATTTTTAAGAGGAAAAATTGAAATGCACCGGTCCCAACCCCTGATAAATGTTGCCTGGTCCGGAACTACCGTACAGCCCATGCTTAGGGCACTTAGCTCTAAAATGTGCACTTACTGGCTTATCCCGTTAAACAAATATTCAAGATGTAATATGATGAAATTATATAGTTAATGTGCATAATTTTGACAGAGGACATTTTACAAGATGTTGTTTTCCGAAGTTTCTGTGCGAGTACCGGGCGTCATAAAGAATAGGCCTGAATCAGATCTAGGATTGTCGTTAAAGCCGACTAAGAGTACTTAGAGTCTGGCCGGGGGTCGGATGCTCAGCCTCCGAGAAACTAAGGTTTGTACCTCAGATGACTCGATGGCTAAGTAGAGTAGCCGTCGCTTCAGGAGTTGTCAGGCTATTAGAGGAACAACTTACCGCGGACTATAGTTGGCCAACTATGTGGAGCGTGCCACTCTTCATGCACGTAGCAGATCCCATCTGTAGATTTCGTAAGAGTATGCCCCTATGCTACCTTGGGGCAGCTACAGATGGCAAAATGTTCCGCCCCTATCCAGCTCTCCCCTTTTCCAGGCCATGGCATGTTGAAATTATTTTTCCTGTTTCCTATCCCAACCTCGCTTTTCTTTATCAAATTGATTTTTGTCAACTTGTTCTCGTCACGATTATGCATGAAATATTAGCGACTGAACGTTAAACAAACAACAATAAATAAATCAATCCGAAGTGCGCATCCAGTCGGTATCAAATAGAAAATACTGAGATGTAGAATACTAGTATTTGAATGAATGATGAATGTTATTGTAATTTTCAATCAAACTTCAATGTAGGATCTCGTGCGTCATGCTTCGTGACCATAGGTAAAGATACGTCTCGATAGGTAGCTTAGGTCGAGCTACGTAATTGCATTGGATATCTCTAGTAGTGCTTACAAAGAATAAACGTTTATTTCGTTTCGATTCCTGTCTTACTTTATAAAATTCGTTCTTTATTCATTTGATATTGTTTTCTTACTTTATAGATTTAGTTTCTTTTCGTTATATTTAGTTTTCTTACTTTACATATTTCGTTTCAATTCGTTGGATTTCGTTTTCTTACTTCAGAGATTCCGTTGGATTTTGTTTTCGTTTCGTTTCGTTTCTAGGTTTACCAGTACCCTTTCATTTTATATTTTTATCTTTTTATTGTTCAGAAAGCTAAATAAACCATAATCAACAAAAATTAAACAACAAAATTGTATCGGCATTCGTGCTTTCGAATCTCGTTTATATTTAAATATTTCAAGGTGTTTCAAGTGAAAATAATCGTTTATATTTAGATATTTCAAGGTCTTTCAATTGTCCCAAATGTTCCCCTGCGGTCTGTCTGATTTGTAATTACTTGCGGTTTGTTGTTTTTGTATTGCGAGAATACATTTTAAAAGTTCACGTACTCGTTAGTTCCGAATCGGAACATACATCATGCCAGATCTGAAATACTTGTATCATGTCTTATATCTATTGATCAATTGCTTTCTTAAGCACATTGTTGATATTATTTTAGCAAAGCTTACTATCAAGAGTCATATATAATTATAGCGCATAGTAGTGTGGTCACCGTAGCCTAGTGGTTAGTTGGAAGTTTTGAAAGTCAAAGTAGACTTTAAAAACCCAGCAGTGGTTCGACACCCGAAAGTCCCAATATATGTATATCACATTTTTAAGCCTAATACAGTAACAGGTTAAAGATTATATTCAAGAACAAAAGAATAACATGTAGATTCTTAGAATAATCCACTGTTCCAACAATAGAATGACGTCAAAGAAATGTATTATAGGTAGAGAAAAGCCAGACTGATAGAGGTGTTATCTTCTACTTTAAGGTTTACTCAGTTGTTCACTGCTGAACCAAACTTCAAATCTTGAACATATTCTAATGTACTCTAATACGTGATAACAGTCACATGTAACTACAGTCATTATGTCATACATTTGACTGATCTGGAAATATTACCGTAATTAAAACAAAATATAATAATTATTGAACTCAATGGACGTGATAACAGTCTAAATCAACACAACAGTAGAGTATAAAAGTTAGATTTAGTTAAAAATATTTGAGTACGCATGTAAGGTTTGGGACAACAATTGCATTTCTTATTCATGCACATTGATGATTATGCAATTGGTGGCAGCTATGATTGTGACCAGATATCCAATATTTATCAATACAATATACCTAGAGATAAACTGGATGGGAAAGAATGGAAGAGAGGAGAATTAGGAGAAAGCTTCGATTATTCTATAATATCCAACGATTGATTGATGTTTGGTTATTAACGCCACTTTCAGCAATATTTCAGCTAAATCATGGCGACCAGTATTAGTGGTGAAAGAAGCTGGAGTACCCGGAGAAAACCGCCACCATGGGCAAGCATCTGGTAGACTTTATCACTTCCGGTTGCGATTCGAATGCACCCTTTTTGCAATATACAAAGCCGGGCGCGAAGCAAAGCCGCATTGGTGATAGGCTTTTATCAGTTGTTAGTTAATCCAACTTCCTTACTCATTGAGCCACCCGGGACCTCTATATTATCTAAAACGGTGGCACGCCCCTATATGTCCTTGATCTTATTTATTCAAACAATCTCAAATTGGATCGTGTATACCTTACAAGCTTTGCAACAATATTATTATGGAATTTTGTAGACTTGCCATGGACACCTTATCTTAGCTTAAAAGGTCAATATAAAATGACGATATACTACTTCAATAGTCAAAGAAAACTTATTATAACTTTAACACAGCTTCTCTAACATGCACCCTTCTTCAATAAACGCAAATAACTATTTATACAATGTCAACTGCTATGCTATCAAATTCCTGTAACTATGGTGCACTATGTGAAAATGACCACTATTTCTTTTTACAAAAGATGCAATGTTTTCCTAAAAAGAATCAACGAATCAACACACATCTCCTCAAGTATTCTTTTTTTAATTAGTCGCTACCCATGTTTTGTCTTGTATTTATATGCACGCTCAGATTAGTTTCATATGCTCATGTCTAGCATATTGTAAATGACGGTCACAAAGATAAAACTTGAAGAAACGTGATTCTTAATCCAACAGGTGCAAATGTTTAAGTTGAAATTATCACATGGATAATCTGTGCCACTGAAGGTATCGTTTATGATCCATCTGTCGTAGCTACAATTCATTTGTGACACAGATACTCGTAACAGTTAGCCAAGTCAATGTATTCCCCATACGACTTTCAAGTGATGACTTTAACTTATCCACTAGGAACTTTTTGCTTAATAGCTTCCATATTAGCAGCAATCCTCTATCAAAGAAATATCGTTTCAGTATTAAAGATGATGACAAATACCAACAAACAGTAATCAGTTTTATAGATGAAATATATAAAAATGTCCTTGGTAATTCATATATTTTCTTGTTTATTTAATTATGATTTATTGAATTTCAGTGGTAGCTATAGTAGGTGGTGATATTATATTAGAGTGTACATTGACAGGATCGAATACTTGGTGGCAAAAGAATATGACTTGGACTTGGTCTAGTAAACTTGAAGACAGTTCTAAATATAGGAGTACTAATACTAAATATTTGACAATACTTAATATTGATGTGAATGACGCCGGTACTTATCGTTGTTTAGATGGGACACAGCGGCAACAAATAGGTCTTATTGTTACAGGTATGTATTGTAGATAAGACAAGCTTATACCAATGACTACTATATCAGGAGGACTGATTTCTGACATCTGTGTCAATTGTAGTAGCTGACAAAATTGCGGATGAATAACATTGAGGCCAATTCAAGTCTACATATCATTTTATTTTAATTGTTACATCATGATTATAAAGTACGGAATAAACATTCCTCATGTGGAATTATTTATCGATTGCCTAATGAAAAAGAAAACATGCTGTACATTACAGCAACATTTAAAGTAGAAATTGTGTCATTTATATTTGTCCTAAAAAAGCCTAAGATGCACTGGATAAGCATAGTAATGTACTATGATGTTTGTAAATATCCTGTGATGATATTATTGAATACTTTATATTTATTGCATGCATTCGTATGATCTAGTTCCTGGTACATGGACACAATGGTCACACTGGGCTTCTTGTTCAAAGACATGTGGTGTTGGGGAATCAACAAGAAGTCGTTCTTGCCAAGGTGGTTCATGTAGTGGAAGTGGTTTTGAAAGTATGGATTGTACAACTACACCATGCCCAGGTATTAATTTCAGACGCAAACACATTATCATGTAATACAAGTTTTTTTCCTATATGTACCCATATGTATATCTGTTAATAATGACAACCACACAGCAAGAGTAATATGTTAATGTTTGTAGATATACAATCTAGATTATCGTTGTAAATTGCTTGGGGGCAATACTATAATAAATAGATAAAAACAATAAAAAGAAAACACACCCTATCAATATGAAATGTTCACATTTCCATTGCAAGTGATCCAGAGTAATAAATAATCATCATATATGTCTATAGTTATTGTTGCATTATTTTCTTCATATTTCACTTCGTAGGAATCGTAATTGTTCCATAATAGAAATATGACGTTACAATAAGACTGGGAAACAGCGAGTGTATTCAGCTAAATATTTAAATGTTCGATAATAAGCAGTTATCGATAAATACTCTCTGCTTATTGATATGTCGTTCTTCCAATATTACATCAACATCATTCATTATCTCCTGTATTACCTTAATCTTACCTGGACATGGTCATTGTGATGTGCTGCATTTCAGATATGTTCTAATGAGGTTGCTTCCCTAGCAGGAGAGGGGTCATGTGTCGAAAGCTCTATGATATCGAACTCCATGGTGGTCCATATTATAATAAACTTCAATAGCGAAAGAATCAGCAATCAAATGTCATTGCTTTGGCTTTTTTCAAGCGTATGCACAAGTGCAGGTTCAAAGCAACTAAAAGTCGAACACTTAACATAGGATACAATGGGAAATATTTTCAAAAGATATTAAGACCCATCGTTTTATTTGTTTTGAATTATTATTCAGATAAAATATATTAGGAGTTAAAAAGCAAAATATTTTATTGATTGATGCTTCCGAACCATGAATTATAACTATGAGATGCAGTGGTATCTATCCAACATAATCTACCTTCATAGCTGGTAGTCAGTTGACTACGTGCATTCACAGACCTTATTATTGTATTGTACATGTCTATGTCGTGATGGAAGGGAATCTGAAGATATTTTTAGTTGTTTGTTTATATCTGTATTGTCGTTGGAGATCCAATTATCAAAGCGGGATTCGGATCCAAATTAATTGTTTAACCCCGCCATATCATCATGCCTGCTCTAAGCCTGGACCTGAATTTTCAACGCCATATGTCGTTGTATGTTTGTTCTGTGTTCAATTTATTCATGTGAGTGATGGTTGTTCGCTTTGCTGATAACGGGAAAATAGCATAACATAATGTTCGTTGGAATATTCGTTTTATTTTTCTGAAAACATGTATTCTATATTGTTTTGTGGCTTGTCCATATATACAATGCACTACATTGACACTACGAGAACACTACAGGACAATACACAATAATCCATAATGCTTTTGGTTGGAAACAATATGAAAAGTAACATGCTATATGTTGTTAAGCTTGATATCCTATTGCCAAAATTATAATAGAAATAATATAAATATTTATCATATGCTTACAATGATTATTGTGATGGGTTGAAATGCTGATATGTTTTCTTGAGGTTGCATATGGATATCCCACTCCATTGCCCATGTGGGACAACATATAATAGACTGCAAAACCGAAAGTTGATAAGCATGTCCATAAATCGTCTTAGGAATCAGCAATCAAATTTCATTGATTTGGCTTTTTTCAAGCGTATGCAATAGTCCAGGTTTCATTGTCCAAAAGTGTTCAAACAAGCAAGAAGTCGAATACTTTACACAGGACACAATGAACTATATTTTCAAATGATATTAAGATCCATCATTGGAAATGAAGATGTATTTGTTTTGAATCATTATTCAGATAACATGTGTGTAGTGTTTTTGAGTGGATGCGAACCTGTGGATATTTTAGTTGTTTTTTCATATCGGTATTGTCGTTGGAAATCCAATTATAAGAGCTGGGTCGGGATGCACTTTACCGGTTTATCCCCGCCATATTTTAATACTTGCTCAAAGCTAGGACCGGTATTTCAACGCCATATGTCGTGGTATGTGTGTTGTGTGTTCCATTTATTCATTGTTCCCCTTAACACAATGTTTGTTGGAATATTATTTTCGTTGAAACATGGATTCTATAAGAAATTATTATCTTGTTTTGTAACTTGTCAATACATACAACACAGTGCACAACATATACGACATTAGCAATTTTTTGTTGTGCCTTTACTTCGAAATAATGTGAAAAGTAACACGTAATGTGTTATTAAGCTTGATATCCTGTTGCCAAAATTAATAGAAATAATAGATACTATATTTTTATATTAAGAAAAGTTAACAAAAGGGTAAGCAGAAGCCTTAAATCCAAGAAAAAGACAATACAATGACCACAGGAAACATGAGAAAAGAACAAACAACGATCTACAAAACACTAATTAGAAAACTAGAGACCGAGCAACACGAACCCCACTTAAAAGTTGCCGTGAATTCCGGCCCTTCTAAAGATTAAGCAGTTATTGCTCCAAATGTCGAACCCGTCATGCTACTATTGTTCCAAACCGGTGATAAGATATGAATTAGGAAAGGGCCGGAAACTACATTATGCCTTCTGTCAATATTCCCTCGTAACGATTCAATATATAGCTGAAACAGATTGGTACATACTAGCCTCAAAACCATGAAATTAAATTTAATGATACACGTGTTCTATATTGCAGCTAGGTTATGGTATAGGATAAACCTATTATCGGATTGATTTTACTTTCTCGTGTTAATATAACCATTTTGTCAAAGGTATTAAAGTTGAAAGACAAGTATTTCACAGCACATTACTTAAAACAAGTCATTTAGGTAAATACCTTCCCATGTACTGGATAATTAATATTAATAGTCAATTGCCTATGTAATCATGTGATATTATTGTCTAGTTGAGACGAATACTATGGATAAGGAAACCATACTTTACAGCTGAAATCAAGTTAAATTCAGTTTATCATGTCCATCCACAGACATAACAGTTGTAATACCAATTATTATAACACAGCATGATGCATATAACATTGCAGAAGTGAGATTTCACAGAAAGAAAACGCTTTCTATTTCAACTAAGTGCAATTAAACAGCTTTGCCTTCTTCATAGATTTCTTAAAACAGATTCCTCTCAGATAATATCAGTGATATGGCAATAACAGTATTCATTATTTTGATATTGTTGTTTATCCTGCAATCAGTACAATAGCTGTACAAATATGCTATACGAATATTTTTTTTACTTTATTCGTACTAGACGAATAAACTTTTCGTACTATACGAATAAACTTTTCAGCCTACTAATAAACTTTCCTGGTACCCTGTAGCTATGTACAGCAGAGGGCGCAGACAAGTATGAAACTGATACTAATGTAAAGCGGACCACGAGGAAGACACCCTTGACAACATTTATGAAAGGCGAGGAATGACGCTTGTTTCTGTCCTTTTTGTTTAAATATGACAATTTTTCCGACTTTTTTGACATTGCAGGATAAACACAAAATACGTACATTGTCGTTAAATATAATATTCATTTGTACTCGCTGCGAAACAGGCCTGAAAAATTCGCCGAAGACTCGCTAATCTGCTTGTTTCTAAAGCTCGTATAAATAAATTTTATATTTACGACAATGTACATATATTGTATGTATATATCTATATGTATGTACAACATATATATTTTATTAGGCATAGTAAATGGAACCTGGGGTGTATGGGGAGCATGGAGTACTATCAGCGAATTGTGGCAGGTCGGTGGGTTTTTCCGGTACTGTGGTTTTTTCCAGGTTCTGCGGTTTCCTCCACAAATAAAACTAACCACCACGATATAGCTGAAATACTATTGAAAGTGGCATTAAACACCATAACCCCAACGCCCTCATTTGTATCATGAAAACGACAATTCCTTCAGACTATTCTAGTAAAGAAGTCATAATCTACAGCAATTATTTGCCCATAAATATTTTTAGAATTATAATATGTATGTTATGTACTCGTCATGTTATGAATGCATTAAGTCATTTTGTATGGAGAAATAGATTTTCTAAAAGAAAACAAAGGTGACAATCGATACATATTATCGCATTACTTAACATTATTTAAATGAATAAGTTATTTATAATAGAATAAGATGGTAGTAATGCTTAATTACCTACTAATCACGACGATGGCATTGAATTAGATCGTTTAAATAGGAATTTGTAATGATCATTCACAGACGTTATGCCCTTAGTAAGCAAGACTAATTGAGGAATAAGTGTATCGTATATGAATAGTTGCAAGCGTCAAACATGCAATCGTCAATTTCGGGAAAAAAAAGAAATGATTTATAGTTTGATGATGTAATTTCTATTATATTGATTTAATTGACAAATTGAATTCACACTAGAACACTGTCTCTCATGGCGTCGTTTCTGTCAAAATTGGTCACGTTATTTTCCCCTCTTTTTTTTATCTAGTGGAAGTACGTTTCTTTTTTTTTGTCAACGTTCTTGGGATTGTCAGGGCGTCACTGAATAATATCAAATCACATAAAATATTCCATGCACATTTGTAATATTTTAGTATTATATAAACATTTCAAAATGCCGAATGAAGTGTAATGTTTTCATTCCAACTCGGCATTCAGTAGGCAGAATAGTGTGCATTACAATTACAAATGGGCATTTCGACGTATTGTGACATTGAAATTATTGAATAAATGATAAATGTGAGTTTCCTGTCTAATTAGCAGGTTCTAAGATATTTTAGTTTACCTTTTTCTGTGATATTTTACTGAAAGACTAGAAACTTTCTAAATCAACTAGTAAATGTAAATAAAACAGCTTTTCCTTCTTCATAGATTTCCTATAACAGATTGATTTAAAATAATATCAGTGAAATGGTAATAACAAGCAAAAAGTCTACATTGTTGTGATATTCTTGTATATCTAATCTTATGTACTACATATATTGTTTATATTCAATAGTACATGGAAACTGGGGTGCATGGGGAGCATGGAGTTCATGTTCCGAGACGTGTGGTAATGGTTTATCGACAAGAAATAAATCATGTAACAGTCCAGCACCTGCACATGGTGGTTCCTATTGTCAAGGAAGCAACTATGAAACGACATCATGTCTTATAATCTCATGTCCAGGTATTTATTAGAATTGAGTGTGTATTTTCTTCCCTTTGTTTTTATTTTTTAAAGTTTTGTTTTGTTTTGTCCTTTGGTAATAAGATAGAAATTCTATATTATACAGTTATACGATTCCACGATAAGAGTATATAATAACACTAATTATCCATGGCTTGATAAAATGTCGACCGTTGATTGGTCAATCACTCGCACGTACAAAACGCAGGCACCCAACTTGCTGCTATGTAACGTCATGGGGGTCTTTACGTTGCTATGCATATCAAACTCAGAGCGCGCTTAATCCCAAACAGAGAAGGTAGGATGAAATCATTTGTAAGAAAATGAAAAGCGTCCCGAGAAATACAGAAAGAACAACAATGCAGCTATTCTAATTGAGATATTTAATATTCCTACTCTATTGGTGGTCATGTCTACGTCACATATATATTTTTCACGATACCTACAAGAGTAAAATGTTATTTCTTGCTTGATGTTGTCTTATACCGGGTTAATACAATAGCATTTAAATTCGGGGCTTCAACGAATTGACTTACCTGAGTCATGCATTTTAAAATAATGCTTAATGCAAGAAATCCCATGAATATTGTAAAGGATAACTGTTCAGTATGTTGCTAACTGCCTGTAAAATTCAGAAAAATCTGTTCATTAATAAAAAGAACCCCCAAAAAAACATTTTAATTTGAGCAAAATAAGAAATCGGATAGTTGAATTGTAAAACTGCAATATATCTCTTGGAGTTAAATTCCAATTATTGAATCCCTCATTAAGAAAAATATGACTAATATTTCCTACCGTCAATGTTTCATGCAATTCGTTGGATAATATGGTTAATATCTTGTTATTATTCAGATGTCATTTTATGGATACCTACATTTGTTTTAACGGGGCAAAGCAACGAGCGAAAAGGCTTACAAAATATATATTAAGATGATATCATTGACTAATAAATCAGTAATTGAAAAACTGCAGTTCTGTTGGAATAGTGGCAATACAAATTTGAATTTCAATGTGGATATCATTGCTGTTCTAAGGGTTGCGCCAATGACAAGTTTGTAACCAGCATATCAGATAATGGCAGTACAGTCGTTGACAAAGGAGGAACATGTTCAAAGACACAACTGAAGATATCAGATAATGAAAAAAATCAATCTATACATATTAAAACAAAATTAAAAAATATATTCTTTACAAAAGAAAAAAACAAACACAAAAACAAAAACGAAAACAGCAACAAAATGAGACAAAAAATAAAGCAAGACACAAAAACAAAACTCAAAACAAAACAAAAATTAAGAATGCCAAATATCAGCAGATAATTCACGAAAATGATTATATTAATAAATGAAACACAGATGGATTTTAAAACGGAAAAAAATCTCAAATCATTCGATTATGTTCTACTCTTGAAACGTCACAGAAAAGTTACATTGCAAACCAATCTTCTTTGTGAAGGTTTTTTTTAATATGTGATCAACAACCACTGATAAGTTGAAACCGATAGAACGTTGTATCAAAAAATAAAAAAGTACATGTATTAAAACGTAATTAAATCTTTAGGAGTGAGCGTTATTTAATTTTTGCCATTGTTTCGTGAAGATACATTTTTAACGTAGAGAGATTCTATCTCAATTTCCATCAACGCAAGCACTGTCTATAAGACATATACATGAAATATATTAATTAACCAATGTTCTTCATATGATCATTTGGAGAACATAATTGTAAAATATATAATGGTTGAAATGATAAGGATAAATTAGTGTACTGCTATATCTCAATAATAATTGTCTGTATTAACATCTATATTTAACAATATCTTTAGTAAACGGAAACTGGGGTGCATGGCAGGATTGGAATTCATGTTCAGTGACATGTGGTAGTGGATCAAAGTCACGATATCAGGAATGTAACAACCCAGAGCCTGCACATGGGGGTTCAGATTGTCAAGGAAATGACACAGAAATTGAATCCTGCTCAATAAAGTTGTGTCCAGGTAAATTTTAGAATTGTTTAATTCATTAAATATATAATGTATGTTTGTATTCCGTTCTACTGAGCAAAGTGTATTTAATTTATATCTTGAACAGTAAACTGAAGCTTACTTCTGAGAGTGAAACAATGTGAATAATAATACATATAACCAGAAAGTGAAAATATATTTATTTTATCAGTTTGTGTTTTAATTCATATTTTAAAGCTTAAATATATTTCACTCTACCGAATACAAAATTATAATATGATGTCATCCATTGGGTATATAAACAATGTAATGCTTAAAGTACGGGTATATTTTAATTCGCACATGCGGATTGTCGGTCAAATTATGGGAATTATTTAAAGTTGATTTCATATAGTTGTGCAAGTTCGTTGTGCATAGCAACATTAAAAAACAATAAAGTAATTATTTTGATATCAAAGACAGAAAATACATTTCAATTTGTATTTTGTCCTCGTAAGTTGATATTTCACTCAATATATTGATGAAATGATGTGAAAAATAATACAATGTAACGCCTATGTTTAACTATATATATTTAGTAATCAAACATAGGAATGTAAGAAAAAATATAATATCATGTACAGAAAACAAAATAAAACTTAAGAAAAATTCAAATCTCAATTAATAGATTATGCTCAAAAAGATCCTCATTAATATAATTACAGGGCTTTTGTTGAGATATACACACTTGACTGACTACTTTTGCTCTTCACAAAATGTAATTATTATTGCAAATAATGTTCATCAGGTATCTTTCCCGATTGTGTTAATCCTGTTGGTATTTTTACTCCTTGAGACTTAGATTATTTGACTCTAATTTCTTACTTAGGCATTTCTCAGAGGTATTATTCCAGAGATCTATTTTTTTATTAAATGTTATGTGATGGTTACTAGGACCTGCGATCACACATCCTTTTACTCTCGCCATTGGCACTGTTGTAAATTCATTCAAAAGGGAATATAGATAACAAACTTCATACAATTTACGTGCCCCACAAATGTCACCATAAACAATAGTTTCAGTAGAGAGTATTGTTTTGCAATGAACTACCTGATCCATACAGAATGCCTGTGCCTTAGCTGATTGCTTCTTTAATTGGCTTTGAAAAAAGAACTGGCGTCACTAACAGTCTGTGGAATGCTCTCATTCTCTCATGATTACTTCTTCGTGTGGATATACATTTTGTCCGACCAACGATGATATTCTTATCTTGCACGCTGCGCGGAACAATTCCACAGACATAAACGTCCGCTTCAGGTTCAAGGACTCAAAGTTTTTCATGGTTTTTGCTTAAAAAATAACTTGCTATGTGAACATTAGTTTGCATAGAGTGGTCGTAATTTGCTCGCTGTAAAGCAAGATGTTCCGTAACAATCATATCATCTTTTCGTCCAAGCCATCTAAGCGCTATCTATTTTACCCATTATCACTGGTGTGTACATGTGTTCTCCTCATGACAATAGCCACGATACTGCTTACGCTAAGAAGGATTCAATCACTCAAAATTGATTCGTGAACTGTGATGTTTAGTGTATAATAACTTCTGCTTTACTATTTAAAGATGTGTAATAATGTAGCAGATATAACATTAACCGTGTGGTTGTGTTTACTTTACTGAATGTCTTACAGAGGCTGTGACGTCTTCGTCTGATGCAGTTCCTATTGTTGGTGGAATTTCAGTCGCTGTCTTGTTTCTGGTTGTCATAGTAATTGTACTCATATTTGCTAAAAGGTAATATTGAAAATTGGAAACAGATGTTTAATCATCTATCAGTTCCTTTTAAATCTCCAGGTGTGCTTGAATGAAAATGATATGCAAAGATTGCAACACATTCAATGTCACTACAAGTAGTATACACTTATTTGCATATTAAAAGAAATTAATAGAAATTATAGAAATACATAACTTCTTAACCTCCGTGGGAACTCGGGATAACATAAATGACCTAGTCACACCACTATTGGGTACAACACAATCTTCCGAATGGAGATTATTTACTACCGTGGCTTTACTGAGTTTCACTGAATGCCGCGTTCAATGCTGGTAAAATTCCAAACGTTTTTTGACAAAACAAAGTCGGCCATGCCGAATCACTAATTTTCCCTTAACATGTAGCACTAAAACATTTGTCATATGCCCACGCCTTACTTACATGGTTTATCTGTGTACGAAATAATTTTTTATCCTTTCTGTATTAGATATCACACACACACACACACACACACACACACACACACACACACACACGTGTATCTATAGAGCTATGTTTCTGCATTCTGCATATGTCACTGTTGTTTAGAATGTGAATGATGAACTTTCTGTTATTAAACCTTGTAATTGTTATTAGGAGAAGGCAAACGCCTCATGTTAAAGAAACAACTGGAGCTATAAATAACAAGGCATACGAAGAAGATGTAACGTTCCGAACAGGTACTGTATCAGATATTGAACAGTATGTTTAGTAGATTATGTTAAGAGATCCAAATGGTAAACAGTTTACAATATTTATTCTGTTGTATAGCCATATACATTTAAGCTTCTTGTTTTCATTGACAGACTATGTTGCCTATGTCGTTCAAAATACTTCATGGTATAATATATGTTTGTAATATCAATACGCATTTTTCCTTTGATGTCTTTATGCAATAATTAACTTAAAAATAGTGAACTTTTACAAACCATGGTCTGACATGAAGATTTTGATGTTATTCCATGATTTTGACGTCATAGGTCTGTTATTCCATGATTTTGACGTCATAGGATCTGTTATTCCATGATTTTGACGTCATAGATCTGTCAATCATGTCATTTCTGTTACAAACCATATATACCATGGATCTTACTCATGATCTTATTTAAACCAACTCATTCCTCGGATTCGTTGGTTTAAATAAGTTAATTCGCAAGATCCATGGCATATATAATACCTGTACTGCTGCGGGGTACTACCCCCTCCACACAAAGGCGTATGTATCCTCTAGTTTGGTGGTAAATATCAAACACATAATCATCATACAATGAGTGACTTGCTTATTGGGAATTGCTGGTACCTTGGAAGGCAAACATTACCATTCCCTTGCATCACCAACCCTTTCAACTTATATAATTTAGTACCTTCACCTATAGACCAATCCCGTGCTACCTTTTTACTATATTATTTAATTCGTTTAATATTTATCGCCGTCACCACATTAATGATTATGTCAGATGTTAATAAATTAGTCTGCTTCCCTGTAAACACAATGTTCGAGTCGCTATCATACACATAACAAGAGTGTCATGCATGGATTGGGATATGCTGATCCACACGAAGCACTTCGGAACTTCTTCTCTTTTCTCTTCTCAACCCAAATTAAGTCCTCAACAAAAACGTGACAGGGTTGAACGGATTTATTGAACACCCAACCCAGACACAGATATAAAAAAAAAAGAAGAAAGCAGAGAGATATGAGATGATACGGAAAGGCAACCAGTTCCTGTCCATTCGTGACAACCGCCATGTTATTTCCAAAGTCGTAGTGGAATAGTCCTTTGGAAGGAAGCCGGACAGCTTAAGTTCATAAGTCATGACGGTCGAAAACATAGGATTTAAATAGAGAAGTGAACATATGCGTTGATACATGCATCCTGGAAGGGTGAAAAGAACAAGTTAGGATAGTGATCGGCATAACTTGGAAGTGATGTCTTTATAAGTTATCATTAAGAACCACTGTTTCTGTAATTTCCTTGTTGGCAGTAATTATTTGCCAAGGAAATCCTGATAGAAATTACAAACTTCGGAATATCGTATCAAGAACAATATTTACATACCGATGTGCAGATGCTGCTGGAATGGAATATATATAATAGGAAAATCGAAATTATCTCTTCTGACGTAATACTTAGTTATTAACCGGTCATCACTGTCAATTACTAGGTGTAGGTATGATGCAGACCGAGCTCTATCTAGTTTATCCTTTATTTTACGTTCAATGGAATAGATACAACATACATGAAAGTATTCGATGGAATGGTTATGGTTATGATGTTTAGCACCTCTTTCAAGACTATGTCAGTTATATCGTAGCGGTCAGATTTATTGGTGGATGAAGGCGGAATACCTGTGGAAAACTACCGACCTGCCACAAACGTTATCTATGTCAGTTATATCGTAGCGGTCAGATTTATTGGTGGATGAAGGCGGAATACCTGTGGAACACTACCGACCTGCCACAGACTTTATCATATAAATATGTATCGATAACACCTCGCCAAATTTAGTGGTGAAAGGCACTGATTGCATAATTAGGTGTAAATACAACTACCATACGATCCTGACCACGACGGTCCTGATCATTTATACATAGTGGAATATTAATGCAAGCCTACAAGACACTGATGTCTTTCAAATATGTGTTATTGTGTTTACTTCCAATAAAGCTTTATCAATGTGAGGTTATTTCTATTTTTTCACAGTTTCTGTTAAGAATGAGTAATTAACTAATAAACACCTGTCTTAGGTATAAGATGAATCTGATGACAAATTGTAATGAGATTTCTTTTGGCGAGAACCAGGCATCATTCTTGGGTTGATTTGTTGTTTTTATTTAGGTGGGGTCATTGTTACTCATCTTTATAGTTGTTTGTTTTTTGACTTAGAACTGTGTCTTGTCCTTAAGATTTCCTATGGTTCTGGATTGTTAATTCTTCATTTTCTCTTCTGTTTTCGCTAACATGTATGTCCAGTGTGCATTTGTAATATATTTGTTTTCATTTGAAAATGCCAATTGAATGACATTG
Organism: Bathymodiolus brooksi; assembly: GCA_963680875.1. Lineage (NCBI taxonomy): Eukaryota > Metazoa > Mollusca > Bivalvia > Mytilida > Modiolidae > Bathymodiolus > Bathymodiolus brooksi. The sequence continues at coordinate 53,279,326 of OY804589.1, read as the reverse complement.
TTTTTGCTCCAGTTTTGGTATTCTTTATGTTCTTTAGTGGAATGATCTTTTGTAAGGGAGTCGGACAGTTTAAATCCCAATGTTACCTTGTTAAACGCTATTACGCATAACATTGAATGTATACCTGTATGGTAACGGTTAACGGATCATTATATTTTTTTAGAAGGCAGAGAGGACCAAATGTACATCAACTTCAGTAAGGATAATCGTACATCTTCTACTGACACAGATGATGATATATTATCTACATCATCAAAAATAATTCAGAGCCAAATTACAAATATGACGTATGAAAACATCAGAGGGGTTAATTCTTGTATTAAAGTGGAAGATTTGAAGGGATATATAGGAAGAAAACAAATAAACGAGGGATTGAACGAAGAATATCAGGTAATTAATGTTTAATATATAGGAAGAAAACAAATAAACGAGGGATTGAAAGAAGAATATGAGGTAATTAATGTGTAATGTATAGGTATACAACAGAAAAACGAGGGATTGAAAGAAGAATATCAGGTAATTATTGTTTAATGTATAGGAAGAAAACAGATAAACGAGGGATTGAAAAAAGAATATCAGGTAATTATTGTGTAATGTATAGGAAGAAAACAAATAAACGAGGTTTGAAAGAAGAATATCAGGTAATTATTGTGTAATGTATAGGTAGAAAACAGATAAACGAGGGATTGAAAGAAGAATATCAGGTAATTAGTGTCTAATGTATAGGACGAAAACAGATAAACGAGGGATTGAAAGAAGAATATCAGGTTATTATTATTTAATGTATAGGAAGAAAACAGAAAAACGAGGGATTGAAAGAAGACTATCAGGTAATTATTGTTTAATGTTTAGGAAGAAAACAAATAAACGGGGGATTAAAAGAAGAATATCAGGTAATTATTGTTTAATGTATAGGAAGAAAACAAATAAACGAGGGATTAAAAGAAGAATATCAGGTAATTAGTGTTTAATGTATAGAAAGAAAACAAATAAACGAGGTTTGAAAGAAGAATATCAGGTAATTAGTGTTTAATGTATAGGAAGAAAACAAATAAACGAGGGATTAAAAGAAGAATATCAGGTAATTAGTGTTTATTGTATAGGAAGAAAACAGATTAACGAGGGATTGAAAGAAGAATATCAGGTAATTAGTGTTTAATGTATAGAAAGAAAACAAATAAACGAGGTTTGAAAGAAGAATATCAGGTAATTAGTGTTTAATGTATAGGAAGAAAACAGATAAACGAAGGATTGAAAGAAGAATATCAGGTAATTGTATAGGAGGAAAACAGATAAACGAGGGATTGAAAGAAGAATATCAGATAATTAGTGTTTAATATATAGGTAGAAAACAAATAAACGAGGATTGAAAGAAGAATATCAGGTAATTATTGTTTAATGTATGCAAAAAAAAATAGATAAACGAGCGATTGAAAAAAGACTATCAGGTAATTATTGTTTAATGAATAGAAAGAAAACAGATAAACGAGGGATTGGAAGAAGAACATCAGATAATTATTGTTTAATGTTTAGATTATTTGCTGAACGAATAAACGGTATCGAAAACTGAAAAGGCAATCAAAAATGGAGAAGGCAAAGACACAGGATACATTGGACACAAGACATAGACTAAAGAATACATATAATAAAAGAATAAACAAAATGGGACATAATTTAAAAATGCTGATATTAAATTCAATTGCAATGTAATGCAATGCACCATGCCTTGAGCAAACTTTGAATATAATGCCATCAACAGTTGTCTTTAAATATCAGGGGCTGTCGTGGTCGTCTTCCTATGGTAGTTGGATTTACAACTACATGTGCAATCAGTGTACCAATAAAACTGTTATCCACTATATTACTGAAGTGTTATTGAAAATGGTGTTAAACACCATACAAGATTCCACCAACCAATTTATATATATCAGGAAGTTGTATTATTAATCTTAACATTTGGGTACAAAGAAAATATTTCAATTATAAATCATTCTCAGTGGCTAAAGAAAGCAGTGAAATTAGCATACGCATACCTCGCCGTTGGTAAAAGTGAAGGAAATTCATCGAAATCTTAAACTACATCAAAGGAAATAGATCGGCTGGCAGCCAATGAAAATCCACGAAATCTATAATAGATGTAATTATACAATCAATTGCTGAATAAAGCAATATGATCAGCAATACATATTATATTTTGGCATGGTATCTCTGTTGATATAAAATATAAAAAACCAAAATGGGCTTAATCATAGAGTTGATACATAGTCAGTAGGCACAACACCCTCTACTTTGAACATATTGTATTGTTCTAAAAGACAAAAGTTAATCAACATTCTTCTCCCATTACACATATTACCAAATACACATTTGAACATTATAATATTGAATTACACAAATTTATAGAAAACGAAGACAGAAAGAAAAAAACATATTTAAGAAACAAGCAAACACCTCATAGAGCCTCGTCGACTCTATGATTAAATAATAAATAATATACTGATACTTAATTGAACAGACCCAAATACGTATTACGTGGCAATAGGGATAGTAAAGTACCGAACATCGAATAGAAGCTGTGACTACATACATTTTAATATTTTTTATATAATTAGAGCATACAGTATGGAGCTCAACATCCAACAACTAAATCACAACTGAAGGAAAACGTCGTGTATAATAGATATAAAACAACGTTACCATGTAAGTATAAAATAATGAAATATCGACTATGGTTGTTACTGAGGGTCATATGACAGTATATGGAGGGGTCCGTCACCAAAAAAATATTTTATGGAACGAAGCTTCTGAGGTCCATATAATATTTGCTTAGTGACGGACCGGTCCATATACTGCCATATGACCCGAAGTGACATGAACTCTTTGCTATATTATACTTTTCATCTAAAATAATGCAGGTATCTGGCCGGTCCATATACGAAAATAGTGACCGGCTGCGCTAGCAAAGACAAATAGGGAAAATAAAAACGTAAAGTGTAATATATAATAATGTTAACTTAGGAATGACTATGCCAAAATATTGGTCAGGGTTGAAGACATAATGCTGACTGTTATATGTAGACAAAATATATTGAGAATTATTACAATAAAGAAGGTCCTGATATTGGTGACTATTATATTGGATCAGATAGTCCTGAAAGTGTGATAATATTCTTTGTTTCATTTAAGGCTTTAAATATATAAAGATTTTTGAAGTTTGAAATTTAATTAACAACAATAACAAGTATTAAAAACGCTTAGACGACTATGATAGATTGACAGATTGGATCCGCCCCCTTGCACGTGGACTAGCTATATATAGCTTGACAGACAGCTGAAAACTCATCCATCCCCGCGTGAAACTGGCATAGAAGATGTACTATTTTCGCATAGTATATCAACGCTATATAATTCTTTGTGATATATGCCTAAATATCGTATGAACTTATATTACAAAAGAAATTTACAGAAAGCATAATAATTTGTAATGGAATGAATAATAACAAATTAATTTAATTGCCCTTTCTGTTTGCTGTAGCTTAATGTTTATTGAGAATAAGCTTGAAATGTAATTAAAATGAACATATATGTTTTCTAATTGTATTTATATATTAAGTTAAACAATAAAAGGCATTTTTCTATTGAAACAGATGATCACTCACGAGTAATTCTAGAAACAGAGCATGGATCAGGAAAATCTGACTATATCAATGCAAATTACATTGACGTGAGTGTGACTTGTGCTAAGGGTCTGTTGTTAAAGTTTTGTATTTCTTTATCAAAGTCAGACGGAAATATTAAATGAAGCATACAACTGATATATGTGGTTTATCGTCCTTCCCTCTCGCTATTTCTGCCTACATACTCCATAAGCAAAACTCGCATCAACGTCCGCGTGAGCTGAGAAAAACTGTCAACAGGAGTTATCACCAAATTCTCCCAACATTTAAACGATTATTACTGTGAAGATGACAAAAGTAATTAAAATTCATCAACACCATTAGAAAGTAAACATTTCATTTTTTAAAACATAAATCAAATTAGGAACTGTCGTGTCTGCAATATCAACAAACATCGTCCTACAAAAATGTACTTGGAGCAATTATTGATAACCGCTGCTGGAAATACGATTGCTTACGCCATCAAAACATAACCGCTAATGAAAATGAGTGGATCATTTGAATTTTCATTATTTTAAATCATTGTCTTTCAACTATGCTTATTTTTCATTTTGTTAAATGTTCATCAAATTACGTTATCAAATTAACCATTTACTCTAATAATGAATGGTATGTTTGCAAATTACCTACGAACTATGTATCGGAACGTATTTGGCCTAAAGGAGTGAGTGTGGATAAATATTTTGAATTATGTGATTTTTACCGCGAAAACACAAATATCGAAACCTATGGATGTACCATATATCCATGTTTATGTTTGATTTAAGGATGATAAACGTGTAATCTGAATGAGAATATGATTCATAGTGACAAATATCAATCTGTTCGACAGAATATGAAGATTGTGACTCGTTCGCTTCGCCCACTCACCAACAAACTTCATATTCTGGCTCAACAGGCTAATACTGTTGGTATCAATCAATTCACATTCAGATAACACATACATCTCGTATGCTGAAACAAATATCGTACACGATAATTATATGCACGTATTACACATTTATGCATTGATAGTGTGCAATGTTATTCAATTAATGTAAGCCTTATATGTATAAAACTGTAATGATGAGAACGGTCATAACAGATAACTTGATTTTCCTTTCAGGGATTTGAAAAAGACAAATGTTACATCGCATCTCAAGGTAATTATGCACTGTTAGTGGTAGAATATCATAGGTTATACATACCGTATGTTTTGTGAATTTATATATCTAAGCATGAATTCATCAGTAACAACCTTTACTATTATCTCCCTTCTAGTTCACTTTCCTTAGAGACAAAATAGATAGAAATATCGATATGGAATTTAGTGCGCACGACGTGTTTCTGGAATAAAGTCTGTAATAAGTTAAAAGTCTGTTGGAACAAGTTAACCAAGGGCCTAGAACAGTATGACAAAACTCGTCTAAGGTCACCTCTGTCTGATGGAACAGAACCCTAGTTTTATTAATAATAACATTATCTATTAACCGTAAACTTCAATAATAGATATATCTAGTAAAAATAACTTTTATATTTAGATTATTATCATCTCATTGTAAGTTTCACCAATAGATAAATCTAGTAATTCCTGTCAGGGCCGAAACACTGATAGGGAAGATAATGCCCTCGAGACTAATAGTAAACCCGCAGAGGATATATGAATAACATTTCTGCTACAAATTATAAAAAAATATTACTTTTAAATTTAGATTATTATCATATAATATGAGAGAGGCAACCTGTTTGAAGGACGAAGTCCTAAAATTTCAATAATACAATGATCTGTACAAGTTATTATCTTTTATTTTGAATGAATTGTGTAGCCGATTTGTTATGGCTGTTCCGTTAATTTTACCTACTGTACGCCGCTCTACCTTCGGGAGATTCGTAGAAAGAGATTTTTTTATTAGAATTTTATTTCAAGTTTATTTCGATTTTGCATAGAGCAAATAATTAAAGAATTGGGATGTTTTCATTGAAATATATTTCTTTTGCGTTTCTAAATTATCAATTGACCTATTTTTTTAAACTTCCGGTGAACAGATATTTGGCTATCAATTATAGAAGGAACAATCGGACAGCTTACCGTTATAAGGACTTCGTCCTTTAATAGAAACATAGGACGATATATTTTATTAGGTAGAGTGTTGGTGGTCAGATTTATTCGTGGAGGAAACTGGAGTACCGGAGAAAATCATCGAGCTGCCACAAGTCACTGACACATTTTATCATATAATATTGTATCGAGTACGCCTTGCCTGAGTGGGATTCGAGCTCACAACGTCAGTGGAGATAGACACTGATTTGATAGTTAGCTATAAATCCAAAAACTACCATATGACAACAACCACGACCGCCCCAGAACTTATATGCAGTTGCGAAATATCTTTCAATCTCTAGTTAAAACATGGTACCTTATATATATATATATATATAATTGTATTCGCTAAAAATATTGGATTGCATTCCGTATGTTTATTGGATTGTATTACATTATAATATTTTACAGGTCCGACAAAGATTACTATTCCAGATCATTGGAGAATGATTTGGCAGAACAACGTCAACAAGATTGTTATGTTGACAAATCTAGAAGAATCGGGAAAGGTTATTAATTTATACTTTTTATTTCAATTTCTAGATTGTTGATTTACAGCTTTGTTTGCCTTCCGTGTGTTAAAAGTCAAATTTTTATCAATTATGCTCATGATAATTGCATGCTTTGTTTTAAATATATGAACACGTATAAACGTTTAATTATCTTGCTGCTTATTCATTTTTAGTATATGTTAATTTGATTGAGATATCTAATTTGCATCACTGGGTCCATACCTCAGCTGGTGGACTATTAGTCCCGAAAGATATTATCTACCCAACACTCCATGTTTCCCCACAAGTGGGGTTTATCATATATATTTATTATTGAAATCTACAGTTTCTAAATAATGTAATTATTATTAGAAATAAGGTTCTCCTTTCTTAAGCACAGATGACCTTATTCTACATTTGCTATCATTTTTGGACTCTTGGTCTCAAAATATCCTAAATTATTTAAATTTCTATTTGCTTTATGTTGGGCGTTCCGGGAGCGTGCCTTGCGCACTAATTCGATATCTCCGTTCTTATTACATAACTATTTGTATTTGTATTATGACGTGATGTGTATGGGCTTATACCACTCTACGTTTAGTATGTATAATGAACATATGGCTCTCTAAATTAAGATATACTTATTTTAACTTTTTATATTTTATATCTATTTAGACTAAATGTGATAGATACTGGCCAGTTGGTGGTAAGTCAATGACACATGGAAACCTTTTCCTGACACTATTGACTGAAAAGGAAAGAACAGCTTATGTAACAAGGGAAATATCTGTTGTGAACAAAAAGGTTTGATGAGTATTACATAATTGTTTTTTTTTTATTTTAGATAACCTACCCCTCCTCCCCCCCCCCCCCCCCCAAACAAAAAGATAAATATAGTAGATATGTCAAGAATATACGTGTTTTCGACAGGCTGTTTGCATTTGAAACAACACAATAAATATGGTCAAAAGTATGCCTGTATTTAAATTTAAAACTTTTGAAATAGTTAATATATGTTCAACAACACTTCTAACAATATTTCACTTATATCCTTAAAGTCCGTTTATGTGTAGGGAAACCTTTAATCCAATCGGCTGCCACACGTCACTGGCAAGTTAATCATCCACATAATATTATCTAGTATATTCCTCACAAGCTTTACTATCGGTAGGTGTTGATTGATAGGTAGATGTACATGTAATTACCCACCATACAAATAATGTCCTGTTGACAAGCCGATTTTGGAAGACCCATTAAGTCCTATAATGATGTAAATGTGTTTATTTGTTAATCTACCTTACATATATAACAAATGGCTAACATTGTGCATACCCTGTCATCGATATCTTTGAATCTTCTTTTCCAACGTGTTCCTTATATCAATTGACAACGTGAATAAGTTTATTTTGTAGATATTGAATTCTAACATGGCGTCCTTCATTGAAGGTTAGTGTAATCTTGTTATGTCCATTACTGACTTCTACTTTAAAAACATTATTAAGATTTTTCCTACTATAATTGGAATAATTCATGGAAGCCATAGTGTGTATAACATTATATCATGGGTTATGTTATTATCATTACATTTTATCCCTCGCCATAGCTTCGGATGAAATGCTTACCCAAATAATGTTTCTCAATTAAAGCTGGATGCAAACGTTTGCTTCTATTAACTAATTCGTTATTATTACAATACGATTATTAACATTTAATCTACTAAATTCTAGACAAAAGAGAAAAGAGTTGTAACCCAGCACCACTTTACAGCTTGGCCAGATCATGGAACACCGGATCCACTTTATCTAGTACTGTTTCACAGACATGTGGCGACAGACTATAATCAAACGGAAAGTAGTCCACTTTTGGTTCACTGCAGGTACACATGTGGTGTTTAAATTCAAAATATATCGACACCTAATATATGGCATATTTATATATTATTAAATTGATTACACAGGGGAACACATTGTACTTCGATCTTTTGATCTTAATAAATCATGTCATGCAATATATGTGTTGTGTTGCATATGATAGCGTGTGGTGCAATGGTAAGGTATGTCCAAACCATTATAGTATGCTTTGGACGCAATCATATTTATCCGGGGATGTGGTGTATTGTTCATAGAATGACTACAGACATTACATATTTAATATTCTAATTCAATTTGTTTGTATGATCTGATTTGATTGGTTCTATTGTACGTAAAATTATCAATCTACCTGTCGTAACTAAGAGGTTCAGCTGGAAGGATCCACCATCTTGAAAACGTGAAATCGTACATGTCATATTTACAACAATACACACAAATAATTCAGTTACATTTGATCAAAATTGAAGCATACACGAAGCCAAACGTATGATCTTCAAGTTTCTAACTAGAAGTCTTCAAATGACGTCAACAACATTTCGCGGAATTTTTATTTGTGTAACTTTTAGACTCAGGGAATTGTAAGAATTCACTTTTATGTTCATCATTGCAATAGAAGGGAGAAACCTGTAATGTATGTTAAGCTTTGCGGACATAAATCTTGGTTTTACAGTCGCAAATATCCGTTTACATAGCTCCGCTGTGCGTCACAAGGTATGCTCAATTTGCGACTCCAAAGCCGACGATTTACGTCCACAAAGCTTAAAATACAATACAATTATCTCCTAATTATATTTTAGGTTATGATTATAACATGTAACCTCGGTTAATTTGATCCAGGCCCTCCCCACCCTGATGACTAGATGTCCATGAGCAATATAGATGTAAATAAACAATTTAAACCTTGCACTGATTCACCTCCACTCAAACAAACCACACAATATAACAAGCGTGGAATTACTTTATAAACATCATCAGTACAATAGTAGAGTCAGTGAATGTTCGTTCACTTAAAATAGTATATACCTATTACAGTGCTGGCATTGGTAGAACCGGGACATACATTGCACTAGATGCTTTGTTGGAGGAAGGACGTACTACTGGCTATGTTGATATTGCCAAGTTTCTAATGAAAATGAGATACAGTCGTATGAATATGATCCAGACTCCTGTAAGTAAAAACATATATTTGTCAAACGTGTCATACCCATATATTAATGTTACTATGTCTGCTTCACATTACGATGGGGGCCGTCGTGATCGTATGGTAGTTGGATTAACAGCCACCTATGCAATCAGTTCCAATCACCACTAACATTATGAGTTCGAACCTCACTCACGCTAGGTGTACTCGATACAACATTGTGTGATAAATCTTGTCAGTGACTTGCGACAGGTGGTGGGTTTTCTCCGAGTATTTCGGTTTTTTCCTCCAAGAAAACTGACCGCCACGGTATAACTGAAGTGTTGTTGAAAGTGGAGTTAACCACCATAACCTAACGGCACCCTAACCTCAAATTACGCCGAACATTGCAATAAGTCATTGCATATGTGTAATGAATCAACATATATTTTACAGCATCAATACGTCTGTCTTCACTACGCTTTACTGGAAGCGTTTACAATGAAGGACACCAGTATACGGATAGAGAAGTTCGATGAAGTATGGAGGGATATCCAGTCAGACAAACGTCCCATTAATCATCAAAGGATTAACGAAGAATTTAAGGTACGGAGTCAATGGAACAGTGCATAACTTATCATCGGGTTTGTTACTAGCGTAACACGACGGGTATCACTAGTGGAACATGAACTTCGTATCCTTCCAGAGCACATGCGTCAATACCCGGTTTTAAGTGGGAGTTCGTGTTACTCGATCTATGATTTTCTGTGAATTAATTTGTAGATCGTTTGTTTGTTGTTTTGTCCTTTTTCATTTGCCCATTGCGTTGTCTATCCTTCTTTGATTTACGGATTCTGATTAACCAATTGGTTATCTTCAAACTCATCTTCAACGTTCATAGATATTTCACTTACTATGAGGCATATTCAAATATTTATTTATCCAGAAGTCGTTTTTCACGATAGTTACAATGCTTTAGTATAACAGATTATAATTATATTTATGTAACAATATATTTCTCACTTAATCAATGAACGCTAGAGTTGCAACCAAAAATGGACAATCCAGAGAAACTGCCAACATACACAAGACGTAGAAAAACAAAACACCACTACATGCACATATAACGTAAATAAGATACGAGCCCTTCTAATATCTCATGTTTTATGCAACCATTTTTAGATGTTGGAAGCCAAGAAATCTGAGCACAGATCGCCGGAATATATTGCAGCCATGAGCACCGAGAACATCAATAAAAACAGAAATCGAAAAAGTGTTGCCAGTGAGTATTATTAGATTAATAAGAAATGTTGTATTACATGTATTGGTCTGCGAATAATTCATGTTATATACACAATGCTCTGTGATGTATCTGGTAAATAGTTTTACTTTAGGTACCAGTCGAGCACACTTCGTGTTGTGCTGTGTGAACATACTCCTCATTAGTGAAAGGGTATATGTTATTGTAGATATTATGTTATTATTCTATAATAAACTACAATGATCTAACATGTGGGATAATCAAAGGTAAATTGTAATGATAACCCATAGATTCAATATGCTTACTTAATACAAGATTTGAATATCCATTGGTATTTCATAGAAAGTAATTACTGGTATGTTCTTCAGTAGTCCGAGATTCCTCTGTCGTTTAACGGCATTTATAAAGTTGCTGTAGCCGTTCAACGTCAGAGGGTAATATATACGGAAAACAGCGGATTTGCCTCACCAGCTCTAGGATCGGCACATTTCCACGTTTCGTGGCTATCGGATTTTATTTTCTATCAGAAACCCTTATATAAATCGCTTCACCAATCATTTTTCTATTCATTCAAAACCATCTTACCCTCAGAAAGTGGTGTTACACTCCATTACAGCACGATTTTGCCTTAGATCCTATTATTCCGCCATTTGACTTCCATTTTCGAATATACAAACGTGATCTCGCGATACTAACTGAATGATAACAGTAACGCATTGCATGATGGGAGCTACTTAATTCAGCGCACCAAATTATTTGGGCATTATTTGCATACGTAAACAACATTCAAATCACATGGAAGACCATACATTTAAGCGTATTCTACAGGACAAACAGTCCATCTATAGATCAAAGCAGAGCAGAAGGAAATAATACAGAATGTGTTGGAAAGAAAAGATTCAATGGCAGAGTGTTGCCAATGGGCTTCGGAAAGAGCATGTGTTACGTCCCCCTTTTTTGGACAAGGTACTACATCATTTTTTTTTCTTATGGTTATCTGTAATTCACTATTGCTGCTAAAATCATTACCAATCAATATAATCAACTGTATTAAATTTTATGTTAATTGTTCTGCCTTAACAGGCGTGTATGATTGGCAATACAAATATGTGTTTGTTTGTTTATATGCAAATCATCTCCCATGATACATTGCGGTAATCGTGGTTTTCTCGTAGTCACGTGACAAATGTTTGAAAAATGGAAGACAAATGGCGGAATCATAGAATCTAAGGCAAAATCGTGCTGTAATGGAGTGTATCACCACTTTCTGAGGGTAAGATGGTTATGAATGAATAGAAAAATGATTGGTGAAGCGATTTATATAAGGGTTTCTGATAGAAAATAAAATCCGATAGCCACGAAACGTGGAAATGTGCTGACCCAGAGTTGGAGAAGCAAATCCGCTGTTTTCCGTATGTATTGCCCTCTGACGTTGAACGGCTACAGCAACTTTATAAATGCCGTTAAACGACAGAGGAATCTCGGACTAGTTCTTCAGTATTTGACATCCTGATCACAAATAGAGAAAACAATAATGGAGAAACGTGAAATTGTTTGCTCCTTTCATTTTTAAAACACAGTAATATCTCATCACACTTATTGTTTGTTTGTTTGTGTGATGGTGTTTAGCGCCACTTTCAACAATATTTCAGCTATACCATGGCGGCCAGTTTTATTGGTGGGGAGGGGGGGACCGGAGGACCTGGGGAAAAAACCAACTGCCTTTCGCAAGTCACTGACAAACTTTATCACATAATGTTGTACACCTCGCCCTGATCGAGATTCGAACTCAGAACATCAGTAGTGATATATACTGATTGCATCGGTAGTTGTAAATACCACTACCATTCATTCACAGCCCCGACGGCCCCCATAATGAGCCATTCACGTGGTTCATTTAAATTTAAAACCACTAATACAAGACTACGACACGACATAAGATTATGGAGATGTATGTACTAGTGTGAATATGGCTCGGTTAAAACCGAGTCGATGTGATTATTAAAACAAAACATCTTTGAATAAAGATACCTGGTCTTCATTATTAATATTATTTATGTTATTCAGCGTGAAACACAGTTGTCATTACATTAATGGAACGATTTATTGTGATACAACAATATATCAATATTTATTTTATGTATAATTACACCTTATATAAGAATCCTGGATTTTGATTGGTTAATAGCCGGTGTATTCTTCATGTATTTTCATATTTAGGATTAATTTCGCTCATTTTTTCCGGTGACGAGGTATTTACATGAGGATTTATCTTTTTTTCTCTCCGTGTCGTGGTATTTGCGAAAACGTATTTTACCTTTTTACTCTCGCGTGCCTGAAACCGCCAAATTCATTCGCAATATTTCCTCTTTACCTTTATGCGTAAGGTATCGTGATTAATCAAATCTGAAAACCGGAAGTTTTCCGATGTTAACGGAATACCCATAAAAAATAACAAAAATACAAATTCCTCAAAAGTTTTATAACAAGTTAAAACGTTCCTGACAAAAATAATAAAAACAGAATATTCCTGAAAACGACAAGCAAATGGTATTATAATATTTATTTAGCCAGTGTTCTAAATACTATTCGATGTAATTAAACAGATATATCATATTGGGAGGGGTATTTGCTAAAATTTCCAGTCTTGAGATCGGGAAATTGTTCTTCTCTCGACTGGTATTTTTCGCAAGTACCCCTTCCAAGCATGATATATCTTTTCATAATCCGTGTTACCGTATCCATGGATTAAGATACAGTTTAGTATTTGTGAAATGTCTTAGTGATGGATTATTTCATAATATAGATATGTATAACAAAAAGACAGACCAATACACACCTGCATGGTGTTTCCGCATTTGTCATAGGTTTATTACACGATATTTAATGTTCACCGGAAGTGGACACCTTCGTAAATGTAACAATCACATATATATTTACGGTTTTGTATATCAATTGACTGTTGAAATATTGGAACCCATCGTTTGTTGACTAATGCTATTTTTCATTACAGTGGACAGTACAAGGCTGTACCTTATGACGTTTGAGAAAGGAAGATCAAACTTTATTAATGCAGTTCAGGTTCCTGTATGTAAACTTACAGTAATATGTCCATATCAGTTTTATATATTGTGTATTTTCATATAGTTAGTATATTCTTGAATCTTGATTAAATATCAATTGAAGTAAACCGCGTCGGTGGTGTAATGGCTAGTGTGGTTGATTCGAGCCTCGGTGGTGTAATAGATAGTGTGGTTGATTCGAGCGTCGGTGGTGTAATGGCTAGTGTGGTTGATTCGAGCGTCGGTGGTGTAATGGCTAGTGTGGTTGCCTCGAGCGTCGGTGGTGTAATGGTTAGTGTGTTTGATTCGAGTGTGGTTTATCGTGGGTTGGTGTCCAGATCGGGCAAATCCTCAAACTATAACATTGGTATGTGTTGCTTCACAGCATCCATTATAAAGGAGAAAGAGGAAAGAAGAGCAAAAAAGTGTTGGTTCGAACTGAAGATGGCTATTATGTTGGAAAAGAAGTGGTAATTCAGGTAACACAAAATGATATGTATGTATCATTCTACGACTTTCAATGTTTTGTCTGTCACCGTTTCCTTTGAACATTGAAACACTGGCATTCGAATGGATTCTGAGCATTATCGATATACACTTGAATAACAGCTTTAGAAGTTCATTCAAGTTAACAAATTATAATTTTCATCTGTTGCTTTTCCACATATTTTGATAAGAACACTGTGATTTGCCCATGATTATGGATTAATTCACGTTTATTAAATCACGTTTAATATAGCTACCAATCGTAAGTAAACGTTAGAGAATACCGAATGGGGCAATAATAAATGGCCATTCAGGCGAAACTGACAAGATAGGGCTCACAAGACGAAGACAAGCAAATGAAAATAACAACACAATGTGTATTGGACACCACTATGCACAAACAAACACAAAAAAACGTAAATAAGACATGAGTCCCCTACAAAGCACTGGAGATAAAGACGAATCGGACATCGTTTTTATTCTAGTTAGAATACAATTTATCTGGAGTTTATGGGTGATTATTGTTATTAACATTATTTAAATTATTTCAGTCATACACAAATTTTGTGGGGTATCTAGCAACACAGTTACCACTGTCAGACACTAAAGTAGATTTCTGGACCATGATTAGAGATCACAGTTCGTCAACGATCGTCTTAATCCTGAATGATAGCAAAGAGGTATACAATCACAAACAATTAACAAGGCATACAGTGAATTTTTGTGAAAACTTTAGATGGTTGAAACTGAATGTTTTTCGTAATATGGGCAATTAATCAACATTTCAGCTATGTGATTGCGCTCTATTTCGTTGGTTGTGGAACTTTGAGTATCTTGAGACATCTACCTACTGTCTAATATAACTCACTTACCTTGTATCGAGTGCTCATCGCCATTAGTTGGAATTTAACTTTCTCCACTCTACGGATAATTGGCACTAATTGCATATGTAGATGTAAATCCAACAGACATACGATCATATCCATGACTACCTCACCGATCACTTCTAGCATTAAATATTGACTTAATATATAGTGGTTGTTTAGGTTTTTGAATCTCAAATTTCCTCTTTGAAACATCTCGTCAATATCAGGAAACTTTGAAGATACTAAAATAGTATTCAGAAGCCGTACATCACAGAAGTACAGACAATATATTAGCCAATCAGAAGCCGTACATCAAAGAAGCATAGACAATATATTGGCCAACATAAAAGTTTAAACAATGATCTACACAACACTACACAGACAATATATTAACCCAAAGAAAAGGACAAACAATGATCTTCACAACACTACGCAGACAATATATTGACCCAAAGAAAAGGACAAACAATAATCTACACAACGCTACGCAGACAATATATTGACCAAAAGAAAAGGACAAACAATGATCTACACAACACTACGTAGACAATATATTGACCCAAAGAAAAGAACAAACAATGATCTACACAACGCTACGCAGAAAATATATTGACCTAAAGAAAAGGACAAACAATGATCTACACAACACTACGCAGACAATATATTCACCCAAAGATAAGGACAAACAATGATCTACACAACACTACGGAGACAATATATTGACCAAAAGAAAAGGACAAACAATGATCTACACAACACTACGCAGACAATATATTGACCAAAAGAAAAGGACAAACAATGATCTGCACAGCACTACGCAGACAATATATTGACCAAAGAAAAGGACAAACAATGATCTACAAAACATTACACAGACAATATATTGACCAAAAGAAAAGGAAAAACAATGATCTACACAGCACTACACAGACAATATATTGACCAAAAGAAAAGGACAAACAATGATCTACACAACACTACACAGACAATATATTGACCAAAAGAAAAGGACAAACAATGATCTACACAGTACTACGCAGACAATATATTGACCAAAAGAAAAGGACAAACAATGATCTACACAACATTACACAGACAATATATTGACCAAAAGAAAAGGACAAACAATGATCTACACAACACTACGCAGACAATATATTGACCAAAAGAAAAGGACAAACAATGATCTACAAAACACTACACAGACAATATATTGATAAAAAGAAAAGGACAAACAATGATCTACACAGCACTACGCAGACAATATATTGACCAAAAGAAAAGGACAAACAATGATCTACACAACATTACACAGACAATATATTGACCAAAAGAAAAGTACAAACAATGATCTACAAACACTACACAGACAATATATTTATCAAAGGAAAAGGACAAACAATGATTTACACAGCACTACACAGACAATATATTGATCAATAGAAAAGGACAAACAATGATTTACACAACACTACACAGACAATATATTGACCAAAAGAAAAGGACAAACAATGATCTACACAGCACTACACTGACAATATATTGATCAAAAGAAAAGGACAAACAATGATCTACACAACACTACGCAGACAATATATTGACCAAAAGAAAAGGACAAACAATGATCTACACAACACTACACAGACAATATATTGACCAAAAGAAAAGGACAAACAATGATCTACACAACACTACACAGACAATATATTGACCAAAAGAAAAGGACAAACAATGATCTACACAGCACTACACAGACAATATATTGACCAAATGAAAAGGACAAACAATGATCTACTCAACACTACACAAACAATATATTGACTCAAAGAAAAGGACAAACAATGATCTACACAACACTACACAGACAATATATTGACCAAAAGAAAAGGACAAACAATGATCTACACAACACTACGCAGACAATATATTGACCAAAAGAAAAGGACAAACAATGATCTACACAACACTACGCAGAAAATATATTGACCAAAAGAAAAGGACAAACAATGATCTACACAACACTACACAGACAATATATTGACCAAAAGAAAAGGACAAACAATGATCTACACAGCACTACACAGACAATATATTGATCAAAAGAAAAGGACAAACAATGATCTACTCAACACTACTCAAACAATATATTGACTCATAGAAAAGGACAAACAATGATCTACACAACACTACACAGACAATATATTGACCAAAAGAAAAGGACAAACAATGATCTACACAACACTACGCAGACAATATATTGACCAAAAGAAAAGGACAAACAATGATCTACACAACACTACACAAACAATATATTGACCCAAAGAAAAGGACAAACAATGATCTACACAACACTACACAGACAATATATTGACCCAAAGAAAAGGACAAACAATGATCTACACAACACTATACAGATATTATATTGATGAAAAGAAAAGGACAAACAATGATCCACACAACACTACACAGACAATATATTGACCCAAATAAAAGGACAAACAATGATCTACACAACACTACGCAGACAATATATTGACCAATAGAAAAGGACAAACAATGATCTACACAACACTACGCAGACAATATATTGACCCAAAGAAAAGGACAAACAATAATCTACACAACGCTACGCAGACAATATATTGACCAAAAGAAAAGGACAAACAATGATCTACACAACACTACGTAGACAATATATTGACCCAAAGAAAAGAACAAACAATGATCTACACAACGCTACGCAGAAAATATATTGACCTAAAGAAAAGGACAAACAATGATCTACACAACACTACGCAGACAATATATTCACCCAAAGATAAGGACAAACAATGATCTACACAACACTACGGAGACAATATATTGACCAAAAGAAAAGGACAAACAATGATCTACACAACACTACGCAGACAATATATTGACCAAATGAAAAGGACAAACAATGATCTACACAACACTACGCAGACAATATATTGACCCAAAGAAAAGGACAAACAATGATCTACACAACACTACGCAGACAATATATTGACCCAAAGAAAAGGACAAACAATGATCTACACAACACTACACAAAAAACTACAGATTATGCAACACTAACCCCACAAAGATGACGAATTGTATTTGTTTTATGTAAATCAATTGATACATTAAGTTTATGCTTTTATTGTATGGAAAAATAACTTTTCCTATGCTATATGATAACATATCTACTAGGTTTCTTTATATATATATATATATATATTAATCTTTCCAGGCTGATCTGGTTTATACAACATCGACAGATTCCTTTTCTTGTGGTCATTTTACCATGAAAATTACACAACGAGAGCAAGGAGAACTTAACATTACAGAGGCGACCCTGATTATGTCCAAGAAGGTGATATATTAAGGATATACTTCTGAGGCATTTCATCAACTATATTTACAAATGTACAATTTCGTGATTTTGTTTTATCAGAAACGTTATTTACAAGGTATTTTGTAATATAAATGACGTTCTCGTGGAAAGCAGAGCATGTTGATTGGATGACAGATGTATCCTGTCATTCAATGAATGGTTTTTTTTTAATGTTGATCAATGAATATCGTATTTTTTCTTTATATCACACATTCAGTTTCCAAAATCGTATGTTTTGATACTCGTCTCTGGATTGTCCATTCTTGGTTAATTTTCGGTTTTAGATAACGTTTATTTCCCTGGATGGTCAATTCTTGATTGCCCCTTCAGTTATCGCTAACGTGTATTTAACATTAAGCATCAAATGTATTTTAAATTTTCTTTTCATAATTGGAAGAAAACATAATGTATATTGCAATTATCAGTTCACTGGGAGATAATCACATTTGTGCTGCAATGGTGAAATCATAAGAACATACACTGTATTGGAATCAAAAGACATTATTCAAATATTACTATTTAAATTTAGCTAACATATTTCTTTTCCTTGAAATACATTTCAGGACGATAAACCAAAAGAAATAACCATATACCAAACCGTGTGTGAAAACATGCCAGATCCTAAAGTTTTGTGCAGACTGGTTGATTTAATATCTACAAGAATCAGTATGTCTCGTGATCCAATTACTGTTGTCAGTAGGTAGGTAGATACACCTTCTAGTCGACAAAATAGCAACAAGTAGCAGTGTGTTGAGTTATCAATTTACATGGGGATCCAATTGTAGCTTGGTTTGGTTTATGGTGTTTAGCGTCACTTTCAACAATATCTCAGTTATATCGTGGCCGTCAACTACCATACGATCACAACCACGACAGCCTCCAATCCAATGGTGTATGAACATTTGGAGAATATGGTACATGTATATACACACATCAGTACACAGAAAAATGCAGCGTTTGATTCTAATGTACTTTTTTCATTATTTTTTTCTTTGAATTGGAATAAAAACAACGTAAATCAGATTGATATCATTTTCATGTATTGGAGTATTTTATTGTCATGTGTCAAAAAAATCATTGGATTTAGGTATGGAAAGTGATATTCCCGAATGAAACGTCCAATGTCTTAGTTATTACCATGATCTGGAACAAGGTGGTATGTTCGTTCATATAAACTGGATGACTACTATTGTGTTTGTTTTCTTGCCTCAATTCCATGCTATCGATGCCATAATAACAAGTCTAAATGTCGCTGTTTCTATGGTATTGCTTCAGCTTCAAGTTATGAGGAGGTTCCAGCTTATCATTTCGAGAACCAGATCTTACAGATGGTTTTTATGGGTGTTATATGAGTTGTCCGATTCTTTGTTGTTTTTCGTTTGTTCCCCTCTAATTGTCTCCAGAATTATATTTTAACGATACATTTTATCAAATAGTTCTAACTCTCGCAACTCATGAGATTTGGCCCCGAACCAGCAAATAAAAAGCATGCAAAAGCACTACTCTGATTGGCTTGAAATCATTCGTTAATGACTAGAAACCAACACTGACACATACCATGGTAGGGCCATGATATAACCCGATTAATGTATACATGAACTCAACATGTGTACTATGCCGTCTCCATTAGAATCGTATATATCCATGTTATTAACAGTTATGCTTATGTCTCCAACAGTGATGGTGCAAAGAATTGTGGGTTGTTCTGTACATTTACCAATGCAGTATCCAGTATGAAGATCGACGAGACAGCAGATATCTTCCAGCTTGTACGGCTTCTGCAGTTAAGACGTCCTGAGTGTTTTGCAGACTTTGTAAGTATTAATCTATGTTTAACATGTTCTTATTATTTTTTCATTACATTAACACTAGTTCTCTCATGATGGGGTTATCATTTTTGGTAGCCATTTAATTGAAATGCACCATTTTTTTTACTATTTTGTATTAATTTCAAGATATTGAAAATAAGGAATTGTCTATTATCTGTATCTTTGTCTATTCTTTCATTCCTAGCCATTTTATGGAAATAATGTTGAAATAACAATGGTCTGCAATTCAGATTAAATCAATAAACAAAAATAAGACCACATCAACCTGGTCCTGGTTTGAGACTGACACACAGATGTGGTGGGTTACAACCTAAACATGTTTTACCTTTTCACCTATCACCTTTAAGTATCCTCTCTGTCACAGATGACCACGGATATGGTCAGAAACGCGTTGTGTGGACTGAATTCAAAATACACCTTTTTACTCTGAATGTTGTAGTAAAATTCCCGTCATTTGCCATGGCTTATCCTTGGATCTTTAACAAGAGTACCACGATTGGTGCCACTAGTGGAACAATATACAATTATTGCCTGCACTTAAGGTGAACATCATAATTATTCACCCGAGAGGTGTTGTTTTCCCGAGGGCTTTGGTGCAGGCAATAATTGCTTTAATATACCGAAACTCTATTTATAACAATGTTGGATGCAATAAACACTTATTTGTGTGTTTTTATCTTGTGTTTTCATAAACTACATATTTGTGTTTTTAACTTCTGGTCAGGATTGTAATTCCGGAATGCAAAAACGGATGCATTTCCGGACAGACATGGAAAATAACATTTGTCTACCGGTGAACAACAGTGATGTTTCCCTGGGGTACCAATTTTGTAAAAACATCGCTTTTATTTTATATATAATATATAATGTAAGGTATAATAATAATGTTTACCTTTCCTGTTGAACATGTGCAATATAATTTGTTCATACAATGACAATTTGCTACATTAGCTAAGCTTAAAATTAAAACTATGTTGTCTTTATTACAGGCGGAATACCGTCTTTGCTATGAAGCTTTGAACATCTACATAGAATCTTCAAATGTGTATGCCAACTTCTAAGTCATTGCAAACCAGTTGAAATAAAAGACAACGACGTTTGTTATGAAATAACAGATAATCGATTGACTTTACTTATTCACCTTTACTGAAGATGATTACACTTTTTGCAAAATGGAAACACCCTTCAAATAGATAGCTATATTATAATCTAGAAACCATGCACATATTTTTTTATTATTAAAAATTCTTGGTCAGTTGAGGAAAGTGAACCTCCTTACTGCATAAAGTACTTTACACAATTCCTTTTGTTCGATAAATATTATTCTGTATGTAAGGTTACTTATCCCTTATGACAAATGATGTAATTATAAAACTTTTAATTAGCAATGATATAACCGGTGACATTTAATGATTTACCAATAATCAAATGTGTTTATTTAGCTGTTTTCTTAGTTAATTATAATATGATTAAATTAATCGTTAAAAATTGTAACACAAAAAAAGCATTAGTATTACAAAGAATCGAAAATGTCTTTCTTTAGATTATTTTTCTAAAAATTATATATATTAAATGTGTTTATTTGGATTTGGTTTTTTATTGAAGTATAATATGATTAAAGTACGGATTGAAACATTAAAAAAATTGTATTACGAAGAGCTGAGAATGGTTTCTTTGATCATTTTTCTAAAAATTATATTACATCCAAACTAATACATGATCACTCGCTCAGTACCTTAAATTATATTTATTATTTGTTTATTTAGTTATTTAGTTATAAGATCATTTAGATATTGAGGGCTTTCCTTATTTATAATTGTAAATGCTTCAATAACTATTATACGCATACGCCTAACTTTTAAAGAATGTTATTCTGATTTAGCAAGAAGTTCTTTATTCACATTTGGAATGGTTTTCATTATCTATGAATATTGCTCGCTTATTCAACTTTTGATTAAAATATATAAAATATAATGTTTTGTCTTCTTCTAGTTACTTGCGTTGGAATTACACAGTGTGCACACATCATATTACACTAAATGTATTACATCGCATCGTTTTGTAGTCGGTTATATGTTGATGAAATTCGTTGCTTGGTGAAAGCCACAACTATATAGTGTTAGAAAAATATCTTCACTCATATATAATGTCTAGTCATGTGGTTGGTTATGTGGTTCGACATGACGATTTAACCTTCGTAATGCACAAAACATTTGTAGAATCAAATGTTCAAGAAACAAAATTTATTTACTAAACGAGAGATGCACCGGATCATCAATAAAACATCTCTACTGCGTTGGTGGCAATCTTGGATTTCATTCATAATGTTGTTTCAATAAGTTTTGTAGTTTCTGAAAAGGGTTGACTAATATTCTGTCAGTTGCGTACAGATGAAGAAAGATGGTATTGGCAATTAAATCTTGGTTCAAGGTTGACCATCGTTTTACTATTCAGAATTCAGAAAATGGCAAAACCATCGGCTGACTTTCATACCACTAATATTCTACATATGACAACGTCTGTGTCACAACGATTACAAATAGTATGCGTATTGTTCAAGATAATTGATTTCTGCGTGATAACGCTGTTCGACTGGTTATATGTGATTGTTGGCATTTTGTGCACATGTGGAAAACACTTGCATATGACAGCTATTTCAGCCAGAAAAATGGGCTGTCATATATTTGTGGATTTTTTTGTTTTTCATTTTAATATATATTTCCCAAATATTTCCATATTATTTTTTTTCCTGTGTAAGTGTCCATCTTGGATTTCCGCTCGACTTTAAATGGCGCCCAATAAGCATTTATTTATTGTATATAAGTTTCGTAGTTTCCGGTAACGAGTTGTTTATGAATATGTTCCAATATTGTCCCATTTTAAAATTGTCTCCTGTGCTGGTAGTGATCTTGAACCCATGATGAGGACTAAAACACATACTTTGGAAGAGAACCCTTATGTGTTCATTCACAAAGCCTAAATGTGTTTGACATTTTCTGATAATAAGGACGCATTTCTGGTCCTGGTATTCATATTAAATGTCAAGTCGACATAAAAATAACTAAATCTAGTAGAGATCCCAGAACTAAAGTATACGGGTACATTATTGTATATATCTTATACATGACATTAGAATGAGAAAACTGTAAAATGTTGTAAGAAATGTCTGAACATAACCAGACAATTGCAATCAAAAGTAAACGTGAAATTAACACAGCGAGATAAACAAATCGGTGTTTCTGTTTCACTAGAAACAAAGATGACGACCATGTATGTATGAAAAGAAAGTTAAACAGTTGATTGTCATCAATTCTACAAATATCAACAAAACAAAAGAAAGGTTAATCAGTTGTTGTCAACAATTCTACCAATACCAATCGTTCATCTTCACTCACTGAACACAAAATACATTTTTGGAAGTCCAGTCCGTGGCTTTGAACAAGTACAAATATGTGGTGGGCCTAAACCGTTCAATTGGACCCAAACCTCCCTCTTGATAACTTGATATTCAACGGCAATACAACAGGAATGCTAAATCTCAGTAAGGAAAGTCAAGACAGTATCCATTCATTCCTATTGTCAAAGGAGAATACAAGAAAAAGCATGATTGCTGATATTTACAGTTCCTAAATAATGTAATTATTAATAAAACTGAGATTTTCCTTCCGAGGGTATACGCGACTTTAGCCGATTTTGGTTTTCCTGTTTAGACCTTTTAATTTTAATTTTAGTGCTCCTGACATTCAAAATGATTTGGCTTTCCGATCTTTCGATGTGGAGCGTACCTGATGAAGGTTATTCCAGAAACGTGTCGTACGTACTAAGCATGATATCTACGTTTTTACTATGGATATTGTGGTGGAGCATAATATTGGATATCCAGTGCAAAAGAGTAGGAATAGAAATAAAAACCATCAATGAAATATTTGGTAAAATTTGTTCATGTGACAAGGAATATTAGTATTGCAACTTTTTTCGGTTACATCTGAGGTGACATTTGTACAATATTTCTTCTGAATAATGACACATAACATAGAACAGCACTTCCAAATCAAACCTCAGACTAATGGTTTAATTGGAACACGTTAGCAAACTGTATCGCATAAGGTACACAAACACTTTTTTCCTGTGGGGAAGAGTGTTAACATTCGGGTCACATCCTCGTCCTGATAAACGTATCACCGTAATGTTAAGTACATAGAAACAATATAATTCATGGCTATGATGTTAGTAAGGCAGCATTTATCAATCCATATAAAGTTAATTAGTCAATGTTAATGTTACATGTTATTTCAGGTATTATGGTTTATTTATTGTGTAATTATTATTATCTGTAATATTATAGCACTAAATTGACCAGAGTTTTCTCAACGTTCTTGCTTTTCACTAAGTTATTAATTACGCGCTTGGTGAAAGGGTATTGCATTCATTAACTATGCTTTTGGTGGCAGAAACTCACTAATTGTGTTGCCAATATTGCCTGGTACTATTTGAAATATTGAATTTTCCCATATTAAATAATTGTGTCATTGTTCAGAGGAGACATTGTACAGTCATTTCAGGGGTTACCGAAAAATGTTGCAATACATATAGTCAATGTCACATATATCAATTTACCAAAATGTTGTATTTATGCTTAATATTCCCATTCCTACCGGGTCCGGGTGGCTCAGTGAGTTAGGTGGTTGGATCTAATAGTTCATGCAAGCCTATCACCAATATGGCGTGGGTTCGCGCCCAGCTTTGTAAATTACAAAAAGGATGCACGCGACTCGCAGCCGCAAGTGATAAAGCTTACCAGTTGCTTGTCCAGGGTCGGTGGTTCTCTCCGGGTACTCCGGCTTCCTCCACCACTAAAACCGGTCGCCATTGTTATAGCTGAAATACTGCTGAAAGTGGCGTTAAAACACAAAAAATAAAAAATAAACCCATTCTTACCCTTTTGCATATTGGAAATCCAATATTATGCTCCAGCACACTGTCTAGAATAAAAACGTAGATATCAAGATTAGTGCGCACGACGCGTTTCTGCGATTACATCCACCAGGTACGCTCAACATCGAAAGATCGGAAAACCATATAATTTAAAGTTTTAGGAGCAATGAAATTAAAAGGCCTCAGCAGGATAGTCAAAATTGGCTAAAGTCACCTATATCTGATGGAGGTGAAACTTAGTTTGATTAATAATTACAATACTTGGGAATGGCAATTTTCAGTAATCATGGTTTGTTTTGTATTCTCCATTGACAATCGGAAAGAATGGATACTTTCTTTTCTTTCTCTACAGATATTTAATATTGCTGTTGTATTGCCATTGGAGATCCAGTTATCAATATGGGAGGTTCGGATCCCGTTGACCTGTTAACCCCGCCACATGCTTGTATCTGTCCCATTCCATGTCCACAATTTCCATCATGTTCTTTGTGTTCAGTGAGTGAAGATGAAATATTGATACTGGTGGAATTGTTGACCTTCACTGCTTACACTTTCTTTTCATTATTACATGGTCGTCATATTTGTTTCTAGTGAAACACCGATTTTTTACCCTGCTGTGTTTATTTCACCTCTACTTTTTTTATTGGAATTCTTTGGGTATTTTCAGACTTTTGTTACAACATTGAGCAGTTTTATCCTTATAATGTCATATAAAAAATAAATACACTAATGTACCCATATACTTTAGTTCTTGGATCTCTACTATATTCTGTGATTTTGATGTCGATTTGAAATTTAACATGGACACCAGAGCCATACATTCGTTCTGAATGTCAGAAAATTTCAAGGACATCTTGACTTTATGAAGGATTACAACAGCATTCTCTTCCAAATACGTGTTTTGGTGCTGATCATAAGTTCAAGATAACAACCAGCTCAGGAGACACTTTTAAAATGAAAAAATATTGGAATAATAAATATATACATCTGGTTATCTAGCAGATTGCTGTATCAACCATAATATGCATTTCCTACAACGTAATTTAAGAGAGACATGCAAGGAACCACCGCTGTCATAAACTAATGCTCGTTCACCACCAGCTCTGCAATGAGTCCATATCACTTCTAATATTTCCAATATATATCCACACCAGTTACGAGCTGTACACGAAACTTCATAAAGTGAGGATTGTTTTCTACCACTAAAGATTTTCAGTTTTCACTAGTCAATGGTGTTTCATCAATAAATGACCAACTACAGTACGATGCGATGTAATACTATTAGTATAATCTACTGTGTGTACACTTTGTGATTACCAACATACATAACTAGAAGAAGACACAACATCACGTTTTATATATTTTAATAAACAAGTTGAATAAGATAATAATAACTACATACATCCTAATGTTTAGAAGAGAAATATAAAAACAGATTAAAGCCGTTATTTAAAGATTACCAATCGCGATTTAAAATCGTCACTCTGAGAATTATTTTCATTAGCCCTATAAATTGTCATGGAATGGGGTTTATATAAATGTTGATATCATAATTTAGTACTCAGACGCATGGCTGGAATAACCTTTATCAGCTACTCTCAAAGTCAATAGAATAACAAACAGAATAATCTAACAGTTTTTGGGAGCAAGATGAAAAAAAATTGCTTTAACATGATTTAATTTAGTCTCCTATGACCGAAGGAGGAGAACATCCTTTTGATAATACTTGTATTCTTTAGGAACTATAAATGTCAATAATCAATATATCAACATTATTTTGATATAACATACCATATAACCGGGTTTAAAGTCATTAATGTCATATTAATATATAGGTATATTTTCAATACACATGTAATACCATTTACCATTCTTTTTAAATGTAATGTACTACCATTCACCATACTTCCTCAATGTTATGTACTACCATTCACCATACTTCCTAAATGTAATGTATTACCATTCACCATACTTCCTAAATGTAATGTACTACCATTTACCATTCTTTCTAAATGTAATGTACTACCATTCACCATACTTCCTATATGTAATGTACTACCATTTACCATTCTTTCTAAATGTAATGTACAACCATTCACCATACTTCCTAAATGTAATGTACTACCATTCACCATACTTCCTAAATGTAATGTACTACCATTCACCATACTTCCTAAATGTAATGTACTACCATTCACCATACTTCCTAAATGTAATATACTACCATTCACCATACTTCCTAAATGTAGTGTATTACCATTCACCATACTTTCTAAATGTAATGTACTATCATTCACCCTACTTCCTAAATGTAATATACAACCATTTACCCTATTTCTTAAATGTAATGTACTACCATTCACCATACTTCCTAAATGTAATGTACAACCATTCACCCTACTTCCTAAATGTAATGTACAACCATTCACCATACTTGTAAATGTAGTGTACTACCATTCATCATACTTCCTAAATGTAATGTACTACCATTTACTCTACTTCCTAAATGTAATGTACTACCGTTCACCCTACTTTCTAAATATAATGTATTACCATTCACCCTACTCTCTAAATGCAATATACTACCATCCACACTACTTCCTAAATGTAGTACGCAACCATTCACCATTATTCCTCAATGTAATGTACTACCATTCACCCTACTTCCTAAATGTAATGTACTACCATCCATCCCTACTTCCTAAGTGTAATATACTACCATTTAGCACACTTTCTAAATGTAATGTACGACCATCCACCCTATTTTTTAAATGTAATATACTACTATTCACCCTATTTCCAAAATGTAATGTACTACCATCCACCCTACTTCCTAAATGCAATGTACTACCATTCACTATGCTTTCTAAATGCAATGTACTACCATTCACCTTAGTTCCTAAATGTAAAGTAATACCATTCACCCTACTTCCTAAATGTAATGCACTACCAGTAACCATTCTTCCTAAATGTAATGTACTACCATTCACCATACTTTCTAAATGTAATATACTACCATTCACCCTACTTCTTAAATGCAATGTACTACCATTCAGCACACTTTCTAAATGTAATGTACTAGCATCCACCCTATTTTCTAAATGTAATATACCACCTATCACCAAACTTTCTAAGTGTAATGTACTATAGTTTACCATACCTAATTAATTACTGTATTTATAGTCACCCTACTAACAAAACGGGCAACTTGATGACATTTCTTCATACATGTCCTTTCTTTCACTCTACAGTATGGTTATGACCATACCTCCTACTTTATTTCTTTTGGCCATTGCGTTATCTGTTCTTCGATATACGGTTTCTGGTTGCCCCTTTGGCATCTTCAATCTCTTCTTATTTAATAGTAATTAAAATACCTTTGTGAATCTCATCTTATGCTAATCTATTCAGTAGCCAGATTGGTACTGACATGATATATTGAATATAGTCATCATCGTTCTACAATATATAATTCATCAAAGCTATGAACAATTTCCTGCGGGCATTCGTAACCAGAGATTATTATTTCCTTCGAACATTCGTAACCGGATATGATTATTTCCTTCGGGCATTCGTAACCGGGGATGATTTTGGTTATCCTGATTAGGCCCTTTGTCTTTCTGACTTCCCATTGTTTGGCTTTCTAATCTTTAGGTCGTGGAAAAGTACCTGATGAAGGTTGTCTTAGAAAAGCGTTGTGTCCACTAAATTAATTTGCTTTCCAATGTTTTGGCTATGAGGGTATCTGATGAAGATTATTTCAGACACGCATCGTGTGCACTAAATCATGTATTTACATGTACGCATGTATAACTATTGCTTACCTTTGCTGTTGTATCAGCATGGCTTTATGTTAATTGATGGATTAAACCCTTCAAAAGGCATGCTCGATGTGGCAGAGAAAAAGGAGAAATATCGAAAGTTATATTGGGAATTCTGCACACCAGAACCAACGAGTTTAAAAGAAAGTAAGTAGAAATTGTTATCTTAAAAAGTTTGAACATACCAAAGGGGTAATCAGAAGTTGTACGTCTGAGAAAGATAGGCAATGCAATGGCCAAAAGAAAAATGGAAAAAAGACAAACACCATCCACAAAACACTACAAAGAAAACTAAATACTGAGCTACACTAATCCCCTAAAATCAAGGGGTGAACACCTGTGCTCCGGAAGGGCAGGTACTTCCTACTCCACTAGTAGCAGACGTCGTGTACTCCTGGTACAGTCACCGGTGAAATGTCATGAATGAGGAAAGGATGGGATTGTGATACTTCTTACATTAAGCATATTTTATTGTCAAACAAATATAGACAATGGATCAGACACACGTTATAAACTTACGAGGTCTTCTCCGTTACATATAAATCATTAAGTAGACAATGTATTACAACAACATAGCATTATTTTATTCAACATTCTTTGAGAAAAATGACATTATACTTCAAGATATATTATGATTGATATTGATTCGTTGCCGTCAGATGAGTTAGGAGTACATACACATTAGACAAATCTTTTAGTGTCTAGTATGTATTTTGTGAACAGCTGCAAAACGTGAGCAGTTGACATCATATGCAAAATTTAAATTTCCATGCAATATATTGTTAATGGATATATCTAACCCAAGATCTATAATATTGTTCAACATTACCTTTCTCTGATTTACAAGCAGTTTACAGTGTAGGAAGTAGTGTTGTGTGATCACGATTGTGATGACGGTAAACGGAACATGTCAGTGGCAACAGAGTGATGACGTCAACTTTAAGGGTCATACCATCCATCTATGCTGGATATGTAGTACCATCCTCACAATATAAATAGAGTACGATATCCTATTAGTGTTAAAGCAACCATTGTTCGTTCTTTTATCCTTTTTCTCGTGACCATTGCATGCCATTCCCTTCGATATGCCCTTTATTATCTAAAAACTTTTAGTCACCAAATAAGCCTGGAATTCAGGAAAGACAGGAATGAATTAGAAAGAAACATATCCGTTCTCAATAGGAATGTTTTGTCATTAAATGTATAATTACAGCGAGGGCATATGTGTTCCTAGATATATGATGAACATTTTGCCTTTGATTTCGAAATAGAATGTGTCATTTTCTTGAACAATTTGATTAGTACCATTCTTACTCCATACAAATGTTTACACAATGTAAATACCAATTGACATAAGAACAGGTAGAAGATGCCAAAATCAGAAACCGTAAATTGAAGGACGAGCAATTCAATAACCAACGAAAACAGAACAGAAGTACAAATACTAGTCTACAAATAACTAGTGCGAAACTGAAAACTGGACAACACAAAACCGGGGGTGAACTCAAGTGCTCCGTTAGTGGCACCCGGTGCCGGAATTAGGACAAATGAGGCCCTGCGACAGTTAATTTATGAGGCCCCTTACTTGGAATGTGAAGGAGGTAGACTTGGCAGGCTTACTTAGGCAATCAGGCATACATGCTCAGGAAATTTAGTAATAGTTAAAATATTAAAATTGGACCACATACGCAAAAATCCATCGTAAAGCAAATTATTTGGCAACAAAATGGAACCCTGGCCGATGGGGTCCTGTGCTGCAGCACACCTATGAACAATGGTAAATCTGGCACTGGTGGCACCAGCCGTATTACTCGTATTATAAACCCGTTAACTCGTGACTGTGAGAAAGACTGGAGTGAATTACAACAAACAAACATATCCGTTATTATGTATGACACAGATATGCTGTTACGGTTCATCCCGACATGAACGTTAAAAGGGAACATATACTGTATAATACCATTACTACGATTATCTCAAACATAAGTAAGTCGGTACACCATAGATTTTCTGCATTTCTCATTATTAAGAAGATTTTGAAGATACCAAAGTGGTAATTCGAATCCGTAAATCGACGAACAGACATCACAATGCCCCAATGGCCAAATACATATATATATATATATATGTGACGTTGGAGATCCCATGACTTCCTATCAACCGTATTTCAAACAATATAAATATGTGTAAGAAAATAGGCTCTTTCGTCATAACAAAAAATCGTATAATATGCCATAATAAGACACCCATTTAGAAACTTGAAATATGAAACTTATTAGTTTTATCATTTATCTTGAGTTCAATGTTATATTTATTACCTATGAAAACACAACAAGAGTTTGAAGATACCAAACGGGTTATCAGAATCGTAAATCAAAGGACAAACAACACAATGACCAAAAGACAAAGTTCAAAAGGACAAACAACGTCTACAATACATACTAAGGATCGAGTAACACGAACCCCACTAAAAACCGGTGGTGAGCTCATGTGATCTGGAAGGATAAGATTTAAGTTTATATCTTTTTCAGATAGCTACGACGCCATTTGTATGTCAGCAGCTATTGGAGGTGGAGACATACCAGCGAACTCTGTATATGAAATGCTACGTCTTACAAAAACCAGGTATGTTAGTCAAGTTAAATTCAACGTTTGTATTTATATAAGGACATTAAGCAAAGTTTACTGCAATGTTTTTACAAATACTCCACACCCGGACTCCGAGGTTATGAAGTAGAATCTAGTATCTTCACTTACGGATACAATCCTCCAAAAGAGTCCACTAGGCGTGCTTTGGGAATGAAATGTATAATCATGCTTACTAACCTTTTGTCTTTTATCTCTCAGTTCTAAATCTGTACGGAAATACAAATAATGGTTTGAATACATGTATACAAATAACCTCGAATGTATCCTATGGCTAATGCAAAAACAAGCATTGAATAACACAGAAATTTGATAAGTGACTTCTTTTTTCGTTTGTCATATTGACAGTCAATTATAAAAATATATTATTCAATTAAATTAACATTAAACATGATTGATACGGGTCTATGAGTGGTATGTGAACATGATTGATACGGGTCTATGTGTGATATGTGAACATGATTGATACGGCTCTATGAGTGATATGTGAACATGATTGATACGGGTCTATGAATGATATGTTAACATGATTGGTACGGTTCTATGAGTAACATGTTAACATGATTGATACGGGTCTATGAGTGATATGTGAACATGATTGCTACAGGTCTATGTGTGATATGTGAACATGATTGATACGAGTCTATGAGTGATATGTGAACATGATTGATACGGGTCTATGAGTGATATGTGAACATGATTTATACGGGTCTATGAGTGATATGCGAACATGATTGATACGGTCTATGAGTGATATGTGAACATGATTGATACGGGTCTATGAGTGATATGTGAACATGATTGATACGGGTCTATGAGTGATATGTGAACATGATTGATACGGGTCTATGAGTGATATGTGAACATGATTGATGCCGGTCTATGAGTGACATGTGAACATGAGTGATATTATTCTATGAGCTACAGGCGAATATGGTTGGTACGGTTCTATGGTTAACAAGTGATTATGATTGATGCGGTTCTGCGAATCACACGTTAGCATGATTTATACGGGCGTATGTGAACTTGATTGCAAAGTATTGAGAAGTGGAGGCGGAATAATGGTCAAAATATACGGCAATGTTTGAATTACATCATCAGGAGATTATATTGGTGGAGTTTGGGTTTGTGTCATTGTGTTTCAACAATACGGTGTTTACCGCCGCTGTCAACAATATTTCAGCTATATCGCGGCGTTCAGTTTTATTAGTGGAGGAAACCGGCGTGCCAGGAGCAAACCACCTACCTGTCGCAAGTTACTGACACACTTTATCACATGATGTTGTATCGAATGCACCACGCCTGAAGTGGATTACATAGGTAGTAATAAATCCCATACGAAAACGACAGTCCCTCTTTGTTCATAGAATTGTTCTATACTTTCAGTTCGGCAAAGTTAAGTAAGAGAAAGTAATTACCCATATCAAGCCAAGTTATATAAACTGTCAATATTAGTATTATAATAATAGTAGAAAACAACGTTGCTATTTTGGCATTTTATTAAATGCTCATTTTCGACAGAATTATCTTTGTTATTAGTCAGAGCAAACATAGCTCCATTTGCCCTTTACTCCTGGTTTACTTTATTTCATTGAAGGGAGCATAATAGAATATTAGTAGAAAGCAACGTATTTACATAGAATTAATTGAACAATGGATTGAGTCAATTATACTTAATGGTTAGTATATTATATCTGTATTGCTGTAATTTGGTTTATGGGTGTAATAATTATTATTATTATATGACTATAAATATCCTAGATTCTGATTGGACAAAACACTACTTCATTCTCCAATTAAAAATGTGATGATCACCGCTCAAAAGTGCACGTGAGATTAACATCACTTTTGAACACTGTAGCGTGTACCCAAAAATAGCAACAGGAAAAGTCCAGGTTGTTTATTTTGAAAATGTATTGGTCGATATTAAAAGAAGCGGTTTTGCTATCCAATCAGCGTTTTCCTAACAACAGCTTGTAATACATCTTCTTGTTTTATGTCTACCCCACGTTGTTTTCCTTTCGCGACATTTTGTTTGTTTTGAATTGTAATCATCTTCAGGTGAAAGTCACAGGTGGATAAGAGGCTCGCTCAAGTAATACCTTGGGGAACCGCATATGTTTTGTTTGTTTGTTTGTTTGTTTGTTTGTTTTGACTATTACAGTGAAAAAGAATCACTAACTTCGGATTTACTCATATTATAAAACAATTGATGACTTTGGATTTCAGTTCATACCACGATTTATCAACCCCAGAGATGGCCTCGGTGATAATCAGAACTCTGGGGTTGATAAATCGTGGTATTAACCTCATCCAAAGTCATTAATTGTATATTAATAGCAAAATTATGAGTTGAAATAATGTTCCCTGCGGAGCGACATGTGTGCCGGTGCATTTTAGTTCAAACGAGTTGGCACTATTAAAATATAGCTTTGATGGTCTAGTCCAAAGCGGACATCATCTTCTCATAGAAAGGAATTTGTTCGCTCCACGATACAGCTGGAATAAAAGTCACTCGGTGTTAAACAACCATTACTCATTCACCAACGTTTTTGAAACGTTTCAGTGAAAAAATCGCTAAAATGGAGTCACGGTATATTGGTATTACAGAAATGTTTGAAGGACTCTTCATTTGTGTTTTATTACTGTTCATAATGTTATACTTTTTGGATTTCCATTCATCTGGCTTCAATCCCCACTGATGAGACGTTTGTCGTTGAAATCTGCATATAATGCAATAACTCAACGTTAATATGTTCCATATTTACTGGGTCGATGTCACTGTTGGTGCATGCACTATTAGTCCTATGATTGCATCACCAGGCCAATAGCTAGTAGTTTTATGAAATTGTCATCATAATATATTTGAATTAAAACTAATTAGATGATTTTGGCTATGATTTAAGGACATTTTGTGTTTTATCATCCTTCAAAATTTGCTACATTTTCTTTTTGTTTTATTAAAACACAAGCGACCTTACATCTCTCTTTTGTATCTTTGTTATGCATATATGTAATAGGCATATGAACTTTACATGATCCAGGAAAAGGAGCAAATTCACGCTTCTTCGTTGTATGATACAGGTATCACAAAGTTATTAAAGGAAGTAATCTAACTCTCTCGTGTGTGGTGATCACTAGTGTCGGATTTACGCATCGAAATGTTATATATAAAACCTACCTTATATTTCCCAAACGCGTGGCAGATATCAAAAGGTTGTCCATTAAAATGGGCTACTTTACATCTCTCCAGTGATTGGTATAAATATAAGATTATTATCCATGGAAATAAACGACCCTATGTCTCTTCATTGTTAGATATATAAGTTTCAGAAGGTTGCCCATAACAAAAAACTACCCATTGCGTTGCCGGCGTGAGATTCAGGTAACGAAATGTTGTTCGTGACATTAAGCGACCTTAATCTCTACAGTGTTTCATATAGGTATCAGAATGTTATCCTTGAAATAAGCTACCCTATATGACGCCAATGTACAATCCAGGTAACGAAATGTATCAATGAAAATAAGCTACTTAGATCACTCCTATTAGTGATATTGATACCAAAATGGTATCTAGGACAATTAGCTACCTGACATTCATTCACTACATGGAATATGTGTCATAAATATGTCCATGAAAATAAGCTACCTTGCATCTGTTCATTTTTTTCATAAAGGTATCATTATGGTTTCCATGAAAAGAAGCTACCTCGTGCATATGCTCATTGCATGACATATATATCACAGCATTTTCCAGGGAAATAAATATAGTATTCCTAACCGTAGAATTTGAATATCAATATAAGACCACGAGTGACCGAAGTACACATAAGGATTAAACGAGTGGGCGGAACTTGTTCCGTCCACGAGTTTAATCATTAATGCCTATTCGGTCACGAGTGGTCTTATTTTTATATTCAAAATGTATGATTTACATATGTAGTTATGCTGTTTATTATATAGACTTTCAACATTTCTTATATATTATATGTTTTATTTGTATATTTCATTCCACGAGTATAAATCTACGAGCAATGATACTAAGGGGTTCAGCTGGAAGGATCTTCCATCTTGAAAATGTGAAATCCTATAAGTCATATTTACAACAAAACACACAAATAATTAAAATGCTTACCTTAAAAACTTATTTTAGTTACATTTGATCAAAATTGAAGCGTACACGACACCAAAATAACGTCTAATCTTTACATTTCAAACTAGAAGTCTTCATATGACGTCAATGACGTCATGTTGATTATGTGCCAAATTCGTCAATTACATTTCGCGAAACTGATATCTCACTTGTGAGATACCGGGATTCATTTCACGGATAAATCCCCATAATTCACACCTATCTATATAATAAGCTATATTACATCTTTCAAACATGTGGCATATGTATCAGAAGGTTGTCCATGAAATTAAACTAATTCAGGAAGCGCAATTTCATTCATGAAAACAAGCTATCTTAAAACCCCCAATCGTGTGGTAGAGGTGTCAGGATGTTATCCATGAAAATAAGTTACAACAGATGATGCCAGAGTGTGTTTCAGGTAATGAAATGTTATTCATGAAAATAAGCTATCCTACATATTCATGTGCGTGATATTTGTACCAAAGCGGTATCCATGAAAATGATCTGGCATTCCTTCATTACATGGTATATGGGTCATGATGTTTTACATGAAATTAAGCTACCTTAGATTTGTTCATTGTATTACGTAAGTATCAAAGTGTTATCCATGAAAATAAGCTACCTTAGATCTCTGAAGCACGTGACAAAAGTTTGTCTATGAAAATAAGATACCTCAGTTGATGCCAGTGTGTCCATCATGTAGCGAAATGTTGTTCATGACAATAAGCTACCTTGCATCACTCATGTGTGTGATATTGGTACTAAAGTGGTATCCATGAAAATTAGCTACCTGACATGCATTCATTAAATGCTATAGATATTGTCGCACCACTTAGGTGGTAACGATATAAAAATAATAACTGGTTGTATAATCACCCTGGTAGTGGGTTATTTCTATTACTGGTAGCGTAATCTGCACAAGCTCAAGGCACTGGTAAAATTCAATGTGTCATACTTGTACACCAAATAACAAGAGCATAGAATAAATTTCCCCTTGAAATGTATTATTATATATTGATAATTTAATAAATACAATAAAAAAATCCTACTGAGCGCAATAAAATAAAGGGAACCCCCTTTTGGACAAATGTAAATATTAACATAAAGTTGTACGGACGTAGTACAATATTGTAGGTCACAAGTTGGAATATTCTATTCTGATTACATACGGTGGACGTACCAATCTAAACAACAGAGACGGTACTAGGAAAATAAGTGGTATCTATCTATTGTAGCTGGTAGCGGTCAGGTTAATTTCAAGGTACTTCAAGGTGTAACTGCCCTGGTATCGGGTCTAAAGTGTCTTTCCTAGGTTGCAGACATTTCGCCTTGATATTCTCAGGGCCCCAATTTGGATGTGGGCCAACGCCGCTGGTTGGTCAGTTATTATGGAAGTTGCCATGGTAATTATGTCGTTGGCAGGCTCACATAAGTGTGATCGATAACACATGCACACTATAAACTATATACAGGAAATGGCGGAAAGTTAAGCTAGCGTGGCTTGTACTGTCAAGACTATGGGAAAATGGGCTTAATAAAGCTTACCCTTGTAGAAAACAATCCAAGGTACAATGCAAAAGCATAGCGTGAATGAATGAAATAGGGAAGAAAATGGGACACAAAGCTTGCAAGGAGAACTAAAGCTTGTAGCTTGTCGTATGCCCCCTTTGGTCAAACAATGAGACCGAACTCTGTCCGAACTACATATTTCCCATATAAAATAACAACAATATACATACAATAAATATTATTAGCGATCACGATGCCTCTGTAATAGAAATAATAGTTCGTGGAAGTTCATTAATACACACATACGCGATGTGCTACTCGACGGCTGCACACACATGACGATTGAAAGAACTGAACAACAAAAGGTAAATGAGTAGCTCATTGGAAATATAATAAATATATACATACAAACAATCAATCATTTTAGGCTACAATTCCACATATTTTTCAAACAAAATTCAGAAAGGTAAAACATGATACTCCGAGGAACAAGTGATCAGTATGCTAGAGTTCCTCATCGATAACATATGTGTCTCCTTTGGAGGGACATTGTGTCAGCAGGTCGTCGGCATACCAATGGGTACGAATTGTGCCCCTCTTCTAGCCGATTTATTTTCATGCTCATATGAGTCGGAGTTTCTTCAAAAGCTTGTAAAAGATAAGAAGATCCATGAGGCTAGATACTTTAATTTCACATACAGGTATATTGATGACGTTTTATCTATCAATAATTCTAGATTTTCAGAATTTCTTCCATTGATATATCCTCCAGAGCCGAAAATTAAAGAGACCACAGATAAAGCTTCGTCAGCATCATTTTTTTACTTATACCTCGAATTTGACGACAGTGGTCAACTCAGTACTACAATTTATGATAAACGGGACGACTTCAATTTTAAAATCATAAATTTTCCAAATATGTGCAGCAATATACCAGCTTCTCCTGCATATGGTGTTTAAATCTCGCAATCGATTCGTTATGCAAGGGCCAGTAGCAATTATTCTGATTTCCTTAAATGTCATCTTTTCTGAGAAACAGGCTACTGGGCCAGGGCTATGAAAAGATTCGCCTTATTCGATCTCTTTAAAAGTTTATATTCCGATACCAAGATTTTTTCGAAATATATTCTGTCTCTGCGAAGACGAAAATAAACCATGGATTTTCGTATAGTGAAAATGTATAAAGATAAGGAAGTTAACACAAATGTCAAAATTTTTTTTTTATCAATGTGCGATGTGAGAGTGTTTTTGACATTTACTTCACTGAATTTGGTACTGCTTTGACAACTGGTTTACCTATTTTGCTCCAGTATTGTTATAAACACTGTTATAGTGACAGCCGGAACCTTTGAGCCGTAATGAAAGCGGGAGATTTGGCGCTTTAAAATCTGATACAACCCACCATTTCTTTGGAAATGCCTGTACCAAGTCAGGGTCATTACGGTTTTCACAGTTTTCCGGTTGTTGACTGATTTTGTCTGTGTATATACTTATGAGTTTTGACTTTCCCTTTGTAATATTGTTCGGATTTCGGTAATTTTGTTATTACCCTTATTTATCCATAACTCCTAATCGAAACAATATGTATCCTGTTTCCATTGCGTCTCTTAATTGGATGTTATAAGTTTCAGAATATTGTACGTGACAATAGGCTACAATATGTATTAAATACCGTACACCTCCCCCTGTGTTTCATACAGGTACCAGAATGTTGTCCATGAAATTAACTTATCCTATATCTCTCCAGAGTGTGATATACTTATTAGGAATGTTCATTCATGAAAATAAGCAACCTTGCATCCCTCCAGTGGGTGATATTGGTATCAAAGTGTTATCCATTAAAATAATCTACCTTATCGTTCAAGCATGTGACATTAATATCAGAAGGTTGTCCATGAAAATTAAAACAAAAGATGTAACATTTACGTCTCTACTCTATAGAAGGTTTTACGTCTCTACTCTATAGAAAGTTTTACGTCTCTACTCTATAGAAAGTTTTACGTCTCTACTCTATAGAAAGTTTTACGTCTCTACTCTATAGAAAGTTTTACGTCTCTACTCTATAGAAAGTTTTACGTCTCTACTCTATAGAAAGTTTTACGTCTCTACTCTATAGAAAGTTTTACGTCTCTACTCTATAGAACGTTTTACGTCTCTACTCTATAAAAAGTTTTACGTCTCTACTCTATAGAAAGTTTTACGTCTCTACTCTATAGAAAGTTTTACGTCTCTACTCTATAGAAAGGTCTACCTCTCTACTCTATAGAAAGTGTTACGTCTCTACTCTATATAGCTAGCACGTAGAAAGTGTTTTGTTCCCCCAGGTATATCTTGTCTGTTTGAAGATGCAACTATTTCAGTTCATTCTCCATGGATCTCTCCATCTGTTCATCTTATTGATAAATATATGCATAATTTACAAATGTTATGGTTTTTTTTTTGCTAATTGAAATTTAATCTTACTCATGGGAGTGCCGAGTGATATGAGATGGCTTTCCATAATTTGTATTGTGCAGAGAATATAGACATGATGGATGCATTTATTTAAACAGAACAACTAGAGCAGTATAGTTCCTTAACTTTTATGTTGTTTTTGTATGTGTAAGTATGTATATTTGGATTGTTTAAAGAATAAAGAAAGAACAAATCACACATATACATGAAGTAAGATCTCAAATAATTTCATAAAGGACCACAGAAGAGTATACGTTTTCATTTTGTATTACACCATTGTCTAATGTTTATTGACATGGCGTCAAAATTAATTATTAGTACTAGTATTTAACGATTATATTCCCAAAGCAATCTAATGTGTAGTTGCCTTTTCTTTTTTTATATTCCAAGAAATCAACGGAGTCATTATTTTGTTTTAGAAAATCCTCAATACAACGACGTTTACGTTTGTGGTTACAATA
The DNA here is from genome assembly GCA_963680875.1 of Bathymodiolus brooksi. Classification (NCBI taxonomy): domain Eukaryota; kingdom Metazoa; phylum Mollusca; class Bivalvia; order Mytilida; family Modiolidae; genus Bathymodiolus; species Bathymodiolus brooksi. The sequence goes on along the minus strand of OY804589.1, from coordinate 53,239,222 downwards.
ATATAATATTATACTTTGTAAATATTCGTGAAAATGTAATTCACACATTGTTGCTTATAATAAGTAGTAAACAATTCAAATGCTAGTTGAGCGAATTATATTTAATTTGCAATTGTCTTACTGTGTTAAATTGCAAAATGTTTATTATATATTCAGACCTGATAAAATCAATAAACTCAACCATTGAGCTAGTGATATCTCATTTCTCAACAGCATTACACATGATTTAATATAAGCATATTTTGTTACCATAAAACAGCAAACTATAATCGACACCGGTTATACAAGATAGAAATGTCTTGAGTATATTACACATGCATAAAAACCACACAATAATAGCATTTATGCTCCCTCAATATATAGCAACACATCTCAACAACACAAATTGAATCAACGCCATACATCCTACCAAAAGATAATATATATATACACCTAAGCAGCTTACAACAGCAAGCAGCTGGAATGTTATGGGCCACCTATTGTGGCCATTTAATCTATCTATTCTTAACAAATATACATTAAAGGGTCATCACGAGGCAAAGGTGGGTGAACAAATAAGTGCACACCTTACAACTAATTAAAAAGTAATATCAACCCATCACAGAAACTAAAATATGCTACCCTTAACTATACACAATACAAATACTATAACAATAATTATATATTAAACAGACAAAAATACTAATATCATAATGTTATCATTGACATTACTAATAAGAGGGAGGAGGAGGGGCATAGGGGGGTATTAAAAATTGTCACAAAAATTCACAATAAACTTCGATCATAAATTGACATGGATTTGTCTCTCTCCTTTTATCTACAAGAATGACCCTTGACCCCACGCGTGCAGGAACAAGCTATTTAATTATTCATGGGGGCTCTGCCAAGGGTTATACCATAATAACTTCTCCTTCGCATAAAGCATCTTATTCTTTAAATACAATGTATTTATGCTCCCTCAATATATAGCAACACATCTCAACAACACCAATTGAATCAACGACATACCTCATACCAACAGATAATATATATATACACCTAATCAGCTTACAACAGCAAGCAGTTTGCTCTGTTTGCCTCGTAGGATAAAAACAACTACACACCAACTTGAATTTTCTGGGCCACCTATTGTGGCCATTTAATCTATCAATTTTTAACAATTATACATTAAAGTTTCATCACGAGGCAAAGGTTGGTGAACAAAAAAGTGCACACCTTAAAACTAATTAAAAAGTGATATTAACTCATCACAGAAACTAAAAAATGTTACCCTTAACTATACACAATACAAATACTATAACAATAATTACATATTAAACAGACAAAAATACTAATATCATAATGTTATCATTGACATTACTAATAAGAGGGAGGAGGAGGGGCATAGGGAGGTATTAAAAATTGTCACAAAAATTCACAATAAACTTCGATCATAAATTGACATGGATTTGTCTCTCTCCTTTTATCTACAAGAATGACCATTGACACCAAGCGTGCAGGAACAAGCTAATTAATTATTCATGGGGGGGGGGGGGGGGGGGGGCTCTGTCAAGGGTTATACCATAATAACTTCTCTCTCGCATGAAACATCTTATTCTTTAAATAAAATTTATTTATGCTCCCTCAATATATAGCAACACATCCTAACAACACCAATTGAATCAACGACATACCTCCTAACAAAAGATAATATATATATACCGAATCAGCTTACAGCAGCAAGCAGCTTGCTCTTTTTGCCTCGTAGGATAAAAACAACTAGACACCAACTTCAATTTGCTGGGCCACCTATTGTGGCCATTTAATCTATCTATTCTTAACAAATATACATTAAAGTGTCATCACGAGGCAAAGGTGGGTGAACAAATAAGTGCACACCTTACAACTAATTAAAAAGTAATATCAACTCATCACAGAAACTAAAAAATGCTACCCTTAACAATACACAATACAAATACTACAACAATAATTATATATTAAACAGACAAAAATACTAATATCATAATGTTATCATTGACATTACTAATAAGAGGGAGGAGGAGGGGCATAGGGACGAATTAAAAATTGTCACAAAAATTCACAATAAACTTCGATCATAAACTAACATGGATTTGTATCTCGTTTTATCTGCAAGAATGACCCTTGACCCCACGCGCGCGGGAACAAGCTAATTAATTATTAATGGGGGGCTCTTTCAAGGGTTATACCATAATCACTTCTCCCTCGCATGAAGCATATTATTCTTTAAATAAAATGTATATATTCAACTGCATGTACGAAGAGCGGAAAGATTTCTAACACCACTAGCTCTCAATATTTAGTCACTCTTCAAAATAGCGACAAGTCAACATCACTCTAAGGTTGTCTTTGGTTAAATAGAAAAATAGTTTTGATATTAACGTTACTCGTCTGTAAAATGTAAAAAATATTATGATTCTTCAAATGGCCGTGCCTATGTAAATCATGTCATTTTGTTTTCGCGTTGGTGATTCTACAATATAAAAGAAATAATTCATATGTTCTACTATATTAAGTATGTTAATATTGTACAATATATGCATACTATTGGGTTATTGCATGAATATTGGTGAATATTGTCCCGAGCAATATATCATATTGCACGAGTTTGCGACTGCAATGTGATATTTTGCGAGGGACAATGTTCACCAATATTCATGCAATAACCTTTTATTACATAGTAATACATATGTTATGCCTAAAGCATTCTTTATAATACTATTGTATATTTTATTATATTTAAGTGGAATACTGAACTACTTCAAATATTCATATTTGAACTAGTGCAATATACATTTTTTCAGTATTTTCAGCGTGCACATACAAGGATATAGTGCACGATAATTTTCCATTCAAATTAATAGGAAAATATTTATTACTATATAATAAAACATTTTATTGTACTGTTCCTCGTATTATTTCTGAGTTTTGATGGTTTCCTGTGTTGCTATAATTGATCAATATACCGTACATAAAGAAGAAAATAAGATTGGCTAGTTTTATTGAGAACCCCATGACATGACATAATTTGGGTTAGGATTATGGTTTATGGTGTGTAATGCCACTTTCTACAATAGTTCAGTTATATCGTGACGGTCAGATTGGTGGTGGAGGAATCCAGATTACACGGAGAAAACAAAAGACCTGTCGTTTTTTGTGTTCAGTATTTTATAACTGTGCTTGACCATATCTTTTTTCTATTTACCATGGTTTTCTGTGTTTCAACTATCGATGGCTTTTGCTAGCATTTTGGTACATTCTGACTTTACTGTGTTTAAAATCAGAGTATTTCCCATTTGACTATCTAAATTCAGGTGGTCTAACTATGCGTATTTAAAGTCACACTATATTGTATTACGAGTACCTTAAGCTTCTAATTTTAAACAATATAGAAAACTCGCCAGACCAAACATTTCATTAGAATAAAATTAGAACTGATGGTAGATCTTTTCGTAATGTTTAGCTGCTTAAAAGGCTAAATATATAATGACTCTGCTTTTTCTCGTAAGCATAAAAAGCTGATTAGGTGTCAATGAACGAAACAACAAGCTTCACACTGGCACAGTCATAATACGATGCGTGATATCTTTGTATATATCGTATATAAGTTTTCGAGATAAAACAAAATGAATAAAAAAAAAAATACAAGTTAAAATCGTTATGTCGTATTGGTAAGTGCATAAAAGATCGTGGGTTAAATACCCGAACAGCTAAAGACGAAGACAATACAATTGGCATTGGCTGCGATTTAGTGGAGATCGCGACAGTAAGGTGTAAAGTAAGACATATGATAGGTTTGCTACGTGCCAAGATAATGTCACCATGGTACAACTGTTGTTTCTGTGTGTCAGTAGTATTAATATCAAAGTTTAACATCTTATAACGTTGTCTCGTCATGACATAGCTGATGAATTGTTGTTTAGCTACAGTCACCAAACATCACCCACATATCCCAACAGTAATCTACATCAATAACTAAGCATACTCAAAACAGTTTCAGATGAAGATTGTATCCGTTTGTAAGGAGAAATTATCGTTTTCCTATTTTAATGAGTTTTTGTGTGATGAACATGGTATGTAATGCTTTAAACAAATAAGTAACATATATGTAAAAGTTCCATTTTACGACAATCATGCTACCTACCTGTATGCGGTTGTAATTCATCATATATATGTAGATCTGAATTTGAGGATCTACAAGACAAGATACACATGCACTTTCTATTGAACTGCACCGGTGGCGTAGTGGTTTGCGTGCTCGGCTGGAGAGCGGTAGATCGTGGGTTCGAGCCCCGGTTGGGTCAATCCAAGGACTATTACATTGGCATCTGTTGCTTCTCCGCAAAGCAAGCAGCATTACGGAGAAAGAGCAAAGACTGGTTGGCTCAGAATCAGAATAAAATGACATGTCTATGTGAGCTAGCACTATAAAAATCCAACTCAGCGTGTTGATCTAGTACAAAGTGGAGCTCAGTATCACCTCGTTGACAATTAACTTGTTCCCGCCATGATATTGCTGACAAATTGCTGAATTGGGTTTGGCAACAATCACTCACTCACTCATTGTATTACTGCAATGTCATAACTTTTATTTATTAGAAACAAGTTACTCAATAGTTGTTCGTTCTGGATGGAACTCAACACCTACCAACAAGAAAACTATATTTGTTGGTTCATCTTGACCAACATCTCGAATGGGAAGTTAAACCCAAAGTCACGATAACAAAATGTATCTATGTTTAGCAGTTTATGAATCGCATCGGAAAGACTACCACTCAACTAAAGGAAACGATTTGATCATCATCCTAGGATATCATGTTTTATCATGACATTAAATATCCTACTATTTTCATGAAATATATATCAGCTGTTTCTATACCTTATTATTAATCTACGCATTCAATGTGTCACCCTTGCTCATTCACACCAACCAAGACTTTTGTGAATCGAAGTTACGAAGTATCACATAACGGTAACAATTGTTCTTCGTTTTAACGCTATTGCTAATTTTCGCTTACCGTGCTCCCATAATGATAAAAAACTGAAGAAAAAAAATACAACATCAGAATAATTCCAAAATACAATAGAAATATCCTAGACGAAGGAGACACAATCGAAATACTTAAAATACACACATGCGACTGACCACCTTCCTGTCAGGGCATATGCATTTCAATAACAAAAAGTACTACTTAAGCTAGACCCTATTAGAAAATACACGCGGTCATGTAACTGTTTTCCAACTGTGGGTAAAAATTCACATAAAAGATTTTATTTATTCATTTGTAGACTTTTATTTCGTTTGTTGACTGTTGTTTTTTAAATTACTCACCCAGTGTCTCCAGGCGTGCCATTAATTGCCCTTTCAGCTATAAATAGAAATTAGTTGTCATTTACAACTTTAAAAACTCTTACTAGTATTATTCCCTTACTACTTGATATAGCTATTCTCATTTCTGCATAAAACCATATCGGTGGGGTCATGGTTAGCATCTTGCCCGAATGCGATAGATCGTGAGGTCGAACCCCGTCCTCGTGAACGCAAGAACTATAAAATTGGTATGTATTGCTGCTCTCCTAAGCATGCATCACTAAGGAGAAAGACAACAAGAATGGAATGGGGGCCGTCGTGGCCGTGATCGTAGATTTACAACTACCTATGCAATCAGTTCATATCACCATGATTTTGTGGGTTCGAATCTCGATCAGGGCGAGGTGCACAACATCATGTGATAAAGTTTGTCAGTGACTTGCGACAGGTCGGTGGTTCTCTCCGGGTCGTTCGGTTTCCTCCACCAATAAAACTGACCTCCACGATGTAACTGAAACATTGTTGAAATCGGCGTTAAGTACCATCAAGCAAATATACAAAGGCAAAGACTGGTATGCTCGGAATCAGAATAGTATGTCCGAATGGAGAGACATGTCCCCCCGCGGACTGTTGTTTCAGTGAGCTATCACCATGAAAATAAAACTAAGCGTGTTGGTCTTCAAAGTGGATATCATTATAATCTCTTCAAATATAGCTTGTTCTTGCCATGCTATAGCTGAACCATTGGGTCACTTAGTGATAAACAACAATCACTCAGTCATTCACTCTCTTCTAAAGGAGTTTTAAGAAGTCGGTCAAAACATCGTTATCATCGTCGTCGAGTCTGTTTGTAAATAAGCAATAATTCCGTTGTCATTAGTTGCCTGTTTTCTTCCACATTTTCCGAGAGAATTATTTGCTGATAAAATACGCACTGATGCATAGTTGTTCAACTATTCGTTGACTTGTTTTCAATATTAACTGAAGACGTAATAACTTGTTTCCTTATATGACTTTACCGGGGTGTCATTAACCTTGCTTTGTATGCGGTTCGTGATGTTTGACGTATAACCTAATTATTGTTCATATACTTGTTGTTGTTATGCTTTTAATTTGTTTTTATTTTTTTCTTGTTTTTGTTTGTTTGTTTGTATTTTGTTGTTTTTTGTTGTTGTTTTTTTTATATTTTTTTCCATTTTTGTCGTTTTTTTTTGCTTTGTATTTTGTTTATCAGATGTCCACATGAATATTTTTGTCTTATGAATAACAGGGAACAACATGCACTCCTATCTCAAAATCATTCCTGTATCCTTCAATGTGCATGACACTACACAAACATATGGACAGCTTACGTAATAAATGTTGATTTTTAATGGATACAAATATATGTGGTTGACATAATAATTAAATATTGAGTTGAGCTATGTGCTCAAATGAACGTTTAAACAATACAGAGTTAAGCAGTGATAATCTTATAAAATGTGACATTACATGCACATCGACGCATAGGTTAAAGTTTGCATATGCTAATACTTTCCACTTCATGGCATATCAACACTAACTGACCAATCAGGTCTTAGAACATACAAAAGTAGTCCTTTTCAAAGAAGAAAGATCTATTAGCTCTGTTGTATTTTGAAAAGCAATAAATGATATGGGATAAATAAACTTGGTAACTGAAGGTCAATATAGATTAATTGTATAAATGTTATCTTCATTTGGTTGAAGTTAGTTGTATTTTAATCCTTTATTGAGGTCTTCATGCATGACCTATTAATACTAAATTTCTGGGAATGACAGTGCTATTTTTAGAGTAGGTGTTATCACAGAAAATGACATTTCACTGCAAGATTAAAACATCCAATGATAGTCTGACAGAACATAGAGGAGTCATATACTATTCAGACACAATAAGCTGCTTGAAAGGTTAACCTTCAGACAAAATGGCAAGGTAGACTTGAAAATCTGAAAACAAATAAATGGTGGCTTTACACCTTATCCCCGTTTTACTGTGATATGCAAGACACTATTGATTACATAGAAGTCTTGTTGTACATGCATTTGTGCTTACAATTCTCCGATATCACACAGAATATGACTATCATCCCTCCCCAATCTTTTAACTTTACATGAAAAATCTTCCATGTTTCGTCAATTCACTCATGTACAGTGCAACCTGTCTAATCCGATATAAAAGGGACGAGGGAAATATGTCGGATTGCGCAGGATGTCGGAATATTCAGGTATTGGATTGCACAAATTCCACTGTATATATTCAGATCTATGCATATATATACCTGGTTTTCTAAGTCTATATCGCTTCAAAATATATATAAATACAATAAGTAATACTACAACCACAGCTGTTGATCCAATGCCAGCTCCAATACCAATAGCTATCGAACTGTTGTTTTCCTCCGATGTTACTGTAAAACAGGAAGTTGAAAAAGAAATTTATTATACTTCATGTATGTAAGCTGTAATTTTATTGGATAAGACGAGGGAAACATTCTGCTCTGACACATGACTCAGTGGGTAGCAATTTTTGTACTGTCACCCTCTCATTTAGAGCCTCAATTATGAATCTATAGTGCACTTGAAAGTGAAGCGTTTTCAAGGATATATATTTTAGGTCTATAAATCCATGTATTTACCCGAAATGGTAGGCTATAATTGTTTTATCATTTTTCAATATTATTATTTAAATTTGAAATTTTATGAAAATTTTGAAATCTTTGAAATTTTTGAAATTTTGAAATTTTTTGCTTTGAAAAGTTTGAACTTTAAAAAAAATTATTTTATCATTATAATTTGTTTTAAATAATTTAATAGATATGAATAGACTGAATATGAAATGAAACAATAAAAAAAACGTCATAGCAAACGAGAAAGTGAAAACATTCAGTATAATAAATTAAACAACATATAATTGAGAGGGTGACAATGTTTTTCTCATGTTAACAATCTGATCTATCAATCTCTCAACTATATATTATTTATATAATAATATCACTATCGCATGTTATTTTATGCAGAGAGGCCAATGTTGTTGCGATCGAATGTTGATTATAATTTTATTTACCTATGCAATGTGTGCACCATCAGCAAGATAAATTCCCACCTCTGACAAACTTTCCTTGGTAGATATGGTTTATGTGATCTATTTAGTCATCACATGAATAGTTATATAGTGGATAATTTGTAATTATAAGATTATCTTTGACCGACCACAGACACAAGTTATTGGTTAAATGTTAAAATGGTACTCACATCATTCTAGCTTTGTTTCTGTAAAATGTCACTTTTACACACAGTAAAGATATGTTTATACTGTAATATTTCAATGCATTGCATACAGTTTGATATGTACAGAGGCTGATACATTTGTTCCTATGCAATTCGGTGACGAACGATTCAAAGTCGAATGCAATGTGAAAAACGAAAGGACGAACAACGAATTGAAATTCAATCTTTCGAATGCATAAGCGAGTGACAATATCGTACAGGTGAACCATATTGGCGTTCGTATAGACATTTACTCCTGTATTTCGTATAGCCACACATCTGTATTTGTTTTTCGTACATATGGTTCATATAGACACACGCTCTACTAATTCAAATAGACGTATGAATGTATCGTTGGTATATACATCAGCTTATATCGTTCGCATAGACACGCGTATGACATGCCAATATCACGTGACGATATAATTTCATGATTGATTGCGACAATAACTCAGTTAGTGTGAGTGACTTACGACAGGGCGGTGGTTTTTTCCGGTTACCTAGCCAATAAAACTGACCACCACGATATAAGTGGCGTTAAACACCATAAACTTACCATAAATCAACTCACCAACCAACCAATCATTATACTATGACTGCAATTTTAACCCTAGGTTCTATCACTGACAAACTTTATTACAAAATGATACATCGAGTACAGTTAATATATTGAATTCATCATAGTAAATTGAACCCCCTTTTTCCCCACACGAAGATTGGTAAATATGCGATACGATGGATGGGGTGAAACACTCCTTAGCAGTTTTATTTAGTTAGCAATTTAAGACGAATGGGATCGATGTAACATAGTAAGGAGGTCAAAATACCATGGGTAGGATCAAAATACCATAGACATATGATTTAATATAACATAGGTAGTGGGTTTATCATAACTTGGGTAGTGGGGTCAAAAACCATAGGCAGTGAAGGTCGATATACCATAGGCAGGGCTTTTGATATACCATGGATGCAAGGGGTCATAATAACATATACAGGGATTTAATATACAATGGGCAAAGGGGGGGTGAAAAAACAATTAGTAAGGGGCTCGATATAACATGGGTAAGGGTCAAAATACCATAGACAGGGGATGGCTTGATATACCATGGGTAGTAGGGTCTCGAACAAATGTTGGTAAAATATATATTAATGTGCATCATGAAAAGTATGTTTAAAAAGTGATTGTCATTAATTCCTCTAATATCAACACAATGAACAGTCACCTCTCATCTTAACTGCGCTCGCTGAATACAAAATGACCACGAAATATGAGGTTGGAAATACACGTTTTGGGTTGGAACAGCCACAACAATGTGGCGGGGTTAGACCGGATGATGGGATCCCAATTCTCCCGTCCGATTACCTCGATCTCCAACGGCAATGTATGAATAAATAAACGATGAAAACCCTGCACATATCGGCTTCCACTAAAACAACTACATATTATCACAAAAAAGAATGACAACATAAGCATAGATAGTACACTATTAGGATCAATGAATGCTCGTAGTTAGCTGACTACTAGTTAGGAAGATAGCATGTGTTGGCTAAAGAGCATTACTCTTTAGACAACAACAAATATAACTGATACCGTTTTCAAAATCAATTAGCCATGAACTTCGTGGGAGATCAGAATGAATTGTTCATCAAACTGTTGGAATAAAATATTAAACAGTAAATAATAATAAAGCACGGAACTAGGAACTAATTTAATTGGCATGTAAAATTGTATGTATATACAAGATCTGAAAAGCTGTAATATAATTGTATGGACGTTTCATTAATTTATAATTTCTCCTTGATGTTAAAGTTTTCTGTTATCACTAGATTACGGACTAACATGGATATGTAAAAGCCATATATGAGGTATCGAAAGGAACGCCACCATCCATAAAAGGAACATTCACGATAGGGAGAGAAAAATCCTCTGCTGTGTCTTATACGCCTATGCTGTAGCTAAATTGAGAAGGGAATGTGTTTTAATCCAAAACTTGACATGATATATTTGTAATGTTATCCTTATTCACCGAAGGATCCTTATTTTACAAAAGTAAGAATATTTGGGATTGCTTACAATTCAGATATCGTCTAAATGTCTATATTTATAGTTGAATAAACTAATAAGTTAGTGCTTAGAAGGTTTTTTTTTAAGATTAGTCATAAATTAAGATTCATACCAGCATAAAAACAAACCAGCAATGGGAGGAGGACAATTTGCTCCCACTTGATATACATGCATATCTTAATGTCTCCATTTTCAGTGTACATGTACAAAATAAAGTACATGTTTAGGGAGGCAATATGCGGACGATGTATGTAGCAAAATGTCATTTTGTTATACTAATTAGCGATATCAGAAATATATTGAGTGATATATCAATTTACGAGGATAAAAAAAAACTAATTGGAATGTATTTACTTTCTTTGATATCAAAATAATTATTTGATTTTGTTTAATGTTAGTATGCACAACCACCCTGAACAAATACATGACAATGATTGAATAATGTTCATAGCTTGACCGATAATCCACATGTGCGAATTAGAATATATCTGTAGGTATTAATTATTGCATTGTTTATATAGCCAACGGAGGACGTCCAATTCTAATTTTGTATTCTGCAGTGTAAAATATATGTAAGCTTTGAAATATGAATTAAAACACAAACTGATAAAATAAATATATTTTCACTTCCTGGTTATGTTTTTTTTCATTATTCACATTGTTTCACTTTCAGAAGTAAGCTTCAGTTTACTGGGCAAGGTACACTTTATATTACCATCCTCAAAAGAGCTAACATCGTGGGTTAAGCTGCAAGTAGACATCGTTTGTAAGGCAAGCCGCAAGCGCGCCTTACAAAAGATTTGTACTTGCAGCTTAATCCACGATGTTAGCTCTTTAGAGGATGATAATGTTTTTGTCTTCTGTGTAGCGTTTTCTTAGTTTTCGTGTTCTATATTGTCATCTGTATAGCGACTTTAGTGCATCTGCAATATAATAAATGACCCATTTCCATGTGACCTTAACCAGTGTTTTAAATAACACGGCACAGCTTGTGTTGATGTGAGTGTTCTACAAATAGCCATCCAATAGCCATAGGTGACATAATACCCCAGTTCAGATATTCTCCATAATATATCACACTGCACACATGATACACGTTACAGTATAATTGTATGCAATATTTTTGCCATTTTCTGCTGCTTTATTTTGTTTTATTGTTCTTTCGGCATTTAATTTTAAACGTTTTTCTTCAATTTCAGCTTCTGTTGTAGCAAATCTTTTATAACCTTTACTCTCCATTGTTTTACTTTTATTGATTATAGATGCACTCAATACACAGTATGACCTAATTCTTGTGCTTGGTCATCCTGTCAATCAGGGAGAGGCGTGTCTTTGATGAGAATTCATTGATAGAACCCACTTGGTTGCGTTTTTGTAAGTAGAAATACGGGGTATAAATATTTTCGCGCGCAAATATCGGTGTTTGTCCTCGCTGCATAAACCAATCACCACTTAGAAAAAACGCTACACAGAGGACAAAATCGTTTACACTTAACCCAGTAGAACACAATACAAACATACACTATATATTTACTGAATAAAACAATTGTAGCACTTACCTGGACACAACTCTATAGAACACGATTCGATTTCTGTGTCATTTCCTTGGCAATATAAGCCATCATGTGCAGGCTCTGGGTTGCTACATTCCTGATATCGTGACCTTGATCCACTACCACATGTCGCTGAACATGAATTCCATTCTTTCCATGTACCCCAGTGTCCGTTTACTAAATACATATAGTTAAATATAGGCGTTACATTGTATTATTTTTCAGATCATCTCATCAATATGTTGAGTGAAATATCAATTTACGAGGACAAAACTACAAATTTAAATGTATTTTCTGTCTTTGATATCAAAATAATTACTTTATTGGTTTTTTTTATGTTGTTATGCACAACGAACTTGCACAACTATATGAAATCACTTTTAAATAATTCACATAATTTGACCGACAATCCGCATATGCGAATTAACATATACCCGTACTTTAAGTATTTCCGTGTACTAAATATATAGCTAAATATAGATGTTGATAAATTAAAGACAACTATGATTGAGATATATCAGTAAAATGTTATTCTTCATGTAATCAACGTCATTACAGAGTTTACAATAACATTCTCCAAAAGACCATATAAAGAGCATTGGTAAATACTTTATTTATGTACATTTATATATCTTATAGACAGTACTCGGTTTTATGGAAATTGACATAGAAGCTCTCTACGTTAGAAGTGAATCTTCATGAAACAATTGCTTAAAACGATGAAAAGTCAACATTCAATTAAGCGAATGATAACTCCTCAGGATTTAATTACGGTTTTTTACACGTACTTTCTATTTTCAATGTAACGTTCTATCGGTTTCAAATCATTGGGGTTAATATATTTACAATAATGTTCTCCAAGTTACCACATGAAGAACACGTGTAAATAATATAGTTGTCTTATAGACAGTACTTGATTTGATGGAAATTGCCATAGAAGCTCTCTACGTTAGAAATGTATCTTCGCGAAACAATAGCAAAACAAAAACTAACGATATCTCCTAAGGAATTAATTACGGTTTCATACATATACCTTTTTATTTTCAATACAACGTTTTATCGGTTTCAGCTTATCAGAGGTTGTTGACTACATTTTGATAAAACCTTCACAAAGAACGAATATTGGTGTCCAATGTTACTTTTCTAAATTCTGTGAAGTTTCAAGAATAGCACAGACCGGTATAATGTTTGAAAGTTTTGAAATTTTATGGAAATTTGGAATTTTTTTCATTTTTTTTCAAATTTTTGAAATTTTGAATATTGTTTGAAAATTTTGAACTTTAAAAAATTTTTTTGTTATAATTTTTAATTTTTTAAAATAATTTAATAAAAATGAACAGACTGAATATGAAATGAAACATTAAAATAAAAAAAAAAACATCATTGCAAACGAGAAAGTGATATATTCAGTATAATAAATTAAATAACATATAGTTGAGATGGTGATAGATCAGATTGTTACCCTTCGAAAAAGACATTATCAACCGTGGCTTCGCCTTAGTTCACAAGTTTTTCTCATGGTAACAATCTGATATATTACCCTCTCAACTATATGTTATTTATATAATAATATCGTTGTCGTATGTTATTTTATGCAGAGCGGCCAATGTTGCTGCGATCGAATGTTAATTAGATTTTTATTTACCTATGCACTGGGTGCACCATCAGCAAGATAAATTACAAAATCTGACGAGATTTCCTTCGTAGATATGGTCTATGTGATCTATTATCATCACGTGAATAGATATATAGTGGATAATATGTAATTATAAGATTATCTTTGACCCACCACAGAAACAAGTTATTGGTTAAATGTTAAAATGATATTCACATCATTCTGTCTTTCTTTCTGTAAAATGTCACTTTTACACACAGTACAGATATGTTTATAGTGTATCATTTCAATGTATTGTTTGCAGTTTGATATGTACAGACGCTGATACATTTGTACCTATGCAATTTTGTGACGAACGATTCAAGGTTGAATGCAATGTGAAAAGCGAAAGGACGAAAAACGAATTGAAATTCAATCTTTCGAATGCATAAGCGATTGACAATATCGTACAGGTGAACCATATTGGCGTCCGTATAGACATGTACCCCTATATTTCGCACAGCCACACATCTTTATTTGTTTTTCGTATATATGGTTCACTATGCTAATTCAAATAGACGTATGAATGTTCGTTGACATATACATCAGCTTTTATTGTCCATATAAATATACGTATAACATGCCAATATCACATGACGATATAATTTCATGATTGATTGCGACAATAACTCAGTTATTGTGAATGATTTACGACAGGTCGGTCGTTTTTACCGGGTACCCCGGCAATAGAACTGACCACCATGATATAAATGGCGTTAAACACCATAAACTAACCATAAATCAACTCACCAACCAATCAATCATTATACTATGAGTGCAATTTTAATCCTAGGTTGTATCACTGACAAACTTTATTACATAATGCTACATCGAACACACATAATATATTGAACTCATCATGGTAAGTTGAACCCCCTTTTTTCCCACACGACGAGGGGTAAATATACGATACGATGAATGGGGTGAAACACTCCTTAGCAGTTTTACTTAGTTAGCAATTTAAGAAGAATGCGATCGATCTACCATAATTAGGGGGTCAAAATACCATGGGTAGAATCAAAATACCATAGACATATGGCTTGATATAACATAGGTAGGGGTTTATCATAACTTGTGTAGTGGGGTTAAAATACCATAGGCAATTGGGGTCGATATACCATAGGCAGGGCTTTCGATATACCATGGGTGCAAGGGGTCATAATACCATATACAGGGATTTGATATACAATGGGCAAAGGGAGAGGGGCGTAAAAACAATTGGCAAGGGGTTCGATATAACATGGGTAGGGGGTCAAAATACCATAGACAGGGGGTGGCTTGATATACCATGGGTAGAGGGGTCAATATATTCTCGAACAATTGTTGGTAAAATATATATGTATGTGCATCATGAAAAGTAAGTTTAAACTGTGATTGTTATTAATTCCTCTATTATCACTATTTTATTTATTTTCTCTTTGAAGCCAATATATTTCATATCACGTAAGCGCTGAGATGATTCCAATTATCGCTAACCGGTAAGTGTTGTCAAGGACGCACGTAATAATATCGCTGTTTTCTAATATAACGTTATGATGACGTCACATTACCAAGTCTTTGATAAACATACTATCATAGCGATAAAATAATTAAAGATGCTTTTGGTAAAACTCGAGGACGTTTCTCAGTCATCTCTCATCTCAGGGCTTCGCCCATCGATGGGATGACGAAAAACGTCCTCTCGTTTAAAAACAAACCCATCGTTAATCACTTAATTTTAACAAAACGAACAGTCATCTGTCATCTTAACTGAGCTCGCTGAATACAAAAAGACCACGAAATATGAGGTTGTAAATGCACGTTTGGGTTGGAACAGCCACAAACATGTTGCGAGTTTAAACCGGTTGATGAGATCCCAATTCTCCCGTCTGGTTACCTCGATCTCCACCGGCAATGTATAAATAAACAAGCGATGAAAACCATGAACATATCAGCTTCCACTACAAAACTACATATTATCACAAAAAAGAATGGCAACATAAGCAGGATCAATGTTAACTGACTACTAGTTTGGAAGATAGTGTGTGTTGGCAAAAGAGCATTACTCTTTAGACAACAACAAATACAACTGATACTTCTTACAGATTTAAAAATCAATTAGTCATGAACTTCGTGGGAAATCAGAATGAATTGTTCATCAAACTGTTGGAATACAATATTAAACAGTAAATAATAATAAAGCACGGAACTAGAAACTAATTTAATTCGCATGTACAATTGTATGTATATACAAGATCTGTATAGCTGTAATATAATTGTATGGACGTTTCATTAATTTATAATTTCTCCTTGATGTTAAAGTTTTCTGTTATCACTAGATTACGGACTAACATGGATATGTAAAAGCCATATATGAGGTATCGAAAGGAACGCCACCATCCATAAAAGGAACATTCACGATAGGGAGAGAAAAATCCTCTGCTGTGTCTTATACGCGTATGCTGTAGTTACATTGAGAAGGGAATGTGTTTTAATCCAAAAATTGACATGATATATTTGTAATGTTATCCTTGTTCACCGAAGGATCTTTGTGATAATTGTTTTTAACAAAAGTAAGAAAATTTGGGATTGATTACAATTCAGATATCGTCTAAATGTCTACATTTATAGTTGATTAAACTAATAAGTTAGTGTTTAGAAGGTTTTTTTTTAAGATTATTCAGTTAGTCATAAATTCAGATTCATACCAGTATAAAAACAAACCAGCAATGGGAGGAGCAGACTTTGCTCCCACTTGATATACATGCATATCTTAGTGTCTCCATTTGCAGTGTGCATGTACAACATATAGTACATGTTTAGAGAGGCAATATACGGACGATGCATGTAGCAAAATGTTCATGGATTAGAAACATACTGAAAAGTTATCCTTTAGAATTTTCATGGGATTTCTTGCAATAAGCATTATTTTAAAATACATGACTGAGTTAAGTCAATTCGTGTGGAAGCCCCGAGCTTAAATGCTATAGTGTTAACCAGGTATAAGACAACATAAAGCAAGAAATACAATTTCACACTTGTAGGTATCGTGGATCTGAAACACTATGAAACATACACATGATCACCAATATAGTAGGAATATTAAATATCTCAATATAATTTGCTGCATTGTTGTTCTTTCTGTATTTCTGGGAACTCTTTTCATTTCTTAAAAATAATTTCACCCTCCCTTCTCTGTTTGGGATGAAAAGGGCTTTAAGATCATCTGAGTTTGATATGTATAGCCATGTAAAGACCCTCATAACGTTACATAGCAACAAGTCGGATGCCTGCGTTTTGTACGCACGAGTGATTGACCAATCGACGGTCGACATTTTATCAAGCCATGGATTATTAGTGTTATTATATAATCTTACCGTGGAATCGTACAAAGGTATAATATAGAATTTCTATATTATTCCCAAAGGACAAAACAAACCAAAACTTCATGAAATAAAAACAAAAGGGAGAAAATAAACCTGGACATGGGGTAGTAAGAGACGATGTCGTTTCTTCGTTGTTTCCTTGACAATAGGAACCACCATTTGCAGGTGGTGGACTGCTACATGATCTATTTTTTGTCTATACAGCACTACCACACGTCTCAGAACATGAACTCCATCCTCCCCATGCACCCCAGTGTCCACGTACTATTGAATATAAACGATATGTGAGTACATAAGATTAGATATACAACAATATCACAACAATGTAGACTTTTTGCTTATCATTACCATTTCACTGATATTATTTTAAAGCAATCTGTTATAGGAAATCTATGAAGACGGAAAAGCTGTTGTATTTACATTTACTAGTTGAAATAGAAAGCTTTCAGTCTTTCAATGAAATGTCACAGAAAAAGGTCATCTAAATTATGGGAGAGGGATTTTATAATCTGCTGATTAGACAGGAAACTCACATCTATCATTGATTCAATATCTTGAATGTCCAAATACGTCTAAATGCCCATTTCGTATTGTAATTTACAATTTTCTGCCTCCTGAATGCCGAGTTCAAATGAACACATTACACCTTATTCGGCATTTTGAAATGTTTTTATAATACTAAAGGAAAACAAAAGTCCATGGAAGATTTGATGTGATTTAATATTATTCAGTTACGCCCTGGCAATCCCAAGAACGTTGACAAAAAAAACTTATTTTCACTAGTTAAAAAACGAGGGGAAAACAACATTTAGTTACGTGACCAATTTTGACAGAAACGACGCCATGAGAGGCAGTGTTCTAGTGTGAATTCAATTTGTCAATTAAATCAATATAATATATATTACATCGTCTACCTATAAATCATTTCTTGTTAGATTATTTCCGATATTGACGATTACATGTTTGACGCTTGCAACTATTCATATACGATACACTTATTCCTCAATTATTCTTGCTTACTAAGGTCATAACGTCTGTGAATGATCATTACAATTTCCTGTTTAATCGATCTAATTCAATGCCATCGTCGTGATTAGTAGGTAATTAGGCATTACTACCATCTGATTATATTATAAATAACTTTTTTTTATTTAAATAATGTTAATGTGATGATATGTATTGATTGTCACCTTTGTTTTCTTTTAGAAAATCTATTTCTCCATTAAAAAAAATACTTAATACTTTCATAACATGACGAGTGCATAAAATACATATTATAATTCTATAAATATTCATGGGCAAATAATTGTTGTAGATTATGACTTCTTTATTAGAATAATCTGAAAAAAATTGTCGTTTCCATGATACAAATGAGGGGATTGGGGTTATGGTGTTTAATGCCACTTTCAATAATATATCAGTTATATCGTGGCGTTCAGTTTTATTGGTGGAGGAAACCGCAGTACCCGGAAAAAAACCACCGACCTACCACAATTCGCTGATATAATTGATCACATAATGCTCTATCGAGTACACCTCGAAATTAGTGGGATTCAAATTCTTAAATGGTGCAAATGAAATTAATGCAGAAGAATGAAGACACTCAATAATGACATACATACCTGGGCATGTTGTCTTAGCACATTGTGCCGTGTCATACTTGTTTTCTGGGCAATGCAAGGGACCATTTGCAGGTGCTGGATTGTCACATGATTTAGATCGTGTCCACGTGCCACTACCACATGTCGTGGAACATGTACTCCATGCTCCCCATACACCCCAGGTTCCATTTACTATAAAATATATATGTTGTACATAAGAATAGATATACAACTATATCACAACAATGTATACTTTTAGCTTGTCATTGCCATATCACTGATATTATCTGAAAGCGATCTGTGTTAAGAAATATATGAAGAAGGCAAAGCTATTTAATTGCATTTTCTAGTTGAATTAGAAAGTGTTTTCTTTCAGTGAAATCTCACTTATGTCTGTGGATGAACATGATAAACTGAATTTAACTTGATTTCAGCTCTAAGGTATGTCTTCCTTATTCATAGTATTCGCCTCAACTAGACAATAATATCACCTGATTACATTGACTATTAATATTAATTACCCAGTACATGGGGAGGTATTTATCTAAATGACTTGTTTTATGTACTGTGCTGTGAAATACTTAAATGTTTTTTTTCAGTCTTGTCTTTCAACTTTTATACTTTGGACAACATGGTTAACTTAATACAAAATATTTCCCATTGTATCCTATGTTAAGTGTTCGACTTTTAGTTGTTTTGACACGTTTAGACATTTGAACCTGCACGTGTGCATACGCTTGAAACAAACCAAAGCTATGCAATGTGATTGCTGATTCTTTCACTATTGCACCTTAGTATGCAATGGACCACCATGGAGTTGGTATGTGGTCTTTCTGGTGGTATGTGGTCTTTGTGATGGTATGTGGGCATTGTGATGGTATGTGGTCTTTGTGATGGCATATGGTCTTTGTGATCTTTCTGATGGTACATGGTCTTTGTGATGGTATGTGGTCTTTGTGATGGTATGTGGTCTTGCTGATGGTATGTGGTCTTTCTGATGGTATGTGGTCTTTGTGATGGTATGTGGTCTTTGTGATGGTATGTGGTCTTTGTGATGGCATATGGTCTTTGTGATGGTATGTGGTCTTTGTGATGGTATGTGGTCTTTGTGATGGTATGTGGTCTTTGTGATGGTATGGGGTCTTTGTGATGGTATGTGGTCTTTGTGATGGTATGTGGTCTTTGTGATGGCATATGGTCTTTGTGATGGTATGTGGTCTTTGTGATGGTATGTGGTCTTTCTGATGGTACATGGTCTTTGTGATGGTATGTGGTCTTTGTGATGGTATGTGGTCTTTGTGATGGCATATGGTCTTTGTGATGGTATGTGGTCTTTCTGATGGTATATGGTCTTTGTGATGGTATGTGGTCTTTGTGATGGTATGTGGTCTTTGTGATGGTATGTGATCTTTGTGATGGTATGTGGTCTTTGTGATGGTATGTGGTCTTTCTGATGGTACGTGGTCTTTGTGATGGTATGTGGTCTTTCTGATGGTACGTGGTCTTTGTGATGGTATGTGGTCTTTCTGATGGTACGTGGTCTTTGTGATGGCATATGGTCTTTGTGATGGTATGTGGTCTTTGTGATGGCATATGGTCTTTGTGATGGTATGTGGTCTTTGTGATGGTATGTGGTCTTTCTGATGGTACATGGTCTTTGTGATGGTATGTGGTCTTTGTGATGGTATGTGGTCTATGTGATGGCATATGGTCTTTATGATGGTATGTGGTCTTTCTGATGGTATATGGTCTTTGTGATGGTATGTGGTCTTTGTGATGGTATGTGGTCTTTGTGATGGTATGTGATCTTTGTGATTGTATGTGGTCTTTGTGATGGTATGTGGTCTTTCTGATGGTACGTGGTCTTTGTGATGGTATGTGGTCTTTCTGATGGTACGTGGTCTTTCTGATGGTACGTGGTCTTTGTGATGGCATATGGTCTTTGTGATGGTATGTGGTCTTTCTGATGGTATGTGGTCTTTGTGATGGCATGTGGTCTTTCTGATGGTATGTGGTCTTTCTGATAGTATGTGGTCTTTCTGATGGTATGTGGTCTTTGTGATGGTATGTGGTCTTTGTGATGGTATGTGGTCTTGCTGATGGTATGTGGTCTTTGTGATGGTATGTGGTCTTTGTGATGGTATGTGGTCTTTGTGATGGTACATGGTCTTTGTGATGGTATGTGGTCTTTCTGATGGTATGTGGTCTTTGTGATGGTATGTGGTCTTTGTGATGGTATGTGGTCTTTGTGATGGCATGTGGTCTTTCTGATGGTATGTGGTCTTTCTGATGGCATATGGTCTTTGTGATGGTATGTGGTCTTTCTGATGGTATATGGTCTGTGTGATGGTATGTGGTCTTTGTGATGGTATGTGGTCTTTGTGATGGTATGTGGTCTTTGTGATGGTATGTGGTCTTTGTGATGGTATGTGGTCGTTGTGATGGTATGTGGTCTTTCTGATGGTATGTGGTCGTTGTGATGGTATATGGTCTTTGTGATGGTATGTGGTCTTTCTGATGGTATGTGGTCTTTCTGATGGTATGTGGTCTTTCTGATGTTATGTGGTCTGTGTGATGGTATGTGGTCTTTCTGATGGTATGTGGTCGTTGTGATGGTATGTGGTCTTTGTGATGGTATGTGGTCTTTCTGATGGTATGTGGTCTTTCTGATGGTATGTGGTCTTTCTGATGTTATGTGGTCTGTGTGATGGTATGTGGTCTTGCTGATGGTATGTGGTCTTTGTGATGGTATGTGGTCTTTGTGATGGTATGTGGTCTTTGTGATGGTACATGGTCTTTGTGATGGTATGTGGTCTTTGTGATGGTATGTGGTCTTGCTGATGGTATGTGGTCTTTCTGATGGTACATGGTCTTTCTGATGGTATGTGGTCTTTCTGATGGTATGTGGTCTTTGTGATGGTATGTGGTCTTTGTGATGGTATGTGGTCTTTGTGATGGCATGTGGTCTTTCTGATGGTATGTGGTCTTTCTGATGGCATATGGTCTTTGTGATGGTATGTGGTCTTTCTGATGGTATATGGTCTGTGTGATGGTATGTGGTCTTTGTGATGGTATGTGGTCTTTGTGATGGTATGTGGTCTTTGTGATGGTATGTGGTCTTTGTGATGGTATGTGGTCTTTGTGATGGTATGTGGTCGTTGTGATGGTATGTGGTCTTTCTGATGGTATGTGGTCGTTGTGATGGTATATGGTCTTTGTGATGGTATGTGGTCTTTCTGATGGTATGTGGTCTTTCTGATGGTATGTGGTCTTTCTGATGTTATGTGGTCTGTGTGATGATATGTGGTCTTTCTGATGGTATGTGGTCGTTGTGATGGTATGTGGTCTTTGTGATGGTATGTGGTCTTTCTGATGGTATGTGGTCTTTCTGATGGTATGTGGTCTTTCTGATGTTATGTGGTCTGTGTGATGGTATGTGGTCTTTGTGATGGTATGTGGTCTTTGTGATGGTATGTGGTCTTTGTGATGGTATGTGGTCTTTGTGATGGTATGTGGTCTTTCTGATGGTATGTGGTCTTTGTGATGGTATGTGGTCTGTGTGATGGTATGTGGTCTTTGTGATGGTATATGGTCTTTCTAATGGTATGTGGTCTTTCTGGTGGTATGTGGTCTTTGTGATGGTATGTGGGCATTGTGATGGTATGTGGTCTTTGTGATGGCATATGGTCTTTGTGATCTTTCTGATGGTACATGGTCTTTGTGATGGTATGTGGTCTTTGTGATGGTATGTGGTCTTGCTGATGGTATGTGGTCTTTCTGATGGTATGTGGTCTTTGTGATGGTATGTGGTCTTTGTGATGGTATGTGGTCTTTGTGATGGCATATGGTCTTTGTGATGGTATGTGGTCTTTGTGATGGTATGTGGTCTTTGTGATGGTATGTGGTCTTTGTGATGGTATGGGGTCTTTGTGATGGTATGTGGTCTTTGTGATGGTATGTGGTCTTTGTGATGGCATATGGTCTTTGTGATGGTATGTGGTCTTTGTGATGGTATGTGGTCTTTCTGATGGTACATGGTCTTTGTGATGGTATGTGGTCTTTGTGATGGTATGTGGTCTTTGTGATGGCATATGGTCTTTGTGATGGTATGTGGTCTTTCTGATGGTATATGGTCTTTGTGATGGTATGTGGTCTTTGTGATGGTATGTGGTCTTTGTGATGGTATGTGATCTTTGTGATGGTATGTGGTCTTTGTGATGGTATGTGGTCTTTCTGATGGTACGTGGTCTTTGTGATGGTATGTGGTCTTCCTGATGGTACGTGGTCTTTGTGATGGTATGTGGTCTTTCTGATTGTACGTGGTCTTTGTGATGGCATATGGTCTTTGTGATGGTATGTGGTCTTTGTGATGGCATATGGTCTTTGTGATGGTATGTGGTCTTTGTGATGGTATGTGGTCTTTCTGATGGTACATGGTCTTTGTGATGGTATGTGGTCTTTGTGATGGTATGTGGTCTATGTGATGGCATATGGTCTTTATGATGGTATGTGGTCTTTCTGATGGTATATGGTCTTTGTGATGGTATGTGGTCTTTGTGATGGTATGTGGTCTTTGTGATGGTATGTGATCTTTGTGATTGTATGTGGTCTTTGTGATGGTATGTGGTCTTTCTGATGGTACGTGGTCTTTGTGATGGTATGTGGTCTTTCTGATGGTACGTGGTCTTTCTGATGGTACGTGGTCTTTGTGATGGCATATGGTCTTTGTGATGGTATGTGGTCTTTCTGATGGTATGTGGTCTTTGTGATGGCATGTGGTCTTTCTGATGGTATGTGGTCTTTCTGATAGTATGTGGTCTTTCTGATGGTATGTGGTCTTTGTGATGGTATGTGGTCTTTGTGATGGTATGTGGTCTTGCTGATGGTATGTGGTCTTTGTGATGGTATGTGGTCTTTGTGATGGTATGTGGTCTTTGTGATGGTACATGGTCTTTGTGATGGTATGTGGTCTTTCTGATGGTATGTGGTCTTTGTGATGGTATGTGGTCTTTGTGATGGTATGTGGTCTTTGTGATGGCATGTGGTCTTTCTGATGGTATGTGGTCTTTCTGATGGCATATGGTCTTTGTGATGGTATGTGGTCTTTCTGATGGTATATGGTCTGTGTGATGGTATGTGGTCTTTGTGATGGTATGTGGTCTTTGTGATGGTATGTGGTCTTTGTGATGGTATGTGGTCTTTGTGATGGTATGTGGTCGTTGTGATGGTATGTGGTCTTTCTGATGGTATGTGGTCGTTGTGATGGTATATGGTCTTTGTGATGGTATGTGGTCTTTCTGATGGTATGTGGTCTTTCTGATGGTATGTGGTCTTTCTGATGTTATGTGGTCTGTGTGATGGTATGTGGTCTTTCTGATGGTATGTGGTCGTTGTGATGGTATGTGGTCTTTGTGATGGTATGTGGTCTTTCTGATGGTATGTGGTCTTTCTGATGGTATGTGGTCTTTCTGATGTTATGTGGTCTGTGTGATGGTATGTGGTCTTGCTGATGGTATGTGGTCTTTGTGATGGTATGTGGTCTTTGTGATGGTATGTGGTCTTTGTGATGGTATGTGGTCTTTGTGATGGTATGTGGTCTTGCTGATGGTATGTGGTCTTTCTGATGGTACATGGTCTTTCTGATGGTATGTGGTCTTTCTGATGGTATGTGGTCTTTGTGATGGTATGTGGTCTTTGTGATGGTATGTGGTCTTTGTGATGGCATGTGGTCTTTCTGATGGTATGTGGTCTTTCTGATGGCATATGGTCTTTGTGATGGTATGTGGTCTTTCTGATGGTATATGGTCTGTGTGATGGTATGTGGTCTTTGTGATGGTATGTGGTCTTTGTGATGGTATGTGGTCTTTGTGATGGTATGTGGTCTTTGTGATGGTATGTGGTCTTTGTGATGGTATGTGGTCGTTGTGATGGTATGTGGTCTTTCTGATGGTATGTGGTCGTTGTGATGGTATATGGTCTTTGTGATGGTATGTGGTCTTTCTGATGGTATGTGGTCTTTCTGATGGTATGTGGTCTTTCTGATGTTATGTGGTCTGTGTGATGGTATGTGGTCTTTCTGATGGTATGTGGTCGTTGTGATGGTATGTGGTCTTTGTGATGGTATGTGGTCTTTCTGATGGTATGTGGTCTTTCTGATGGTATGTGGTCTTTCTGATGTTATGTGGTCTGTGTGATGGTATGTGGTCTTTGTGATGGTATGTGGTCTTTGTGATGGTATGTGGTCTTTGTGATGGTATGTGGTCTTTGTGATGGTATGTGGTCTTTCTGATGGTATGTGGTCTTTGTGATGGTATGTGGTCTTTGTGATGGTATGTGGTCTTTGTGATGGCATGTGGTCTTTCTGATGGTATGTGGTCTTTCTGATGGTATATGGTCTGTGTGATGGTATGTGGTCTTTGTGATGGTATGTGGTCTTTGTGATGGTATGTGGTCTTTGTGATGGTATGTGGTCTTTGTGATGGTATGTGGTCTTTGTGATGGTATGTGGTCTTTCTGATGGTATGTGGTCTTGCTGATGGTATGTGGTCTTTCTGATGTTATGTGGTCTTTGTGATGGTATGTGGTCTTTGTGATGGTATGTGGTCTTGCTGATGGTATGTGGTCTTTCTGATGTTATGTGGTCTTTCTGATGGTATGTGGTCTTTGTGATGGTATGTGGTCTTTGTGATGGTATGTGATCTTTGTGATGGTATGTGGTCTTTGTGATGGTATATGGTCTTTGTGATGATATGGGGTCTTTGTGATGGTATGTGGTCTTTCTGATGGTATATGGTCTTTGTGATGGTATGGGGTCTTTCTGGTGGTATGTGGTCTTTCTGATGGTATGTGGTCTTTCTGATGGTATATGGTCTTTGTGATGGTATGGGGTCTTTGGTCTTTGTGATGGTATGTGGTCTTTCTGATGGTATGTGGTCTTTCTGATGGTATGTGGTCTTTGTGATGGTATGTGGTCTTTCTGGTGGTATGTGGTCTGTGTGATGGTATGTGGTCTTTGTGATGGTATATGGTCTTTGTGATGGTATGTGGTCTTTCTGATGGTATGTGGTCTTTGTGATGGTATGTGGTCTTTGTGATGGTATGTGATCTTTGTGATGGTATGTGGTCTTTGTGATGGTATGTGGTCTTTCTGATGGTACGTGGTCTTTGTGATGGTATGTGGTCTTTCTGATGGTACGTGGTCTTTGTGATGGTATGTGGTCTTTCTGATGGTACGTGGTCTTTGTGATGGCATATGGTCTTTGTGATGGTATGTGGTCTTTGTGATGGCATATGGTCTTTGTGATGGTATGTGGTCTTTGTGATGGTATGTGGTCTTTCTGATGGTACATGGTCTTTGTGATGGTATGTGGTCTTTGTGATGGTATGTGGTCTATGTGATGGCATATGGTCTTTATGATGGTATGTGGTCTTTCTGATGGTATATGGTCTTTGTGATGGTATGTGGTCTTTGTGATGGTATGTGGTCTTTGTGATGGTATGTGATCTTTGTGATGGTATGTGGTCTTTGTGATGGTATGTGGTCTTTCTGATGGTACGTGGTCTTTGTGATGGTATGTGGTCTTTCTGATGGTACGTGGTCTTTCTGATGGTACGTGGTCTTTGTGATGGCATATGGTCTTTGTGATGGTATGTGGTCTTTCTGATGGTATGTGGTCTTTGTGATGGCATGTGGTCTTTCTGATGGTATGTGGTCTTTCTGATAGTATGTGGTCTTTCTGATGGTATGTGGTCTTTGTGATGGTATGTGGTCTTTGTGATGGTATGTGGTCTTGCTGATGGTATGTGGTCTTTGTGATGGTATGTGGTCTTTGTGATGGTATGTGGTCTTTGTGATGGTACATGGTCTTTGTGATGGTATGTGGTCTTTCTGATGGTATGTGGTCTTTGTGATGGTATGTGGTCTTTGTGATGGTATGTGGTCTTTGTGATGGCATGTGGTCTTTCTGATGGTATGTGGTCTTTCTGATGGCATATGGTCTTTGTGATGGTATGTGGTCTTTCTGATGGTATATGGTCTGTGTGATGGTATGTGGTCTTTGTGATGGTATGTGGTCTTTGTGATGGTATGTGGTCTTTGTGATGGTATGTGGTCTTTGTGATGGTATGTGGTCGTTGTGATGGTATGTGGTCTTTCTGATGGTATGTGGTCGTTGTGATGGTATATGGTCTTTGTGATGGTATGTGGTCTTTCTGATGGTATGTGGTCTTTCTGATGGTATGTGGTCTTTATGATGTTATGTGGTCTGTGTGATGGTATGTGGTCTTTCTGATGGTATGTGGTCGTTGTGATGGTATGTGGTCTTTGTGATGATATGTGGTCTTTCTGATGGTATGTGGTCTTTCTGATGGTATGTGGTCTTTCTGATGTTATGTGGTCTGTGTGATGGTATGTGGTCTTGCTGATGGTATGTGGTCTTTGTGATGGTATGTGGTCTTTGTGATGGTATGTGGTCTTTGTGATGGTACATGGTCTTTGTGATGGTATGTGGTCTTTGTGATGGTATGTGGTCTTGCTGATGGTATGTGGTCTTTCTGATGGTACATGGTCTTTCTGATGGTATGTGGTCTTTCTGATGGTATGTGGTCTTTGTGATGGTATGTGGTCTTTGTGATGGTATGTGGTCTTTCTGATGGTATGTGGTCTTTCTGATGGCATATGGTCTTTGTGATGGTATGTGGTCTTTCTGATGGTATATGGTCTGTGTGATGGTATGTGGTCTTTGTGATGGTATGTGGTCTTTGTGATGGTATGTGGTCTTTGTGATGGTATGTGGTCTTGCTGATGGTATGTGGTCTTTGTGATGGTATGTGGTCTTTGTGATGGTATGTGGTCTTTGTGATGGTACATGGTCTTTGTGATGGTATGTGGTCTTTCTGATGGTATGTGGTCTTTGTGATGGTATGTGGTCTTTGTGATGGTATGTGGTCTTTGTGATGGCATGTGGTCTTTCTGATGGTATGTGGTCTTTCTGATGGCATATGGTCTTTGTGATGGTATGTGGTCTTTCTGATGGTATATGGTCTGTGTGATGGTATGTGGTCTTTGTGATGGTATGTGGTCTTTGTGATGGTATGTGGTCTTTGTGATGGTATGTGGTCTTTGTGATGGTATGTGGTCGTTGTGATGGTATGTGGTCTTTCTGATGGTATGTGGTCGTTGTGATGGTATATGGTCTTTGTGATGGTATGTGGTCTTTCTGATGGTATGTGGTCTTTCTGATGGTATGTGGTCTTTCTGATGTTATGTGGTCTGTGTGATGGTATGTGGTCTTTCTGATGGTATGTGGTCGTTGTGATGGTATGTGGTCTTTGTGATGGTATGTGGTCTTTCTGATGGTATGTGGTCTTTCTGATGGTATGTGGTCTTTCTGATGTTATGTGGTCTGTGTGATGGTATGTGGTCTTGCTGATGGTATGTGGTCTTTGTGATGGTATGTGGTCTTTGTGATGGTATGTGGTCTTTGTGATGGTACATGGTCTTTGTGATGGTATGTGGTCTTTGTGATGGTATGTGGTCTTACTGATGGTATGTGGTCTTTCTGATGGTACATGGTCTTTCTGATGGTATGTGGTCTTTCTGATGGTATGTGGTCTTTGTGATGGTATGTGGTCTTTGTGATGGTATGTGGTCTTTCTGATGGTATGTGGTCTTTCTGATGGCATATGGTCTTTGTGATGGTATGTGGTCTTTCTGATGGTATATGGTCTGTGTGATGGTATGTGGTCTTTGTGATGGTATGTGGTCTTTGTGATGGTATGTGGTCTTTGTGATGGTATGTGGTCTTTGTGATGGTATGTGGTCTTTGTGATGGTATGTGGTCGTTGTGATGGTATGTGGTCTTTCTGATGGTATGTGGTCGTTGTGATGGTATATGGTCTTTGTGATGGTATGTGGTCTTTCTGATGGTATGTGGTCTTTCTGATGGTATGTGGTCTTTCTGATGTTATGTGGTCTGTGTGATGGTATGTGGTCTTTCTGATGGTATGTGGTCGTTGTGATGGTATGTGGTCTTTGTGATGGTATGCGGTCTTTCTGATGGTATGTGGTCTTTCTGATGGTATGTGGTCTTTCTGATGTTATGTGGTCTGTGTGATGGTATGTGGTCTTTGTGATGGTATGTGGTCTTTGTGATGGTATGTGGTCTTTGTGATGGTATGTGGTCTTTGTGATGGTATGTGGTCTTTCTGATGGTATGTGGTCTTTGTGATGGTATGTGGTCTTTGTGATGGTATGTGGTCTTTGTGATGGCATGTGGTCTTTCTGATGGTATGTGGTCTTTCTGATGGTATATGGTCTGTGTGATGGTATGTGGTCTTTGTGATGGTATGTGGTCTTTGTGATGGTATGTGGTCTTTGTGATGGTATGTGGTCTTTGTGATGGTATGTGGTCTTTGTGATGGTATGTGGTCTTTCTGATGGTATGTGGTCTTGCTGATGGTATGTGGTCTTTCTGATGTTATGTGGTCTTTGTGATGGTATGTGGTCTTTGTGATGGTATGTGGTCTTGCTGATGGTATGTGGTCTTTCTGATGTTATGTGGTCTTTCTGATGGTATGTGGTCTTTGTGATGGTATGTGGTCTTTGTGATGGTATGTGATCTTTGTGATGGTATGTGGTCTTTGTGATGGTATATGGTCTTTGTGATGGTATGGGGTCTTTGTGATGGTATGTGGTCTTTCTGATGGTATATGGTCTTTGTGATGATATGGGGTCTTTGTGATGGTATGTGGTCTTTCTGATGGTATATGGTCTCTGTGATGGTATGGGGTCTTTCTGGTGGTATGTGGTCTTTCTGATGGTATGTGGTCTTTCTGATGGTATATGGTCTTTGTGATGGTATGGGGTCTTTGGTCTTTGTGATGGTATGTGGTCTTTCTGATGGTATGTGGTCTTTCTGATGGTATGTGGTCTTTGTGATGGTATGTGGTCTTTCTGGTGGTATGTGGTCTGTGTGATGGTATGTGGTGTTTGTGATGGTATATGGTCTTTGTGATGGTATGTGGTCTTTGTGATGGTATGTGGTCTTTGTGATGGTATGTGGTCTTTCTGATGGTATGTGGTCTTTCTGATGGTATGTGGTCTTTCTGATGGTATATGTTCTTTGTGATGGTATGGGGTCTTTGTGATGGTATGTGGTCTTTGTGATGGTATGTGGTCTTTGTGATGGTATATGGTCTTTGTGATGGTATGGGGTCTTTGTGATGGTATGTGGTCTTTGTGATGGTATGTGGTCTTTGTGATGGTATGTGGTCTTTGTGATGGTACATGGTCTTTGTGATGGTATGTGATCTTTGTGATGGTATGTGGTCTTTTAAATGGTATGTGGTCTTTGTGATGGTATGTGGTCTTTCTGATGGTATATGGTCTTTGTGATGGTATGTGATCTTTGTGATG
Organism: Bathymodiolus brooksi; assembly: GCA_963680875.1. Classification (NCBI taxonomy): domain Eukaryota; kingdom Metazoa; phylum Mollusca; class Bivalvia; order Mytilida; family Modiolidae; genus Bathymodiolus; species Bathymodiolus brooksi. The sequence goes on along the minus strand of OY804589.1, from coordinate 53,208,954 downwards.
GTATGTGGTCTTTCTGATGGTATATGGTCTTTGTGATGGTATGGGATCTTTGTGATGGTATGTGGTCTTTGTGATGGTATGTGGTCTTTCTGATGGTATGTGGTCTTTCTGATGGTATGTGGTCTTTGTGATGGTATGTGGTCTTTGTGATGTTATGTGGTCTTTGTGATGGTATGTGGTCTTTGTGATGGTATGTGATCTTTGTGATGGTATGTGGTCTTTGTGATGGTATATGGTCTTTGTGATGGTATGTGGTCTTTGTGATGGTATGTGGTCTTTGTGATGGTATGTGGTCTTTGTGATGGTACATGGTCTTTGTGATGGTATGTGATCTTTGTGATGGTATGTGGTCTTTGTGATGGTACATGGTCTTTGTGATGGTATGTGGTCTTTCTGATGGTATATGGTCTTTGTGATGGTATGTGATCTTTGTGATGGTATGTGGTCTTTGTGATGGTATGTGGTCTTTGTGATGGCACATGGTCTTTGTGATGGTATGTGATCTTTCTGATGGTATGTGGTCTTTGTGATGGTACATGGTCTTTGTGATGGTATGTGGTCTTTCTGATGGTATGTGGTCTTTGTGATGGTATATGGTCTTTGTGATGGTATGGGGTCTTTGTGATGGTATGTGGTCTTTGTGATGGTATGTGATCTTTGTGATGGTATGTGGTCTTTGTGATGGTATATGGTCTTTGTGATGGTATGGGGTCTTTGTGATGGTATGTGGTCTTTGTGATGGTATATGGTCTTTCTGATGGTATGTGGTCTTTGTGATGGTATGTGATCTTTGTGATGGTATATGGTCTTTGTGATGGTATGTGGTCTTTCTGATGGTATGTGGTCTTTGTGATGGTATGTGGTCTTTCTGATGGTATGAGGTCTTTGTGAGTTTAAGAGAATATGTGCACGATTGTATTGCTTGTTTATACATGTACATGTATTGGGGTGGAGATCAAGAAGTGAACAGTTAACTGATATAACACCACCACATGTTTGTGCATTTCCGCTGCCAGGAGCTGGTCATGGTCAAATTAGGGGTCGTCGTGACCGTGATTATATGGTAGTTGGATTTATAACTACCTGTGCAATCAGTGCCTATCACCACTAATGTTGTGAGTTCGAATCTCTTTCAGGTGAGGTGTACTCCATAACTCAATACAACATTATGTGAAAACGTTTGTCAGCAACTTGCGACAGGTCTGTGGTATCCTCCACCAATAAAACTGACCACCACGATATAACTGAAATATTGTTGAAAGTGGCGCTAAACACCAAAACCATCCATCAAATTTGTGTTCAATGAGTATGTAGTATATTTAGCTGTCTATTGTCACAGTATTTTAAACATATATCTATCAAATGTAGAAGTTATATACAGGAAAAAAATAATTCATTATTTTTATTTCAAGCATTTTTTAATTTCATAGTTGATTAATTAAATAACATACATAAAAACCTACCATTCTATGACAAGAATACAATCAATAATTGCTTAAAAATATTTGTTTGATATATCTGTATTGCGATTTGTAAGTATATACTCAAATACATGCTGGTTCTACCATATATCAAAATAATAAGTTTCGTACTTGTATCCCAAAATCGTCCAAGAAATGACTCTAGTAAATTCTAGGTCTACTGTATACCAAAATAATTATTTTTTTTACTTGTACTTCAAAATCGTCCAATCAGAATATAGCATATGCTGGATACATTCTTTTAATTGGCTTATTCTTCTATAAAAATCATACTCAAAAATTTTATGACAGAAAGTCAAAGGTATTTCATTAAAACATACTTACCATTCTATGATTAGGACCTTCAATAACTTATATCCAACAGAAATATTATGTAGAATTACGTTTTTAATTTCCATGATCAGTTTTCATTAAAATCATCTGCTTCTTCGGATGCAGTGTATGCTTAAGTGGAATAACCAATATATAGACAAAATGTATTAGTCTATGTTAATCTGAGACCAGTGTGAATATTAAAGTAAATTAGAGATTATAGTCAAAATGAATTGGTTGGTAAATAGAGATAAACCAGTATTCTCAGGAACCAATTTGAGTCGGTTATTGGTATTTATCGTCACTTTCAGAAATTTTTCAGCATGTCATGATTACCAGATTTATTAAGGCGAGCCCCGACAGGAATAATGAACTCACCGGTGAAAACCCCAGACTTGGATGATTGCTTAGATACCTTTACACTGGAGGTGGGTAACAGGGCCCAAAATGCTTATGGTAATATGTCAACAGCCTTAACCTCTCAGCCATCAGGTCCTGAATACTGGAGATGGGCAACAGGGCCCAATAATAGCCTAAACCACTTGTCCACCGAGGCCCTGGAACCAGAGAAGTTTCACAACATGTCAATTTTGTTATATACATGTATAAAATATAGTTATCTGATTTCAAATTGCAATTCCATAAATGTCTATATAATATGGTTTTGAAAGAAAAAATATTAAATGGTAGTTTGCTTAACAATGCAAATAATACACCATGATTTAACAACAAACAATACAAGGCTGATATAACATAATGCTTAAAGTTTATGTAGCAATCAACCCTTGTTCCCTTTGATATGCTATCAATATAAGTAATATGTATAGAAAAAAACCTTCCATTTTATTAGTTGCATTATCATACGATGTAACGTACATAGGATTCGGCAGGTCCCCCATCATCTCCTTGAAAACCAAAGAATATTAAAGTCAAGATTTTGGTTGAACTATGACTATTACAATCCAGATATCAAAGATCATCTGGCTTCATGAGGTGGTGTCCTTGTTTATTAATGTGCATATACACAAAAATTGCATAGCCCTGGGCAGCTTTCTTACAGATTCACATTTGCGAAGTTAAAACTTTGGAATATTCTTTGATTTGAAAACCAGGAGAAAACCAACGACCTGTTGCAAGTCACTGTCAAACTTTACAACAGTACACCTCGCCACAAGCAGATTCAAACTTGCAACGTAAGTGGTGATTGGCACTGATTGCACAGGTAGTTGTAAATCCAACTACCATATGATCACTGCCACGACGGCCCTCTCCATAACAGTTGGAGACAATGGAATCGCTATAAAGGGTCAAAGGGTCAACTACTACATGTATTAACTAAGGTTTTATAAACAACTGTAGATAAACATATATCAAGGGATCAACAATGATAGGCACTGATTGCACAGGTAGTTGTAAATCCAACTACCATACGATCACTGCCACGACGGCCCCTTCCATAACAGTTGGAGACATTGGAATCATTATAAAGGGTCAAAGGGTCAACTACTACATGTATTAACTAAGGTTTTATAAACAACTGTAGATAACATATATCAAGGGGTCAACAATACAATACAATTCTACGAGGAAGCATGTATATAATATATAGCTGTCTTTAAACCATACCTCATCCAATGTTTTTATTTTCAAAGATATTTGGCAGAACTATTGAAGTCACCAAGCCTTAACTGAATGCAATGTGAATGTAACAAGTCTTCATAAATACAACAAGCTTGAAGCCCCAAACCTCTAAAAATATATGTTAGCATCTAAACTTTATCATGAAGACTGATATAGATATGTATAAGTTGGCTATTAATAATATTATTTCCTGAAGCTCTAATTATGTCTATGCAATTTGACATGACAAGGGAGACAACTCAAGTTTGACATGTCAAAGGTAGACAACTCTTGTTTGCACTGATAAGGTAAAATAATTCCTGGATATACCCAGTTGTATGTTATTCATTTTTTTTACTAAACTTCTGCTAGAATATTATTGAAAATTCCATTCTTTAAGGTATGATTTATAGTATAAAGTAAAATAACAATTACAAAAAAAACAACTTCCCAACAGAAACAACCCAATCAGATTAATATTTGATTTTTTTCACAAACAACCAATCAAAATACACCTTTTTTTAAACTCAACCAGTCAAACACAACAAGAAAAACGTGCTTTTATGAACTTGTGTTTATCTGTCTCGTATGCTGCCTAATATGATATAATGAATTTAATTGGCATACCTCGGACTTACAATACAAATTTGACACATGTACACGGTGGCTTTAATACTAATTTTCACAGTAGAATCTGTAATCAGAAAGTTATGTTTGAAATAAACTTGACATCATAACATTTCTAAAAATAGATTTTCTTTTAACATACAGAACAAATAAAAATTATAAAAACAACAACCCAAATAAATCATAGAAACACAACCATGTATATTTTGATTAAATTATAAACTCAACAGAAATAGAAACAACCAATGAAATGATACTATAAACTTGCCTTACCTGAGGGGTAATTCACTTTACTATAAGCTCCACCCCAGGGAAGAGCTTTCACAACACTTCTATAGGAGCCTCCCTCAAAAATCTTCACAAATCAAAATTTTGAAAGTAATTTCTCAATGGTCACTAAAAACGGTCCATCATTCTTCCTTGAGTGGGAGGTAAGTATATTGATATGCAAATTTTGCTTGATAAAACAATTGAAAGCATGACATTTTTATGATAAAAAGGAAAAGTATTTTATCCTGAGTCAACTTTTAAAGTCCTTTTTAGTATATAAAACTAGCCTGTATTGGTAGTTAACATTGTTATAAACTTTCTGATGATTTGGTTAAACACGATAAATTTTTGAAGGATCCTCTGATTATCCTTTATATCCAGTTTGAATTCCGACAGAAGAGTGGTTTCTGAGACAGCTTATAAGTCTTTCTTGTTCAAAGTCTATAGTGTGAAATTACAAATATATGTCTTAAACAGGTTGAAATTTTAGTTTTACAATGGACATAAAAATAAAAACAATGTTTTAAAGGACAAGAAAAATTCTTATTAAGTTCAGTTTTTATCCAGTAGTTTCGGAGAACAATATTGAAGTAAAAAAAACTTTGACATATGAAAGGTAATGACAATACACCTTTGATGAAAGGCAAGCTAATAAAAAACAAAGACGAAGACAAAAAAGTATTATGCTCAAAGAAACGTTGGTGGTGTTAGGTGCCGATTGCATAGGTAGTTATAATTCCAACTAAATAGGATTTTTCACTGGTTCTTCTCATATTAAAAAAAAAAAAAAAACCCAGTCTGCATTATAGTAAAATATTGGAAAATTTGAACATCTTAAATATAATTTTAAAAAATAGATTTTATAAGGAAAAAAACACAACAGTTTCAATACTAATGTCACTAATTCAAAGATAATGTTGTAATAATCAAACTACTTCGAAAAAAAAACCTTAAAAATTGCTCACAAAAGACATATTAGTTGGTTCTGAAATTGATGGATTTCAAATTTCCCAATATAATGAAATCAACATTATAGATATATTGCGTTATTTATTAGTACTGTTTCCATAAATGAAAGGAAAACATTAAACTTTATTAATTTCTTAAAATTCGTAGATTTGTCGATCTGTGAAATCCACGAAAATGAGTTCCCCCAAATAAGTAATTTTCCTGAATATAAGAAATATAATATTGAAAAATTGCAAAAAAAGCACCAAAATTACTAAATAAACTTTCATAGAATATATACATAAACATCAATAAAAAGGAAAAACATTCACCCAGAGATCGCTAGCCTACTTAAGGAGTGTAATTATATAGATAGATAATTATATAATATAATGTGATAAAATATGGAATGATTTGTAATGTGCTAAACAGAAATAACAATACTATGTACAAGATCACAAAATTCTAACGGAAAAAATTACTACCATAATTAGTTCTCAATAATAAACATTCTTTCACAAAATTCTAACGGAAAAAAGTTACTACCGTAAAAAGTAGTCAATAATACACATTCGTAACGGAAAAAGTTACTAAGATAATTAGTTCTCAATAATACACATTCGTAACGGAAAAAGTTACTAAGATAATTAGTTCTCAATAATACACATTTGTGAATAACAAGCATCCATGCTTCTTAATTTTACATTCTCAATTTTGTTATAGAAGTATATAGGCTTTCTAATTTCTCGTAAACTATAAGGTGAAAAATACAAGAGTTACTTCCCTTATTTGTCATTGAGCCTTTTCAAGAATCAAATTACACACATAATGATATCTTGTTTCTTATTTCATCGTAAGAATTCATGCATGGACTTATCTTGAAGAAAGTGTGTGCTTTGTGCTAGGATCATATATGTGAATTATTTGTGAAAAATAAGATAGGCTCAAATAGGTATCTTATATGTGCTTGCATTGAAGGTTTTAGTAATGTATAATGCACACATTATTTTCACGAACCTTTGTAAAATAACATCCTATGTTGAAAATAATAATTTGTATATAATAATGCTTTGTAATTTGACATTTTTCAAATACATCTCAATTTCTATGATTATTTTCCAAATGGAAAACATGTCCTATTCTACTGATTTCTAAAGGTTTAAGGTATAAACAGGTATATATACTGCATGATCAAAGCTTGTTCACAGTTGAGATTCTTATATACAACCTTGTCTCAATGATAAAATATAACATGTATAAAAATCACAAAGGAAAAAAAAACAATATTACATATGAAAACTTACTTTAAAGTTAAGATTTTACATACATGTACATGTATAACAACCCAATTATCTATAACTGGCATCTCAAAATTTCTTGTAATATAATAATAAAAAATCTTTTATTTTTCTCATGCATGATTTCATGACAGGTAGTTTTCTATTTGAATATTGCTGAATGACATTAATACACATAATATTGCAAATTATGATATGACTATAAATATTTCTTTTATCTGATTGGCTAAAAGTATGAGATTTGTTCTTGATATAACTTTATAATCATTAAGAGCAATTAATTCCTCTTGTATTGAATGATTCACATTTCCATTTTTGAAATTAACCTGGACTTTTTTCGTTTAAAAATTCCTATGGAATATTATGCAAGAATAGCATAGCCGCCAGGGGAGAAATATCTTCAGTACAATGTAACTACACAGACATCTACCATTGGAAGTTTTCAACAACAATTCCAGTTATCTCCCCTCATTACTCAAAAAAATATTCAGTTATCTCCCCTTCATTACTATACACATTTCCTTTTTTTTTTCCAATTTGTTACATATTTCAAACACTGAACTTGATAGCAAACTTTTCAAAGCAAAGATGAATGAAGATGACCCGACTAGTTATACAAGACAATCCTGAGTGGGAGATTTTATAAAATTATATTGTCATCAATTTAAACATAAGAATGTATTAGTACTTTCAAAGTTAGACAGGCCATTAAAATTCTGAATATATAATTATTAGTTCATTGCAATTCTGAGATGAATATATATATGTCATTCTGTTTGTATACATTTGTTACAGGAAAAACACTGTAATTACCAGTATATAACATACATTATAAAAGAATTCCATTTATAATAACTAGCAGGTAGAGGGTGTATCACTCATCTGTTCATAAAATGTTTGTTTAACATGCAATCATCACTTAAATGTGTAAATTCTGGGACCAATCAGGTTTGTGGATTCTGAGAAGATATTTTTAACATTTCCATTGGACCCTGTTAAAAATTCTACTTACATGTAAATGGCAGCCAATTTTAATTTCACAAAACCTAAAACTTTGAAGAGGGCTACATAAATGAATATTCCAGCCAAGTCTGCTTTCAAATGGTTCAGTGGTTTCAGAGAAAATGATAATGAACACATTTTGTCCATTGGGTCCATAATGTCAAGATGTCCTGTGTTGGTGGCCATCTTGAATTTACTATTCATACAAAAATAACCTGAACCTTGTAAAGAAACATAGAATGATCATGCATGTACATGTACTGATGTAGGTTCAATTAAGTTTGAGAAATAGCTTTTTTTTAATTTTCATTTTTAAGTAGAGTGACTAGGGCCCCATGTTACTATGTTAAACATGTCAAACTGTGGTGAACATCTTGGATTTCAGATTGACACAAAAAATAAAGTTTCTTACGGACCACTCCAGGATTATTCAAATAACATTAAATTTAAAAAGATTGAGTTAAAAAGACTTCTGAATCAAATTGCATTATTGGCTGTAGGTGCTAATGTGATTCCATACCAATACCAAAATAATACACATACATTTCAACGAGGTACAGATGAACATTCAAACAAAGTTTGTTTCCAATTGATCCAATAGTTTAAATCAACGACATTATGGTATGAAGAAGACGCTGGATGCACGTGAGATGACGACTAAGATAAAAAAATATCTGTTAGCATATTCATACTTTCAAGTACAAATTTTCAAGATGTTAATGCCTCATTTTATGTACAATGTTTAATTGCACCAAATAAAGTGATATACTACATGATTGTGATGATGCCAATGGTGAGCACTTCCTGGTAGCAAAAAAAAAAGGCTATAAATAGTTCAATTCTATTTTTAGAAAAAAGCAAATAGCTATAAATAGTTCAATTCTATAAAGAAAAAAACTCCAATCCTTAAAGTTACTGTGTGCCTCTTGTTTATCGATCACTACAAGGTTGTAAATAGACAATTTTTCATTACGCTTGTATTGATCTCAATTATATAACACACGTATGAACTTAAAAACAACATTTGCATAAAATTGGTATAACAAATACTTAATCTATAAATTGATTTGATTGATTGGTGTTTAACGCCAACATTAGCAGTACTTCAGCAATATCGTGGCACGTCTATAAATTGAGATGACGTCAAATCCAATTTATTTTTAGGATGTCTTACAATAAAGTTATATACAGACAAACCTTTATTTAGAGGTCACCTTTGGAACAAAGAAAAAGTGATTTTTAAAGATGTTCAATTCATATGATATTTTCTATGACAGGACAAGAAAATGTGACCATTTAAATGGAGGTAATTACTTAATAGAGGTGACCACATGGGCAGGTTTGACTATATATATGTAAGACTCAGATCGACGTCCAGTCTCTAATCGACGTCCAATCCTCAAATCGGCGTCCAATTCTCAAATATATGGCCGTTTTTCACTTTCTCAAATCGACGTCCAATGACGTCACTGACGTATACTTCAAATGACATCACACCCGTTAAGGAATGTTTTTGAAACAATAATGGAGAAGGGACAAGACCAGATTCCAGATGAGGGGGTCTTGATGACAAAAATTCTTATGTATTTTATAGTTACTGTAGATAAAATCCTATTGTGCTTAGGAGTACTTCTACTTTAGCGGACCCTAACCCTAACCTTAACCTTAGCCCTAACCCTAACCTTAATCCTAACCCTAACCTTAAACCTAACCCTAACCCTAACATTAACCTTAGCCCTAACCCTAACCTTAACTCTAAACCTAACCCTTTTGTTGTCATATCTGCATGGTAACAAAATGAAAGGTTATGGGTCATGCACTTTGCTTACTACAATATCTGACTTATATCTGATAAAAAAAAAACACACAAAAAAAACAGATTAAAAAAACAAAACTGTCGTTGCAATTATTTTTGATGGCAAACTTTGATCGTGTAAACAGGCCTATAGATATGAGAGTTTGGAAAGGACGTCGATTTGAGAATATCCTAAAATATTGGACCGTGATTTGAGATCATGACGTCAGTTAGAGACTGGGCGTCGATCTGAGTCTATCATATATATACAGTCAAACCTGCATATATAGGCCACTCAAGGGAACCTAAAAATGTGGCCTTTATGAGCACTTTCCCTTTATTTACAGGTTAAAATTATATGCACTATTCATTAATGGGAAACATGAGACTGCCGTTTATAGACAGTGATTAGTTATATAGTGGTGTCCTTTAAGGAAGGTTTGACAGTATAATCTATTAATAGAACAATTATGCATGTATTTCTTAATCTTCATCTTCACTAAGATATGGATTACTAATTAACTTAATGATTGTTTTCATCATGGCTGCTGCTACCAGTGAGGCATACGGCTGCCATTCCTTATTACTCGTGCCGTCTTTATAATCAGCGATACCGCGGATGAACAGGAAGCTATCTTTTCTATTACCGACAATGGATTCTAAGACTTGGTCAAATTCTGCATCAAAACAGCTGATGTTGTATTTATGAGCAAAATCAAGTCTGGTGGAATCGAACTTGGCGACTTGTTGACCGGAACCAATTTGACCATAATGGACATTCGGAACTCCCTCCTTGATGGTCTCACCGTCATCTGGTTTCAAAGGAAGTTGAACTTCAATCAAGTCGTCCTCCCCAATATTCATATACAACCGATTACTCTCTGTTGGTGGGCGATTAAAATCGGCCTCCTGATTACGTAAAAGATCCAGACCTTCATAGATATATTTTTCCCATGGTGCTTTGTCAGGTTTCCTCCTATTTCGATCATGCAATTTTTCAACGAGATTTTGCAGTACAAATTCCCGAGGGGCGAATGTCCGTAGCTTATAAACAATATTGTCCTCTTTATCCTTCAAGATTTTGTCACAGTGATAGTAAACATATCCTTTATCGTTACGCTGCGACATAACGATATCTCCCAACTTGACATGTTTGTAATAGTCTGTATAATGAGGAACTCCCCCAGAAACTCCAACAACAAATACATGCTCTATATTCTGGAATGTACCTATAAATAGATTCATTATATTTCATTTTTTTATTGTGTAACAACACTGTATTTTCCTTGAGATTAAGTTACTTCTTTAAGATAAAATTCTATATTAATAAATAAATAAATTTCATTTTTGCCAATAAATATTATGGATATTGTATTTTCCTGAAAAGTAAATAAATTTCAAAACAACTGCCATATCTCACTGAAAAGTGCAGAAATCAGGAGATTATTTGTATACAAGTAAAAAATTGTCAAATGCTCAATACCAACAACCAACTAGTATTACTGTGAGCACAGCTCACTAAGATATACCCCCCGCTCCCCACATCTGTCCAACCTATTTCCATAACCAAAATATTACTGATTGTTCTGACTAAAAATGAAAAGGACCCTCCTCTCTTCACCGGTAAGCTGCTGATAAAATTTCAAAACATTCTGAGAAACACTACTCAAGTTATCATACGACATAGGGTAAAAATCCTATTTTCCGTCATATCAAATCCAATAACTCTGGAACGGCAAAAGCGAAAATCATCAAAAATGAAAGGGATCCTCCTCTCTTCACCAGTAAGCTGCTGATAAAATTTCAAAACATTCTGAGAAACACTACTCAAGTTATCATAAGACATAGGGTAAAAATCCTATTTTCCGTCATATCAAGTCCAATAACTCTGGAACGGCAAGAGTGGAAATCGTCAAAAATGAAAGGGATCCTCCTCTCTTCACCAGTAAGCTGCTGATAAAATTTCAAAACATTCTGAGAAACACTACTCAAGTTATCATACGACATAGGGTAAAAATCCTATTTTCCGTCATATCAAGTCCAATAACTCTGGAACGACAAAAGTGAAAATCGTCAAAAAAGAAAGGGATCCTCCTCTCTTCACCAGTAAGCAGTTGATAAAATTTTAAAAGATTCTAAGAAACACAACTCAAGTTATCGTACGCCATAGGATTTGTCTACAGACGGACGGACGGATGCACGGACGGACGGACAGACACACGGACATGGTGAAACCAGTATACCCCCCTACAACTTTGTTGTGGGGGGTATAATAACACAAAATAAATACAGTAGTGAGTCACCCTCTTACAAGACCACCCCCTTCTGTAATGAAAAAGAAGTCTTATAAGAGGGGATGCATCTTTTGAGAGGGACAATTTAGTAGTATTTTACTATCTCAGTAATAAGAGGTAGGAGGGGCCTTATATGAGTGGTACTACTGTAAAGCTTGCTCAATTCAGAACATGATTCTACTTGCAAATTACATACCAAACCAAATAATGAACATTATATTTGGATTGGTGGTTTTTAATTTCAGACTCTTTCCATTGTCTCCCCTGTTACTAGTAACAACCGATACATCCTTCTCTAGACTCATCCCCTCAACATATGGCAGATAAAAATTAACAGATTTGACTTCAGACATAATTAAGATGCATTGTGTATTTTTTTTAAATATTTGTTGTTTTCTTTTGTTTGTACTGTCTTGTATTGTAAAATATCTAAATTAACCCTTATAATTTCCTTGTACTTCTCTTTCAAGTTGGGCTCTCGGCATAACTCAGTATGAACTAAATACGATATTTGTGAAGTCAAGTTGCATAATTATCGTACCTAGAAGTCTAGTTGTGGTATTTCCTGATGAGATCTGAGCTGCCCTGTTATGTCCTATCTGAGGTAGTTTTGTAGACACCACTTTATGTTCTCCAATGTATCCCACTGTATATACATTTGATTCTCCTGAAACAAAACAAAAATATATGCGTTACCGTTAACAATTATTGCCCTCATTTCAGGTCGACAACTCTGAATATTTTTCCACAGCAGGAAGTAGCATGCTGATCTTTTTTTTTCTATTTTTTTTTGCTTTTTCTTTTTTTTTTATTCATATATATGTGTTTTTGTTTATCTCAAGTCATTTTCCGTGAGCAGAAAATCAAGTTCTCTGAAGCGTAATAATAGCATAGACAACTGTGACCACAGAATATAGTCGATAATAATGTGAGATACACTATTATTAATTTAAGTAGTATCAACGGGTTAGGGTTAGAGTTATGGTGTTTAACACCACTTTCAACAATATTTCAGTTATATCGTGGCGGTCAGTTTTATTGGTGGAGGAAACCAGAGTACCCGGAGAAAACCACCAACCTGCTGCAAGTCGTCAAAGACTGTTATTATACCTCATGAATATTAATAAGGATATACTCGCTTTCTATTGGTTACGCTTTGTCATGTGATTTTATTTTATTTTCCAAGGTATGACCACTAAATCTTCCAAAGAAGTCATTATTTATCACGTGATCTTACACTGACCTGTAGATATTGACCGATTGAAAAAATTAAAATGGCGACAGATTAATCCGGTTTCGATTGAAATATGGAATAGTATACAATTATTGCACTTCATTGAATATATTCAACAATATTCCAGCTATGTTGTGGCGGTCAGTTATATAGGTGGAGGAAGCCGGAGGACCCGGAGAAAACCACCGACCTGTCGCAAGTAACTGACAAACTTTATCACATATTGTTGTAGATCCCACTACCATACCATCACGACCATGACTCCCCCTCCCCTGGATGTGTATAAAACACTTGAACATTATCCAAGTTTATAATCTGAAGCATAAATACCATCATTTTAGGAAATTGTACATGTACAGGTGACATTCATTACTACACCAGAAGTTTTGACATGATTAAAACACGATTATATATCCGGTGACGACCAAGAATTATTTCCGTACTCTATTAGAAGAGTAAAAATTATAAGAAAATGACAAAAGACAAGGTAATAGCCTTATCCAATTTATTTCGGTATAATAAAACAATTGATTATTACATAAGAAGTCAATACCAGGATATGAGGACCTCTCGACTTGTCACTCTCAGTGACCTGATCTGACCTCGGCCGTTGGCCTTGGTCAGGTCAGGTCACCTTGAGTGCCAAGTCTCAAGGTCCTCATATCCTGGTATTGACTTCTTAGGGAGTAATTAATTGTATAATAATATAGTAAACAGGTGCACAAAGGTCCTGAAATCTATTGGACAGTAATGATTGATATAATTTAGGTGCAAAAAGGTAAATAATAATGACCTTCAACATCAAAATACCTGAAATCTATTGGATATAAACTGTAATGTTAATGTTCCTTTTGAGAAGAAATATGCATGCTATATTAATACATATTACTTATTATTAATTATCAACTATTTGGACAATACCAACAGATCAGGTTTCAAAGGGCTTTTTAAGGCAGATATAGATCTTATAAATCAAAATACCTGACATCTATTGCGATGTAATCTTCTAATAAACATTTTTTAAATACATATTATTCATTAAAAATTTGCTTAAAAATATGCAGGGAACGGAGTTATGGTGTTTAATGCCACTTTTAACAATATTTAAGTTATTTCGTGGGGGTTAGTTTTAATGGTGGAAGAAACCGGAGTACCTGAAGAAAACCACCAACCTGCTGCAAGTCACTGACAAACTTTATCACATAATGTTGTATCGAGTACACCTCGCCATGGACGGGGTTTGAATTCACTACTTTAGTAGTGATAAGCACTGATTGCACAGGTAGTTGCATATCCAACTACCATACGATCACGATCACGACGGTCTCTAAAATATACTAGAGGCTCAGGTGAGCCTGTATCGCTCACCTGACATAAATAAGTCCTCTTAAGAATGTCTGCATGCTGAATACATCTAAGTTACTATTCAAATCCCATACTGCCATAGGGTTCTATGTTAAAACTATGTCTGCTCATGGCAGCCATCTTGGATGGAGGTCGTGGTCACCGGACACAATTTTGAAAGTATACTACCCAAGGACCATCCATGCCATGTTTGCTATAAATTGGCTGACTGGTTTCAGAAGAGAAGACTTTTAAACAATTTTCACATAGGGTCCTATGTTAAAACTATGTCTGCTGACGGCGGCCATTTTGAACCGAGATCGGGATCACTGAACACAATTTTGGAAGTTGACCACCTAAGGACCATCGATGACATGTTTGCTATATTGGCTTACTAGTTTCAGAGGAGAAGATTTTAAAAAAAAAATTCCCATAGGGTCCTGTTAAAACTACAGTATGTCTGCTGAAGGTGGCCATCTTGGATGGAGGTCAGGGTCACTGGACACAATTTTGAAAATTGACCACTTAAGGACCATCCATGCCATGTTTGCTTTAAATTGGCTTACTAGTTTCAGAGAAGAAGATTTTTAAATATATTTCCCATAGGGTCCTATGTTAAAACTATGTTCGCTGATGGTTGCCATCTTGGATGGAGGTCGGGGTCACAGGACATAATTTTGAAAGTTGACCACCTAAGGACCATTCATCCCATGTTTGCTTTAAACTGACTTACTGGTTTCAGAGGAGAAGATTTTTAAACATTTTTTCCATAGGGTCCAATGTTAAAATTAAGTCGAGTCATGGCGGCCATCTTGAATTTCCGATCAGCAAACGATTCACAAATTTAGTACAGGACCACCCAATGATCATTCCTGCAAAGCCACAATTCAATTGGCTTAGTGGTTTCTAGCAAGAAGATTTTTTAAATTTCAACCAATCAGAACACATTATAGGCCCTGGCAGCCATGTTGGATTTCCGATCAGCACCAAAAACACAAATCTTGTATATGACCATCCAATGAACATTTCTGCCAAGTTTGGTTCAAATCTGTTTTGTGGTTTCAGAAAAAAAGATGAAAATGTGAAATTCCCATAGGGTCCAATGTTAAACAAAGTCGAGTCATGGCGGCCATCTTGAATTTCCGATTGGCAAACGATTCACAGGTTTAGTACAGGACCACCCAATGATCATTCCTGCAAAGTCACAATTAAATTGGCTTAGTGGTTTCTAACAAGAAGATTTTTTAAATTACGACCAATCAGAACACATTATGGACCCTGGCAGCTATGTTGGATTTCCGATCAGCGCCAAAAACAAAAATCTTGTATATGACCATCCAATGAACATTTCTGCCAAGTTTGATTCAAATCTGTTTTGTGGTTTCAGAAAAAAAGATGAAAATGTGAAATTCCCATAGGGTCCAATGTTAAAATTAAGTCGAGTCATGGCGGCCATCTTGAATTTCCGATCGGCAAACGATTCACAAGTTTAGTACAGGACCACCCAATGATCATTCCTGCAAAGTCACAATTCAATTGGCTTAGTGGTTTCTAACAAGAAGATTTTTTAAATTTCGACCAATCAGAACACATTATGAGCCCTGGCAGCTATGTTGGATTTCCGATCAGCGCCAAAAACAAAAATCTTGTATATGACCATCCAATGAACATTTCTGCCAAGTTTGGTTCAAATCTGTTTTGTGGTTTCAGAAAAAAAGATGAAAATGTGAAATTCCCATAGGGTCCAATGTTAAACAAAGTCGAGTCATGGCGGCCATCTTGAATTTCCGATTGGCAAACGATTCACAGGTTTAGTACAGGACCACCCAATGATCATTCCTGCAAAGTCACAATTCAATTGGCTTAGTGGTTTCTAACAAGAAGATTTTTTAAATTTCGACCAATCAGAACACATTATGGGCCCTGGCAGCTATGTTGGATTTCCGATCAGCGCCAAAAACAAAAATCTTGTATATGACCATCCAATGAACATTTCTGCCAAGTTTGGTTCAAATCTGTTTTGTGGTTTCAGAAAAAAAGATGAAAATGTGAAATTCCCATAGGGTCCAATGGTTAAACTAAGTCGAGTCATGGCGGCCATCTTGAATTTCCGATCGGCAAACGATTCACAAGTTTAGTACAGGACCACCCAATGATCATTCCTGCAAAGTCACAATTCAATTGGCTTAGTGGTTTCTAACAAGAAGATTTTTTAAATTTCGACCAATCAGAACACATTATGGGCCCTGGCAGCCATGTTGGATTTCCGATCAGCGCCAAAAACAAAAATATTGTATATGACCATCCAATGAACATTTTTGCCAAGTTTGGTTCAAATCTGTTTTGTGGTTTCAGAAAAAAAAGATGAAAATGTGAAATTCCCATAGGGTCCTATGTTAAACTAAGTCGAGTCATGGCGGCCATCTTGAATTTCCGATCGGCAAACGATTCACAATTTTAGTACAGGACCACCCAATGATCATTCCTGCAAAGTCACAATTCAATTGACTTAGTGGTTTCTGACAAGAAGATTTTTAAAATTTCAGCCAATGAGAACACATTATGGACCCTGGCAGCCATGTTGGATTTCAAATCAGCACCAAAAACACAAATCTGGTAGAGGACCATCCAGTGAACATTTCTGGCAAGTTTGGCTGATTTCTGTTCAGCGGTTTCAGAGAAGAAGATTTAAATGTGAAAAGCTAACGGACGGACGGACGACGGACGCTTACCCATGACAAAAGCTCACATGGCCTATGGCCAGGTGAGCTAAAAAGGAACATTATCAAGAATTTCTAAATGGCATCCAAAAATATTTCAAAATAAGGATGCCAAAAAAATCAAAAATAAGGATTCCTTACCTTCTGTTTTAAATTTGACAAAGGTAGTTTTTTGTTCCATCATGGCATCTACAGCTAGTTTCTCACAATAATTAGCCGTAATAATAGCGATGGTCGGTTGTTGGTTGGCAGCTATTGTTGGCATCTGTTTTACATGTTGAACCTCTGAAATAAAATAAAAAACATATCTCAATTAGCGTAAATATATTCCTATTGATTCTTATTTTAGAATATTGAAGATATTTAAATTAACAAGGAATTCATTTGTTAAAAATTTGTGCTCCATTTGGATGGTACATTCTTAACACTCAGGATTTGTGCCCTGACCCATGATTGATTGGAAATTCAACAATAAGTACGAAACATATTGATACTCAACAACATTTTCAAAAATTATTTTAGTTATATTGGGGAGGTAAGATTCATTAGTATATGAAATTCAAAGAGTATTTGATTGATTGTAGTTTAATGCCAAATGAGTAATTTTTCAGCCATATCATGGTGAGAACAAGTTATATTTCGATGAGATGATGATGATGATGTTCGCTTTTTACTGGACCAACATGCTTAGTTGGCTCACTGAAACAAGTCCGTGGGTAGATATATCACTCCACTCGCACACATTATCTTGATTCGGAGCCAACCAGTCTTTGCTCTTACTCCTTAATGTTCAATGCTTAGCGAAGAAGCAACAAAAACCAGTTTCAGTCTTTGGTTTGACCTGACTAAGATGTGAACCCATGATCTACCGCTCTCAAGGGGAGCATGTAGGGGTGTAACGATACACTTTTTCCACAAGCGATACACATTGTGATATTTGATATGTATTACGATATGTATCACGATACGTTTTATAGAAACTAACTATTCCTTGAAGTCCATGCTGGTCGACATGGGCGCTGCCATGGTTTTTTTTTTTATATGAGGTCGCTTACGTACTAGCGGAAATTGTAAATATTTGATATTTGATTAATTAATTTTAAAAGCGTAAATTAATCGATTCACTTTTCTCAAAATATTAATTAAATGATCACCAAAAGAAGAAAACGGAAGTTCAACACTACTTTTTTTCAAAAAATGAGCATCATATCGTTTGTATCGTAAGCGGCCTCCACGTATCGTGAACCGAACCGTCCCCAAAATAATCGTGATTTCGGTACATACTGTGAATTGTTTCCCCCTTAGGAGCATGCTAACCATACACCACTGATGTGGTTTACTACTGTCATTACATGGGTCTAAGGGGATTAATCCATGATCTTCAAAACAATGAAGTCATAATACAAACAAACCTGTTTTATCATCAGCTAACACGTGTCTGACTACCTTCCTGCCATCTTCCATTTCAGCAATCAATTCTTTCTGTTTAAGTTCTCCTAATTGTTGTGTAACCATAGCTGGGTCTGCATTTGTTATTCTAAAAGAAATCAAATCCTGATTATATCATAAATACAAAAAATGGGTGGTCTAGTGGTTAGACTTGTGACAACGTACCAAAAACATGGACTTGTGCCCCCGATACCCATCCAGACCATCTATTTAAGGGTACCATTGAAGAAATTTAAAAATCTTCATGTATAAAAAAGCACAATAGTTTTATGAAGTAGCAATGAGCATCCTAATGTGTAGTTAAGATAATCAGACAAAACCTAATACAGGAGGATTTTGCTTATAGGATAAAATAAATAAATAAAAAAGATCCCAAGAACATTTAATTTTAATCTTAATTAAAGATAGAAATGGCCTTCAAAGTGGGAACAAGTGAGCCATTGTTGAACACCAAAGTGAGCAATTTTTCAACTATATAACGATGAGAACAAGTTACATTTGATGAGATCATGATGATTTAGGCTTTGTCCTAGATCAACATGCTTAGCAAAATTTGCATAGTGCTAACAGAAACAGTCTTAAGGTAGACATGTCACTCCACTCTGACACGTTATCCTGACCCTGAACCAACCAGTCTTTGCTCTTACTCCTTAATGCTGTATGTTTATCAGAAGCAACAAATACCAATTTTATAGTCTTTGAAGTTAGCTGTTCAGGATCAAATCACATGATCTACTACAAGTGTAAACAAATGTATTCTATTTAACCCTCATTTTCATATAAAGAACAAACTGTATGCAATCTTATCATTCCAGAGCAAAAAGATATTTGACAAGAACGTCTGTCACAACTACTGTGAAATCATTATTTATCATGGGGTTCTAATTTTTGTGAATTTCGTGATCCACGAAAATTAATTTTCCCATTGACTGTTGCCTGTAATGTTTAAAACCACAAATTCAAGGTCCCATAGATCAATACATTTTGTAGAAACCACGAAAATTGGTGCCAGCGAATAAAAGTACTTTCACAGTATATCTTCAATAGCTTATATCTACTGTATAAGGCCAAAAAAAAATATATGTGTGTTTACTGTCACATGTCAAAAAAATCTAGGGTCGGTCGGTCGGCATACCTTTTTTTTTTTTTTTTTTTTTATTACTATCGGCAAAACCGGAAATAGTCGTTTCCCGGTTCCTGAATCCGATTCCGGCAATTCATTTTCGAAATTTCCGGTAAGCCGTCATTTGTTTTGAAGCTGTCTTGTGAGAGTTACGCAGTTTTTCTACCTTCTTTGCTCTCAATTTCGACAAAAAGCTAGCGGTTGAATAAATAAAACATTGCTGCTGATTAAACAACAAAAATGGTTATCCGAATTCTGTGTAAAAATTGATAGGGTCGCTAGCAAAAATTAGGGTCGGTCGGGTGACCGTAAACACACATATTTTTTTTTTTGGCCTAAGTGGAATTTACGATTAATTTGTGTTTCATAGATGTGCGAAAATAACCCCTCATGCGAAAGTTTTCAATCTGTTTTTTCAGCTGGAAATAATAAATGTTTTAGCAAAATTAGCGATTAAATGAATTATTGCTGAAAACAAATATCGCAAAATTTGCTTTTGCTAAATCAATCATGTATACAGGGTGCTTAGTGCAAATTACCTCGTTAAATCTTCTACCTCCAACACATTAGGATATGCAGACTCAAGAATTTGAAGAAGTTTTTCTCGTAGAATCTCCTCCTCAGATCTTTTATCTACTTTATTTATACCTGTTAATTGATACATTATAATACAGTTAAAAACCATTAAAATTTCTAAAATCACATTAATAACAGACAAAAAATAATAATTTCCACATTTCTGTTCTTATTTGGTGAATGTCTTGAAAATCGACTTCAAAAATATATATGCAATAACCTACAAGAATAGTCTAAAAAATTATTTGAAGACTTCAACCTGTAAATAATTGTCTTAATTATCAATCAGATTTAAATTTTCAACATTTCTTTTTTGATGATTTCTATTATGGTCGTAAATTATGATATTTTTTTTTTAATTGACGAAATCTATAAATGAAATCTTCAAGTTGACTGTTTATGTTAGTTAAAATTATTATTGTTTGATAATGTCAAAACAAGTCATTAAATAAATGATTAATGTATTCATGGACATAGATGAAAAATAAATTTGAAACAAAAATGTTATCATGGCAAGCTATGTTGATATAGACAAGATTATGATCCTGACCTGTGCACTCTGACCTCTAACATGAATGCTATGTTATTAATGTACATGTACATGAAGAAACTGTTTGTAAAAAAAACTGGTCATAACAAGATTCTGAAATTGCCGTTATTACTGTACAATTACATGAAGAAACTGTTTGCAAAAAAAACTGGTCATAACAAGATTCTGCAATTGCCAAACTCAAAACATGTGCTCATTTTTATAATTATTTAACCGTATTACAAGTACAAATGACATGTACTCTTCAACAAGTTGAGAATCAAATTGTCTCTTAGTCATTAGTCCCAAAGGGAGATAATTTTTTATTATCTCCCTTGACTAACTTGGAGAATGGAGTTAATTATTAAATGTTTTGCATATGCTAACACACAATGTGTACCAAAAGCTTTAATTTACATACAAATTCATAAAACTTTTTTCAATTGAACAATTTAAAAATAAGCCGTTGTACATGAACTTGAAAGATAATCAAATACTCCGCTTGAAATTTACAAAATGTGCACAAGTCTTAAATTTGGCAGTAAAATTAACAGTCTGACATTACTATAAAAATATAACATTACTCATATCTAGCATTCATACCCATTTAACAGTCTAAAACATGCATCAACAAAACTTTTATTACACAACATCTGTAAGATTATATTGTTATTTAGGGAATATTATTCAAATAATTAAAGTATTAATTTTTTTCTATCTCAGAACTTCAGAAATAGTCGGGAATTTTAATTATTTTTTTTTTCATTTACTAGTAAGTTGGATACAGTTTCCCATATGCCATTGTAATGCTGATGCCAAAATTCTCTAACAAAGAGAGAATTTTAAGGAAAGATTTTTATTTCAAAACAAAGCTGTATGGATAATTAACGAAATATGAAAATCAAAGTTAAATTACCGGCCATTTGACAATGCTTAGGATTTTTTTATTTTTATAGAAATCAATGGCTTATGACATAAAATGGAATATCACACCAATCATATGAAAATTTTGGAATTTTTGAAGTTCTGACATTTTATTTAATTGTCTTAAACTATGTTTACAAAAGTAAGTGCTTCTCAACCACACAACAAAACATGTGACTTGTTAAATCAAATCAAATGTACACATACAAGTATGTTGACCTTTTTAAAAGTAACAATGTAACAGCCATATTTTTTATAACCTGGATTGGCTGGAATGGGTTCCACGATAGAGAATATGACATCCACAGTAAACAAAATAAGAACAAGATTCCAGACACAGTACCTGAAAACCCAGACTTGGCATTCCGTCATAAAACTTTTGAGTATGAAATCAGACTACTGTATAATATCCTCGATAGATTATTTTTTGGCAGTTTTCCAGTACGAGCATGAAATTCTTTGCCATCACTCAATCAGAAAGTTAGATCTAGGAAAAATACCACTGTACAACTGAATTTGCATCTCATTTTTTGCACTTGAGATTATCTTCCGATATTGAGTCTGAAACTCCATCAGTGTATTATACTGAATGTCTTGCTCTAGATTAGTTGAATTTTTAATTACAATGTACAAGTATCAAAATTATACTCAAAAGTGTTATGCCGCTAAGACCTGAGCTTTACTAATCACTCTAGCGAATGTATTTGACAAGACTGAGAATGGATGTATATATATAAGAGAGAACAGTCTTCACGTTAATCTACTTGCCCGAAGTCCGAGACAAGTAAAACTGAATTCAGACAAGTGAAAATTATGAAAGAATTTGATTAAATAAATGAATTTTTTTTTCTAAATTTCGCTTTCGGGCAAGAAGGTGAAAAACAGTTGGGGCAAAGACTGAGAGAAAGTAATATATTATTACACCTTGAATACAAATATCAGAAAATGGACAGCACCATTTTTTAACGGCATCACTGATTTCAGTTATAATCAATCTCATGGTTGATAATCTTTTACTTTAAAAGCCTTTCTTAAAAAAAAGAATAAAATAAATTATAAAGACTGGTGTTTTCAGAAGAAAATGTGTGGTCAAACTATAACTTGTTTTTTATTTATTAATTTTTTCTCACATAATATAACACTGAAAAAAAATATAAAGAGCAAATTTATGTTTTGTTTTACTACAGCCATTTCCTATGGAATTTATCAAAAGAACAGCTTACAATACAAACATCTCATTTTTAAGAACTTGCAAACAAAAGGCATAATATGAAAGCTACTATAAAATAACTGGAAGTAAATATATAGTGTTCTAAAGAAGAAAAAAGTTTTTTTTTTTAAAGGCATCGTTATTACCCTGACATATATTTATCTTTATAATAGTTTGATTTGTTTTTTTTCTCTTTTAAAAAAATAATAAAATTTTGACCTCCTTCCCCACAGGTATTATGATCATATATTATGTTAATTAGCAGCTTTTATATTGATTGTCCATTTATTGTTGATTAAAATATGCCCAAGGAAAACAACAGTACAACAATGTCGAAAAATCAAAGTTCACTTAGGGTCATCCTTAATAGTAGTATAACAACGTCAAAAGATCAAAAGTTCACTTAGGTCATCCTGAAATACAGGTATGCTGAAACCAGACTTACATGTACCCAGGACTTCCAAAAAGGGGTGGTACCGGGTACTTTTACCCACTTAAAATGGTAATTAGTACCACCTAATTTCAAAGAGGTTGCATAAGATATTCATGCAAAATTTTCAAATTTTAAGAAAAAGTACCACCTGTAAATAGTGAAGTACTGGTACACTTGAAAAATATTGAAAGCCCTGCATGGACCACCTTTGAAGTGGGTACATAGGGTAGATAGGCAATAGAGATCCTGGCAGGATAAAATTTATTTTTATGAGTAACAACCAAAAAGTCATGAGTAACACTAGTGTATTCCTGGTTTTTTTTTTGAAAGTTCCAATCAAAAGTGATGAGCCCGTAACTCACCTAGTTGACAAGTCCCAATCAAAAGTGATGAGCCCGTAACTCACCTAGTTGACAAGTCCCAATCAAAAGTGATGAGCCCGTAACTCACCTAGTTGACAAGTCCCAATCAAAAGTGATGAGCCTGTAACTCACCTAGTTGACAAGTCCCAATCAAAAGTGATGAGCCCGTAACTCACCTAGTTGACAAGTCCCAATAAAAAGTGATGAGCCCGTAACTCACCTAGTTGACAAGTCCCAATCAAAAGTGATGAGCCCGTAACTCACCTAGTTGACAAAAGTTTACTTTAAATAATAAATAAAAACGCAGTAAAATCACTACAATAGCTAACAAAACTTGTTTATAATCCCAGAAAATTTTTGTTTAGGGTAATAACAGTTGGTGGCGGGTCTGTCTGGCAACAGTTCGGCACCAAAAACATTTCATGTATGACCTTACTTTTATAAACATTGCTTTTTTAAACAACTTTATGAAGAAAAGTGAAATTTGAAACTACTGTGTTTTCCTTGGTACAAAGGAACAAACTAAAGTTACATATGAAACATATTAGGTGTCAATTTCCATAACTACAACACTCGTTCTGTCACCATGGCAACCGAATACTTACCAAAATAATCCTCAGCATCAGAACGTCCTGACATTAAATTACTGATTCATGATATAAATACTTTTTAAATATTCTATAACTACAATAACATGTGTCTATAATTTTTTTTTATATCACTCCAGAATTTACGATCATTTTTATAATGCATATATTGTACTGTGATAATTTTCAATCTCAGAAAATAAATCTCATTAAAAAAAATAACAATATCTAAGTAGATTGTCACTGCACACAACAGCAAGAACTTGTAATGCAACAAATATAGAAAAGCAAGAAAGTAATTAATCCCTCAAATGCATGAAAAAAGGAGGCAATTGAAATATCTATTGAAAAATTAAGGCCATGATATCAATAATTTGTTTTGATTTATGAGCTCATCGTAACATTTTTTACTAGAAAATCAACAGAAATGTTTTTTTACACTATTTCGTGCCCGTAAATTACATTTATTTAATAGATATTTGAAAGGAAATAGAAACTTGATATTCGGTTTACGTCAAACCATTATTTCTTAAAGGATTGGCCTAACCTTAGAAGTTTTTACAATGTATCAAAAATCATATTTCACATTTATTTAATAGATATTTGAAAGGAAATAGAAACTTGATATTCGGTTTATGTCAAACCATTATTTCTTAAAGGATTGGCCTAACCTTAGAAGTTTTTACAATGTATCAAAAATCATATTTCATAAATATGTATACAATATGTGTACAGTGTCTTAAAATATAAAAGTTGATGTGTATAAGGCTTTGTAACTGTAACAGAGCAAAGGTATATAAAGTCTTTTATCAGTTTTGCACCGAATATACATGAAATTCATATTTTAAAACCATA
Source organism: Bathymodiolus brooksi (assembly GCA_963680875.1). Lineage (NCBI taxonomy): Eukaryota > Metazoa > Mollusca > Bivalvia > Mytilida > Modiolidae > Bathymodiolus > Bathymodiolus brooksi. The sequence continues at coordinate 53,183,961 of OY804589.1, read as the reverse complement.
ATTAATCCTGCAGAAAAATCACATTCCTCAATAGATTAGGTTACATTTACTTTATACTAAATAAGAAAATTACACAAATATCCCTTTTCTGTCAACAGGAAGTGGTGAACTGATTTACAACAGCTCAAACTAGTTTCCCAAAGCTCAACAGGTAAAACAGGTGAATGGGGGGTACCAGAAAAAAAAGTGGTACTACGCTAGAAGCAGAACACCTTTCCATTATCTGACACTATTATTTAATTGTAAAATGCAATAACTGCAGAATAAATATCAATATTCCGCTCTTCACAGCATAAAAAAAATATTATTTCATGAATGCAAATATTCTACATGTGGCATCTATTAACATTACTTTGAAATTTTATCTAACTACCAGACATGAGGTAATCTTAATTTGTAATCGTAATCGGTTGTAATCGATTACATTTTTCATGTAATCGAATGTAATCTGTAATCAGACCTTTTTTTTTAGATTACATGTAATCGTAATGTAATCGATTACATTCTTTTTGACCCTGTAATCATGGTTACTTTCTGATTACATTTAGATTACGTTTCATCATTTTGACTTATTTTGTCTTAACTGAAACATATATCTCCTTAGATATTTAATGTATGATTTATGTAAATGAATTTTCTTCATGAAATTTATTAAACAAATAATGTAGATATTATTATATGCTTAATTGCAATCAAAACTATCACAGCTACAAAAAATATTAAGTATAAATTATGACTTCAAAGACTTGATATTCAAACAAATAATATCTCAATTTCAATTTCTTTAGGGTTTCAAAAATTCAGTGAAAACAGTTTGTTGGCTTGTGTAAAACACAACAAGCTCTAAAATTTTAAATTATCTGACACAACTTTCAAGATTTCATATATGAAATTGCTTCTATGAAAGACTATCACCATGTCCTCATGATTCGCCCAAGACAAAGAAATATTTTATATAAACCAAAACAGGTATCGCATGAAGATTTCTTATACAAGTTTAAAAAGAGATTTAGATTTAAATAAAGATATCATATAAAAAGCAAAATGTAAATTATAATTTTCAGAAACAATTATTTATGATGCTCATACATACATGTATATTACAGATTAACTGATAAATAGCAAGTTGTATTATATTTGTAAAATTTTGGATTTTTTTTTTAAAGAATATTCTAATGGGGCTTGTATACAGATACATCATGTTTGGGAGGGGTATTTGTGAAAAATACCAGTCGAGAGACGAAAACTTTCCCGAGCCGAATGGCGAGGGAAATTTAGTCTCAAGACTGGTATTTTTCGCAAATAACCCTCCCAAACATGATATATCTGTTTAATTACACCGAATATTATTTAGAACACTGGCTAAATAAATAATACATTTTGTTTGTCGTTTTCAGGACCTAACATGATGTATCTGTTTAATTCTACCGAATGATGTTATATAAAACGCACAACTGATAACGTTTTACAAATTTTGTTACAAGTGTCTCGGTGAAGGGTAAAAACGGCAAATTCGGTTGTTACATAAAACGCACAACTGATAAGGTTTTACAAATTTTGTTACAAGCGTCTCGGTGAAGGGTAACAACGGCAAATACGATTTTGCAAATACCATGAAAAAAAGTTAAATCTTATGCAAATACACCTACATGAAGTAAAAATTCTGCAAATTCACAATGCAAGGCCTGAATTTGTCAAAAATAATATGGCTATTAACCAATCAGAATCCAGCATTCTTATATAAGGTGTAATTATATCTGATATTCAGATATATGTGATATTTCTGCATTTTATTTTGGTGCTGATTTTCCTTTTAATATTGGATTATATGATAATTTTTTCATTACTTGTGGGTTACTATGCAACTTGTAATGGATATTTTTATTAAACATAAATTAAGGATTTAGTTTTCATATTTAGACTGAGAAATTAAATACATTTTTAAGCAAGTTTTTAGAATCAGAATGATTTTTGTTTTTTTATCATCTGAATTATATATCAAGGACAAACATTCAAATTTTATCAGGTAATTTACTGCTAGTTTATTTTCCCCAATAGACTTTTCACAGGATGTTTGAAATTATTTGATATATATTATTAAAATGTATGTTATAATATTTACTAATAATATAAGATGGAATCAATATTGGTCATATATAGTAATAAGAGAAGACATATTTTATGAAAAATAGGAAAATGAGAATTGCTGTTAATAATTTACAATGTACTGTTTGTTATTGCATGTAATGATCACATTACAACTGAATTGTAATTCATAGTTCTGATTAAGAAATACATTAAAAAAAAAGAGATATTGGACAGATGCACACGAGACAAAATAACATAAAACACTAATATATTGGTTGTCATGACATTGAATGTAATCAGTAATGTAATCGATTACATTTACAAAGTGATTGTAATTTAATCGATTACATTTGAAAATTGATGTAATCGTAATGTAATGTAATCATGAAAATTGCAAAGTAATTGTAATGTAATCGATTACATTTGAAAGTAATTGACCCCAAGTCTGCAAGTAACTACATGTAAATAAATGTATCTACATTTCCTAATCAAATACCCCTATTTTACCTATATGAATACATCATCCATACAGCGCTTATTTACATATTAAAGACATATACAACCATGCATGATATCTACGTCACATGATATCTACATCACTGTATCAGAGTTCATGAAATTCCTCAGTCTTCAAGACTCTTGTCAGGCATGACCAACAAAATTTGGGCAAATTTTGCTAAGGACTGACAAGATTGGTATTTTGCATTGGAAAATTATTGACGACTGACATTTTTTTCACTAGGATCACCAATCCCATATGCAATTTCGTGAGCACTGCCATGTTTCATACAACATTAAGGGGCCATAAGGGCCATCTGTCTTCCTATATTTTATACATTTTTTTTATATATTGTAGGTATCATCATTTCCATGATTGTGGCTACAAACTGTTTGTGCCAATAACATTGTGAGAAAAGAGCCTAACAGACATTTTAGAAGAATATTTTCTATGTGGTGAAGCATATTTCATGAAATTTTCACCAGCTCAAACCAATCTTTACTAGACTTGGACTTACAGCTAGTGATTTTGCAGCCAGACTGCAAACTAAAATTTGTGGGTCTTAACAATGAAATTATGACTTTACATAGAAAGTCAATGCATATAAAAGAACCAAATACACCTAACTTGCAAATATTAACAGAAAATAAATATTTAACAAATCTCCTGAAAAAAACCCTCAAATTCCTCAAGATTTAAAATTCTCAAATGCTTCTGGTCACAAAAAACAGAATCAATAGTTTTAATTTGTTAGAAATGAAATAGCTAATCTTATGTAGGAAATTTATTGAGAATGTATTTTTGATGTCAAAGTTTTGGGAGTTTATTCAAAATATAATCCAACCGATTTCTTTTCAACTTGTTGGTGACACATGAATAAACATTAGCTTAAGCTATTCCAAACATACCCCATCATGGTATGATATACTATGCACACAATAAAAGTGGTTATAAGTAGAGATATTCAAATTCAAAATAGCAAAAATCAACAATAGTTCTTGCAATAAAATATGAAAAATTAAACAGGGATGGTTGACAATTTCACCAACCACAACAAACATGAATCAATTTGGTGGCTCATAACAAACTCAACTCAAGGATCATGCTTAGATAATTTTTCACATTTTGTGGATATGACAATATAAAATAAACATAATATATGTATGAAGGCCTTAAAAATTGGACTCCTGCATATTTCACTCTGTAAAATAAATGAAAAATATCAGTGAGTTGTCTCTCTTTATCAAGATTTAAAATAGCCACCCTTTCTTGCTAAGAATTTTCCAAAGAGTACTTCATCATCATCTAAGAAACAGGCTACTGGACCAGGGCTATAAAAAGATTCGCCTTATTCGATCTCTTAAAAAGTTTATATTCCGATACCAATATCTTGTCGAAATATATTCCGTCTCTGCAGAAAAAATTATAAGCGATGCATTTTCATATAGTGAAAATGTATAAAGATAAAGAGTCAAATATGTCAAGAAAATTTTTTTTTGTCAATGTGTGACGTAAAAATATTTTTGACATTTACGTCACTGAATATGGTACTGCTTTGACAACTATTTTACCTATTTTGTTCCTGTATTTAAATACTGTTACAGTGACAGCTGGAACCTTTGAACCGTAATGAGAGCGGGAGGTTTGGCGCCTTAAAATCTGATTCAACCCACCATTTCTTTAGAAATGCCTGTACCAAGTCAGGGTCATTACGGTTTTCACAGTTTTCCGGTTGTTGATTGATTTTGTCTGTTTATATAATTATGAGTTTTTACTTTCCCTTTGTAAGATTGTTCGGAGTTCGGTAATTTTGTTATTACCTTTATCATTACTCTATCTAAACTGGGCAAAATAAGTCAATATCAACCATCAATTTATATTGCCACAAGAAAACAAAAAGAAGAAAATGACATCTTAAACCAGTCAAACATCTACATAACATTTCAGCTTCCATCTCTGATTACACTTGTTGGAAACAAAGGGTTTGCAAAGCACAATATTTTTCTCCAAAATAATACATGCTTGTATAAATGACCATTAACAAATAAATGATATAAACATTTTAAAGGTGGTTTATCATTATAGTTTATATGCAATTTATTTCTATTATATTTTTTGTCTGTTTATACCAAGCCAATTTTCAGATTTAACATGTGGATATGAAGGCTATCAAGTCATCAACAAACAGGTATAGGAAAATGAACTCGTATACAGAAATATGATAAAAAAAAAATATGTGAACATTCCTAAAGCCATGTTACGAACATTTATGATGTCATGTGATGAACATTTATGATGTCATGTGATGAACATCCATAATGTCATGTGATGAACATTCATGTCATGTGATGAACATCCATAATGTCATGTGATGAACATTCATAATGTCAGGTGATGACAATTCATGTCATGTGACGAACGTTCATAATGTCATGTGACGAAAATTCATAACGTCATGTGACGAAAATTCAAAATGTCATGTGACGAACGTTCATAATGTCCAGACCTGTTTACCCCAATTGACACTAAAGAGTAGTATTTGCTCCAGCTCAGAGTAGTTTGGCAATGTTGAGAGTAGTTTTCGGAAATTGAAAACAATGGTTTCCGATTCATGAGCTGGTGCCATAATGGCATATACACAGTATATACATACCAAATATCTACCTTAGTTACATGTATCTACTGAAGATGGGGGCCAGGGTGGCTCAATGAGTTAGGTCATACAGTACAGAAAGGGACATACCGTGATCAATCACCGTGATAGTGGTCATGTCTAGGAGAGTGATGGGGATTAAAATTTTAAATTCATGTCGGTGATCAGGGGGCAATAAAACACCAGGTGTTAATCTTGTAATCAAGTGTGTCGTTTTACAGGTAAACGAGTCGGATAAGATGTACAGGTGAAATTACGTTTTTATATCGCCTTTTTTTTTCAGGTACTGTCTCCGATTCCCTTCAGAATTAAAAAAAAATACCTTTTTATTTCTTTCCTCAAAACGTAAAACATCCTTGAACGTAATCCCGAGATCGAGAAAATAGCACGGCAAAATTCTTGATATAGAACTCGAGGTCATAAAGTAGAACTTTCTAAAACAAACGAAAAAAACAAGACACACATTCTTTGGCAATGAAAAGCAACAAACAGTCAAATATTAACAGCAAGAGGATACAAAATTAATTGTCAAAAATACATCCTTCAGTAGCAATAATTACGGCTTACGATTATTAAAAGTCAACAGGTAGAACAGGTAACGCTAATCTCTTAATTGGCGGTAAAACATCAATCGGCGCATAGGTGACCGAGAGCCATAAAATTTAATTCCCACCACCTTGTTTTATGGTCCTTTTTAGGTCTATCACAGTGGGTTTATGTCCGTGATGATATGTCTAAAGGATTAAAAATTATGCCTCTCGGAGTGATCAATTACGGTATGTCCCTTTCTGTACAAACGAATTTTGAAAAAACGATGTTTGTTCAAGCGTAGAATAGTCAGGTTCAAACGTAGGGCGTAATTTACTGTAAAAAAGTGTAGTAAATACGGCAAAAACGTAGTAGTAAACAGGTCTGAATGTCATGTGACGAACATCCATAATGTCATGTGATAAACATTCATGATGTCATGTGATGAATGTTCACAATGTGATGTGACGAACATCCATAATGTCATGTGATGAACATTCATAATGTCATGTGACAAACATTCATAATGTCATGTGATGAAGATTCATTATGTCATGTGATGAACATTAATAATGCCATGTGATGAACATTCATAATGTCATGTGATGAACATTCCTCTATTGTAATGTCATGTGACTGAAATTTTGTAAAAAGTCATGCATCTGTATTTATGATCAAAAGTTCACACTCATGCCATGAAATATCTGCAGTGCTAAGTCATATGATACACAAACAACAGGAGAGGAATATAATTAAATTAATGTGGTTCTTTTTCATGTACTCTTTTCTTTGAAATGACAAAATAAAGATAAAGATTTTGGAGAAACTGTCCACATAGATAAAAGGATGAAACAAAACAGTAGTGTGTATCTCTCAGGTTTGTTTCTTCCAGAACCAGTTCGCTTTTCTACAAGTTTTTTTTACCCAAAAATTATATATTCAATTCTTTATAATTTGTTTTGTGTGCTTATACTGGATTTGCCTCCTAGATCCAACCTCCCAAATATTTGTATTTTTGTTTCCGAAATACTTTTCTGTTCCTTTGTTACAACAAATTTATAGAAAATAGATGTAAGATATATTTTGTCCTAAATTGTTTGGTTTCAAATTTGTCTTGCGGAGTCACGATTTTCCAAATAAAGAGATAAAATGTATTAACAAAATAAGTATTTTTAAGTGCTCTAGGAACATTTATTTCATACAATTTTTTATTCTGAAAAAGCACATGAAAATTGAAATAAAAATAGTGTAACAACAAAAGGAAAATAGATACAACAATTATATACAATATTTATGAAAATATAAATAAAGGAAGATAACTGAGAACTGCAGATACGACGACCAGACCTACCTATCATGTCAGGAGAAATTCCCTCCCCTGATGAAATACAAAGTATTGATGTATGTTTGACACTCTATATACTATCATTATTATCTCTATATATCTAAAGTAGGAAAAAAAGCTAGGAAATGTGCAGAATTTTTGGTGTATTCTAGTAGAAGATTCTAAAAGATTGTTGTAATTATGCTGCATTTTTTTGTGCCATCAGTATGTAATTTGAAGCACAGCAATTTATATATGTGCATAGTATTGATCAATCTGATAGATACTGACTTACCTCGTACAAAAAAATGTTTTAAGATTCTGTGATGTTTTGTTTGTTGCGTATTTACATGTATGTATATAGTTTTTTAAGAGCATAAATCATGAACTTCTGTTCACAATGCTATGAAATCATGAAGGTATATCCAGAACATGTTTTAATTAATATATACAGTGTAACCTATCACATCAGATCTTCCTTGGGAGCAGCTTTAATGTTCGGAATAGACAAGTGTTCACTTTATACAGGTTAAATTAACAAAAATTTCCTGCATTGAGACTTTATTTAAAGCTCCGTTTATTCTGAAATCCATTTAATTCAGGATTCAGTTTAGACAGGTGTCACTGCATAACAGAATATCTTGTGTAAAAACTTGTACTAAAATCTACTACTACACAAAATGAAAATTTTTAACTTTCTACAAAGTAAATGTGTAAAATCGGTCCGAGGTGAGGAAACTACCTTTTTCTGACTCATAGACCAAGACTGTTTATTCTATTAAAAGATTAGTCTTGCCCATGTTATGTTGAAGTATTGATTTTTATATCTTTTATCCACCTATACATATATTTAACAAATTATGATACAATAGAACCTAGTCATGTCAAAATTAAAGTGACCAATGATTTCACACCAATATGACAGTGTTTTTACCTCACACAAGATTCCATTGTAAATACTATTAAGCATTATTTTCTAAGAAAAGCTTGTACATCATAAGACGGTGTACAGTAAGAAATGAGAAGACTAAGATTACAAACAAACCTGGTGTTGCCGGAGCCTCTTCTTCATCCAGTAAGCGTATTTCTAGGTCAACATTCTTGACTAGATGATATTCTGGCTTTTTCATCAGTTTCATACATTTCTTTATAAAACCAACATAATCTGTAAAAAAAATTAGGCCAAGTAAAATTGATTGTTGGTTTCCCCTAACATAGGAAAATTTTTAAAGGCAGGCACAGTTTTTTGTTTTTTTTCAATTTTCAAGAGATATTCCAAATCAGGGTTTTGCTATCTTTCCCATGAAGGTCAGAAAATATATCATAAAGGCTTTTGCTATGCAAAAAATTTTGCATCACTCTTATTTCATTTGGTAAATGCGAACATTTCTGTAAATGATTTTAATGAACAGCCAGAATGGTTCCACTGGGCACACCGGCGGTGGTCATTTTATACATACTGTACGTCATGTACACGTTTTAAATCATGGTCATTTTACCGATATCGTAAGCGCTTTGGCGATCTAGATCAATGACCTTGACATGTGGAAAAACATTGAAAAAGACACGACTGAAATTGTTTACGATAACAAAAATCTCCATATCACTGAGTTAGAAGACACACGGCCGGTGTTTATTTTATTTTATTTATTAGTAATAAAAGATAACGACCCGGCAGTAAATATTTGACCCGGTCGGGTTAGGGGAAACCGACAATCATTTTCTCATGGCTTATCGTTAATTTTTTTAACCAATTTTGTTTCCAATAGTTCTTATTCTACAGAATTACAGCAATTATGAATGTTGGACTATAGATCAAGACTTGATCTACTTTTAAAAAGATGTTATACTTCTGTAAATTTCTTTGAAATCTTTGTAAAGTGAGTGCACTTTTTGTGAATTCAATAGGAAATAATTTTTAGGTATTTCAAAAATCATTAGTTTCCATGGAAACTTTGGGATGAAATGTTGCAGAAGAAATCAAGAGTACCTACAGAAAACAACAAATCATGTCAAGTGACAAAACTATTACATAAGGCTGTATTGTGTACACCTCGACGTGTGGCACCAATCAAATTGACAACATTGGTGATAAATACGATATTAAAATGTTCACAAAGGGAAGGCTAAGGCTATGGTGTTTAACGCCACTTTCAACAATATTTCAGTTATATCGGTGGAGGAAACCGGATTACCAGGAAAAATTAACCGACCTGCCGCAAGTCACTGACAAACTTTATCACATAATGTTGTAGTAGGTACATCTCACCTGAGCGGGTGCAAACTCACAACGTTAGTGGTATAGGCACTGATTGCATAGGTAGTTGAAAATCCAACTACCATATGATCATGACCATGACAGTGCCTCTGTTCACAAAGGTGATGTCATTTAAAAGTCTACATACAAATTACCTCTTGGTAAGTTCTGTGGTCGTACCAATTCTTTAAAAAATGCATATGCTGTAGTAACTTGTTCCAGATAATCTGTTCCATCCACATACCAGAATTTTAACCAACGACGTTCCTAGAAAAAATGGCTTAAAATTAAATTTATATATTTAAAATGTAATTTCTATTCTAATTTCTCTGACATCACACCATTGTTCATTATTAAAAATCCATTTTTTTCTTTTGATCTTGTGAATTTATACTTTAACCTTTTAACATATTAGCATTAAACAAACGTTCGTAATATTTTGGCACCTGATAGAATCGAACACCTGGTGGGACTTTCAAAATCTACTTCAATTTTTAAAACTTCCACCTTACCACCAAGCCTTGGTGATCACACTAGTATACTATCTAATTCATATATATGACTCTTGGTGGAGTCTGTGTTGCTCATTTTTTTTATTTTCTGTGTTGTGTTTTGTTTGTCTTCATCCTGTGTCTTGTGTGCTCAATGTTGGCTGTGTCTCTGGATTGTCCATTCTTGATTGCTCTTCCGGTTTTCTCTAATGCTTATTTGATATGGGAGCAGTTTGTGATACATTTGTTGATAGTGATGACAATTACTTAAGAGATAATTGCACTGTATTTGAAGTTTGGCTGGCATCAATTGTTGATTCGATGGCTGCCAACTGAGTTTAGTGCCAAAAATGTAAGAACAGTATACAGAGCTCCAGATAATTTTTAAGTCCAAAGGGTAATTACCCCCTACTTTTGAAAATGATGGATATTTGCATATTTCCTTTGCACTGTTGTACTCTCTACTTCAGAAAAGATTGCTTACATGTACACTTTTAAAATTATGTTTGACTTTGACACAAGTGTTATTCAATAAACGCAGGATGCAAGTGAAATGTATATCTCTGTTTAATTTGACACGATTGTGTCATGTTTATTAATAAAATGTTGTAAATATTTTGTTTTTTGCTCGTCGACTTCGGCAGTTTTCACAGCCGTGTTGACAATGTCATCAATGATTCCTTTAACTATACTGTCACTAGACACAGATGAAACTGTCAGGAACTTAAGTATATAATTTTCCGTAGCGCTCTTGCACTTAGTAGCACGCTTATTCATGTTCTTGCTCATTTTCAACGAACAACGTGTTCCCAAAATTACTTTCGTTTTAGTTCTTACTCATTACGTAAAACCGCATTTATTTGGAATATTGACCGCGATTGGATGATTTATCATAAACATCCAATCAGATCTCTTTTCACATCGATGCTTAGAAAGGCAAGCTTTCGGTACCCCTTGGATGTATACGCTCTCTCCCAATCGTAACTACTCGGCCATTCTCGCTACCCTGTAATTGCAGGGTAGCCAGAATGGCCGAGTAGTTACGATTGCACTCTCTCCTTCGAAAAGTATAAAGGGAAGTAATTACGGGGAATTTCTCAAAGACAAAAATGTATTGTTACGTACACGACTGTACAAGTACGCTCCGAATTTGGAAAGTTTGCTTACACAGCAATGTGTATGCGTAATGTGTACACTCTGATCTGATAATACATGCGTTTTTACTCGTTTTCATAGCTTAAAAAATGCAAATACGCAGCTCATCTGGAGCTCTGAGTATACATGTGATATTACACAATAGTCAAACGGTCACCTTTTTGCTGTCCTGCTAAAGAAAATTTCATATGAATTGAACCCCTTTTAAGAGGTCACCTGTCTTATGAGGCCACCTTTTCTTTGTCCAAAAGGTGACCTCTTAATACAGGTTTGACTGTATTCTATAAAATTGTACAAACCACATGATGTTTTCCAGTTTTCCGATCAACCAAGAAACAATTAAATCCTCTCTGTAACTGTGGTCTGCCGTAGGAATCTAAATCTCCTAAAAAAAAAAGTTTGGTAATCAAAGTCATTTATTTTCTTTTTTTAATCATCCATTATCTAACATATATATAGTATATGTGTATAGTTAGGTATAACATTAATTACATTATACATAAACACAAATGAAAAACCATTTTATTATCTTAGCTTGCCACTATTTGTTCTGATGCCAAAAAGACTACAATTCTGAGTGAGTGAGTGATTGTTTCATGCCAAATAAGCAATTTTTCAGCTATACAATGTCGAGAAAAAGTTACAATAAATGATATGATGATGATGTTCTCTTTGTACTAGACCAACACACTTAGTTGTATTTTTATAGTGCTAGCTCACTGAAACAACACGCCACTCCACTTGGGCAAATGATCCAGATTCCTAGCCAACCAGTTTTTGCTCTTTATCCTTAACTAAAAATTGGCACGTGCTTATCAAATAAGCAGCAAAAACCAATTTCATAGTCTTTGGTTTGACCCAATCATGATACTCGATCTTTAGTTTTATGTGTAATGTTTGGTAGATAGTTGGTTGCCATTGTGTTGTCTGTCCTTCGATTTTCGGATTCCGATTACCCCTTTGGCATCTTCAAACTCTTCTTATCACACTCGTGGCAAGCAAGCTAACTTGTTCACCATCGATACAGTTTTATGACAATTCTGACAACATACCTTGTGCCTGTTTGTTGACAACAAATCCTTTATTTTTACCGTCACCCACATATTTTGCAGCTGATGCATCAACTTCTCCCTTCTTTTTCTTCTCAATGCGGATATGTGTTGTCTTCCCCTCTTTTGTTGGAGTCATAACAATCTCTGGAAATTATCAACTTGAATCTTGATCAACATGTTTTTGGAGGGGAGAGGGGTTATCGTACAAAAATCATTCATTTTATTTGTCTATTAAACAACTACAAATGCGAATGTAATGGTGAAAAATACCAAAAATAATAAATACAGAACTATAGTACAGTCAGAACATAGCATGATAAATCACTGTGACAGACGTATCACTCTTCTTGGTGATTTGGATATATCTTTGTTTTAAGAAATATATACATGCGTTTCAATCTCACTGCTGACTTCAATATCATTTATTTCTGTTTCATTTTAATATGTTATTTCTTGTCAAAATGATACTTATATCTTTGTGTGTGTGTGTTTTGGTTTATTTATTTTTTTATCTTTTTTTTTTTTGGAGGAGGAGGTGGTCATGTACAGTGAAGCCCATTATTTGTATATGCATCCACAATGTATATCTTCAAAAGAGTTTACTATAAAATGATTTAGGATCAATTCTATAATACAATGTTTAATTGTACAAGAAAAACAAGTTTCATTCTAACTATTCTTTTTGTTATTTTACATTTTTTAAAGAATGAAAAAAAAATCAGCAAAAAATTCAATAACTAACCTTCTTTCACTTCATCAGCCATCTTTGTGCTGGTATTCTATGCTGAAATTATAAAGAAATGTCATTTTGAGAATAAATAACATTACAAAAACATTATACATGTAGTTACTTGAATTGGTATCAAATTTAACAGGGCCCTCTTTCCCTTATGTCATTGGATGGCTAGGGAGCCATCTTTAAAAAGTCACAGCCACAGGTTGTTGTAACTAGAATTACAATTTTTGAAGTAAGTGGATGAATTTAATTAAGGTCAATCATTTTTTTCATTCAAACATTTAAAGACAAATTTTACTTTAAGGTAAAATAACTTGCTAAAAACAGTGACAAAAAATCTTTGGATTGGGACAGTTTTGGTTGATCAGTTGGGTTATATACAGCAACCAGAAAAAAACTACAATAGTGGAAGGCCTGGGTACCTAACATAAACAATGTCTGCTAGTAACCTGTATGGCCTCTATTTTGAGCACAAAGAAATCTAATTACATTGAGGACAATTTGGTTAAAATCACATGTGAAATGGACAATGCCCCGTCAACATCCGACACATTTTGAATTAGATTAACCAACAAAACTAACATTGCAAAATCTTGCTAGTGGGTTTGGTATTGGAAAAGACAGGGAGAACATAAAGTTCACCTGCACTAAGGTGTATGTTGTGTTGTGTCTGATGAATACTGTTGATAAGATCAAATACATTTAATAAGAGTTATCTCTGGTTTCCAGATGTTAGTACAAAATGTAGAGATGTTGGCTATTTACAAATATTTTGATTTTGTGATGACAATTTTATATTTCAGTTCATTTCTTTTCATCCCTTCAATCATATGTTTATTTGAATATTTCCTAATGCTATTATTTTTAATGCTTTTTTTTCTAGAAATCCATGCCAGTCTCAGAAAATGATTTGATTTTATCAAAACAAATATATTATACATTTTCATAATTCAGAGCCAATCAGTCTTTGCTCTTACTCCTTAATGCTGCGTGTTTGGTGGAGAAACAAATAATACAATTTAATGGTCTTTGTATTGACTAGCTGCGAACCGTAACTCTTTATGGTCCTTTTGGTTTTTTTCAAGATATGCCGGACCATATATAAGATGGTTCGCCATATCTTTAAAAAACTAGAGGCTCAGGTGAGCCTGTATCGCTCACCTGACATAAATAAGTCCTCTTAAGAATGTCTGCATGCTGAATACATCTAAGTTACTATTCAAATCCCATACTGCCATAGGGTTCTATGTTAAAACTATGCCTGCTCATGGCAGCCATCTTGGATGGAGGTCGTGGTCACCGGACACAATTTTGAAAGTATACTACCCAAGGACCATCCATGCCATGTTTGCTTTAAATTGGCTGACTGGTTTCAGAAGAGAAGACTTTTAAACAATTTTCCCATAGGGTCCTATGTTAAAACTATGTCTGCTGATGGCGGCCATTTTGAACCGAGATTGGGATCCCTGAACACAATTTTGGAAGTTGACCACCTAAGGACCATCGATGACATGTTTGCTATATTGGCTTACTAGTTTCAGAGGAGAAGATTTTAAAACATTTTTTCCCATAGGGCCCTATGTTAAAACTACAGTATGTCTGCTGAAGGTGGCCATCTTGGATGGAGGTCAGGGTCACTGGACACAATTTTGAAAATTGACCACTTAAGGACCATCCATGCCATGTTTGCTTTAAATTGGCTTACTGGTTTCAGAGAAGAAGATTTTTAAATATATTTCCCATAGGGTCCTATGTTAAAACTATGTTCGCTGATGGTTGCCATCTTGGATGGAGGTCGGGGTCACAGGATATAATTTTGAAAGTTGACCACCTAAGGACCATTCTTCCCATGTTTGCTTTAAACTGACTTACTGGTTTCAGAGGAGAAGACTTTTAAACATTTTTTCCATTGGGTCCAATGTTAAAATTAAGTCGAGTCATGGTGGCCATCTTGAATTTCCGATCAGCAAACGATTCACAAGTTTAGTACAGGACCACCCAATGATCATTCCTGCAAAGTCACAATTCAATTGGCTTAGTGGTTTCTAACAAGAAGATTTTTTAAATTTCGACCAATCAGAACACATTATGGGCCCTGGCAGCCATGTTGGATTTCCGATCAGCGCCAAAAACAAAAATCTTGTATATGACCATCCAATGAACATTTCTGCCAAGTTTGATTCAAATCTGTTTTGTGGTTTCAGAAAAAAAGATGAAAATGTGAAATTCCCATTGGGTTCAATGTTAAACTAAGTCGAGTCATGGCGGCCATCTTGAATTTCCGATCGGCAAACGATTCACAAGTTTAGTACAGGACCACCCAATGATCATTCCTGCAAAGTCACAATTCAATTGGCTTAGTGGTTTCTAACAAGAAGATTTTTAAAATTTCAACCAATCAGAACACATTATGGGCCCTGGCAGCCATGTTGGATTTCCGATCAGCGCCAAAAACAAAAATCTTGTATATGACCATCCAATGAACATCTCTGCCAAGTGTGGTTCAAATCTGTTTTGTGGTTTCAGAAAAAAAGATGAAAATGTGAAATTCCCATAGGGTCCAATGTTAAACTAAGTCGAGTCATGGCGGCCATCTTGAATTTCCGATCGGCAAACGATTCACAATTTTAGTACAGGACCACCCAATGATCATTCCTGCAAAGTCACAATTCAATTGACTTAGTGGTTTCTGACAAGAAGATTTTTAAAATTTCAGCCAATGAGAACACATTATGGACCCTGGCAGCCATGTTGGATTTCAAATCAGCACCAAAAACACAAATCTGGTAGAGGACCATCCAGTGAACATTTCTGGCAAGTTTGGCTGATTTCTGTTCAGCGGTTTCAGAGAAGAAGATTTAAATGTGAAAAGCTAACGGACGGACGGACGGACTTACGACAGACGCTTACCCATGACAAAAGCTCACATGGCCTATGGCCAGGTGAGCTAAAAAAAAACATAAAGAGCTACGGTTCCGCAGCTGTGTATTGACCTGACAAGGACTCAAAACCACAATCTCCATATGAGCACACTAAGATTCATGAGGGAAGTATTTTTTGGCTTTATTAGTTTAACAATGTGCATAAAATCGACATATAACATCTGTTTTTGGATGAAAGTGTTGGTATTAAGAATTTTTTTGTGTTGCATTGATGTCTGTTTTTTGTTTTAGACATACAGTCAAACCTGTCGTAACGGTCACCTTTGTATAATGGTCACCTGCTCACAACGGTCACTTTCGTGCTCTCCCTGTGCTTTTTACTATACATTTTAATTTGATATAGCGGTCACCTGTTCAATGTGGTCAGCGGTCACCATTTATTAGTAATTTCCAGTGTAAAACCTTTGTATAACGGTCAGTTCATTTTTAAAATAATACCGGAAGTGATTTCGAAAGTTCGTTATTTTTCTCATATGTACAAAAAATCCCGAGGTGTTACAAAATATATTGCTTAATTTAATTAACTAAATAAACAAACACTATTAAATTTTGTGAGTAATAAATTACATAAAGGAAAGTTTATACCCAGGGGTTGTTGGAGATATTTATTCATTACGATGAGAGTAGAAATTCACTCACCAAAAATATTTTGTATCTAGTGCATCATGTCAAAATCATCAACATCCGTAAATAGGAAAGCTTTGAAATTAGACGACAAAGTGAAAGTTATCTGTATGAGTACGTTGTAGAATCCCTGCTGGGCTTTAATACAACGGGTTATAAATCATTGTGATCGATGGTGGGAAAAGTTGTTGGGCTGCGGGCGAGGAGAATGAACATTCTTTAAAGAAAACGTGAGATTCAATCGACGATTTTGAAAACAACGTTTCCAGTTCAACGTCGTGTTACTGGAAATTGTACTTTTGTTTATTAAATATCTTTCTTTATTTCTTTGCATGTTTTATTCAAATCATATCAGATTGAGATAAACATAACATGTAATTAAAAATGTTTATTTACAACTACTGTAGGGTCATACTAAAAAGTGCCCGGTGTATTGGAATATTGTTTAAATCGAATTTTTGTCGAAATTATAATGGAATACATGGATGTCATTAGAAGCCGGCAACCGGCGAAAATCTCTGGTAACTCTAGTTGTCACCGCCGGTTACTTTTTCTCTTTAAAAAAAATAATGAGAGAAAATTTATCTAGTATCAGCAATACAACGTACAGTGCATGTTTCTACTGATCAGAAACTACACATACTGTGAATGGCACATGTTATAACCACATAATGTTAACATTTTAAATCGATTTTGGGTTTATTATAAAAATTTTGACGTTTTGACATCGTTTTATTAATAACCGGAAATGACGATACGATCTATAATATACGGAACTGCAATGAAATGACGGACCGGAACCAAAAACTTTCCGGAAATACCGCAAATTTGCCGAATCGTAAGGAAATTGACAACAATCGTAAGAGCATAAGATAGCCCAAAAAATCGTGAGCCTTACGCCAAAATCGTAATGGTAGTCAAGTCTGTATACAGGAGCACCTCAGAATCATTTTCATCACCATACTGAATTAAACTACATTTATAGTTTGTTAACTGTTCTGTTTTTCAAGTTAAATTGCATTGAAGAAATAAAATCTTAATACATCTTTGTAGTCAACAAATTGAAGTACCTGAATCACTGCCACAACATAATCAAAAGTAGTAAAAAAGGGTCTTTTATCTTGAACAATTGCTGAAAATATGAGAAAAATAGTACAAAAAAATGAATTTTCAATAATGAAATTAAGTGCCAGGAGAGGCCTAGAATGCAGGATTTTGCACCATTTATCCCAGAGCTTCTGGGGGCCTTGAGCGACCCCCTGCCATAAAGGGCGCCCAGCAAGCTCGGCGCGCGGGTGGCTAATCAATTTGCCTGCTACTTTTCAATTTTCTCCTGCTACTTCAAAATCTATTGACATCCCTGGAATATGATGTTAAGTGAAGTCTTACCGTGAATGTAAATGTTCAAGTTATGTACTAAAAAGCGCCCGGGAGTATTCCCTAGTTTGGTGTAAATCAGGGCTCACGTTGGAGGGCGATTCGGGCGAAGAAGTCGCCTTGTGGCTGCTCACTTCGCTTTGTACTAGTGCCAAAAGAGAAGTGGAAGTCGCTCTGTAATTTTACCAAAAGAGAAGTGGAAGTCGCTCTGTAATTTTACCAAGTCGCTTTGCTAATTTTAACTGTTTTAACAGTAAAACATCGGTATATTTTTACTACAAAATTTCTGTTTTTCAAACCACCATTGTAAAGGGACGTAATCGAAACAGTTACGAATATAAAAACTGTACTACGTCGGCATTGTTTCATTTCATTTATTTGGGGTTTGATGGCGGCTATCCAAAGGGATTGTTAACTTTGTGGATATGATTAGTTTCTTAATTAATATCAATCAGTGATTAAGGAGAAGCAATGTAAATAATATACACTCATTAAAATTTGATTAAATAATTTGCGATTTCACAGCTTGTGGGGTTTTTTGGGGATATATTTATCTTATCTAATGTTTTGTCATTTTATCTATGTGTGACTTGTTTGAAACAATGCTATGTCGAAATAAATTTTATTATTCAATTTTATTTATTTATTATTTATTGGACAATAGTTGATTGTGCCTTTATCATCTGTGCAAGACAAAACAAAGAATCTGAAAAGGGTTTACTTAATACAAACAAACAAAAAACAAATACAAGGACATATGTAAATCAGAGAGATGATATGCTAACAAAAACAAGGAATTAAACAACTACTGAATATACCTCAGGTCTCGACATTAACGTTTGTCCGATTGCCCGGTACCAGTGAAAACTGACGTCGGACAAGTAGATCTTGTATTACGGTTGTCCGACGGGACAAGTGAAAAAATCCCCAAACGTGCCGGTACAACGGACAAATCTATTTCCACTGGTATAAAATACTGGGTTTGTTGTATAAAAGAGCCCTGTTTGATCTCCAATTTGTCCATAATTTATTTTGATTAAAACTAAAGTAAAATGCCAGATCAAAACTCTTTTATTGTGTATCATATATCGTTCCTCCATGCATTGATGAAGTTCAAGGACGTTGACAAAATTAAAATCACAATCTCAGAAACGCTTTAATGAACGGAAATATCAATATTTGAAATATAAGAACAAGAATCAGTCCGGAACGGACATGTAAAAATTATCGGATATCAATTTGGTGCCAAATTTAAACTTGTCTTTTGTGCAACATACGATAGAGGACTTGATTTAGGCTTTTGGGAAATATTGAAACCTTTGAAATGGACAAATATTACAAGCTTTTTCCTGATCTGGTTGAAAAGATCCACTAAAATTTTTATTTCTCTGTGAATTTAAATAAAATACTTTGCTTTATTTATATCACAGGCACTTGTTTCTGGTAAAGAAAATATACCTAGATATTGGTATATATAGTATCTAGGTATATATTTTTTACCAGAAACAAGGATTTATATACCACAAATATGAGTTATTACAATTTGTGTGGTATTTGATCACAACACAGTAATATTTCAAAAGGAAAAGGGGGTGGGGGTACATATAAAAATCACTGGTATGCAAGACTCCAATCAAGGTAGACAGAAATAAAAAAGTGACATTGAATATATGTCCTTAAGGTAGTTATGAATAAAAAAAAACCAGAACAAATCAGTTCAGGCAGCTTTAACTATTTACTAAATTTGGGCAGGGTACATGTAACGTCAGAGTTCAGAGGGGTCGCGAAACAATGTTTCGATTAATTGCAATTGACTTCTCCCAGAAGTCTCCCCACTTCTCTCTATTGTCTCCCACTTTTCCCTGTGAGCTCTGAAAGAGAAGTCACTTCACCCCCTAATTTGAAAGTATTGGGAGCCCTGGATAATTATTCTCTAGTTTTTGTAATTTTTATTAATTTTTTCGGACAACTAAAAGATTGTGTCGGACAAGTACTTTTTTTAGTTAGTTGTCCGAAGGGACAAGTTGAAAAATATGTTAATGTAGAGGCCTGTACCTTAATGCATAACAAGTACATTATAACATACGAATGCCATGATAATGCCCCGCGAATGTGAAAAGTGGTACAATTAGAGAAATATTTTGACTTCTCCCTGTACTCTCACCACTTCTCCCTGTTGTCTCTCACTTCTCTTTTGTCAGCACCTGAAAGAGAAGTCACTTCTCCCTCTGATTTCAAAGTAGTGGGAGCCCTGGTAAATATTAGGTTTATTTCAATTCTATTATATACTTGCTATATTTTATTGTCTTTTTCTTAATTCAATTACTAATTCACCAGAAATGGATGATAGGTCAAAACAAGATCAACATATATACAGAAATAAGAAAAATATGGAAAAATGATAAGAAAAATAACAAGAAATATATTTTGATATATATTTTAAATATTTAAACACATGTAATATTTTTTTTAATTTGTGTTAAGAGTCCCGGGTGGCAATGTTTGACCGGATGGCTTGTACGATAAATAAAATTAAGAACATAATTTTGAAATAATTTATTTAAATATAAGAAAAATATCTAAAAATATATTACTGTATGATATATATTTTAAATAAAAACAAAACACGAGTAATATTTGTTCAAGATGTGTTGAAGTCCTGGTCGGCAATGTTTGGTTGCAAATGGTTTGTACAATATATAAAATTAACAACATAATTTTAAAATAACACTTTATTTAAAACAATTAAATACCCGGCCGTTTTTTAGTATGACCACTACTGTAGAATATTTCGTCGAATAATCAAACCCAGCGGTTTCAAAGTGGGCCAGTACCCGGTACTTTTACCCACCTGAGATCGTGTATAGTACCGGCAGAAATTACTGAACCCCCCAAAATTAGCGGTGGTCAAAACCACAATTTGGCACAAGTACGATGGTCGATAGGCTTGTGGAATATTTTTCATAAAAAATTAATGATCACGTCAATTGCTGAATTCTCGCATTCAAATCGAACAACTGCGTCACGACCAAGTTGATTGGTTATTCCCCGTTTTAAAAACAACTTTACCTTAGAATCGTAAATAGCAGTTTGCGCATGCGGTAAATAGATATGTTTTCGCCCCAATATCTTTTCATCCTTGTGTAAAACTCGGACCGGAACAAAGCTGACATCATTTCGAAATAAAAAAATGACCGATTACAAATTATGTTCAAACACAATTTAGTGTAATCTCCAGTAATATAAGTATGATCATTATGTATTATGAATATATGACTACACAATATTTTGTGCGATTTTTTTTATCCATTTAAAACCCAGGGTTGAATCATTCTGGGGCGTACTGTCTTGTTGCTTAACTCCGTCCATATTGTTTAACTTCCGGTATAAAAAAATAAAAACATATGGCTAATTTATTTACATATTTTGACGGGGCCCTACCGCGGTTGTTCACAGAAATGAAAATGTGCTGAAAAACATTTTTAAAAGGGGGTACGAGGAGATAAGGGATAGAAAATTACTAGAAATCTTGAAAAAGGACCGGACATGGCTCAAATACGAATTACATTGTAATGTCAAAACGCCGGCCCCCCTTTTTTTCCAAAATAATTTAACTTTTGTGATTCAAATGTTAATAAATGTCTTCCCGCGAATCGTTTTTGCTCGAACATTTTTTTTGCACATAAGTCGTGAAAGTAACAATATATATTGTTTTTGTTTAATTATATTTGTATCTATCTATTAAAAAATTATAAATTTTATTAAAGATTGATGATTGCAAATTAAATTTATATGTTTCATCAAGGACGTATTCTATATACGTCCTTGGTTTCATTAATTATGACACTTATATGTCTTGATCCTGCCAACGGTCTTTGATGAGTTTAATTACTGGTAATAAAATATAAAAAAACACACAAGCCAAGGTATTGTGAAAAAGAAAAGGACAAAGCCAACAAAAGAATTTTGAGAAGTTTAAGCTTTGATAACAATGGCTTGGTCAAGCCTAGCTGTGGAACCGTAGCTCTTTATGGTCCTTTTGGGTTTTTTAAGATATGGCAGACTATCTATGAATAATCTTGGCTGAAATCTGTAAACTGAAATATTCAATAAAGAAATTGGGGGGGAAAAATCCAGGCAATATGCATGGTCTTCACTCTTGGGATTTTTCTTTCAAAAACACTTAATGTTTTGCAGTCTCTGAAGTACATTTTTTTGTCCACAAAATGCTAGATTTCAGGAGCTTCCGCCCCCTGGACCCCTTACGGCCCTCAGCCTAATTTTTTAGGTACCTCCTAAAATTTAAGAAGTACCTCCTATTATAAAAAACTTTGAAACCCCTGCAAACCCCTTCATATAAAGGTCACTTGTATATAGTGGTCACTTTGTCAAACTCCCCCAGGTGACCACTATAAACAGGTTTGACTGTATATGCAATAAAGATATTTAGATAGCAAAATTGCAGCGCCTGGGGTCTTTCATTGATAAAATTCCAGATCCCTGTGGCTGTGCACAAATTCATTAGAAAAAAAGTAAAATATTTGACAACTTAAATATTGTGTTTGTGATATTGAAGTCTTAATGTCTTAGACCATTCATTACATGGGCATGATAGCTTTTCGATAAAAAAAATTAAAAAATATTTATCACCTCCCTGACGCTGGACAAGTTTGGTTTGGGGGAAATAACTCTAGCCGGTTCAGTGTTAGCTGCGGACCCGTAGCCCTTTATGGTCTTTTTATTAATTTTTTTTTCTTGGCAGACCATAGGGCTACGGATTTCACTCGATCACAAATTTGCGGAACTGCTACCAAGAATACGTCGCACCTTTCAACAGTATTTTCCACAACAAAACGCTTTGTGAGAACGGAGTCATGTGGATAATTCGTCTCCTTACATATTTATCTATCGCTTTCCATATTTACTCACTCATTATTATTAATATCTAACTTATTATCATAACTAATGTCTGTAGATTAACAAAACCCGCCCACTTTCGTTCGCCATCTTGTCTATGTGATATTCTCGCTTTGAGTTCACGTGATTTTTGACAGATCAAGTCGGATAACTCTAACCGCATAACACGTGTTCGGTTTGTTTACGTTTTACCGCATATTTTGCACGGAGATTTTTTTTATGTAATAAAATATTTAGTCAACCCACAGTTAAATATTTTACATATATTAACCAGAAATATTATTTTCTACTTTAATTACTCCAATTGAGGTGAACTCTCGTGGAACTCGTGGAACATTTCATGTTTCAACATTCAACATTTTCATGTTTTTCATGCTTTCCCCACTTTTTTTAACCTGTCAAATTCACTTTTCTTACATTGGACAATGGATCCAAGTCAAGTGAACTCGTTTTTTGAAACAAAAATAAAAAATAGGTTTGGCTTTGGCTTAAAAAAAGAGCAATGTAAATTAATATCGCAAATATCAAATGGGAAGAACTCTATAGGTATTTTTCCAACTGGATTTGGAAAAAGTGTGTGCTTTTATTTGTTGCCTTTGCTCTTTAATGAGATCAAAGGAGACGGACATATTTGCCTAGTGATTTCCCCTTTAAAATCCCTGATGATAGATCAAATACAAAAAGCTAATTTGTACAACACCCAAGCTGCTGATATCATGAGCAAAGAAGAGATGGATATCAACACAATAACAGGTTTTTATACATTAGTTTAATACACATTAAATACATTTATAATTATATTTCATAAGGAAAAATACAACAACACATTAAGTAAAAATTATATATATATATATATTCACTTGAAATTATATATGCACTTGCCTATTAGGAAACATATATAATTCAGAGGTAAAAAATAAAAATAACCTCAAAACCAATATTGGTTTCAATTTTGAATGAAATAATTGCTTGTCAACCAATATCAAAAAATAATACTTAAATAAAATTCAATCCCATTGAATAAGTTAACAAGGTCTAAAACATTGTAATTAAAGATGTGCAGAACATATAAAACAAGAGATGTACATATTCAAACATTTCTTTATATATTTATAATTATCTAATGTGCAAAAATAGAAATACCCAGATTAATGTTTATTCACTTTGTGCATTTCTACAACTTATGTATCTTCATAAGCTTGTCTACAATTTCGGAATATAAATCGGTGTCTCATAAATCGCCGTGCAGAATATCCGGTATAAAGTAAACAAACGAGAGTTCACCTCAATTGGAGTAATTAAAGTAGAAAATAACATTTCTGGTTAATATATGTAAAATATTTAACTGTGGGTTGACTAAATATTTTATTTCATAAACAAAATCTCCGTGCAAAATATGCGGTGAAACGTAAACAAACCGAACACGTGTTTTGCGGTTAGAGTTATCCGACTTGATCTGTCAAAAATCACGTGACCTCAAAGCGAGAATATCACATAGACAAGATGGCGAACGAAAGTGGGCGGGTTTTGTTAATCTACAGACATTAGTTATGATAATAAGTTAGATATTAATAATAATGAGTAAGTAAATATGGAAAGCGATAGATAAATATGTAAGGAAACGAATTATCCACATGACTCCGTTCTTACAAAGCGTTTTGTTGTGAAAAATACTGTTGAAAGGTGCGACGTATTCTTGGTAGCAGTTCCGCAAATTTGTGATCGAGTGAAATCCGTAGCCCTATGGTCTGCCAAGAAAATAAAAATAATAAAAAGACCATAAAGGGCTACGGTTCCGCAGCTAATTCTAACACTGTTTGGTTTAATTTTCAGACGTATATATATATATATATATATATATATTGAAATTTTGAAAAGGGCTTGACCTCTCATTATATATGTAATAAAGGGGAAGTGTTTCAATAAACTATTATTGTGTTGTTTAAAAGAAAATACTATTGGACATTATAATACCAATGTCCCCTGTTAATATTACACAGCTAAATAATTTGATTTGAATTACATAGGTGTATTGTGTTTACCACAACATTTACAGGTGGTTGACTACAGCCTTACAGGTAAAGATTTCTTTCTTTATTAAAACGTAGATGTCAAATGTACCTAAGCATGACACGTTTTTGGAATAACCTTCATCAAAAGGTTAAAAAACACAAATAATTAAGATTGATGAAATGAGAGTTTAAAGAGTAATGGTCAACAATTCCACCAATACCAAAAATAAAACAACAACCACCTCTCATCTTAACTCACTGACACAACAAATATCATATGACTCTGGAAACCATATTTGTTAGTTGAATCTGCAACATGTTTAACTTCATTGTTCCAGAAAACAAAATCATGATTTGTTGCATTAGAAAATGGTATGTTTCAAAAGACTCTGGAACTGAAAATTTGATTAAGCACAAATTCAAGATGATCTGTATTTCACAGTAATCCTTTTCTCTAACTATTGTCTGGAAATCAGTGCCGGTCATGAACTTCACCTGTCCAATCAAAATTAGTCAACTACATTCCGAAATACTTATAAATATTTCATCTTTTTGTAAAATAAAAACATTTACCTGACACATTATTATTATTATCGACACATTGGTGCTTGTAATAATCGTCCAGCAAAAAAGTATTCCTGTCGACAGACTCCACATTGTAGCACATCCGTAACAGCCGCCATTTCTATCAAAAACAAACTAATTTTCGGACCGGTTCCGGGTCATGTTTCGATTTGAAACATGAGTCACCTATGTTTCGCATGTTTCGAAAACCCATTTATGTTTTAGATGAAAAAAGGAAGAAAACATTTATGTGATTCAGAATCTTGTTCCAGATTCACCTAACAGAAATGCGCCCCATGTTCTAGCTTGGGACATGGACAAACATGTGTCGGGGTTATATCGGTTAATTGGATCCCAGCACTCCCCTAGTCTGTATTAAATGTGAGACGGGTCCAGATTGAAATATCACATGCAGAATGTTTTTGGCTTTGTAATCTCCACCTTTATTGCTAAAGGGGAGTAAAATATTCGCGAGAATTTGGGGGTTTTGTTTATTTGTCTTGTGTGCCTTTTGTTGTCAGTGTCTCTGGGTGGTCCATACATATACAGTCACCAAATTAATTATTCTAATTTAAAATTAAGTATTTAATAAGCATCAAGAGTACACATATGATTTTCTTCCAAATAAAAAGTGATAATATCCGATAAATTATCTGAACTGGCAATTAAGCGTATCAGATGGACCTAACTACATGTGTACAAAGCGTATTAATTGAATCATATCATTATACATAAATACAAATATTCTCACCCCAAAAGTTGTCTTTCCTTTAGTTAAGCTTCATTGTCAGACGAGTTACACCCTGGTCAAGTCTTGTGTTCGTCACGAGTACCTAAGGTATATATACGATTGGTAATATAACCTGACTTCCTTCTTACTTGATACTCAAGTTTCAAAAAGGCTAAAAATATTTTATTTTGATATTCTCAAATTCATCTTTCATAACAAGTAAATAAAACTACACAAAGGGATGACTAAGTAAAATGTTATTTTGAATTGAAGTCACAAGACAAGAAATTCATCCACCTGTCACGTTTTCATATTAAGTTGACATATTTTACATATCCGACGTTTCTAATTGGCTAAATTTAAATAATTGCATTGGTTTCAGTAACAGATCGGGCATATAAAAGTTGTTATTACAACATAACATTATTGTAATGTTAATTTGGTCGGTAGGTCACAAAAACAAATAAGTAATAATATAAAACTAAAGTGTTCAATATATGTCTGATCCAGCAGAATGCAATACAAGTACACATAACTCTCGTCCTCCAAATGCCACGGGTCAACCAAAGTAGTGTTGACAAGGCCGAGCTACCATTGAGGCAAGTGAGGCGATTTCCTCGCTAAAATTTCATTATTTTTTTTTAAATAAATGATTTACAAAGGTGTCTTGTGTATTATTCTATGTTGATTTTGCCTAAGTAGTATCCCGTTGTTCCAATCGTATAATAGCCAGCCTAGGTTGTATGTAATTGTACGTCGGGGTTCATTCAGCATGAAACCGTATCCATCCCTCATTAAGTACGTGATGTAGTTGACTTATGCACGTTACATGTTTACATTGACGACACTGATATTTGGCCGAAAACGGAGTCTTGCCGAAAAAGAAAACAGGACATTCAGAATTAGGTTGGTGCAAGCTGTATGTTGTAATTTTTCAAACACAAATTTCAACGTGTACATCGAAAAAATTCTAAAATGCACCGTGACGTCTCCTTCACCCGTTAAGAACTAGTGATGAAATACTTGAGATAACGAATATGAGGTAATGACACGAACACAGTACAAAATCATCCGATGTAACATATTACAAACAGATTTCCAAAGCTCACCGCATGATCTTCAATGGCGGCAACGTAGAACCCCCTCTCCCCACACACACAAAAGCACGCAACACGAAGCCGGTGGTCCTAATGGGAATCACATCAACAATGTTAAACTGGATCCAAGGCATCAGTCTCCTTTACCAATGATTCCTTTCTTCCCTTGCATCGATCCCTTTGCTGCGTGGTTTCATGGGCACCAGTAGCTCAAGAGGGTTCGTCATTGTAGACTCAAAACGTGAGAAAAAGTAACAATGGTCGAAGAAAGGTTGTGTGGTTTGACCATGATCCATGTTCACAGAGATTATGAATGTGAGCAGAGAAAACATTCTAGGACAATTTGACGAAACGGGACACAGGAAAATTGGAAAACTGCAGTTTGAATGACAATTCGATCATATCTTCAAATCATACCTACTACATGTATCCACATTGTCATACCATAGTGTTGAATTTATTTCGATATGATTCGAACACATAACCGCTACACGACTTCCTTCCTTTTAAAGCCATAAATACCATATGTCAGTCAGTGAGTTGGATGATAATTTTGACTACTATTTACAACCACTTTAATTACATGTGTACGAACATTTCATAGACAATATACCTTTGCATTTTCAAATAAAGCCAGAGCTTCACCACCCCTGGAACTCCTACCAGGGCTCTGCCCTGGACCTTGTGGGACCTGGGTGGTCCCCAGATCGCTTGCCTCACTAGAAATGAGACCCTAGTAGTTACGGACTTGGTTAGATAACTGTCTGGTCCAGCAGAATGTAACACAAGTACACATAATTCCCGTCCTCCACATGCAACGGACCAATCAAAGTAGTGTTAGATAACTATCTGGTCCAGCAGAATGTAATACAAATACACATACCTCCCGTCCTCCAAATGCCACCGGATCAATCAAAGTGTGTTAGGTAACTATCTGGTCCAGCAAAATGTAATACAAGTACACATAACTCTCGTCCTTCAAACGCCAAGGGACCAATCAAAGTAGTGATAAATAAGTGTCTGGTCCAGTAGAATGTAATACAAGTACACATAACTCCCGTCCTCCAAATGCCACGTGCACGGGACCAATCAAAGTAGTGTTAAATAACTGTCTGGTCCAGCAGAATGTAATACAAGTACACATGATCCCAACATTAGATTTAGGAAGCGATCACGTCATATCTATTATATATAATTCCATTCGTTTCATATCTTTGAATTGTCTAAATAATTGTATGACCCTAAAATAAATGTGCTCATACATAAAAGATATGGGAGATGTAGAATGAGGCCGGGGGCATTCCTTATTATCTTATCATCATATTATTTACAATAGGCAGTATTTAATTAGTCTAAATATTTGATATAATGAAAATCAAAGAAATACCACACCCCTAGCACACACACACATGACCGTCCACTTTTCCCCCTCTGTAGAGATATTTCAATAAAAAGTGGTAAGGTTGGAATATATTTATGAGCCCAAAACCTCCGATTGTATGATGTAATTTATAAAATAATTAGAAATCGAGCATAATTTCTAATTTAAGCTCAAGTATCACATATGTGAGGGTTATGGTGTTTAACGCCACTTTCATCAATATTTCAGTTAAATTGCGGCAGTCAGTTTTATTGGTGGAGGAAACCGGAGTAACCGGAGAAAACCACCGACCTGCCGCTAGTCACTGACAAACTTTATCACACCTTAGCGGGATTCGAACTCACATCATTGTCATGATTGGATACATTTCATAGGGTGTTGACATGTGCTAAGCAACAATTAAATAAAAACAACAATAAATACAATACTGTTGAACAGTTCCAAGACCCAACTGAAAAAATCCTACTAAGAGGCAAAATGGATACCCCTAACACACAAATGCATGGCTTCAATAAACTTTGCTAATTATATTAATATACCCTCAGAGAAATAAAATGAAATACAAAAAATACCAAACTGTCAGAAAAGTTTCCAGATCTACTCGAAATAAACTAAAATCAGAGACAATATTAATACAAATATTACACATGTACATGACGCGCATCTTTTTAATTGGCTCGGTGCAAGCACTTCAATAAAAGGTAGAGGAGTTAAGATAATCAAATATGTAGGATACCTGGACAATTATCACCTCGCAGAATACAAAAATACACTAAGTTCAGATGTATTGGTTTATGGTGTTTAACGCCACTTTCAACTATATTTCAGTTAGATCGTAGCGGTCATTTTTATTTTTGCAGGAAATCGGAGTACACCTCGCCATAAACGGGATTAGAATTCACAACTTTAGTTGTGATACCCACTGATTGTACAGGTAGTTGTAAATCCAACTACTATACGATCACGACCACCACGATCCCATTAAAGATGTAGGAGGAAGCAGATTACTATGTCATTTTTGAATATTTCAGTCAGTTATGAAAAAAAGATTGGGAGCATTTTAGCATTAAGGATCGTATTACTCTTTGATCTTAGTTGATTGGTTTTATGGTGTTTAACGCCACTTTCAACAACAGTTATATCGTCGTGGCCAGTTTTATTGGTGGAGGAAGCCTGTGTAACCGGAAAAAAACACCGTCCTGTCGGAAATCATTGACAAACTTTATCATATAATGTTGTACTCCTCGCTCTCATCGATATTTGAACTCACCACATCAATGGTGATAGGCACTGATTGCATAGGTAGTTGTAAATTCAACTACCATACGATCACGACCACTATGGCCCCTATTATTCTTTGATGTTCCAAAGTAGTGTGATGTTGTAAAGTTTCAAGCGTTTTATGATTCAGGAACAGATGATACGAATTTACCTTTTTTTTTCTGCGCCTTACGCCGTGAAAAAATGTTGTCCGGTCTAGCAAGATAAATTTAATTTCAATCGTTTGAAGGAACTGAATCAGATTGAAATTAATTTCTTCTAGATATCTGCTCATAGACCGATATGTAGTTTTGTGCCGTCCGTAAAAATACCATTCAGCACGTCAGGGTCGACTCGATTAGACGTGTTTTACTTCGTTTGTTAATATAATGGATATCGATACACCGCCCATAGAATAGATTAGTGGAAGAAAATAATATATTGCATACACCTGTGAAGTGCATATTTTTTTTCATTAGCATAATCAGAAATGTTCAAATGCTGTATTGGAACAGTTTCGTTCAATAACCCGCAATTACAAAGAGGCACCGTGAGATCTTTACATTAGCGATATTTTCAAATCATATTAAATAAACATGTTCGAATTCTTCGCTTGCATATACATTTAACCAAGGACGTATGTACGTCCTTGATTTAACACATCTGGATATTTATTAATTATGGACTTTTTACGAGGTCAATATGTTATGTATGGACCTGTTAGGATTATATTGACCGAATATATATGTAATGTATTACTCGTGTCAATGAAAATAAAATATTAACACATCATTATTTTATTGCTTGAGAACACAACAAAACTAGAAAATTGCTTACTACAGGTGGAGTGTAAACGCGGTCCGCAACGGACAATATCCGAATCTAAATTTAATAACATAGCGTCAATATACTTAAAAATAGAAACATAGCGTCAATATTTCTAAAAAGAGAAACAAGACGTCTGGTTTCTTCACAGTGGAAAACATACATTAAATATTATATATATTACGTGACTGATTTAGCCAATGAAATTGTACGAAGTCCACACCATACGTAATATATATAAATATATATAATGGCGGGCAATATGAATATAAAACACAC
The DNA here is from genome assembly GCA_963680875.1 of Bathymodiolus brooksi. Taxonomy (NCBI): domain Eukaryota; kingdom Metazoa; phylum Mollusca; class Bivalvia; order Mytilida; family Modiolidae; genus Bathymodiolus; species Bathymodiolus brooksi. Next base: position 53,153,170 of record OY804589.1, on the reverse strand, counting down.
AATTATTAAGAGATTTGAGATTCCATTAATGGGTTTAACTCCGCCATATTTATGAGATGGTCCCAAGCTAGAATCTGGATTTCCAACATTATATACCGGGGTATCATCGTCTTTCTCATGCTCAATAATTTTAGGTGAGAGATGATTGTTCGTTTTGTTGGTATAGGTATTATTGTTGACCATCACTGTTTAAGCTTCCTTTACATAATGATAATGTCCTAAAGATCATTTCCCATTGACCCAATTTCAGGGAATCACAAAACATAGTTAACCCTAACCCAAATCCTCGTGACCGTGATTGTATTGTAGTTGGATTTACAGCTACCTATGCAATCAGTGCATATTACCACTGATGTTGGGAGTTCGAATCTCGATCAGGGCGAGGAGTACAACATTATATGATAAAGTTTGTCAGTTACTTGCGACAAGTCAGTTATTTTCTCCGGGTCATCCGGTTCCCTCCACCAATAAAACTGAACGCCACGATATAACTGAAATATTGTTGAAAGTGGCGTTAAACACCATCAAACAAAAAAATACAAACTAAACTCTGCCTAGACACATTGTCAGAACGAGTAAAATATATTAGACCCTTAACATCCTGTCGAATTCATAACTGAAATTTTGTGTGAATGCTAGTGTAAGAACAAAAAGCAGGCGAGTTTTGTTGATATTTGTGGAATTGTTGCCCACCACTGTTTAAGCTTTCTTTCCAGAATGAGTGAGGGGCTGTCGTGGTCGTGATCGTATGATAGTTGGATCTACAACTATATATGCAATCAGGGTCTATCATCACTGATGTTGTGAGTTCGAATCTCGACCAAGATGAGGTGTACAACATAATGTGATAAAGTTTGTCAGTGACTTGCGACAGGTCAGTTGTTTTCTCTGGGTCATCTAGTTCCATCCACCAGTAAAACTGACAGCCACGATATAGCTGATTATGCGGTTGTGTAAATGTTCCTCACATCTGAGTACCTATCACCACTAGAGTTGTGAGTTCGAACCCCGTTCAGGGGCGAGGTGTACTCGATACAACATTATGTTTGTCAGTGACTTGCGGCAGGTCGGTGGTTTTCACGGGTACTCCAATCAAATCCTGTTTAAACCGATCTAAGCCTAATAACGTCTTACTGTTGGCAATCTTATATTTTACACTTTTGCTTGCTATAATATGACCTTGAATATCTTTCATTGTCGTATGCTCAATGCTATTTCTGTTGTGACATCATTGGCACTGTGACGTCACGCAGTGAAATAAATATTATCAATTTTGCTTTCCCTCAGAAATCTTAATATGTCAAGGGTATATCTACAATGTACGTAATTAAATAATGTTAATAAAAACGTATATATTAAATTTAGTGCGTGCGATGCGTTTCTGGAATAACCTTCATCAGGTACGCTCAATATTTCAATATTTCAAAACATCTTAAATGCAAATGACCTAATTAAACAAAAACGTATTTAAGATTTAAATGTGTAGACAATACAACCAATTGTTAATACACCTGATATACAAATATAGAATAAAAAAAACTATCATAAAATAACTGGTCACCGAATCCTCTTCCGTCCTCACCTCGCCACGTGTTTAATACCATGGAATCTTGAACAAGTTCACTGTAAGACGTGAGATTCATTTCTTTCTATATTGTCAGAACTTGCGTTGATCCGTTTCTGTAAAAAACAAACCAACAACGTAAAGACATAAATAATGTGCATGTATCATTTTCCCAATAGTCAGGCTTGGCTTGGTTTGGGATTGGTTTATGGTGTTTAACGTCATTTAAATCAACGATATTTCAGCTATATCGTTGCAGTCAGTTTTATTGTTGGAGGAAACCGGAGTACCCGGAGAAAACCACCGACCTGTCGCAAGTCACTGATAAACTTCATCACATAATGTTGTATTGAGTACACCTCGCCATGAACGGGGTTCGAACTCACAAGTGGTGATATACGCAGATTGCACAGGTAGTTGTAAATCCAACTACCATACGATCAAGACCATGACGCTCCCCAGTAGGTGGTGCTCCGAAACTGACCTGGTTTATTACATATATATTTCATTGAAATTCACAGTTCCTAAATAATGTAACTATTATTAAAACTTTTGCTCTCCTCCATCAGGCATAAGTGATCTTAGCCTACTCAATATGTAGTTTTATGTGTGGTGTATATCACTCTTAGTTCTTTGTTCTTTTTCGTTTGACCATTGCATTGTCTGTTCTTCTTAGATTTACGGCATAGTACTACGCATGGTAGTTGGATTACTACCTGTGCAATCAATGTCTATCGCCACCATTATGTGATAAAGTGGCTTGCGACAGATCGGTGGTTTTCTCAGAGTACTCCGGTTTTCTCTAACAATAAAACTGACTGCCACGAAATAACTGAATAATTATAAAAGGTGGCATTAAACACCATAACCCTAACCATTACCCTCAAAAGTAAAATACATTATGATTTTACATGAACTCTGTACATGACATAATATCCAGTCATGGTAATTCCTTGTACGTAAAGAAAATTGTCAGTGTAATATTATGCATGTCACAGCGGAAGTCTAACTTTACTAGTTACAGTACATGGTATAATGGAACCATGCTAAATACCAATAGATTTCAAATTCAAATTCAAATTCTTTATTAACTTTGAACATAGCAGTTCATCAGTATACAATGTGGCACTACACTGACGATCATTTCGATACAGAGTCTTTCAACGACGATTATAACATTCTAGTCAATACTGCCATATCTAAATATGACAATGTCGTTATCTCTTCAATTTGTCCTAGGTTAGACGACACACATGGTAATGATATTAACACTCTATGGAGTTTTTGGAAAACAAAAGTTAATGGGGCCGCCGAGTCAGTAACACAAAAAATCCCTAGAGTAAAACATTATCGAAATTTTTGTCACAAGGACTTAAGGGAACGACCATTTAACTTGAAGGGGGGGTTATGGTTTTTTTCTAAAAAAATATTCTGATTCCCAATGTTGTTGAAAAAAATATTCTGATTCTGGTGGAGGAAAAACAAATAATCTGATTCAGAGTTTTTGTCATATAACCTAATGTTGAATTCTGGAAAAACATTCGCGCTTTGCGCGACAAAAAAAAATAATATTCTAACTCTCGTGTTGTCCGAAAAAAATGTCTGAGCGAAATAAAAAACCATAACCCCCACCCCCCCCCCCCCCCTGCAAATTAAATGGTCGGTCCCTAAATAGGCTATTGAAGGTTAGACAAGATGTAAAGAAATTGCAAAGAATTCATAAGAAATATTACTGTCATAATAGTGATTTGGGGAAGCGTATCTCAGGCTTATATCGAAAACGAAAGGAACAAGTAAAAACCGCAATCAAACAGAAAGAGTTTCAAAATAAAAATGAAACTTCTTGGAAATAGCGGTTGTAAAAGTCGAAATAAAAGTTATGCTTTCTGGAATCTTTTAAAGGGCCCAACAGTACAAAAAAGAGTTATCAGATAATTGTTCCTATTACGAAATAGCATATGTTAGAAGAGCGTGATGAGATAAATAATATTCATGCTACACGGTATTTGTTCCCTTGCAAAGTCTTCGAAAAAACCCTTGTATATTGATTTTCTTGATCTATCGAAGGCCTTTGACAAAGTTTGGCGGGAGGAACTTCTTGCTAATCTCTGGGAAAGCGTCATTCAAGGCAAACCATAGCGTTTAACAAAAGAAATTTATAGAAATGTTCAGAATAAAGTTCTATTTAATGATTACGAGTCCGATTATTTCGATGAAGAGCATGGTGTTAAACAGGGTTGTGTTTTGTTTCCCACCCTTTTCTCTGTGTTAATGAACGACCTTGTTCAGATATTGTGTGATAAAAATATCGGTGTAAATATATCATTAAATCTTACTAACTGTCTCCTGTTGGCGAACGATGTTGTTTTAATGGCAGTATATCCTAGAGAACTTCAGACTCTCTTGCAAATTTCGCACCAATTTGCCAAAAAATAAAACCTATGGTTTAATTCGAACAAATCTAATGTCATGGTTGTGTGGAAGAGGATAAATAATAACTCAACCTGGAAATTAGGGGATGAGTCAATTGAAGAGGTAAACGAATACAAATATCTTGGTTATTTTGTAAACCGTACCTTAAAATCAAATTTCCACATTTGTAATTTGCTCAAGGAAAAAGCTGATAAGCAACTGAACTATATGATTCGTGTGCTTGAGGAGCACGGCGATTTCAACCGATTAACTTTTGGGGATGCTTTGTGGAACTCGGTTATCAGACCTTCGCTAACCCATGCATCCGCGGTCTGGATGCCACTGTCCTAAGCCAGTAACGACTCACTGGATAGTTAGCAATCCAAAGCAGCTAAAATTATTCTTCGTACAAAACTTAACATTCCAAAGGCTGCAATATTATTAGAACTAGGATGGGGGCCTTTGTCCGTCTTTATCGATAGACAAAGAATATCATACCACAAACGTCTGTTACGACTACCAAATCATCGTTTGTGTAAGCAGGTATATAACGAAATGATTAACAATAATGACACATATTGGGATTACGTTACCCTGAACCTAGCCATAATATGTGATGTCACTCCTGATGTTTCTTGTTTCGAAAGCCAAAGCCAAGCCTCATTGAACTCGATGTTTGGAACACACACGAGAAATGATGCTTGAAATGGAAACTAAAAGCAGTTTGGACCTGTATCAGCATTGTTTTGTTAAGATAGGTAGACAATCTTATTTATGCGATAATGATTTTCGATCATCTAGATTGAAGCTTTTAGCTAGAACGAAAACCATTCCTCTAGAAAAGTATGTGCATAGAATGAACATATCCCAAACCGATGTATGCGATTTATGCAATGCTGAGAGGACCTCGAGCACGTCTTTTTTGACTGTCCAGTCTACGACGACATCCGTCTGAAGTTCTCTAGTTTATTCATTCCTGAGTCTTATGAAGGCCTCGGTTTTAATTTTTCCTTTGCAGAACTCTTGCCTGCTGCTAAGATCCATTTCTTAATTGGGGACATCGGCTATCTTTTAGCAGTGATGTCGGATATTTTAATGACTCTTTAGGAAAAATGTTTTTAAAGGAGTGCTTCGATCTTAGACATGATTTATTGAACTCATGATATTAATGTTTCTCATTTTTTATCCATTTTTAAATTTTTAAATATTTTATGTTTTTAGCACATATGTGATGTGAATTCTTAAATGACATATATTTTAGATAGAATATTTTGTGTTTTACAGACTATATACTATGAATTTGTTGTACATAATTGTGCTATATAATATAGACGCGCCACTACTTCTACCCTGGTGGTAGGCGCCCCCGTTGTAAAGGGGTAGTTCTAAATAATATGTATATATATTATAATAGCATGATTGCACAGTATACAATGTATATATGTAACATATTAAGAAATAGCATAAGTACGTCAGAAAAGTATGAACAATTATAATAGACACACATGTTAATCATACCAAATTATTTCTAGCTTTGCAATGAATGTGGTGATACAACATCTTGTATCAGACACCTTGTATCAGACAGGCGACTTTCGTTAATTTCAAAGGAAAATGTACATAATGTTAGATAGAACTGAAATAGTGTAAAGAATCGCCATAAATACCAAAAACTTAAGCAATGTTTGTCGTTTGGTTCTTTGAATAATATTATATTTGAGCTTTGGGTGTTCTTGTATAAATAGATAATGAACTTCTGTAAGCTCTTCGGATTAATGTAATGTATTTTAGCTGATTCAGCCTGTTACAAATGATAAGATAAATAGGATTGTTTGATTGACTTTTTTCTGACATGACAAATCTGTCTATTAATTACATTCTCGTTATTTGTTCAACTATATCGAATTGACCTTACATTTTGTCTGTGTAAACATTAAAGGAGAGCCTTTTATTTTTGTTGCATTAAGACACAAGCGACCTTATATCTCTCCTTTGTATCTTTGTAATGTATATATATAATAGGTATATGAACTTTACATGATCCACGAAAAGGAGCTAAATAACACTTCTTCGTTGTATGATACAGGTATCACAAAGTTATTGAAGGAAGTAATCTAACTCTCTAGTGTGTGGTGATCACTAGTGTCGGATTTACGCATCGAAATGTTATATATAAATCGTACCTTATATTTCCCAAACGCGTGGCAGATATCAGAAGGTTGTCCATGAAAATGCGCTACTGTACATCTCTCCAGTGAATGGTATAAATATAAGATTATTATCCATGAAATAAACGACCCTACGTCTCTTCATTGTTAGATATATAAGCTTCAGAAGGTTGCCCATAACAAAAAACTACCCATTGCGTTGCCGGCGTGAGATTCAGGTAACGAAATGTTGTTCGTGAAATTAAGCGACCTTAATCTCTACAGTGTTTCATATAGGTATCATAATGTTATCCTTGAAATAAGCTACCCTATATGACGCCAATGTACAATCCAGGTAACGAAATGTATCAATGAAAATAAGCTACTTAGATCACTCCTATTAGTGATATTGATACCAAAATGGTATCTAGGATAATTAGCTACCTGACATTCATTCACTACATGGAATATGTGTCATAAATATGTCCATGGAAATAAGCTACCTTGCATCTGTTCATTGTTTCATAAAGGTATCATTACGGTTTACATGAAAAGAAGCTACCTTATGCATATGCTCATTGCATGACATATATATCACAGCATTTTCCAGGGAAATACATATAGTATTCCTAATCGTAGAATTTGAATATCAATATAAGACCACGAGTGACCGAAGTCCACATAAGGATTAAACAAGTGGGCGGAACTTGTTCTGTCCACGAGTTTAATCATTAATGCCTATTCGGTCACGAGTGGTCTTATTTTGATATTCAAAATATATGATTCAGTTATGCTGTTTATTATATAGACTTTCAACATTCCTTATATATTATATGTTTTATTTGTATATTTCATTCCACGCGTATAAATCTACGAGCAATGATACTAAGGGGTTCAGCTGGAAGGATCTTCCATCTTGAAAATGTGAAATCCTATAAGTCATATTTACAACAATACACACAAATAATTAAAATGCTTACCTTAAATACTTATTTTAGTTAAATTTGATCAAAATTGAAGCGTACACGAAACCAAAATAACGTCTAATCTTTACATTTCAAACTAGAAGTCTTCATATGACGTCAATGACGTCATGTTGATTGTGTGCCAAACTCGTCAATAACATTTCGCGAAACTGATATCTCACTTGTGAGATACCGGAATTTATTTCACGGATAAATCCCCATAATTCACACCTATCTATATAATAAGCTATATTACATCTTTCAAGCATGTGGCATATGTATCAGAATGTTGTCCATGAAATTAAACTAATTCAGATAACGCAATGTCATTCATGAAAACAAGCTCTCTTAAAACCCTCAATCGTGTGGTAGAGGTGTAAGGATGTTATCCATGAAAATAAGTTACAACAGATGATGCCAGAGTGTTTCAGGTAATGAAATGTTATTCATGAATATCTTACATATTCCTGTGGGTGATATTTGTACCAAAGCGGTATCCATGAAAATTACCTGGCATTCCTTCATTACATGGTATATGGGTCATGATGTTTTACATGAAATTAAGCTACCTTGGATCTGTTCATTGTATTACGTCAGTATCAAAGTGCTATCCATGAAAATAAGCTACCTTACATCTCTGAAGCACGTAACAAAAGTTTGTCTATGAAAATAAGATACCTCAGTTGATGCGAGTGTGTTCATCATGTAGCGAAATGTTGTTCATGACAATAAGCTACCTTGCATCACTCATGTGTGTGATATTGGTACTAAAGTGGTATCCATGAAAATTAGCTACCTGACATGCATTTATTAAATGTTATAGATATTGTCGCACCACTTGGGTGGTAACGATATAAATATAATAACTGGTTGTATAATCAACCTGGTAGTTGGTTATTTCTATTACTGGTAGCGTAATCTGCACAAGCTCAAGGCACTGGTAAAACTCAATGTGTCATACTTGTACACCAAATAACAAGAGCATGCAATACATTTCCCGTTGAAATTTATTATTATATATTGATAATTTAATAAATACAATAAAAAATCCTACTGAGCGCAATAAAATACAGGGAACCCCCTTTTGGACAAATGTAAATATTAACGTAAAGTTGTACGGACGTAGTAAAATATTGTAGGTCACAGGTTGGAATATTCTATTCTGATTACATACGGTGGACGTACCAATCTAAACAACACGGTACTAGGAAAATAAGTGGTATCCATCAATTGTAGCTGGTAGCGGTCAGGTTAATTTCAAGGTACTTCAAGGTGTAACTGCCCTGGTATCGGGTCTAAAGTGTCTCTCCTAAGTTGCAGACATTTCGCCTTGATATTCTCATGGCCCCAATCTGGATGTGGGCCAGCGCCGCTGGTTGGTCAGTTATTACGGAAGTTGCCATGGTAATTATGTCGTTGGCAGGCTCACATAAGTGTGATCGATAACACATGCACACTATAAACTATATACACGAAATAGCGGAAAGTATAAACTAACGTGGCTTGTAATGTCAAGACTATGGGAAAATGGGCTTAATAAAGCTTACCCTTGTAGAAAACAATCCCAGGTACAATGTATAAACATAGCTTGAATGAATGAAATAGGGAAGAAAATGTGACACAAAGCCTGCAAGGAGAACTAAAGCTTGTAGCTTGTCGTATGCCCCCTTTGGTCAAACAATGAGAACGAACTCTGTCCGAACTGCATATTTCCAATATAAAATAACAACAATATACATACAATAAATATTATTAGCGATCACGATGCCTCTGTAATAGAAATAATAGTTCGTGGAAGTCCATTAATACACACATACGCGATGTGCTACTCGGACGGCTGCACATACATGACGATTGAAAGAACTGAACAACAAAAAGTAAATGAGTAGCACATTGGAAATATAATAAATATACACATACAAACAATCAATCATTTTAGGCTACAATTCCACATATTTTTCAAACAAAATTCAGAAAGGTAAAGCACGCTACTCCGAGGAACAAGTGATCAGTATACTAGAGCTCCTCATCGATAACATATTTGTCTCCTTTGGAGGAACACTGTTTCAGCAGGTCGTCGGCATACCAATGGGTACACATTGAGCCCCTTTTCTAGTCGATTTATTTGTATACTCATATAAGTCGGAGTTTCTTCAAAAGCTTGTTAAAGGTAAGAAGATCCATGAGGCTAGAAACTTTAATTTCACATACAGGTATATTGATGACGTTTTATCTATCAATTATTCTAGATTTTCAGAATTTCTTCCATTGATACATCCTCCAGAGCTGGAAGTTAAAGAGACCACAGGTACAGCTTCGTCAGCATCATTTTTGGACTTATACCTCGAATTTGACGACAGTGGTCAACTCAGTACTAAAATTTATGATAAACGGGACGACTTCAATTTCACAATCATAAATTTTCCAAACATGTGCAGCAATATACCAGATTCTCCTGCATATGGTGTTTAAATCTCACAATTGATTCGCTATGCAAGGGCCAGTAGTAATTATTCTGATTTCCTTAAACGTCATCTTTATCTGAGAAACAGGCTACTGGACCAGGGCTATTAAAAGATTCGCCTTATTCGATCTCTTTAAAAGTTTACATTACGATACCAAGATCCTTTCGAAATATATTCTGTCTCTGCAGAGACGATAATAAACCATGGATTTTCATATAGTGAAAATGTATAAAGATAAGGAAGTCAACACAAATGTCAAAAATATTTTTTTATCAATGTGCGACGTGAGTGTTTTTGACATTTACTTCACTGAATTTGGCACTGCTTTGACAACTGGTTTACCTATTTTGTTCCAGTATTGTTATAAATACTGTTATAGTGACAGCCGGAACCTTTAAGCCGTAATGAAGGCGGGAGATTTGGTGCTTTAAAATCTGATGCAACAAACCATTTCTTTGGAAATGCCTGTACCAAGTCAGGGTCATTACGTTTTCACAGTTTTCCGGTTGTTGACTGATCTTGTCTGTTTATATACATATGAGTTTTGACTTTCCCTTTGTAAGATTGTTCGGATTTCGGTAATTTTGTTATTACCCTTATTTATCCATAACTCCTAATCGAAACAATATTTATCATGTTTTCCATTGCGTCTCTTAGTTGGTTGTTATAAGTTTCAGAATATTGTACGTGACAATAGGCTACAATATGTATTAAATACCATACACCTCCCCCGGTGTTTCATACAGGTACCATAATGTTGTCCATGAAATTATGTTATCCTATATCTCGCCAGAGTGTGATATACTTATTAGGAATGGTTATTCATGAAAATAAGCAACCTTGCATCCCTCCAGTGGGTGATATTGGTATCAAAGTGTTATCCATTAAAATAATCTACCTTATCTTTCAAGCATGTGAAATTAATATCAGAAGGTTGTCCATGAAAATTAAAACAAAAGATGTAACATTTACGTCTCTACTCTATAGAAAGTTTTACGTCTCTACTCTATAGAAAGTTTTACGTCTCTACTCTATAGAAAGTTTTACGTCTCTACTCTATATAGCTAGCACGTAGAAAGTTTGTTCCCCCAGGTATATCTTGTCTGTTTGAAGATGCAACTATTTCAGTTCACTCTCCATGAATCTCTCTATCTGTTCATCTTATTGGTAAATATATGCATAATTTACAAATTTTATGTTGTTTTTTTTTTTTGCTAATTGAAATGTAATCTTACTCATGGGAGTGCCGAGTGATATGAGATGGCTTTCCATATTTTTATTGTGTAGAGAATATAGACATGATGGATGCATTTATTTGAACAGAACAACTAGAACAGTATAGCTCCTTAACTTTTATGTTGTTTTTGTATGTGTAAGTATGTATATTTGGATTGTTTAAAGAATAAAGAAAAAATCACACATGTACATGAAGTAAGATCTTAAATAATTTCATAAAGGACCACAGAACAGCATAAGTTTTCATTTTTTGTATTTCACCATTTTCTAATGTTTATTGTCATGGCGTCAAAATTAATTATTAGTACTAGTATTTAACGATTGTATTTCCAAAGCAATATAATGTGTAGTTGCCTTTTCTTTTTTTTATATTCCAAGAAATCAACGGAGTCATTATTTTGTTTTAGAAAATCCTCAATACAACGACGTTTACGTTTGTAGTTACAATGATATATTATTATACTTTTTTGTAAATATTCGTGAAAATTTAATTCACACATTGTTGCTTATAATAAGTAGTGAACAATTCAAATGCTAGTTGAACGAATTATATTTATTTTGCAATTGTCTTACTATGCTAAATTGCAAAATGTATATTATATATTCAGACCTGATAAAAATCAATACACTCAACCATTGAGCTAGTGATTTCTCATGATTTAATATTAGCATATTTTGTTATCATAAAACAGCAAAACATATTCGACACCGGTTATACAAGATAGAAATGTCTTGAGTATATTACACATGCATAAAAAGAACACAATAAGAGCATGTATGCTCCCTCAATATATAGCAACACATCTCAACAACACCAATTGAATCAACGACATACATCCCACCTAAAGATAATATATATACACCTAAGCAGCTTACAACAGCAAGCAGCTGGAATGTTATGGGCCACATAGTGTGGCCATTTAATCTATCTATTTTTAACAATTATACATTAAAGTTTCATCACGAGGCAAAAGTTTTTGTATTGTGTATAGTTAAGGGTAGCATATTTTAGTTTCTGTGATGAGTTGATATTACTTTTTAATTCGTTTTAAGGTGTGCACGTTTTTGTTCACCTACCTTTGCCTCGTGATGAAGCTTTAATGTATAATTGTTAAAAATAGATAGATTAAATTACCACAATAGGTGACCCAGAAAATTCCAGTTGGCGTCTAGTTGTTTTTATCCTACGAGGCAAACAGAGCAAGCTGCTTGCTGTTGTAAGATGCTTAGGTGCATATATATTATCGTTTGGTAGGAGGTATGTCGTTGATTCAATTGGTGTTGTTGAGATGTGTTGCTATATATCGAAAGAGCATACATGCATTTTATTTAAAGAATAAGATGCTTTATGCGAGGGAGAAGTGATTATGGTATAACCCTTGACAGAGCCCCTCATGAATAATTAATTAGCTTGTGTGGTCAAGGGTCATTCTTGTTGATAAAACGAGAGAGACAATCCATGTCAATTGATGATCGAAGTTTATTGTGAATTTTTGTGACAATTTTTAATTCCTCCCTATGCCCCTCCTCCTCCCTCTTATTAATAATGTCGATGATATCATTATGATTTTAGTATTTTTGTCTGTTTATTATATAATTATTGTTATAGTTTTTGTATTGTGTATAGTTAAGGGTAGCATATTTTAGTTTCTGTGATGAGTTGATATTACTTTTTAATTCGTTTTAAGGTGTGCACGTTTTTATTCACCCACCTTTGCCTCGTGATGAAACTTTAATGTATAACCTTTCACAGAGCCCCCATGAATAATTGATTAGCTTGTTCCTGCACGCGTGGGGTCAAGGATCATTCTTGTAGATAAAAGAAGAGAGATAAAACCATGTCAATTTATGATCGAAGTTTATTGTGAATTTCTGTGACAATTTTTAATTCCTCCCTATGTCCCTCCTCCTCCCTCTTATTAATAATGTCAATGATAACATTATGATATTAGTATTTTTGTCTGTTTAATATATGCCTCAGGATCAAGTGATCCTCCCCACCCAAAATTCTCACATAAATTCATAATAAACTTCGATCATACATTGACATGGATTTATCTCTCTCGTTTTATCTACAATAATGGCACTTGACCCCACACGCGCGGGAACAAGCTAATTGTTTATTAATGGAGGGCTCTTTCAAGGGTTTTACCATAATCACTTCTCCCTCGCATGAAGCATATTATTCTTTAAATACAATGTGTATATTCAACTGCATGTACGAAGGGCGGAAAGATTTGTAACACCACTAGCTCTCAATATTTAGTCACTCTTCAAAATAGCGACAGGTCAACATCACTCTAAGGTTGTCTTTGGTTGAATAGAAAAATAGTTTTGATATTAACGTTACTCGTCTGTAAAATGTAAAAATATTATGATTCTTCAAATGACCGTGTCTAGGTTAATCACGTCACTTTGTCTGTACGTCAGTGATTCTACAATATAAAAGAAATAATTCATATGTTCTACTATATTAAGTATGTTAATATTGTACAATATATGCATACTATTGGGTTATTGCATGAATATTGGTGAATATTGTCCCGAGCAGTATATCATATTGCAAGAGTTTGCGACTGCAATGTGATATTTTGCGAGGGACAATGTTCATCAATATTCATGCAATAACCCTTTTATTATATAGTAATAAATATGTTATGCCTACAGCATTCTTTATAATACTATTGTATATTTTATTATATTTAAGTGGAATACTGAACTACTTCAAATATTGATATTTGAACTAGTCCAATATACATTTTTTTGGTATTTTCAGCGGGCACATACAAGAATATAGTGCACGATTATTTTCCATTCAAATTAATAGGAATATATTTATTACTATATAATAAAACATTTTATTGTACTGTTCCTCGTATTATTTCTGAGTTTTGATGGTTTACTGTGTTGCTATGGTTGATCAATATACCGTACATAAAGAAGTAAAACCGATTGGCTAGTCTTATTGAGAACCCCATGACATGACACACTGTGGGTTAGGATCATGGTTTATGGTGTGTAATGCCACTTTCTACAATAGTTCAGTTATATCGTGACGGTCAGCTTGATGGTGGAGGAAGCCAGAGTACACGGAGAAAACAAGAGACCTGTCGTTTTTTGTGTTCAGTATTTTTGAATTGTGCTTGACCATGTCTTTTTTTTCTATTTACCATGGTCTTCTGTTTTTCATCTATTGATGGCTTTTGATAACATTTTGGTACATTCTGACTTTACTGTGTTTAAAGTCAGAGTATTTCCCATTTGATTATCTAAATCCAGGTGGTCTAACTCGCCAGACCAAACATTTCATTAGTATACAATTAGAACTGATGGTTTATCTCTTCGTAATGTTTAGTTGCTTAAAAGGCTAAATATATAATGACTCTGCTTTATCTCGTAAGCATAAAAAGCTGATTAGGTGTCGATGATCGAAACAACAAGCTTCACACACATTTTAGAGATGAAAAAAAAAGGGAATAAAAAACAATACAAGTTAAAATCGCTATGTCGTATTGTTAAGTGTATAGGAGATCATGGGTTAAATACCCGACCAGCTAAAGACGAAGACAATAAAATTGGCATTGGCTGCGATTTAGTGGAGCTCGCGACAGTAAGGTGTAAAGTAAGACATATGATAGGTTTGTTATGTGCCAGGATAATGTCTCCATGGTACAACTGTTGCTTCTGTGTGTCAGTAGTATAAAATCAAAGTTTAACATCTTATCAATAGGTAACGTTGTCTCGCCATGACATAGCTGATGACTTTTTATTTAGCTAGTCACCAAACATCTAATCACCCACAGTCACCAAACATCTAATCACCCACATATCCTAACAGTAATCTACGTCAATAACTAAGCATATTCAAAACAGTTTCAGATGAAGATTGTATCAGTTTGTAAGGAAAAATTATCGTGTTCCTATTTTAATGATATTTTGTGTGATGAACATGGTATTTAATGCTTTAAATAAATAAGTAACATATATGTAAAAGTTCAATTTTACCACAATTATTCAATTATTCTACAGACCTCTATTCGGTTGTATTTCTAGTTTTTCATCATATATTACCCGAACTGAATTTGGGCATCTACAAGACAAGATACGTATTCACTTTATTATTGAACTGCACCGTGGCATAATGGTTAGCGTGTTGGCCTGGAGTGTGGTAGATCGTGGGTTCGAGCCTCGGTTGGGTCAAACCAAGTACTATTACATTGGTATGTGTTGCTTCTCCTCTAAGCACGCAGCATTACGGAGAAAGAACAAAGACTGGTTGGGTCAGAATCAGAATAATAGTACATGTCTATCCGCGGACTGTTGTTTCAGTGAGCTAGCACTATGAAAATCCAACTCAGCGTGTTGGTCTATTACAAAATGGACCTCATCATCAACTCGTTGACAATTAACTTGTTCCCGTCATGATATAGCTGACAAATTGCTGAATTGGCGTTAGACAACAATCACTCACTCACTCACTCACTTACTCACTCACTCACTCACTCACTTTATTACTGCAATGTCATAACTTTTATTTATTAGAAACAAGTTACTCAATAGTTGTTCGTTCTGGATGGAACTCAATACCTACCAACACGAAAACTATATTCTTTGGTTCATCTTGACCAACATCTCGAATGGAAAGTTAAACCTAAAGTCACTATAGCAAAATGTATCTATGTTTAGTACTATATGAATCGCATCGGAGAGACTACCACTCAACTGAAGAAAACGGTTTGATCGTCATCATAGGATATCATGTTTTATCATGACATTAAATATCTTACTATTTTCATGAAATAGATATCAGCTGTTTCTATACCTTATTATGTATCTACGCATTCAATATGTCTCCCTTACTCATTAACCCCCACCAATGCTTTTGTGAATCGAAGCTACGAAGTATCACATAACGGTAGCAATTGTTCTACATTCTAACAATATTGTTATTTTTTCGCTTACCGTGCTCCCATAGCGATAAAAATCTGAAGACAAAAAATAGAGCATCAAAATAATTCCAAAATACAATAGAAATATCCTAGACAAAGGAGACACAATCGAAATACTTAAAATACACACATGCGACTGGTCACCTTCCTGCCAGGGCATATGCATTTCAATAACAAAAAGTACTACTTAAGCTAGACCCTATTAGAAAATACACGCAGTCATGTAAGTGGTTTCCAAATATGGGTGAAATGCTGACATTCACATGAAAGATACAGAAACACACAGTTATTTTATTTATTAATTTGTATCCTTTTAATTCGTTTGCTGAATATTTTAAGTACCCACCCAGTGTCTCCAGCCGTGTCATCAATTGCACTTTCAGCTATAAATAGAAATTAAGTTTTATAAAGTAAATTCACCTTTAAATTCGTCGAATTACTGTTATCATTTACAAATTTAAAAAATCTTACTTGTATTATTTCCTTCCTACTTGATATAGCTATTCTCATTTCTGCATAAAACCATATCGGTGGGGTCATGGATAGCATCTTGCCCCGAATGCGGTAGATCGTGAGCTCGAACCCCGTTTTGGTCAACGCAAGAACTATAAAATTGGTAAGTATTGCTGCTCTCCTATGCATGCATCATTAAGGAGAAAGACAACAAATTTAGGGCCGTCGTGGCCATGATCGTATGGTAATTAGATTTACAACTACATATGCAATCAGTGCATATCACCACTGATGCTTTGGGTTTGAATCTCGATCAGGACGAAATGCACAACATCATGTGATAAAGTTTGTCAGTGACTTATGACAGGTCGGTGGTTTTCTCCGGGTCGTCCGGTTTCCACCACCAGTAAAACTGACCTCCACTATATAAATGAAAAATTGTTGAAATTGGCGTTAAGCACCATCAAGCAAATAAACAAAAACAAAGACTGGTATGCTCGGAATCAAAATAATGTGTCCGAGTGGAGAGACATGTCCTCCCGCGGATTGTTGTCTCAGTGAGCTATCACTATGAACATACAACTAAGCGTGTTGGTCTACAAAGCGGATATCATTACAATCTCTTCAAATATAACTTGTTCTTGCCATGCTATTGCTGAACCATTGGGGCATTTAGTGATAAACAACAATCACTCAGTCACTCACTCTCTTCTTAAAGAGTTTTAATAAGTCGGTCAAAACATCGTTATCATGGTCATCGAGTCTGTTTGTAAATATGCAATAATTCCGTTGTCATTAGTTGTCTGTTTTCTTCCACATTTTCCGAGAGAATTATTTGCTGATGAAATACGCACTGAAGCATAGTTGTTCAACTATTAGTTGACTTGTTATCAATATTAACTTAAGACGTACTAACTTGTTTCTTTATAAGACTTTACCAGGGTGTCATTAACCTTGCTTTGTATGCGGTTCGTGATGTTTGAAATATTACCTAATGGCTGTTCACATACTTGCTGTTGTTATGTTTTTTTTTTTATTATTATTTATTTTTGCTTTGTTTTTTTTTTATCAGATTTCCACATGAACATTGTTGTCCTATGAATAAAAGGGAACAACATACACTCCTATCTCAAAATCATTCCTGTATGTTCTTCAACATGCATGACACTACACAAACATATGGACAGCTTACGTAATAAATGTTGATTTTTAATGGATACAAATATATTTGGTTGATATATAATAATTAAATATTGAGTTAGGCAGTGATAATCTTATAAGATGTGACATTACATGTACATCAACTTATAGGATAAAGATTACATATGCTAATACATTCCACTTTATGGTATATCAACACTAACTGACCAATCAGGTCTTAGAACATATAACAAAGTAGTCCTTTTCAAAGAAAAAGGATCTGTTAGCTTTGTTGTATTTTGAAGAAAGAAAAAATGAAATGGCAAAAATAAACTTGAAGGTCAATATAGATTTACTGTATAAATATTATCTTCAGCCCACATTTGGTTGGATTTAGTTGTATTTTCATCCTTTATGGATACTAAAATAGCTATTTTTAGAAGTAGGTGATATCCCAGAACATGACATTTCACTGCAAGATTAAAACATCCCATGATAGTCTGACAGAACGTAGAGGGGTCGTATACGTTTCAGAAACTATAAGTTGCTTGAAAGGTTAACCTTCAGACAAAATGGCAAGGTAGACTTGAAAATCTGAAGAAAATTATAATTGGTGGTTTTACACCTTATCCCCGTTTTACTGGAAGATGCAAGACACTATTGATTACATAGAAGTCTTGTTGTACATGCATTTGTGCTTACAATTCTCCGATATCACCCATAATATGACTATCATCCCTCCCCGGACATTTAACATGAGAATTACTCATTGTTTCGTCAAATCACTCATGCACAGTGCAACCTGTCTAATCCGATACAAAAGGGACGAGGGACTTATGTCGGATTGTGCAGGATGTCGGAATATGCAGGTGTTGCATTGCACAAATTCCACTGTATATATTCAGATCTATGCATATTTATACCTGGTTTTCTAATTCTATATCGCTTCAAAATATACATAAATCCTACAACCACAGCTGGTAATCCAATGCCAACTACAATACCGATAGCTGTCCCACTGTTGTCCGATGGTACTGTAAGAGAGGAAGTTGATAATGAGATGTATCTTACTTCATGTATGTAAGCTGTAATTTTTTTGGATAAGCCGAGGGTAACATTCTGTTCTAACACATGACTCAGCGGGTAGCAATTGTTTTACTGTCATCCTCTCATTACAGTGACAGCCGGAACCTTTGAGCCGTAATGAGAGCGGGAGGTTTGGCGCCTTAAAATCTGATTCAACCCACCATTTCTTTAGAAATGCCTGTACCAAGTCAGGGTCATTACGGTTTTCACAGTTTTCCAGTTGTTGACTGATTTTGTCTGTTTATATAATTATGAGTTTTGACTTTCCCTTTATAAGATTGTTCGGAGTTCGGTAATTTTGTTATCACCTTTATTTAGAGCCTCAATTAGGAATCAATTGTGCACTTGAAAGTGAAGTGATTTCAAAGATATATATGCTTAGGTCTATGAATCCATGTATTTAGCGAAAAGGTAAACTATAATTGTTTTATCATTTTTCAATACTATTATTTAAATATTAAAATTTTGAAATTTTATGAAAACTTTCAAATCTTTGAAACTTTTTGAAAATTTGATCATTTTTAAGTTTTTGGGAAAATTTCGAAATCTTGAAATTTTTGAAAGTTTTGAAATTTTATGACAATTTGGAATTTTTTGGAATTTTTTTGAAATTTTTTAAATTGTTTGAAATTGTTTGAAAGTTTTGAGCTTTAAAAAAATATATATTATTTTAAAATGCTTAAAATAATTTAATAAAAATGAATAGACTGAATATGAAATGAAACATTAAAATGAAAAGAAAAAAAAACACCATTGCAAACGAGAAAGTGAAAATATTCAGTATAATAAATTAAATAACATATAGTTGAGAGGGTGATAGATCAGATTGTTGCCCTTCGAAAAAGACATTATCAACTATCATAGCGATAAAAATAATCAAAGATGTTTTTCGTAAAACTCGAGGACGTTTCTCAGTCATCTCTTATCTCAGGGCTTCGCACATCGATGGGATGACTGAAAAACGTCCTCTCGTTTTAATGAAAACATCGTTAATCACTTAATATTTACAAAACGAACAGTCATCTCTCATCTTAACTGAGCTCGCTGAATACAAAAAGACCACGAAATATGAGGTTGTAAATGCACGTTTGGGTTGGAACAGCCACAAACATGTTGTGAGGTTAAACCGGTTGATGAGATCCCAATTCTCCTGTCTGGTTACCTCGACCTCAAACGGCAATGTATTAATAAACAAACGATGAAAACCCTGCACATATCAGCTTCCACCACAAAACTACATATTATCACAAAAAAAGAATGACAACATAAGCATAGATAGTACACTATCAGGATCAATGAAGGCTCGTAGTTATCTGACTACTAGTTAGGAAGATAGCATGTGTTGGCAAAAGAGCATTACTCTTTAGACAACAACAAATATAACTGATATTTCTTACAGATTTCAAAATCAATTAGCCATGAACTTCGTGGGAGATCAGAATGAATTGTTCATCAAACCGTTGGAATAAAATATTAAACAGTAAATAATAATAAAGCACGGAACTAGGAACTAATTTAAATGGCATGTAAAATTGTATGCATATACAACATCTGTATAGCTGTAATATAATTGTATGGACGTTTCATTAATTTATAAATTCTCCTTGATGTTAAAGTTTTCTGTTATCACTAGATTACGGACTAACATGGATATGTAAAAGCCATATATGAGGTATCGAAAGGAACGCCACCATCCATAAAAGGAACATTCACGATAGGGAGAGAAAAATCCTCTTCTGTGTCTTATACGCGTATGCTGTAGCTACATTGAGAAGGGAATGTGTTTTAATCCAAAAATTGACATGATATATTTGTAATGTTATCCTTATTCACCGAAGGATCTTTGTGATAATTTTCTTTTTCAAAAGTAAGAAAATTTGGGATTGATTACAATTCAGATATCGTCTAAATGTCTACATTTATAGTTGATTAAACTAATAAGTTAGTGTTTAGAAGGTTTTTTTTTTAAGATTAGTCAGTTAGTCATAAATTCAGATTCATACCAGTATAAAAACAAACCAGCAATGGGAGGAGCACACTTTGCTCCCACTTGATATACATGCATATCTTAGTGTCTCCATTTTCAGTGTACATGTACAAAATATAGTACATGTTTAGAGAGGCAATATACGGACGATGCATGTAGCAAAATATTCATGGATTAGAAACATACTGAAAAGTTATCCTTTAGAATTTTCATGGGATTTCTTGCAATAAGCATTATTTTAAAATACATGACTGAGTTAAGTCAATTCGTGTGGAAGCCCCGAGTTTAAATTCTATAGAGTTAACCAGGTATAAGACAACATAAAGCAAGAAATACAATTTCACACTTGTAGGTATCGTGGATCTGAAACACTATGAAACATACACATGATCACCAATATAGTAGGAATATTAAATATCTCAATATAATTTGCTGCATTGTTGTTCTTTCTGTATTTCTGGGAACTCTTTTCATTTCTTAAAAATAATTTCACCCTCCCTTCTCTGTTTGGGATGAAAAGGGCTTTAAGATCATCTGAGTTTGATATGTATAGCCATGTAAAGACCCTCATAACGTTACATAGCAACAAGTCGGATGCCTGTCGACGGTCGACATTTTATCAAGCCATGGATTATTAGTGTTATTATATAATCTTATCGTGGAATCGTACAAAGGTATAATATAGAATTTATATATTATTCCCAAAGGACAAAACAAACTAAAACTTTATGAAATAAAAACAAAAAGGAGAAAATAAACCTGGACATGGGGTTGTAAGAGACGATGTCGTTTCATCGTCGTTTCCTTGACAATAGGAACCACCATTTACAGGTGGTGGATTGCTACATGATCTATTTTTTGTCTATACAGCACTACCACACGTCTCAGAACATGAACTCCATCCTCCCCATGCACCCCAGTGTTCATGTACTATTGAATATAAACGATATGTGAGTACATAAGATTAGATATACAACAATATCACAACAACGTAGACTTTTTGCTTATCATTACCATTTCACTGATATTATTTTAAAGCAATCTGTTATAGGAAATCTATGAGGACGGCAAAGCTGTTGTATTTACATTTACTAGTTGAAATAGAAAGCTTTCAGTCTTTCAATAAAATGTCACAGAAAAAGGTCATCTAAATTATGGGAGAGGGATTTTATAATCTGTTGATTGGACAGGAAACTCACATCGATCACTGATTCAATATCTTGAATGTCCAAATACGTCTAAATGCCCATTTCGTATTGTAATTTACAATTTTCTGCCTCCTGAATGCCGAGTTCAAATGAACACATTACACCTTATTCGGCATTTTGAAATGTTTTATAATACTAAAGGAAAACAAAATTGCATGGAAGATTTGATGTGATTTAATATTATTCAGTTACGCCCTGGCAATCCTAAGAACGTTGACAAACAAAACGTATTTCCACTAGTTAAAAAACGAAGGGAAAACAACATTTAGTCACGTGACCAATTTTGACAGAAACGACGCCATGAGAGGCAGTGTTCTAGTGTGAATTCAATTTGTCAATTAAATCAATATAATATATATTACATCGTCTACCTATAAATCATTTCTTGTTAGATTATTTCCGATATTGACGATTACATGATTGACGCTTGCAACTATTCATATACGATACACTTATTCCTCAATTATTCTTGCTTACTAAGGTCATAACGTCTGTGAATGATCATTACAATTTCCTATTTAATCGATCTAATTCAATGCCATCGTCGTGATTAGTAGGTAATTAAGCATTACTACCATCTGATTATATTATAAATAACTTTTTTATTTAAATAATGTTAATGTGATTATATGTATCGATTGTCACCTTTGTTTTCCTTTAGAAAATCTATTTCTCCATTAAAAAAATACTTAATGCTTTCATAACATGACGAGTGCATAAAATACATATTATAATTCTACAAATATTCATGGGCAAATAATTGCTGTAGATTATGACTTCATTATTAGAATAATCTGAAAGAATTGTCGTTTCCATGATACAAATGAGGGGATTGGGGTTATGGTGTTTAATGCCACTTTCAATAATATTTCAGTTATATCGTGGCGTTCAGTTTTATTGTTGGAGAAAACCGCAGTACCCGGAAAAAACCACCGACCTACCACAATTCGCTGATATAGTTGATCACATAATGCTCTATCGAGTACACCTCGAAATGAGTTGGATTCAAATTCATAAATGGTGCAAATGAAATTAATGCAGAAGAATGAAGACACTCAATAATGACATACATACCTTGGCATGTTGTCTTAACACATTGTGCCGTGTCATACTTGTCTTCTGGGCAATGCAAACCACCATTTGCAGGTGCTGGATTGTCACATGATCTAGATCGTGTCCACTTGCCATTACCACACGTCGTGGAACATGTACTCCATGCTCTCCATACACCCCAGCTTCCATTTACTATAATATATATATGTTGTACATAAGTATAGATATACAACTATATCACAACAATGTATACTTTTAGCTTGTCATTGCCATATCACTGATATTATCTGAAAGCGATATGTGTTAAGAAATATATGAAGAAGGCAAAGCTATTTAATTGCATTTTCTAGTTGAAATAGAAAGTGTTTTCTTTCAGTGAAATCTCACTTATGTCTGTGGATGGACATGATAAACTGAATTTAACGCTGATTTCAGCTATAAAGTATGTCTTCCTTATCCATAGTATTCGCCTCAACTAGACAATAATATCACCTGCTTACATTGACTATTAATATTAATTATCCAGTACATGGGGAGGTATTTATCTAAATGACTTGTTGTATGTAATGTGCTGTGAAATACTTAAATGGTTTTTTTCAGTCTTGTCATTCAACTTTAATACGTTGGACAACATGGTTAATTTAATACAAAATATTTCCCATTGTATCCTATGTTAAGTGTTCGACTTTTAGTTGTTTTGACAAGCTTAGACATTTGAACTTGCACTTGTGCATACGCTTGAAAAAAGCCAAAGCAATGAAATTTGATTTCTGATTCTTTCGCTATTGCAGATTAGTATGCTATGGACCACCATGGAGTTTGATATCATAGAGCTGTCGACACATGACCCCTCTCCAGCTAGTGAAGCAACTTCATTGGTTAATTTAACACGAGCGAGTAAAATCAATCCGATAACTATAGGTTTATCCTATAGCATAACATAGCTGCAATATAGAACACGTGTATCATTAAATTTAACTTCAGGGTGTTGAGGCTCTTTGTCAATTGTCAATTAAATCAATATAATATATATTACATCGTTTACCTATAGATTATTTCTTGTAAGATTTTTTCCGAAATTGACGATTGCATGTTTGACGCTTGCAACTATTCATATATGATACACTTATTCCTGTGTCTTATTAATGTCTGTCAATGATAATTACAGTTTCCTATTTAATCGAAATAATTCAAAGCCATCGTCGTGATTAGTAGATAATTAAGCATTGTAACATAAATACGCATTTTTCATTTGATGTTTTTATGCAATAATCAACTTAAAAATATTGAACTTTTACAAACCATGGTCTAACATGAATATCTTGATGTTATTCCATGATTTTGACGTCATAGATCTGTTATTCTGATTTTAAACATTTACCACAATGTCATTATTTACTGTATACTGTAGCTTAACGTAATCTAGACCTTCGCTTGTCTTTCCCTTACTAGACCACATTATAGACACACACAATCATGAAAATGTTTCTTTCAAATGAACAATAAACTTTAACGGAAAAAAAAATGAAAATATGAATTCTGGAACATTAATATTTTTAAATTCCTTGAGCCACGGCCAATGAAGCTCCGGTTGATATTTATTTTGACGGAATATCGCATTCAGTTGAATCCTTTCGTGTACCCATATTGTACCCCAACGCAGATAGCAGCAATGTAACGTCAAACAATCGTTTCTATGCGCGACGTCACTGAACGATCGATGTAAAGGTTTCTTCAAAAATCGCCTGGCACTCTCCAGGAAAAATACGTGGCACTCAAAGGGTTAATACATTTATAACATGACGAGTACATAATGATGTTATGTCAAATATAAATGAGTATATAACAAATTTAGACAATATATGACAATATACAAAACAAGTTAGTAATAGCAAGCTGTCAGTAACACATACAGTGAACCCTGTCTCAATCGTACACCTATCTATTCTGAACACCAAATTTGGATGTTCGGATTAGGCAGGTTTCAAATCAAAATATTGAATGGAAAAGCAAAATATAACAAACTCAATAGAAAAGACATACAGATACAAAAATACACAAAATCATCAATTATATTATATATCAGGTTTTATGTGGATGTCATATATTGTAGTTTAAACGATCTTCGTGATCATATGGTAGTTAGATTTATGTGAATGTATTATATTGTAGCTTAAGCGACCGTCGTGATCGTATGGTAGTTAGATTTACGTGAATGTCTTATATTGTAGTTAAAAGGATCGTCGTGATCGTATGGTAGTTAGATTTACGTGAATGTCTTATATTGTAGTTAAAAGGATCGTCGTGATCGTATGGTAGTTAGATTTACGTGAATGTCTTACATTGTAGTTAAAAGGATCGTCGTGATGGTATGGTAGTTAGAGTTATGTGAATGTCTTATATTGTAGTTTAAAGGATCGTCGTGATCGTATGGTAGTTAGATTTATGTGAATTTCTTATATTGTAGTTTAAAGGATCGTCGTGATCGTATGGTAGTTAGATTTATGTGAATGTCTTATATTGTAGTTTAAAGGATGGTCGTGATCGTATAGTAGTTGGATTTATGTGAATTTCTTATTTTGTAGTTTAAAGGATCGTCGTGATCGTATGGTAGTTAGAGTTATGTGAATGTCTTATATTGTAGTTTAAAGGATCGTCGTGATCGTATGGTAGTTATATTTATGTGAATGTCTTATATTGTAGCTTACAGGATCGTCGTGATCGTATGGTAGTTAGATTTATGTGAATGTCTTATATTGTAGCTTACAGGATCGTCGTGATTGTGATCGTATAGTAGTTAGATTTACGTGAATGTCTTGTCTTGTAGTTTATTAATTTTTTGTAGCAAAGTTTTGTGTGATTTATAATGAGAATGTGTTATTTTGTAGCTTACTAAATGTTTGTAACAAAAATGATCAGTTTAAAGTAAATGGACACAATTGTGCATCACTTTCCCTTTCCCCTATATATTTCATAGAAAACAACGGGTTTATGCAAAACTTTCTGAAGCTAGTTTTACGATACTGACAGATCCCGATTAAAGGTTATATCCAGATGAACTTTCGTAAATGAATACATTTAAAGAAAAAACTATCAACATGTTTATTGTGCAATAAAATAAAGTCACGAAAGGTGTTGCTAAGATTTAACCATCGTCGTTATTGGTTGACCATGAGTTCATCTGAACATGACCTCTAATAGGGTTCTGTTATATATTAGGGGGAACGTAGGGTATTATAACAGTTGAATTTAATCAGATTGCATGAGGTGTAATATAATTAAATTTGAGAACCCTATCACGATTTTCACGTATTTCAGATAAAATTTGTAACCTTTATGCATTTCAAAATTCGTGGTATGAATCATAGTAAAAATTCCCGACTTATGTGCCCTGTCCAATATATTTATCCATGTATGTATGACAATATATGGAAGGCTAGTATATTTGTGAAGATAAATGCGGCTTCATGAAGGGGGACATATCATTTTCCTTTTCCTTTCCTCATTCATGACTTATCACCGGTTTGTAACAAGAGTAACACGATAAATGCCACATGTGGAGAAGGACCTGCTTACTTATCCGGAGCACCTGAGTTCTCCCTCGTAACTTTTTAGTAGTGTTCGTGTTGCTCGATCATTAGTTTTCTGTGTTATGATTTATAGATCAGTGTTTGTCCTTCTTCCTTTGGCCATTTTGTGGTCCTTAGAATTGGTATCTTCAATGTTTCCTTCATAGAACAACGGGTCGATATTTTTAATGTATATACAATAAATGTGATAACACTTTCAAAACCATGTACACAAATACTCACCAGAGCATTCAGTAACATTGTTAAGTTGTACTCTTGGCAGGTATTTTCCATCAAAGTCATTACAAGTAATATTTGTTGGATACTTCTGGGTTTCTTTAAGCCATTTCCAGAATGGGATAATGTCACAACTACCGCAATGCATATCAAAATTACTAGAAATAAAAATATGTCTGTTTATGACTAATTGATATTAAATCTGTTCGAAGTATTTACGGAATGAGTGATCCGTGTGTGGCAGGTATCTGGTAAAGATTACACAAAAATAAATCTAGAGGTAAATTCGATACCCACAAGACACATATGCATTACGCTCAATATCCAGTCTTTGTATATAACTTCAGTAAAAAGTGGCGGGTTGAAAGATAATGATAATTACTCATGTGAAGCAATAGGAAATATTCATATTGAAGTGCAAACTTATTTATTAAATTAAACAAAACCAGTGCACCTTGATGCAGATGTCATCTAGAGAGCTGATAAAGCACATGCTGTTTCGGTGAGACCACACCCCTGGTGTCATCATTGTAAACATACATTTAAGTATATCGGATAGATTCCGTGTCGATAAAAATTACTCTAATACTACGTACAATACAACTTACAGTGATGTCAGATTTGTTAGATTGACGAATGCATGTTCACTAACAAATGTTATAGAGTTGTTTTCCATTCGTCTGAAATATAGCTTCATATTAGAAAGCAGTAATATTGAGTAATAAGCCATAGTCGACTATAAATACATTTGAAGATTGAAGAACACAACTCCACCAAAATGACCCGGAAGTATGGCAGTTACTGAGATAGTCCGTTGTATTAATTTTATTTAGTTGGTTGGTTGATTGTTGTGATGGTATCATGGTGGTCAGGTTTATTGATTGAGGATACCGAAGTACCAGGAGGAAATCGCCAATCTGTCGCAAGTCACTGACAAACGCATCACATAATGTTGTATCGAGTACACCTCGCCATGAACGGGGTTCGAACATTAGTGGTGATAAATACTGGTTGCACAGGTAATTGTAAATACATACCATCACGATCCTCAATTTGTTTATTCACATCATCTACTCCACATGTATATGAATGGAATATCTTTTGAATAATCACGCGGGTAGGTATGTCATTTACCTCATTTTCCAAGCACATGCAGCAAGAAACGTTCGCATATAGGCATAATGGCTACTAAGAACAACATAGATATGTGGAAAATATTTGGCCACCGCATGTAGCCAAGTTTTATTTTCAGCTATTAACATTTATTAAACACATTTTATTACATAATATGCGAAGGTGGGGTTCTAAAAGGGCCTAAAAGGCTAAAGATAAACCACTGTTCGCAAAACAATGCATCTAAATCAAAATACACAGTAACCATTGGTTTGTGAATTACATTTGACAAAGTAAAACATGTAAATATCAATAAATCAAACACACAGAAATCATTGGTCTGTAAATCACATTTGAGAAAGTAAAACATGTTAACAACAACAATACTGAAGTAAAAGTTATTTTATTTTGTGAAATTTCAATGTTTTGTGTAAATTCTTCTTAACCTAAATAAATTATACATATACATGTTTTGCAAGATATAGAAAGGAATAAAATAAGAGGAATACTTACAACTTTTCAAGATTTATTAAGTTGTTGAACGTATCTGATTTGATTGATGTGATTTTATTGTGATCCAAATAACTGCAATAAAAACAATACACAAATACATTCAAGATAAGATTAAATCTTTGATACTCTTTGGAGTTGTATTTCAACGTAATATATTGAATAAAACTAAATAAGTATGTAATAAGTCTTTAAGCATTCCTGATTTCATCGATGTAATGAAAAACACAAAGAACCACTCTGCTAGAGCAGCTCAATGTATATAATCGGAAATCGTAGAAATTGGGGCAACATCTTTAGACCTAATACATAAGTACACGAACTCTCATTTAATTTTTTATCTTGTTAAAGTGGCTGCTAAAACACAAACACACCTTCTAAAAGATTTGTCGTCCAGCATTATAAATTGATAATAAATAAACATAAATTTGAGCATAGCGGCCATCATAGTAAGAAAAGTTTGAAGATATCAAAACCTCTTTATACAAATATATTTTATCATGTAAGCCAACGATATATCGATATAAACTGAACACGTGACGGTTTCCAGTTCTCAGTCGACAGTTCTTACCTAGTACTGTCAACGGTGGCAGATATTGACACTCTCTCGATAGAGAACTGTCAGGTGAAAATAGTAAAGTCTGTATTTCTATATAATATTTATATATGCTCTTCCCATTGTCTCAAATAATCAGGTAAATTGGACACTGATTTCCCTTATTTCCTAACATGGCACTAGTAAACCAATATCCCTCATTTCCCAAGCACATGCAACAAGCTACGTTCGCATATAGGCATAAGGGCTACTAAGAACAACTTAGTTATGTGGAAAATATTTGTCCACGGCATGTAGTCAAGTTTTATGTTCAGCTATTTTATTACATAATATGCGAAGGTGGGGTTATAAAAGGGCCTTAAAAGGCTTAAGATAAACCACTGTTCGCAAAGAAAAAGCATCTAAATCAAAATATACAGTAACCATTGGTTTGTGAATTATATTTGACAAAGTAAAACATGTAAATATCAATAAATCAAACACACAGAAATCATTGGTGTGTAAATTACATTTGACAAAGTAAAGCATGTTAACAACAACAATACTGAAACAGTAACACAATGTTATATGTACATGTACTGTCTACCCATTTATATCCCTTTATTGTTAGGGATGGTGGTTGGGGACTGGGAGGTTGTTTTTTTTATCAATAATCAATTAAAATCAATAACAAAATTTGATATCGTCTTCTGTACACAACAAGCTTTAATGTGGATGCCTGGTCACGTGGTGCTAACTGAGTAATAATGAATATTCATAAGAACGGGATAATTAACAAAGGGTCATCGAATAAAAGCGTTATTGTCATAGCTTTGATTTATGCTCTTCCCATGGTCTCAAATGATAAAGTAAATGAGATACTTATTTCCTTTATTTTCTAACATGACACTAGGAAACCGATATTCCTCATTTTCCAAAAACATGCAGCAAACTACATCCCCATGTAGGGTTACTAAACAACAACTTAGATATGTGGACAATATTTATTTGTAATATTTCGTTCTCGTCCCGAATATGTATTAAATATTTGTCACGGGAACGTTAAACTACAAAACATCAATCAATCTATTGGATACATTTTATTATTATTACCAATTTTCTAATTCATTGTAATTTGAAGAACAAAAATAAGTGAAAACAAGCATACAATGTGTTCAAGGATGCTTTATTTTGATAACTAAAGCCCAACAATATCTATATTACTTTTAAATTATACTTGAAATAATGTGGTTATACATCTATACAAATCATACTAAGCGATACTTACAGAGAAAGTAATCTTGGTAGATTGTTGAAAGCGTTGTCCTCTATCACTGATATGTCATTGGACGATAACACTCTATAAATAGTCAACAAATGTCTTTAATTTATACTTTTTTTAAAACAGTGGCTTTCTGTTCTATCGTAAACAATATATATTGCAAAATATTGCGTAATTTTGAGTTGTTGCAATTAAATGTATTTATATTAAAGTGTTTTCCTCTATCACTGATATGTCATTGTACTGTAACACTCTATAAATAGTCAACAAATGTCTGTATTAAATTATTGACCTACTAATATGTCTTAAGCTTTATATATTTGATACTCGCAGATTTTGTTAGCTTGGTAGATTGTTGAAAGTGTTGTTCTCTATCACTGATATGTCATTGTACTGTAACCACCTTTAAATAGTCAACAAATGTCTTTAATTTATATTTTATTAAACCTGTGGCTTTCTGTTCCGTCTTAAACAATTTATTTAGCAAAATATTGCGTAATTTTGAGTTGTTGCAATTAAACGTATTTATATTTTTGCTAAGAAAAATAAACAAACCCCTATAATTAATGTAGCTATCTACAAAAGTGGGCTTGAATATTGGTTTCAATGAATGCCTGTAATCTTTAGGTATTACATTGTATCTATATGTTTGATTAGAATTTAAAAAGTTATTTTATTTTGTTGTGGAATTTCGATATTTTGTGTAAATTCTTCTTAACTTAAATAAATTATACATATACATGTATTGCAAATTACAAAAAGGAATAATATAAGAGGTATGCTTACAAATCTGTAAGATTTGTCAAGTTGTTGAACGTGTCTGATTTGATTGATGTGATGTTATTGTGATCCAACAAACTGCAATATAAACAATACACAAATACATTCAAGATAAGATTAATTCTTTGATACTGTTTGGAGTTGTATTTCAAAGTAATATATTTAATAAAACAAAATAAGTATGTAATCAGTCTTCAAACATTCCTGATTTCATCGATGTAATGAAAAACACAAAGAACCACTCTGCTAGAGCAGCTCAATGTATATAATCGGAAATCGTAGAAATTGGGGCAACATCTTTAGAACTAATACATAAGTACACGAATTCTCAGTTAATTTTTGATCTCGTTAAAGTGGCTGCTAAAACACAAACACACTTTCTAAAAGATTTGTCGTCCAGCATCATACATTGATAATAAATAAACATATATTTGAGCAGAGCGGCCATCATAGTAAGAAAAGTTGAAGATATCAAAGCATCTTTATACAAATATATTTTATCATGTAAGCCAACGATATATCGATATAAACTGGACACTGGTGACGGTTTCCAATTCTCAGTCGTCATTCCTTACCTAGTACATTCAACGGTGGCCGATATTGACACTCTCGCGATAGAGAACTGTCAGGTGAAAATACGTAATGTCTGTATTTCTATATAATATTTATATATTAGTGAATTTCGCTCTCGTCCCGAATATGTATTAAATATTTGTCACCGGAACGTTAAACTAGAACACATCAATCAATCAATCAATATTGGATAAGTTTGATTATTATTATCATTTTTCCAATTCATTGTAATTTGAAGAACAAAAATAAGTGAAAACAAGCATCAAATGTATTCGAAGCATCTTTCATTTTGATAACTAATCCCAACTATATCTATATTACTCTTAATTTATGCTTGATATGATGTGGTTATACATCTATGCAAATGATACAAAGTGATACTTACAGATCTTGTAAGTTTGGTAGATTGTTGAAAGCGTTGTTCTCTATCACTGATATGGTATTGTAGTCTAACCACCTATAAATAGTCAACAAATGCCTTTACTTTATACTTTATTAAACCTGTGGCTTTCTGTTCTGTCTTAAGCAATATATATCTATCTATATTCAAATCAATTTCTTCTACACATTTCAAAATGGTGTCGCCTGCGACATTGGTATACAAAATCAGATAAATTGTTGACATTGTAGGATGTCTGTCGAGATTCAACAAAATCTACGCAGACGCTTAAATATGTTTCAAAGAATAATTGGAATGAAGTGGAATGCATTCTGGGCTTTCCTCATTATTTAGCAAATAACGATGAGTAACGCCACTATGTTCAGTACGACATCTATTCAAGACTTATTGACCGTAAGAACAAAGAATTTTGTCAACAAAGGAATGGATTACGAGGAATTTGTTATTAATTTGCTGGTCTCAGCTGTCTGCCATCGTTTTAAAATCCAATTCATAATAATAGCCCTTAGATCAGTATATGGAATAGAACAACTGGTTAATGGGTTATCATATCCGTCGGATGTTCTCGGAATTCAACCGGTGTGTAAGCAAATTACGAAATATTGACAGACAAAATAAAATCAGAATAGTTTGAAGATACTAATGTGGTAATCAGAATCTCATAAGCAAATACTGACCGCCTTCAACAATTTGAAGTTGATGTCAGAGGTTGCACATGACAATTGAAAAAGACTCAAACTATTTGAAGACGTGGGAATGATTGATTGACCGGTGTTTAATGCCTATTTTAGTAGCATTTCAGCTATGTCGTGATGTAAGCAAATTCTATATACTAAATTTCTCAACTACAAAATCCTTAAAAATAAAACATATTTGTCCATTAAAGAATCGTGTTTTATGTACAAATAAAAGAAAAAATTAAAAGGACAAAACCATTTATTTAGGATGTATGCATCTATCTATATTGTGGCATTCAAATCAATTTCTTCTACAAATTTCAAAATGCGACATTCGTAAACAAAATCAGATAAATTGTTGACGTTGTAGTATGTCTGCCGAGATTCAAACACATCTACACAGAATATGAAAATATGTTTCAGTGAATAATTGGAATGAGGTGGGATGCATTCCGGGCATTCATTATTAAGCAAATAACGATGAGTAAGGCCACCATGACCAGTACGACATCTAGTCAAGACTTATTGACCGTAAGAACAAATAATTTTGCCAACGAAGGAATGGATTACGAGGAATTTGTTATTCATTTGCTGATCTCAGCTGTACTGCCATCGTTTTAATACACAATTCATAGCAATAGCCCTTAAATCAGTATATGGAATAGAACAACTGGTTAATGGGTTATGCGTCGGATGGTCTAGGAATTCTTCTTAGTGTCAACCGTAGGGTAAGTAAATTACGAAATATTGACAGACGGAATAAAACCAGAATAGTTTGAAGATACTAATGTGGTAATCAAAATCAGTAAATCAAAGGACAGATGCTAGTGATGTAGGTGTTGGCGCAGTTTTACTCTAAGAAGGTAAAGATGACATAGATCTGCTGAATTGTTATTTTTCTAAAAAAGTCTAGCCTTATTGTTATCGTTTAAACATTTTGATGTGTATGTAGGTTTTACATTTCATCCATTAGTAGTGTTAACGAGATGGGCATTAATGTTGCAATAATACAATCTGATTATTAAAGATATTGATGGCTAAGCATAATGTGATAGCTGGTGTTATGTCTAGAATTGAATAAAATTTGATAAAATTGGCATAAATTTTTATAGTGATTTATTGGAAAAAGTTGGTATCCAATTTTTGTTGTTGTTGTTAAGCTATTTACATGTTTTTAATATTTAACCTTCAGTTTTTATATGTTCTAGATATTTCTGTATATTGTTTATGTGATCAAAATAAGGTCACACTATCGATATTTCCAGAATTCATCAATATACTATATAAGTTACAGCAAATTGTGGAGCAGCCAGTCTGAAATTATGGATATATATAACAGCTGAAATCTATAGCATTGTATTTGGATATATTGACTTACAGAAGTCATGTGACTTGAACATTGAACTATTAACAATTTCAACGGACACTACCTGGAAACTTTGTGGATTAGAACTAAAGGATATTTTAATTAAGAAGTAGATCATGGCAGCTAGCATGTGGTTTGAGTTTTAAAATGAGTTGGTGGATATTAGTATTTTATCCCGAGCCAGAGGTGAGGGAGAACATTTACTAATATCCACCAACCATCATAAAACTCAAAACACATTCTGGCTTCCATGAATTATTTCCATTTCTAATATCTAAGAGTACAAATACGGTAGTATACTTTGATTGGAAGACGGTAATTTATATTTACGTATGCGGACAATGTCGCACACAATATGCCATTTGCCAATTCCCGACTTCATTCTAAAATTATACACTTTTAACATTTTATTATTTGAGTTATTGTCCTTACAGAGGATAAACTGGTTCCCGTTCAATGCAGGAGCAACATAAAGGATTAAGAATTCGAGTATAATTTTCTAAAAATTTATAGATAATTGAACCTTGTAAAATAATAGAAGTTAACTTTATAGCAAACAAAAAATTCACAAGTTGTTACAACATTTAAATTTTATACAGATTATGAGAAAAATATTTGTAATTTTGGTTGAATATTGCATGAAATTGACACTTTTGTCCTCTGTAAGTGAAATACCTCAAACAATAAAACGTTAAAAGTGTATAATTTTAGAATGAAGTCGGGAATTGGCAAATGGAGTATTTATGCAGCCAAATTCGAGGAGAAGATAATTTTTCAACATGTACATTTACGACGGGAGTTGCTATTGAGATTATACCCAATCAATAACTCGCTCGTTTGCATAGCGCAAGAAGGACGTCATGTTAGAATTCTACATGAATTTATTTGCATAGGAAAGGATCAAACTAATATACCAGAAAGGAAAAGAATATTTACTCCAAGGAATTTAGCTTTGAACATAGACAAGCCAGATGTAATTTATCCATTTAATATTTGTAATTGAACATTAAGTATTTTTTTTTATTTTATCAAAGTATAGAAACTTAATTGATTGTTGGTTGTATCTTTCTGTTACTAAAATATTCTAGAAAAACCTTTACAAAGCAATATTGGATACCACATTTATGCATAAAACCTTATCTCTTGAAAATGTATAAGCACGTTTAAAGAAGTCATTTACAATGCAGGTAGCTTTAAATGGTAAGCAACGTTACAAATTAAAAGTTTACGGTCATGAAATAATTTATTTTATTTTGTCAAGTACGAAAGAAACCCAAATGTGCTACACAGAAATTGGAGTTATCACTACGTTGGAGTTCCTTATCAATACCATATTTGTTGAGTTCGGAGGGCACATTTTTCAGCAACTACTTTGATGTAAAAAAAACAACATTACCTTTGACATGTATTTGCATATCAGGGATATACTTTTGTACAAATCATTCTAAATGATACTCACAGTTCTTGTAAGTTTGGTAGATTGTAGTCCGAGATTCCTCTGCCGTACGACGGTTTTTTTTTTGCTAGAGCCGTAGGACGTTAGTGAGTTATACATAAGGCAAACAGCGGATTTGCCTCTCCAACTCTTGGTCGGCACATTTCCACGTTGTGTGGCTATCAAATTGTATTTTCTGTTAGAAACCCTTATATAAATCGCTTCACCAATCGTTTTTCTATTCATTCATAACCATCTTATCCTCAGAAAGTGGTGTTGCACTCCATTACAGCACGATTTTGCCTTAGATCCTATTATTCCGCCATTTGACTTCCATTTTGATTATTTTCCAAACATTTGTCACGTGACTTCGCGAAAACTACGATTACCGCAATGCATCATGGGAGATGATTTTCATAAAAACAAACAAACAAATATTTGTATTGCCAATCATAGGCGCCTGTTAAGGCAGAACAATTAACATAAGATTTAATACAGTTGATTACATTGATTGGTAATAATTTTAACAGCAATAGTGAATTACAGATAACCATGAGGGGGGAGTAAACGCATGCTCTTTCCGAAGCCCATGGGTAACACTGCCATTGAATCATTTCTTTCCAACACATTTTGTATTATTTCCTTCTGCTCTGATTTGAGCTGTAGATGGAACTGTTTGTCCTGCAGAATACGCTTAAGTGTATCGTCTTCCATGTGATTTGAATGTTGTTTGCGTATGCAAATAAGGCTCCAAATAATTTGGCGTGCTGCATTAAGTAGCTCCCATCATACAATGCGTTGCTATCATCATTCAGTTTGTATCGCGAGATCACGTTTGTAGATTTAAAAATGGAAGTCAAATGGCGGAATAATATAATTTAAGGCAACATCGTGCTATAATGGAGTGTAACACCACTTTCTGAGGGTAAGATGGTTATGAATGAATCGACAAATGATTGGTGAAGCGATTTATATAAGGGTTTCTGATAGAAAATAAAATCCGATAGCCAGAAAACGTGGAAATGTGCCGACCAAGAGTTGGAGAGTCACATCCGCTGTTTTCCATATGTAGAGCCCTCTGACGTCCCACAGCTCTATCAAGAATAAAAAAAGCCGTCGGACGGCAGAAGAATCTCGGACTAGGTAGATTGTTCAAAGTGTTGTTCTATATCACTGATATGTCAGTGATCGCGCTACAACTTTTTGGCAGGCAGCAACGCCCGCCTTCACTTTGATCGCGCTTTGCCCTTTTTAGGACCGCCCTTGTTCTTTTCGTAGCCATGATCTTGCCTTTTTTGTGTCCTATGCCCATTGATATATGATTGCAGTGATTGTCGTGCACCCGTTTTTCGATCGCGATTTTGTTTTATTTCTTCCTTATTCATTGCGATGCTCGCGCCACCTATGATTCTTAGCAATCAGCTGATATATTATATAAATACACCATTGGCGATCTATTTGATATGCTCCTTGTGGGTGCCTTGATTGGCAAATAATAAAGCATTTGTTTGTTTGTTTGTTGTTGATGTAAATTACGATCTATGAATAAACTTATTGAGATCTGTTAAGTGAGTTGCCGACCCGGGAGATACATTTGAAAGAGGAGAATAAAAAAAATTCTCAAGAAAGTAAAATATTGACATCGTTCTTATCATCGTAAATTGTACATCTAAATGTAGTCGACAGATTTTGAAGGTAAAAATCGTCGTTAATTGACTTTCTTTATCTCAGATTTGTAATGATAAATGTGAGGGAAATGCAAAAGTATTCAAAATTTCTTAACTTTTTGTTTTGAACTAGAAATGAACCTCTCGTACTTTTAATGACGATTGAGCCAGCTTTAAACCCTTTTTGTCCAGTTTTAACAAATTTAGATCAGATTTGTTTTACCACTTGATTTATAAAACATTGTATTGTACAGTATGTATTTGATGTAATAATAGTATATTTTTTTTAATAAACATTATGCATAGTATTCCAGCTTCTATAACATGTAAATGAGGTGTCCTTTTTGGTACAGTTAGTCACGCGAAAAAATGCATTTTCTGAGTTAGCACCCTGCCCTGCCAAAATCCTGGCTAGAACACTGTATGTCATTGTAGCCTAATGTCCTATAAATAGTCAACACATTCCTATTGTTTATGCTTTCTTAAATATGTGACTTTCTGTTCTGTCTTAAGCAATACATATAACAACATACTGCGTAATTTTGAGTTGTTACAATTAAACGTATTTATATTCATGTTCATAAAGATAAACAAGCCCCTATTATTGATGTAGTTATCTACAAAGGTGGGCTTGAATATCCATTTCAATTAATGCCTGAGCTCTTTAGCAGTTATACTGTATTTGTATGTTTGATTAGAAAATAAAATCTTATTTAATTTTGTTGTGGAATTTCAATATTGTGTGTGTAATTTGTTCTTAACCTAAATAAATTATGCATATACATGTATTGCAAGTTATAGAAAGGAATAAAATAAGAGGAATACTTACAACTCTTTAAGATTTGTCAAGTTGCTGAACGTGTCTGATCTGATTGATGTGATTTTATTGGAATACAAATAACTGCAATAAACACAATACACAAATGCATTCAAAATAAATCTTTGATACTGTGTGTTGTTGTATTTCAAAGTAATATATTGAATAAAACAAAATAAGTATGTAATCAGTTTTCAAACATTCATGATTTCATCGATGTAATGAAAAACACAAAGAACCACATCGCTAGAGCAGCTCATTGTATAAAATCGGAAATCGTAGAAATGGGCGCAAAATCTTTAGACCTAATACATAAGTACACGAACTCTATATTAATATTTGATCTTGTTAAAGTGGCTGCAAAAACACAAACACACTTTCTAAAATATTTGTTGTCCACCATTATAAATTGATTATAAATGAACATAAATTTGAGCATAGTCGCCATCATAGCAAGAATTGTTTGAAGATATAAATGCATCTTTATACAAATATATTATATCATGTAGGCCAACGATATATCGATATAAAATGGACACGTGACGGTTTCCAGTTCTCAGTTGACAGTCCTTACCTAGTACTTTCAACGGTGGCAGATATTGATGCTCTGTCGATAGAGAACTTTCAGGTGAAAATACGTAAAGTCTGTATTTCTAAATAATATTTATATATTAGTGAATTTTGTTCTCGTCCGAATATGTATTACATATTTGTCACGGGAATGTTAGACTACCAAACTTGGTAGATTATTGAAAGCGTTGTTTTCTATCACTGATATGTTATTTTGGACTAACCACCTATACATAGTCAACAAATGTCTTTAATTTATACTTTATTACATCTGTGGTTTTCTGTTCTGTTTTAAACAATATATATAATAGCAATATATTGCGTAATTTTGAGTTCTTACAATTACACGTATTTATATGAAAATGTGCTCCTCTATCACTGATATGTCATTGCACTGTAACTCTCTATAAATAGTCAACAAATGTCTGTATTAAATTATTGGCCTTCTAGTATGTCTTAAACAATATATATTTGATACTCCAGAAAATGTTAAATGAAGCTACGACCTTAAAACTTATAGGAATTGTTTAATTATTTGTGATTTGTTTGCCTTCTTATCATAGACAAACCCAGGTGATCAATCTGTTCATTGATATGTTCTACTTTCATCTATAACTATATTAATACTATATCACTACAATTTAATGAATTAATTATAACAAGTATTAATAAAATACTGATACATATGTACAAATGATATTAAATGATACTCACAGCGCGTACAAACTTGGTAGATTGTTGAAAGCGTTGTTTTCTATCACTGATATGTTATTTTGGTGTAACCACCTATAAATAGTCAACAAATGTCTTTAATTTATACTTTATTACATCTGCCGCTTTCTGTTCTGTCTTAAACAATATATATAACAATATATTGCGTAATTTTGAGTTATTTTGAGTTATTACAATTACACGCATTTATATGAAAGTGTGTTCCTCTATCACTGATATGTCATTGTACTGTAGCTCTCTATAAATAGTCAACAAATGTCTGTATTAAATTATTGGCCTTCTAGTATGTCTTAAACAATATATATTTGATACTCCAGAAAATATTAAATGAAGCTACGACCATAAAACTTATAGGAATTGTTTAATTATTTGTGATGTGTTTGCCTTCTTGTCATTGTCATAGACAAACCCGGGTGATCAATCTGTTCATTGATATGTTTTACTTTCATCTATAGCTATATTACTACTATATCACTACAATTTAATGAATTAATTATAACAAGTATTAATAAAATAGTGATATATTTGTACAAATGATATTAAATGATACTCACAGCTCGTACAAACTTGGTAGATTGTTGAAAGTGTTGTTCGCTATCACTGATATGGTATTGTTCTGTAACTCTCTATAAATAGTCAACATATGTCTTTAGGTATACTTAACTAGTTGTACCGGGAATGTAAATAAACAAAGTTTATCTAATTTTAACATAATTCATAATAATAATCCTTAAATCAGTATATGGAATAGAACAACTGGTTAATGGGTTACCATATGCCTCGAATGTTCTCTGAATTCTTCTTAATGTCAATCGTTCGGTAAAAACAAATGAAATATTGAGATACGAAGTAAAACCAGAAGAGTTTGAAGATATGTTCCTGTCCTTTCCTCATTTATGACATATCACCGGGTCTATAACAAGAATAACATGGTGTGCGCCACTAGTGGAGCAAAAACTGGATTCACTCCAGATCTTTATATGTATGTTAGTCCGATATTCCTCTGCCTTCCGACGGACGGCAGAGGAATCTTGGACTAGCTTTATGTGTATTGTTTTGTAGTTCATAGTGTGTCTCGTTGTCTCTTTCGTTTTTGCTATTGTCTCTCCTTTGATTTACGGCTTGACTACCACTGTGGTATCTTAATTATTCATACATGCACAATAATAAATATTACATATACAACATTATCTTTTTGTAGTCACAGACATACAATATATAAGTGTTATTGGGTAAATCTGTTGGAATACTATCCAGTCCTGTACTGGAACAGTTAACATTAACTCCATTTGAAGTGTTAGTACAACCACAGTCACTAGGACATGATGATGCCACACCGACAAGTAGAATCACAGCAATTATTGCTGTTATAAGACACTGCATTTTGCGTCGTCAGTCTACAAATACAAAATGTATTACTCAATAGTCATTGTTCAATGTTGTCATATAAATAAATTTTAGGAATAAAATGAAAAATAAAATATCAGACTGAAGAAATACATTATGTGATTGTTGTTTGATGGCAAAAGTGCAAAAGTGTTTCGAATAAATGTTTCAAAACGAACAAGATGATCTAAAGTGCCTCTGCCTTGTCAGAATCCACACTGTATATTGGACACTATTCCATTGGATTTAAGAAACCAGAGGCAAGCATTGATCCTCCTTTGCATGGTTTTACAGACGCAATTAGTTAGTGTTATAGGCCGATAATGTGATGGTTCAGAATGGTCTTTGCCAGGCTTTGGAATAGGAATGACATTAGCTAATTTCCAAATTGATGGCATGTCGCCTGCTTCCCAAATGCCATTCATTAGGTCTAAAACAGCTTGGAGTGAAGATTCTGTAAGGTGTTTGAGAAATTGGTAGTGGATATCCTCGAGGCCACATCCAACGATTTTCGCAATTCTTACAACAATAACGGGCGATTGTATTACTCCAAATTCGTTTGATTTAAAATTCAATTTATTTTTTTTTATTTTTGCGTTTGAAATTTTTGAATTTAGGTGATACATTTCTGTAGACGATTTTTTTCTAAAAGGTTTGGCCTAATTTATTTGCGATATCCTGTTCAGAGGTTGAAGTGTCTAAGGTCTTTTTGTCATTTGTCCATGTCCCTGTGGATGACCTCTGGAGTGTTGACTTTTGGAAGATTTCCTGTCGACATTTTTTGTTGAGTTGAACAGGTAGACGAAATTGAAGCTTTAACTGTATTTGACGTGGTGGCTGTTGGAGAAGAACTTGATGTTTTGTATGACGGGGTAATAATTTTATCTTGTCTTAACAGTCAGTCGAGTTAGGTTTTCCGTGCCTTCAATCCAGGTGAACATTGTTTGAGCTCCAACTGAATTGAAAACAGAATTACCGACACTGGTATATGATTTTTGCAGAGATGACGCTAACATCGAGGAATGAGATCATTCTAAAGATGAGGAGGATGATACATGTATAGAAATAACTCCTGCAGCAGAAAAAATGTAAAATACAAAGACTTGCACACCGTGTATAATAAACATAGCAAACAGTCAGGTACAGCAGCGAGTAAACAAAATAACAGTGAATCAACTCCTAAAGTAACAAATGTAGAAAACAATCAAGCTCAGGAAGAGGGATCATCAAATCCATGGGAGCCTATATGATAGTCACAAGGAAAGGATCTAGCAATATTGACCCTGCTAACACTTCCTAACAAACTTTATGATCAACTAAGAATGAACAACAGACCCAAAAAAAAAACACATACAAGGTTTGGTTTATTTTTATGGAGTTTAACGCCACTTTCAACAATATTTAAGTTATATCGTGGTGGTCAGTTTTAATTGGAGGGGGAAACTGGAGTACCCGCAGAAAACAACCGACCTGTCGCAAGTCACTGACAAACTTTATCACATAATGTTGTATCGAGTTCACCCCGCCTTATAAGTATTGATTGCACAGGTAGTTGTCACTCTAACTACCATATGATCACGTCCACAACTGCCCCTCCCAAGTACAAGAAAACACAAAAGTTAAATAGTGTAAAATTATTTAAAGACAATATTACTATAAGTATTCAATAGATAGTTAACATTTATTCTTTTTAATACTCTGAAAATGCATAAGCTCAGATATATATTTTAAATTGTAGATGGGCTATGGAAGCATTATGTCATTTGCTTCGTAAATGTAGTTAGGTGCAGAGTTGTATATCTGATTTTTTTTTTTTTTTTTTTTTTTTTTTTTTTGTAATATACAGCTATCGATTTCTCCCGTTTGTAGAACTTGCTGAATTCCGACTCTGACTGAGGTTGGACCTTTCGGGTACTATGATCTCATGTGTGTACTAATAAGTACATTGACACCGTTCTATTAAATAAATATGTTTTCTACTAGGTTCCATAGTTAATTATATTTGAATATGTATATATACTCTCCAAAAAAAGAAACGCAACATGCAAAAAAATATAATTTACTTCAAATTTTCAACATCATTTTAAATACAGAAATAAGCATTACATTACACTGCAATTTGGCACAATGGTTGTTCAGACTTTACAGTTTATTAAAATGGCAAACGTTATCACATTAATGTCCATAGCGTTCAGATGACGTCACTTCAAATTTAATACCTGTTGTGCCTACCACTAGCCTGTAACACAACACGGACCCATCTCGACATAGATTCGATCAATCGACGAATACTGTCTTGCGGAATTCTCCCCCATTCTTGCTCAAGAGCCTGCTGTAGTTCTTGCAGAGCTTGTGGCGTTGGTTAACGACTGCGCACGCGTCGATCCAAATCATCCCACACATGTTCTATTGGGATCAAATATGGTGATTTAGACGACCAGGGAGCACTCTTACGTTCTGGTTGGCTAGAACGTCAACAGTAACACGAGCTGTGTGCGGCCGAGCGTTGTCGTGTTGAAAAACGTTCATACGGATGTCCATTGCGGGCAGTATGTGTGGTGTCAAAACTTTATCTCTGTATCGAGCGGCGCTAATGTTGCCGGGAATGTGCACCAGTTGAGTTTTTCGGGCGTAGGATATGGCACCGCACATCTTCACACTTCCTCCGCCAAAATTGTCGACCTCAAGGATGCAGTTCCTTGTGAACCTCTCATTCCGGCGTCTGTAGACACGTGTACGGCCATCTCTTTTCTGCAACATGAATCTTGATTCATCGCTGAACCAGACTTGCCTCCAGTTTTGCAGGTCCCAGCCCCTTACGCTGTTGCACCATTGGACCCTCGCAAGTCGGTGTTGACGTCTCAGTATTGCGCCAAAGTAAGAACGTCTGTTGGGTGCATAGCCGTTTTCACGGAGACGGTTTCTGACTGTCTGTGCCGGTATTCGTCGGAGACCTGGGATATTTGATGCTGTTTCACTTGCTGTCACGGTCCGGTTTCTCAGGTGAAGTACCCGGATGTAACAATATTGGGCTGCTGATGTGTTCGTGCTGTGCTACAGGCTAATGGTAGGTACAACAGATATTGACTGAAGTGACGTCATCTGAACGCTATGGACTTTAATCTGATATAGTTTGCCAGTTTAATAAACTGTAAAGTCTGAGCAACCAGTGTGCCTAATTTCAGTGCAATGTAATGCTTATAACTGTATTTAAAATGATGTTGAAAATGTGAAGCAAATGATATATTTTTACACGTTGCGTTTCTTTTTTTGGAGAGTATATATATTTATTTTTCTTAACTCAGCCATTTGGTCTGCTACATTAACTAGGACAAAAGTGTAGAAATATAGAATCGACTTAGGAAAACGTTAACAAGATCCGGCACGTGATTTCCTGATACGGATGTACAAAGCTAAGCTCCGTCCGAAGTCGATTCTATATTATTATACCATCACATGATTTTTTTATTTTAAACTACTGTTTAAATATAATTGGATTGCTGATATAATATATTAAGGTCAATTCCAAAAATATGATTTTCAATTTAAAAAACAGATCCATAACGTAAAGGTATAGTAAATATACAAAGAAATAAAATAATAGGGGATGAAAAATGTTTTGAAATTACCTTTTTATTTGTACAATAAAGCACTGTAATCAATTGTCAGTCAATAAACAAACTCAACTGGTATTAATGTATGGAATCGAGTGAGTGAGTCATTGTTGTTTAACGCCAATTCAGCAATTATTCAGCTATATCATGGCAAGAACAACTTAATTTTCAATGAGATGATGATCAGATCCGCTTTGTACTAGACCAACACGCTG
The DNA here is from genome assembly GCA_963680875.1 of Bathymodiolus brooksi. NCBI lineage: Eukaryota > Metazoa > Mollusca > Bivalvia > Mytilida > Modiolidae > Bathymodiolus > Bathymodiolus brooksi. The sequence continues at coordinate 53,109,027 of OY804589.1, read as the reverse complement.
AGTTGGATTTGTATAATGCTAGATCACTGAAACAACAGTCCGCGGATAGACATGTCGCCCCATTCGGACACATTAGCCTGATTCCGAGCAAACCAATCTTTGCTCTTTCTCCTTAATGATGTGTGCTAAGCGGAGAAGCAATCAATACCAATTGTATAGTCTCTGGTTTGACCCGACCGGGGCTCAAACCCACGATATACCGCACTCGATGCGAGCACGCTGACCATTACACCACCACTGTATATAAGTATGTGTGTGCAAAATAATAATCTGCTTACATCCGTTGAAATTTTGAGAAGTGCCTGGCGTCTTATTATGCATGTAACAAGCGTTTGAAAAAAAATATTATTGTGTTGTTAAAACACTATTGTATAATACACTAACGATGTTAATAGTACATAGGCAAACATTCTGATTTAAATAGCATAGGTAAATTGCGCTTATAAATTGTACACGTGTTCTGCAATAACCTTCATCAGGTACGCTCATGATCATTTAAAGGGCTTGACGTGACCAGCCGATTGATGGAACCGTATTTATTCGACCTCCAGTCTAGATGAAGTAAGGGCCAAAGAGGTGTAGATCTATCACAAGAGGTACAACACTCCAAGTAACTACATGTAATTAGTATTGGGGAGAGAAATTCGGGGGAGCATCCAGTTCATGGAGTGTGACAAAAATAAAGTGGGGGGAGGGAGGGAGGGAGGGAGGGAGGGAACAAAAGTATTTCCCTAAAATTAGCAATGAACTCAAAAACAAAATTCACTAAGCCAATCTAGAGAGGAAAAAATTCACCTAGTGCCCAAATTTGACTTCATCTCGAAAAGTGAAATAATATAATGGATCTCATGACTTCTCGCGTGATGTCGCATAGGACAAATAGCTATCCTAAGAGATACTACGGTCCAGAGTAACTAGATGTAGTTAGTATTGGAGAGATAAATTTGGGTCAGCATAACACAGACAGCATTGCCTCATTCTATGCAACCGAACAATATTTTAATCAAAACCTTTCATAACTAGCTCAAACTCAGCTCAAATTTAAAACAATGTTGTCAAATTCAAATCCTTAAAACTTAAGTGCTATCTGCAATTCACAAGATGATCACGGTCTGATGCTAGAATTAAATTCATAGCCTTTTCTCCGTTAAATTAAAATCCTAGAACATAAATATAGGGCTTTTCGTCTTATCAATACCAATATACAAATTGATAGGCTTTACAGACCGTTGTCCAATAATTATAAATTTCATATCTGTTAAGCATTGTAAATAATACAGGAGAAACACAGTTCAATAGTAATTTAAGCAAAAACAAGCGTTGTACATTTATACATGAATATGCAACAATTCACAGACATAAGGTCCAAAAATACAATGTGATCAGTCTAGATATCAAACAAGTTATACTGCTGAAGGCAACTTGCTGGGATCACTTAATTACTCATAAGCTTGGAAAATACATCATTGGTGGTTCGTCAGCATTAACATTAAACCTTAAAATGTCTAAAGTACTTTTGAATATTAACACCATTCTCTAACAAGATAATAACTTCAGAAGATGGACTAATATCTCGTCAAGCATTCAGGTGATTGTCTACGTTTCCAACTTTTGAAACTATATGACTTTTTTTTCACCGGCACGTCATTTTATACGCCTGTGTACAATTTTACACGCATCGGGCTTCGGATTACCGCTTAAGTTCGAACACTGTAATATTATATATATATATATTGAAATTTTGAGAACGGCTTGACCTCTCATTATATGCGTAATAAAGGGGAAGCGTTTCAATAAACTATTATTGTGTTGTTTAAAAGAAAACACTATTTGACAATACAACTCCAATGTCGCATGTTAATATTACACAGCTAAATAATTTTATTTGAGTAACATAGGTATATTGTCTCTACCACAAAATTGACAGGTGGTTGAATACAGCCTTACAGGTAAAGATTGTTTTCTTCATTAAAACGTAGATATCAAATGTACTTAAACATGACACGATTTTGGAATAACCTTCATCAAAAGGTTAAAAAACACAAATAATTAAGATTGATGAAAGGAGAGCTTAATGGTTAATAATTCCACCAATACCAACAAAACCAACAACCACCTCTCACCTAAACTCACTGACGCAACAAATATCATATGATTCTGTAAACCATTTCTTTTAGGTGAATCTAGAACATCTTTCACTTCATTATTCCAGAAAACAAAATCATGATTTGTTGCTTTAGAAAACGGTATGTTTCAAAAGACTCTGGAACTGAAAATTTGATTAAGCACAAATTCAAGATGACCTGTATTTTCCAGTAATCCTTTTCTCTAACTATTGTCTGGAAATCAGTGTCGGTCATGAACTTCAACTGTGCAAGCAAAATTAGTCAACTACATTCCGAAATACTTATAAATATTTAACCTTTTGATCAAATAAAAACATTTACCTGACACATTATTATTATTATTACCGGCACATTGGTGCTTGTAATAATCGTCCAGCAAAAGGTATTCCTGTCGACAGACTCCATATTGTAGTACAACATCCGTAGCAGCCGCCATTTCTATCAAAAACAAACTAATTGTCGGACCGGTTCCAGTTCATGTTTCGATTTGAAACCTATATATGTTTCGCATGTTTCGAAATCCTGTTTCTGTTTTAGATGATAAAAGCAACAAAACAATTAAGTTTCAGATTCACCTAGAAGAAATGCGCCCCGGGTTATAGCTTGGAACATGGACAAACATGTGGCGAGGTTTCTCTAACGTTTATAAGTTGATTGAATTTATAAAACATATACAGTGACCAAATTAATTATTCTAATCTAAATTTAAGCATTAAATAAGCATGAAGAGTACACATATGCTTTTCTTAAGATAAAAAGTGACAATATCCGATGAATTATCTGAACTTGTAATTCAACGTGTCAGATGGACCTAACTACATCTGTACAAAACATAATAATTAAATCATATTATTATACATAAATAAAAAATATTCTCCGAAAAAAGTTTTCTTTCCTTTATAGGTTAAACTTCATTGTCAGACGAGCTACATCCTGGTCAAGTCTTGTGTTCGTCACGAATACCTATGGTATATATACGATTAGTAATATAATCTGACTTCCTTGTTACTTGCTACTCAAATTTCAGAAAAACACAAAAATATTTTATTTTTATATTCTCAAGTTCATCTTTAATAGCAAGTAAGTAAAACTACAAAGAAAGGGATGACTAAGTAAAAAGTAGAACAAACATGACAAGTTATTTTAAATTGAAGTCACTAGACAAGAAATTCATCCAACTGTCAGGTTTTAGTCCTATTTTACATAACCGTTTGGTCATGTATTTATCCCAACTTAGATGCAATTGTCAGCTATATGCCAGTCTTGTACATAGACCTATATATAGATTTCAGTGAGAGTTATAAGCCAATTTGCTCAACGGTCCAACTATATATAGATAGCTAGGGAATGCAAATATAGCACGAAAGTATATTGACACTGACCTCTTAAAAACTGAAGCAAGCAAAGGCTGTTATTAATATTTGTCAGACCTCAAATCAGAGTGCAACAATGGAACAAAACTACTGTAGTTCAGAGTCTAGTTTTTTTTAACTGCAGAGGTATTAACGTTGACACAGGTCTGTTGGCATATAAACAGTTCTATAAATAGATCGCAATATTAAATAAAAAATACCGATCGGATTTGGAAGCGGATCAATAAAAATCTGAAGTGACCCCATGTATTTCAATGAATTTTGAATGACCAACCTTCGTAAATATGAACATATTATATATGAGAACTCAGATGTTATGTCACAGGAATGAGATAAAATAAATCAAAAGTTCGTTTGGTTAAAAGTACCTTCGATCAACATTTCCCGTAGCACAGTGCCCGATTGCGCCCCCTTTCTCCTGGTGCCATTTTTATTTGATATTGAACGAAATTAAGCTTCTTTAAACCGAAATGGATTAATTTACAAGAAAGTCACTTCCAAAATACTTAATGGATACCATAGATTTCAATGAACACGATGTCGACATTTTCATAAATGGCACGTGGCAAAAATACGCAGGCAGCATAGGGTGACTCTTTATAATTAGAAGGCTACTTGAACTTCGCTTTTGATCAACGAGAAATCGAAGTCAACCTTCACAACGCAACGTCCTGGCCCTCTAACGTGAGCACTGCTTCTCGTCCTTTTTCAAAAACTACATGATGGTAAACATATATCCACCAATCAAATTGCAAAAAACAGACACACCTAAATCTATTTCGAACATTGGAAAATCTTGAAAGGACTTGTTTGCCTACCCATTTTTCGCATTGACTCGGCTGCATCTGAAGACGGAGAACAATAAACTAAATATCAACGGGTACACACAGTATCTTATGAAATCAACTTTTGAAAATATATGACTTTTTTCACAGGCCCGTCATTTCATACGCGTCTGTACAATTCTACACGCATCGGGCTTTGGACTACCACCTAGGTTCGAAGACTGTAAATATTATATATATAAGGGAGTGGATGTAGTCGAGTAGTCTAGGGCGCTGGACGTAAGGCTAAGCGAATGGTGCTGCAGTGTATCAATGGTGTGGGTTCAAATCCCGTCGAGGGAAGAACAAAAATTTGACAGCTCTATAATCTAATTCTAACACTGTTTGGTTTAATTTTCAGACGTATATATATATATATATATATATATATATATATATATATATATTGAAATTTTGAAAAGGGTTTGACCTCTCATTATATATGTAATAAAGGGGAAGTGTTTCAATAAACTATTATTGTGTTGTTTAAAAGAAAATACTATTGGACAATATAATACCAATGTCCCCTGTTAATATTACACAGCTAAATAATTTGATTTGAATAACATAGGTGTATTGTGTTTACCACAACATTTACAGGTGGTTGACTACAGCCTTACAGGTAAAGATTTCTTTCTTTATTAAAACGTAGATGTCAAATGTACCTAAGCATGACATGTTTTTGGAATAACCTTCATCAAAAGGTTAAAAAACACAAATAATTAAGATTGATGAAATGAGAGTTTAAAGAGTGATGGTCAACAATTCCACCAATACCAAAAATTAAACAACAACCACATCTCATCTTAACTCACTGACACAACAAATATCATATGACTCTGGAAACCATATTTGTTAGTTGAATCTGGAACATGTTTAACTTCATTGTTCCAGAAAACAAAATCATGATTTGTTGCTTTAGAAAACGGTATGTTTCAAAAGACTCTGGAACTGAAAATTTGATTAAGCACAAATTCAAGATGATCTGTATTTCACAGTAATCCTTTTCTCTAACTATTGTCTGGAAATCAGTGCCGGTTATGAACTTCACCTATCCAATCAAAATTAGTCAACTACATTCCGAAATACTTATAAATATTTCATCTTTTTGTAAAATAAAAACATTTACCTGACACATTATTATTATTATCGACACATTGGTGCTTGTAATAATCGTCCAGCAAAAAAGTATTCCTGTCGACAGACTCCACATTGTAGCACATCCGTAACAGCCGCCATTTCTATCAAAAACAAACTAATTTTCGGACCGGTTCCAGGTCATGTTTCGATTTGAAACATGGGTCACCTATGTTTCGCATGTTTCGAAAACCCATTTATGTTTTAGATGAAAAAAGGAAGAAAACAATTATGTGATTCAGAATCTTGTTCCAGATTCACCTAACAGAAATGCGCCCCATGTTCTAGCTTGGGACATGGACAAACATGTATCGGGGTTATATCGGTTAATTGGATCCCAGCACTCCCCTAGTCTGTATTAAATGTGAGAGGGGTCCAGATTGAAATATCACATGCAGAATGTTTTTGGCTTTGTAATCTCCACCTTTATTGCTAAAGGGGAGTAAAATATTCGTGAGAATTTGGTGGTTTTGTTTATTTGTCTTGTGTGCCTTTTGTTGTCAGTGTCTCTGGGTGGTCTATTCCTGATTGCCCCTTCGGGTTTCTCTAATATTTATTCATATATTGATTGAATTTATAAAACATATACAGTCACCAAATTAATTATTCTAATTTAAAATTAAGTATTTAATAAGCATCAAAAGTACACATATGATTTTCTTCCAAATAAAAAGTGATAATATCCGATAAATTATCTGAACTGGCAATTAAGCGTATCAGATGGACCTAACTACATGTGTACAAAGCGTATTAATTGAATCATATCATTATACATAAATACAAATATTCTCACCCCAAAAAATGTCTTTCCTTTAGTTAAGCTTCATTGTCAGACGAGTTACACCCTGGTCAAGTCTTGTGTTCGTCACGAGTACCTAAGGTATATATACGATTGGTAATATAACCTGACTTCCTTCTTACTTGATACTCAAGTTTCAAAAAGGCTAAAAATATTTTATTTTGATATTCTCAAATTCATCTTTCATAACAAGTAAATAAAACTACACAAAGGGATGACTAAGTAAAATGTTATTTTGAATTGAAGTCACAAGACAAGAAATTCAACCACCTGTCACGTTTTCATATTAAGTTGACATATTTAACATATCCGACGTTTCTAATTGGCTAAATTTAAATAATTGCATTGGTTTCAGTAACAGATCGGGCATATAAAAGTTGTTATTACAACATAACATTATTGTAATGTTAATTTGGTCGGTAGGTCACAAAAACAAATAAGTAATAATATAAAACTAAAGTGTTCAATATATGTCTGGACCAGCAGAATGCAATACAAGTACACATAACTCTCGTCCTCCAAATGCCACGGGTCAATCAAAGTAGTGTTGACAAGGCCGAGCTACCATTGAGGCAAGTGAGGCGATTTCCTCGCTAAAATTTCATTATTTTTTTTTTAAATAAATGATTTACAAAGGTGTCTTGTGTATTATTCTATGTTGATTTTGCCTAAGTAGTATCCCGTTGTTCCAATCGTATAATAGTCAGCCTAGGTTGTATGTAATTGTACGTCGGGGTTCATTCAGCATGAAACCGTATCCATCCCTCATTAAGTACGTGATGTAGTTGACTTATGCACGTTACATGTTTACATTGACGACACTGATATTTGGCCGAAAACGGAGTCTTGCCGAAAAAGAAAAGAGGACATTCAGAATTAGGTTGGTGCAAGCTGTATGTTGTAATTTTTCAAACACAAATTTCAACGTGTACATCGAAAAAATTCTAAAATGCACCGTGACGTCTCCTTCACCCGTTAAGAACTAGTGATGAAATACTTGAGATAACGAATATGAGGTAATGACACGAACAGAGTACAAAATCATCCGATGTAACATATTACAAACAGATTTCCAAAACTCACCGCATGATCTTCAATGGCGGCAACGTAGAACCCCCTCTCCCCACACACACAAAAGCACGCAACACGAAGCCGGTGGTCCTAATAGGAATCACATCAACAATGTTCAACTGGATCCAAGGCATCAGTCTCCTTTACCAATGATTCCTTTCTTCCCTTGCATCGATCCCTTTGCTGCGTGGTTGCATGGGCACCAGTAGCTCAAGAGGGTTCGTCATTGTAGACTCAAAACGTGAGAAAAAGTAACAATGGTCGAAGAAAGGTTGTGTGGTTTGACCATGATCCATGTTCACAGAGATTATGAATGTGAGCAGAGAAAACATTCTAGGACAATTTGACGAAACGGGACACAGGAAAATTGGAAAATGCAGTTTGAATGACAATTCGATCATATCTTCAAATCATACCTACTACATGTATCCACATTGTCATACCATAGTGTTGAATTTATTTCGATATGATTCGAACACATAACCGCTACACGACTTCCTTCCTTCTAAAGCCATAAATACCATATGTCAGTCAGTGAGTTGGGTGATAATTTTGACTACTATTTACAACCACTTTAATTACATGTGTACGAACATTTCATAGACAATATACCTTTGCATTTTCAAATAAAGCCAGAGCTTCACCACCCCTGGAACTCCTACCAGGGCTCTGCCCTGGACCTTGTGGGACTTGGGTGGTCCCCAGATCGCTTGCCTCACTAGAAATGAGACCCTAGTAGTTACGGCCTTGGTTAGATAACTGTCTGGTCCTGCAGAATGTAACACAAGTACACATAATTCCCGTCCTCCACATGCAACGGACCAATCAAAGTAGTGTTAGATAACTATCTGGTCCAGCAGAATGTAATACAAATGCACATACCTCCCGTCCTCCAAATGCCACCGGATCAATCAAAGTGTGTTAGGTAACTATCTGGTCCAGCAAAATGTAATACAAGTACACATAACTCTCGTCCTTCAAACGCCAAGGGACCAATCAAAGTAGTGATACATAAGTGTCTGGTCAAGTAGAATGTAATACAAGTACACATAACTCCCGTCCTCCAAATGCCACGTGCACGGGACCAATCAAAGTAGTGTTAAATAACTGTCTGGTCCAGCAGAATGTAATACAAGTACACATGATCCCAACATTAGATTTAGGAAGCGATCACGTCATATCTATTATATATAATTCCATTCGTTTCAAATCTTTGAATTGTCTAAATAATTGTATGACCCTAAAATAAATGTGTTCATACATAAAAGATATGGGAGATGTAGAATGAGGCCGGGGGCATTCCTTTTTATCTTATCATCATATTATTTACAATAGGCAGTATTTAATTAGTCTAAATATTTGATATAATGAAAAACAAAGAAATACCACACCCCTTGCACACAAACACATGACCGTCCACTTTTCCCCCTCTGTAGAGATATTTCAATAAAAAGTGGTAAGGTTGAAATATATTTATGAGCGCAAAACCTCCGATTGTATGATGTAATTTATAAAATAATTAGAAATCGAGCATAATTTCTAATTTAAGCTCAAGTATCACATATGTGAGGGTTATGGTGTTTAACGCCACTTTCATCAATATTTCAGTTAAATTGCGGCAGTCAGTTTTATTGGTGGAGGAAACCGGAGTAAGCGGAGAAAACTTTGTCACACCTTAGCGGGATTCGAACTCACATCATTGTCATGATTGGATACATTTCATAGGGTGTTGACATGTGCTAAGCAACAATTAAATAAAAACAACAATAAATACAATACTGTTGAACAGTTCCAAGACCCAACTGAAAAAATCCTACTAAGAGGCAAAATGGATACCCCTAACACACAAATGCATGGCTTCAATAAACTTTGCTAATTATATTAATATACCCTCAGAGAAATAAAATTAAATACAAAAAATACCAAACTGTCAGAAAAGTTTCCAGATCTACTCGAAATAAACTAAAATCAGAGACAATATTAATACAAATATTACACATGTACATGACGCGCATCTTTTTAATTGGCTCGGTGCAAGCACTTCAATAAAAGGTAGAGGAGTTAAGATAATCAAATATGTAGGATACCTGGACAATTATCACCTCGCAGAATACAAAAATACACTAAGTTCAGATGTATTGGTTTATGGTGTTTAACGCCACTTTCAACTATATTTCAGTTAGATCGTAGCGGTCAGTTTTATTGGTGGAGGAAACCGGAGTACACCTCGCCATAAACGGGATTAGAACTCACAACTTTAGTTGTGATACCCACTGATTGTACAGGTAGTTGTAAATCCAACTACTATGCGATCACGACCACCACGATCCCATTAAAGATGTAGGAGGAGGCAGATTACTATGTCATTTTTGAATATTTCAGTCAGTTATGAAAAAAAAAAGATTTTAGCATTAAGGATCGTATTACTCTTTGATCTTAGTTGATTGGTTTTATGGTGTTTAACGCCACTTTCAACAATATTCCAGTTATATCGTGGCGGCCAGTTTTATTGGTGGAGGAAGCCTGAGTAACCGGAAAACAACACCGTCCTGTCGGAAGTCATTGACAAACTTTATCATATAATGTGGTACTCCTCGCTCTCATCGATATTTGAACTCACCACATCAATGGTGATAGACACTGATTGCATAGGTAGTTGTAAATCCAACTACCATACGATCACGACCACCATGTCCCCTAAGCTAAGAACATAGTATTTAGCTATTAAATATACAACTGAGGCATATATATGTGTAGAAATTGCTTATTATGTTAGAAATTAGCTTAATAACTGTAATATATAAGAGAATAGGTAAGTTTTGGTATATTACACAGTCTGAACTCAACAGCTGTAAATGGAGATGTTTTCATTAAAAATCTTCAAGGGGGTACCTTTGCATTTGAACTCTTATACTTGCAAATATTAGACAGCCACATACCTTATGATGTTTTTTGTGGTTGATATTGCCTAAGGAATAGAAATAAGGCCAATAAAGGGTTGGAGAAGCAAGTTTTGTTGCTCTTTAGTTGAAAAACATCAAATTGAACTTTTGTTGCTATCATGTTTACATTAGCGATATTTTCAAATCATATTAAATAAAAATGTTCGAATTGTTCGCTTGCATATACATTTAACCAAGGACGTATATACGTCCTTGATTTAACACATCTGGATATTTATCAATTATGGACTTTTTACGAGGTCAATATGTTATATATGGACCTGTTAGGATTATATTGACCGAATATATATGTAATGTATTACTCTTGTCAATGAAAATAAAATATTAACACATCATTATTTTATTGCTTAAGAACACAACAAAACTAGAAAATTGCTTACTACAGGTGGAGTGTAAACGCGGTCCGGAACGGACAATATCCGGATCTAAATTTAATAACATAGCGTCAATATACTTAAAAATAGAAACATAGCGTCAATATTTCTAAAAAGAGAAACAAGACGTCAATATACTTAAAAATAGAAGCATAGCGTCAATATTTCTAAAAAGAGAAACAAGACGTTAATATACTTAAAAATAGAAACATAGCGTCAATATTCCTAAAAAGAGAAACAAGACGTCTGGTTTCTTCACAGTGGAAAACATACATTAAATATTATATATATTACGTGACTGATTTAGCCAATGAAATTGTACGAAATCCACACCATACTTAATATATATAAATATATATAATGACGGGCAATATGAATATAAAACACAATTAATAAGAGATTTGAGATTCCATTAATGGGTTTAACTCCGCCATATTTATGAGATGGTCCCAAGCTAGAATCTGGATTTCCAACATTATATACCGGGGTATCATGGTCTTTCTCATATTCAATACATTTAGGTTAAAGATGATTGTTCGTTTTGTTGGTATAGGTATAATTGTTGACCATCACTGTTTAAGCTTTCTTTACATAATGATAATGTCCTAAAGATCATTTGCCATTGACCCAAATTCAGGGAATCACAAAATATAGTTAACCCTAACCCACATCCTCGTGGCCGTGATCGTATTGTAGTTGGATTTACAGCTACCTATGCAATCAGTGCCTATTACCACTGATGTTGTGAGTTCGAATCTCGATCAGGGCGAAGAGTATAACATTATATGATAAAGTTTTTCAGTGACTTGCGATAGGTCAGTTATTTTCTCCGGGTCATCCGGTTCCCTCCACCAATAAAACTGAACGCCACGATATAACTGAAATATTGTTGAAAGTGGCGTTAAACACCATCAAACAAAAAAATACAAACTAAACCCTGCCTAGACACATTGTCAGAACGAGTAAAATATATTAGACCCTTAACATCCTGTCGAATTCATAACTGAAATTTTGTGTGAATGCTAGTGTAAGAACAAAAAGCAAGCGAGTTTTGTTGATATTTGTGGAATTGTTGCCCACCACTGTTTAAGCATTCTTCCCACAATGAGTGATGGGCTGTCGTGATCGTGATCGTATGGTAGTTGGATCTACAACTATATATGCAATCAGGGTCTATCATCACTGATGTTGTGAGTTCGAATCTCGACCAGGATGAGGTGTACAACATAATGTGATAAAGTTTGTCGGTGAGTTGCGACAGATCGGTGATTTTCTCCGGGTTCTCTGGTTTCCTCCACCAATAAAATTGACAGCCACGATATAACTGATTATGCGGTTGTGTAAATGTTTCTCACATCTGAGTACCTATCACCACTAAAGTTGTGAGTTCGAATCCCGTTCAGGCCGAGGTGTACTCGATATAACATTATGTTTGTCAGTGAATTGCGGCAGGTCGGTGGTTTTCACGGGTACTCCAGTTTCCTCCACAAATAGCTTCATTATATCTTTTTTTTCTGAATACACAACATGACACTGAATTAACAACCATGATGCTGAAATAGAGGCTAACACGAAATTCCTAATACATACACACATGATATATATATATATATATACATGACAGCCTATTTTCCTGGCTTGGTACAGACACTTCAATAGAATATGTTCAGGGTAGTAAAGGTGGCAGAAAGCCGAAAGGACAATCAAGTATGGACAATTCAGACACAGGCAACAATGGGTACATGACACAGAACGAAAAAAAAAATGCAACAAACGTGTCACAGAAAACTGGTTTATAAGGCCTAAAAATTTGTGAAATGAAGCGGTGTTGAAAATGTTTTCAAAATGTGAGCAAAATTCCAACCCTTACTCAAAATAATTATAAAGCATAATATTCGAAGTGTATCTATAATTAAGCGAACGATAGCTGAGCAGTAACGCTTCCCTCGTCCGTAACCCACAGCTGATCACACTCCGATTGATCTCAACTAGCAGAGTGATGGGTGAAGAGAAATGGGAGCACGATCATATGTGGGTTACCGAAGATGTACCATTTCTTGCCTAAGCTAACCTCAAAATATTAGAAAAGACATTATGTTCTTAATACAGTACAAGTAGAAGATCCTGGTCATTGAATCTTGAAGAAGAAAACATTCACGCATAAAGTAACAAAGACACTTAGCCATTTTGAACTTGAGGATACATTCTTCACAAACTTACTTATTTTATTGTAACTTACACATTTATAGGATAATTTTGGATAGAGTCTACCCTTAAATTGTATTGCTTTGAGAGAGACTTAAACATTTGGAACTTAATGATACATCATTCACAATCCTTATTTTTTTTAAAAAGTCAAAGGCAATTCGTTTTTTCCACTGTCTAGATTAAACATCTAGTTGTCAGTGCTTTTTAGTGTAAACATTTGTGAGTGAGAGATAAATGAAACATCGTGAAAAGGTAAAATAAAAATATAGCACGGACGGTCAGACTGTGTAATAATGTAGTCTTCATTCTTGTTAATGAACCATATTTCTTTCTACACAATAACAATTGTGTTATTAATATACAGACCGATAATACATGTACGAATCAGAAAAACAAATAATTCAAAAGTCTTTTAGAGCAAGTAAACCGAAGGGACTAAACAGGATAGCTAAGATCGAATAAGGTATCCTATGTATGAGGGAGGAGAACAGGATAGCTAAGATCAGCTAAGGTATCCTATGTATGAGGGAGGAGAACAGGATAGCTAAGTTCGGCTAAGGTATCCTATGTATAAAGGAGAAGAACAGGATAGCTAAGATCAGCTAAGGTATCCTATGTATGAGGGAGGAGAACAGGATAGCTAAGATCGAATAAGGTATCCTATGTATGAGGGAGGAGAACAGGATAGCTAAGATCAGCTAAGGTATCCTATGTATGAGGGAGGAGAACAGGATAGCTAAGTTCGGCTAAGGTATCCTATGTATGAAGGAGGAGAACAGGATAGCTAAGATCAGCTAAGGTATCCTATGTATGAGAGAGGAGAACAGGATAGCTAAGATCAGCTAAGGTATGCTATGTATGAGGGAGGAGAACAGGATAGCTAGGATCGGCTAAGGTATCCTATGTATGACGGAGGAGAACAGGATAGCTAAGATCAGCTAAGGTATCCTATGTATGAAGGAGGAGAACAGGGTAGCTAAGATCTGCTCAGGTATCCTATGTATGAGGGAGGAGAACAGGATAGCTAAGATCGGCTAAGGTATCCTATGTATGAGGGAGGAGAACAGGATAGCTAAGATCGGCTAAGGTATCCTATGTATGACGAAGGAGAACAGGATAGCTAAGATCAGCTAAGGTATCCTATGTATGAGAGAGGAGAACAGGGTAGCTAAGATCAACTAAGGTATCCTATGTATGAGGGAGGAGAACAGGATAGCTAAGATCGGCTAAGGTATCCTATGTATGAGGGAGGAGAACAGGATAGCTAAGTTCGGCTAAGGTATCCTATGTATGAAGGAGGAGAACAGGATAGCTAAGATCAGCTAAGGTATCCTATGTATGAGAGAGGAGAACAGGATAGCTAAGATCAGCTAAGGTATCCTATGTATGAGGGAGGAGAACAGGATAGCTAGGATCGGCTAAGGTATCCTATGTATGACGGAGGAGAACAGGATAGCTAAGATCAGCTAAGGTATCCTATGTATGAGGGAGGAGAACAGGATAGCTAAGTTCGGCTAAGGTATCCTATGTATGAAGGAGGAGAACAGGATAGCTAAGATCAGCTAAGGTATCCTATGTATGAGGGAGGAGAACAGGATAGCTAAGATCGAATAAGGTATCCTATGTATGAGGGAGGAGAACAGGATAGCTAAGATCAGCTAAGGTATCCTATGTATGAGGGAGGAGAACAGGATAGCTAAGTTCGGCTAAGGTATCCTATGTATGAAGGAGGAGAACAGGATAGCTAAGATCAGCTAAGGTATCCTATGTATGAGGGAGGAGAACAGGATAGCTAAGATCGAATAAGGTATCCTATGTATGAGGGAGGAGAACAGGATAGCTAAGATCAGCTAAGGTATCCTATGTATGAGGGAGGAGAACAGGATAGCTAAGTTCGGCTAAGGTATCCTATGTATGAAGGAGGAGAACAGGATAGCTAAGATCAGCTAAGGTATCCTATGTATGAGAGAGGAGAACAGGATAGCTAAGATCAGCTAAGGTATCCTATGTATGAGGGAGGAGAACAGGATAGCTAGGATCGGCTAAGGTATCCTATGTATGACGGAGGAGAACAGGATAGCTAAGATCAGCTAAGGTATCATATGTATGAGAGAGGAGAACAGGGTAGCTAAGATCAACTAAGGTATCCTATGTATGAGGGAGGAGAACAAGATAGCTAAGATCGGCTAAGGTATCCTATGTATGAGGGAGGAGAACAGGATAGCTAAGTTCGGCTAAGGTATCCTATGTATGAAGGAGGAGAACAGGATAGCTAAGATCAGCTAAGGTATCCTATGTATGAGAGAGGAGAACAGGATAGCTAAGATCAGCTAAGGTATCCTATGTATGAGGGAGGAGAACAGGATAGCTAGGATCGGCTAAGGTATCCTATGTATGAGGGAGGAGAACAGGATAGCTAAGTTCGGCTAAGGTATCCTATGTATGAAGGAGGAGAACAGGATAGCTAAGATCAGCTAAGGTATCCTATGTATGAGGGAGGAGAACAGGATAGCTAAGATCGAATAAGGTATCCTATGTATGAGGGAGGAGAACAGGATAGCTAAGATCAGCTAAGGTATCCTATGTATGAGGGAGGAGAACAGGATAGCTAAGTTCGGCTAAGGTATCCTATGTATGAAGGAGGAGAACAGGATAGCTAAGATCAGCTAAGGTATCCTATGTATGAGGGAGGAGAACAGAATAGCTAAGATCGAATAAGGTATCCTATGTATGAGGGAGGAGAACAGGATAGCTAAGATCAGCTAAGGTATCCTATGTATGAGGGAGGAGAACAGGATAGCTAAGTTCGGCTAAGGTATCCTATGTATGAAGGAGGAGAACAGGATAGCTAAGATCAGCTAAGGTATCCTATGTATGAGAGAGGAGAACAGGATAGCTAAGATCAGCTAAGGTATCCTATGTATGAGGGAGGAGAACAGGATAGCTAGGATCGGCTAAGGTATCCTATGTATGAGGGAGGAGAACAGGGTAGCTAAGATCAGCTCAGGTATCCTATGTATGAGGGAGGACAACAGGATAGCTAAGATCGGCTAAGGTATCCTATGTATGAGGGAGGAGAACAGGATAGCTAAGATCGGCTAAGGTATCCTATGTATGACGGAGGAGAACACGATAGCTAAGATCAGCTAAGGTATCCTATGTATGAGAGAGGAGAACAGGGTAGCTAAGATCAACTAAGGTATCCTATGTATGAGGGAGGAGAACAGGATAGCTAAGATCGGCTAAGGTATCCTATGTATGAGGGAGGAGAACAGGATAGCTAAGTTCGGCTAAGGTATCCTATGTATGAAGGAGGAGAACAGGATAGCTAAGATCAGCTAAGGTATCCTATGTATGAGAGAGGAGAACAGGATAGCTAAGATCAATTAAGGTATCCTATGTATGAGGGAGGAGAACAGGATAGCTAGGATCGGCTAAGGTATTCTATGTATGATGGAGGAGAACAGGATAGCTAAGATCAGCTAAGGTATCCTATGTATGAGAGAGGAGAACAAGGTAGCTAAGATCGGCTAAGGTATCCTATGTATGAGGGAGGAGAACAGGGTAGCTAAGATCAGCTAAGGTATCCTATGTATGAGGGAGGAGAACAGGATAGCTAAGATCGGCTAAGGTATCCTATGTATGAGGGAGGAGAACAGGATAGCTAAGATCGGCTAAGGTATCCTATGTATGACGGAGGAGAACAGGATAGCTAAGATCAGCTAAGGTATCCTATGTATGAGAGAGGAGAACAGGGTAGCTAAGATCAACTAAGGTATCCTATGTATGAGGGAGGAGAACAGGATAGCTAAGATCGGCTAAGGTATCCTATGTATGAGGGAGGAGAACAGGATAGCTAAGATCGGCTAAGGTATCCTATGTATGAGGGAGGAGAACAGGATAGCTAAGATCGGCTAAGGTATCCTATGTATGAAGGAGGAGAACAGGATAGCTAAGATCAGCTAAGGTGTCCTATGTATGAGGGAGAACAGGATAGCTAAGATCGGCTAAGGTATCCTATGTATGAGGGAGGAGAACAGGATAGCTAAGATCAGCTAAGGTGTCCAATGTATGAGGGAGGAGAACAGGATAGCTAAGATCAGCTAAGGTATCCTATGTATGACGGAGGAGAACAGGATAGCTAAGATCAGCTAAGGTATCCTATGTATGAGAGAGGAGAACAGGGTAGCTAAGATCAACTAAGGTATCCTATGTATGAGGGAGGAGAACAGGATAGCTAAGATCGGCTAAGGTATCCTATGTATGAGGGAGGAGAACAGGATAGCTAAGATCGGCTAAGGTATCCTATGTATGAGGGAGGAGAACAGGATAGCTAAGTTCGGCTAAGGTATCCTATGTATGAAGGAGGAGAACAGGATAGCTAAGATCAGCTAAGGTATCCTATGTATGAGAGAGGAGAACAGGATAGCTAAGATCAATTAAGGTATCCTATGTATGAGGGAGGAGAACAGGATAGCTAGGATCGGCTAAGGTATTCTATGTATGATGGAGGAGAACAGGATAGCTAAGATCAGCTAAGGTATCCTATGTATGAGAGAGGAGAACAAGGTAGCTAAGATCAGCTAAGGTATCCTATGTATGAGGGAGGAGAACAGGGTAGCTAAGATCAGCTAAGGTATCCTATGTATGAGGGAGGAGAACAGGATAGCTAAGATCGGCTAAGGTATCCTATGTATGAGGGAGGAGAACAGGATAGCTAAGATCGGCTAAGGTATCCTATGTATGACGGAGGAGAACAGGATAGCTAAGATCAGCTAAGGTATCCTATGTATGAGAGAGGAGAACAGGGTAGCTAAGATCAACTAAGGTATCCTATGTATGAGGGAGGAGAACAGGATAGCTAAGATCGGCTAAGGTATCCTATGTATGAGGGAGGAGAACAGGATAGCTAAGATCGGCTAAGGTATCCTATGTATGAGGGAGGAGAACAGGATAGCTAAGATCGGCTAAGGTATCCTATGTATGAAGGAGGAGAACAGGATAGCTAAGATCAGCTAAGGTGTCCTATGTATGAGGGAGAACAGGATAGCTAAGATCGGCTAAGGTATCCTATGTATGAGGGAGGAGAACAGGATAGCTAAGATCAGCTAAGGTGTCCAATGTATGAGGGAGGAGAACAGGATAGCTAAGATCAGCTAAGGTATCCTATGTATGACGGAGGAGAACAGGATAGCTAAGATCAGCTAAGGTATCCTATGTATGAGAGAGGAGAACAGGGTAGCTAAGATCAACTAAGGTATCCTATGTATGAGGGAGGAGAACAGGATAGCTAAGATCGGCTAAGGTATCCTATGTATGAGGGAGGAGAACAGGATAGCTAAGATCGGCTAAGGTATCCTATGTATGAGGGAGGAGAACAGGATAGCTAAGATCGGCTAAGGTATCCTATGTATGAAGGAGGAGAACAGGATAGCTAAGATCAGCTAAGGTGTCCTATGTATGAGGGAGAACAGGATAGCTAAGATCGGCTAAGGTATCCTATGTATGAGGGAGGAGAACAGGATAGCTAAGATCAGCTAAGGTGTCCTATGTATGAGGGAGGAGAACAGGATAGCTAAGTTCGGCT
This sequence comes from Bathymodiolus brooksi, assembly GCA_963680875.1. Lineage (NCBI taxonomy): Eukaryota > Metazoa > Mollusca > Bivalvia > Mytilida > Modiolidae > Bathymodiolus > Bathymodiolus brooksi. The sequence goes on along the minus strand of OY804589.1, from coordinate 53,090,565 downwards.
AAGGTATCCTATGTATGAGGGAGGAGAACAGGATAGGTAAGATCAGCTAAGGTATCCTATGTATGAGAGAGGAGAACAGGATAGCTAAGATCAGCTAAGGTATCCTATGTATGAGGGAGGAGAACAGGATAGCTAGGATCGGCTAAGGTATCCTATGTATGACGGAGGAGAACAGGATAGCTAAGATCAGCTAAGGTATCCTATGTATGAGGGAGGAGAACAGGGTAGCTAAGATCAGCTCAGGTATCCTATGTATGAGGGAGGAGAACAGGATAGCTAAGATCGGCTAAGGTATCCTATGTATGAGGGAGGAGAACAGGATAGCTAAGATCGGCTAAGGTATCCTATGTATGACGGAGGAGAACAGGATAGCTTAGATCAGCTAAGGTATCCTATGTATGAGAGAGGAGAACAGGGTAGCTAAGATCAACTAAGGTATCCTATGTATGAGGGAGGAGAACAGGATAGCTAAGATCGGCTAAGGTATCCTATGTATGAGGGAGGAGAACAGGATAGCTAAGATCGGCTAAGGTATCCTATGTATGAGGGAGGAGAACAGGATAGCTAAGATCGGCTAAGGTATCCTATGTATGAAGGAGGAGAACAGGATAGCTAAGATCAGCTAAGGTGTCCTATGTATGAGGGAGAACAGGATAGCTAAGATCGGCTAAGGTATCCTATGTATGAGGGAGGAGAACAGGATAGCTAAGATCAGCTAAGGTGTCCTATGTATGAGGGAGGAGAACAGGATAGCTAAGATCGGCTAAGGTATCCTATGTATGAGGGAGGAGAACAGGATAGCTAAGATCGGCTAAGGTTTCCTATGTATGAGGGAGGAGAACAAGATAGCTAAGATCAGCTAAGGTATCCTATGTGTGAGGGAGGAGAACAGGATAGCTAAAATCAGCTAAGGTATCCTATATATGAGGGAGGAGAACAAGATAGCTAAGATCGGCTAAGGTATCCTATGTATGAGGGAGGAAAACAGGATAGCTAACATGCCATATAACCGGGCTTACAGTCATTAATTTCAAATTAATATATAGGTATATTTTCAATACAAATGTATTACCATTCACCATACTTCCTAAATGTAATGTACTACCATTCACCATACTTCCTAAATGTAATGTAGTACCATTCACCATACTTCCTAAATGTAATGTATTACCATTTACCATACTTCCTAAATGTAGTGTACTTTACAGTTCAAGACTATGATTTACGTCACGATAACTGGTGGTCACGTGACAATTTTTCAAATCAGATTACAGACGCTGATGAAGCTTGTCGGTCAAGCGAAATATCCGTCAACTTGATTACAATTATAGTGTTTTTGTAGACTTATAGTTATTTTTGTTATATTTTATCATCTTTTTTTGGTGTTGTGCTACAATTTAGATGTTTATATATATATATATATATATATGTATATAGAAAGATAGATATAATGATTGATTCTGTAAATGAATGTTATGAACATAATTGAAATATTTCACTATTTATGTTATTTGATAAATTCTACAGGCTATTACAATGGATTCCTTGGTTTTTGCCAAATTATTTAACTCATTGTTCAATGCTTAGGTATCATATCATTGTAATTTATAGTCTCGCTCCATCCGACTCTCGAACGCTCGACTGAATACAGAGGTCCGTTTTGTACCATTAATAGGTCCGATTTCTGACAATCTAATTGAAATTAAATCTTTTCACACACTTCACTCTCAGTTTTGTTCTACGTAGTATTACAATCACTGGGTTGATACCTCTGCTGGTGGACTATTAATCCCCGAGGATATCACCCAGCCAGTTTATTAGATATATTTATTGTTGAAATTTACAGTTCCTAAATAATGTACAGTGGAACCTGTGCAATCCGACAACTGAGTTTTCCGACATCATTTGACATCCCACAAAAATTACGGTCCCAAAGTAGTTTTGTTAACCAAAATAAAACCTGAGCATTTCAACATCCTGTACTATCCGACATATTTCCCTGGTCCCTTGGTGTGTCGGATTAGACAGGTTCCACTGTATTATTAATAAAGCTAAAGATCTTCTTTCTCAGGAATTTCTGACCATAGCTAATTTTGGCTATACTGCTTAGGCTCTTTGATTTTATTGCTCCTAATAATTTTAAAATTTATTTGGTTTTCCAATCTTTCGATTATGAGCGTACGTAATGAAGTTTATTCCAGAAACGCATCGTGCGCATTTAATTAGATATCCATGTTTTTACCCTTTTGGTATCTTCAACCCTCTTAAGTCTTTACTGGTATTATATCTCCTATAGGGGGCCGTCGTGGCCGTGATGGTATGGTAGTTGGATTTACAACTACCAATGTAATCAGTGCCTATCACCACTGATGCTGTGAGTTCGAATCTCGATCAGGGCGAGATGTACAACATTATGTGATAAAGTTTATCAGTGCCTTGGGACTTGTCGGTGGTTTCCTCCGGATCCTCGGGTTTTCTCCACCATTAAAACTGACAGCCACGATACAACTGAAATATTGTTGAAAGTGGCGTTAAACACCATCAGGCAAACATATATCTTCTATATACGACAAAGAACCAGAAATTCTCTACATAAACAATACTATGAACCTAACAGAAAATAGCTAAAGGGAGACAACTCAATTTAAATATGCCATTTCAATTTAAATTGCCCATCATTTCCAAAACCAAACAGAAGCAAGTACCACCAAATTGTTTTACATATTTTAGCTCAAGTGACTAAAAAATAATATTTGTAGTCACTTAGTTTATTTTTTTATGGTCTTGCTCGCCTCGAGTGCGATAAATCGTAGGTTCGAGCCCTGGTCGGGTCACACCAAAGACTATACAATTTGTGTGTGTTGCTTCTCCGCTAAACCCGCAGCAATAAGGAGAAAGAGCAACGACTGGTTGGCTCGGAATCAGAATAATGTGTCCGAGTGGAGCAACATATCTACCCGCGGACTGTTGTTTGAGTGAGCTAGCACCATACAAATCAACCAAGCGTGTTGATCTAGAACAAAGCCGACCTCATCACCATCTCATTGAAAATTAACTTGTTCTCCATGATAAAGCTGAAAAATTGCTGAGTTGGCGCTAAGCAACAATCACTCATTCACTCATTCTGAATTATATTACTATTTGATTCAAACAGGTTGATGACCTATTTACTCTGGTCTCCCACCAAGACCATTAATTTATTTGGATGTTCATGTCTAATTGATATTAAATCTGTTAGAAGTATCAGTTATGATTTTTTTTCTTTGTCTAAAGAGGAACGGTCTTAATACTTACACATTCTACCTTTCTAACTGGTAGTCAGTTGGCTGCAAACATTCATTGGCCCTGCTATTGTACTGTCTATACGGACAACACCAAACAATCGGATGTCAACCAAGCTGCTCACGAACGAAAGTCAATTCCTGTTTCTTATAAGACACCTGTCGTTTTAGGCCATATTTTTGAGCATTTTCAGTCAATATCAAAGATATCAAATGCACCAGAGGCACCTGGTGTTCGACCCCAAACAGCTAGAAAACTTTTAATTATGAAAAATGAAGGGCACCAACATAAATGAAAAATTGTCTCACCTACAGACAATCAATACTACCTTCTAATTCTCTTTAACACATTGCGCTTTTTGATATATAAACGTTAGAGAATACCGAAGGGGCAATCAAAAATGGAGAAACTGGCATCATAGGGTACGCAAGACGAATAACAGACATAATAAAAACACAACACAATATGCGTAAATAAGACACGAACAACTGGAGGTAAAAGCGTTTTTATGCGGATATCCCATCATCATTAAATGATTCTTGAACATAAAATAAAAGTTGACGTTGTATTTTTCTGACGTTGGTTTTTCGAAGTACCACAGACATGTTCTTAAATTCGCATGTAAAATATCATATCATATCATCTACCTATATAATGCTATATCAATTTCCCTCGTATAGCAAGTTCATATCAGCCGCCATCTTGGATTATATAGGAAGGCACGGTGAAATCAATAAATCGATCGGTGATTCGAGTTAATGCACCTTATATACATTTTTAAAATAAATAATTGATCAGAATAACCTTATATATTGATTTAAATCACTAAAACAAACTCATACACACATATTAATGCGTTTATTTGAGTATATTTGAGTGTATTTGAGTAGAGAGACGCTCCCGTTGACATGTGGTTTCTTTTATCACCGTCTTTGAGTAAGAAATGTTTGACGATGTCAATGTGGTAATAAGACACCCCACAATGGGGATAGTTATAGGTTTTATATTGTTCTATACAGTTAAAATAAGATACCAAATATAGGAGTAATCAATATCCGTAAATCAAGGACGAACATGCAAGACAATTACCAAAGGAAAACTAACATACAACAATCAACACAACATTACACAGAAAACTTTAAATTGAGCAACAAGGAACCCCGCAAACTATCGATTGTGAACTCAGATGTTGTAAAAGGGTAAACACTTGTTGCTCCACTGTTTTGTTACTCTTGTTACACACACATCTGAAGCCGAATCAAGAAAAAAAAATGTAGGAAGAGATTTTGACTACAACAAACGGAAAATATCTGTGGTCATTTACACATCTGATCAAAATTAGAACCCCCACTTTCTCTTCTTTAATAATATGTTACGGCGTGGGAGATCTGAGAAAACACCATGACGGGTTACGTGCGAGTGATCCTATGTACAAGTCAATAAAAATGGCGTCCATGTATTCAATACATAACACAACAAAGGCCCGGGTGGTTCAATGAGTTAGGTAATTGGATTACCTAACAACTTATACAAGCCTATCACCAATACGGCGTGGGTTCGCGCCCAACTTTGTAAATGACAAAAAAGGGTGCACTCGACTCGAAGCCACAAGTGATAAAGCTTACTAGTTGCTTGACAATGGTCGGTGGTTCTCTCCGGATACTCTGGGTTCTTCCACCACTAAAACTGGTCGCCAAGATATAGTTGAAATATTGCTGACAGTCGCGTTAAACACCACGAATCGGGAAAAAATCAATCAATCATAACACAACACAATTGATGTTAAACATTGTATATAGTGCAAACACAGAATTACAAAAGGGTAAAAAAATGTGTGTAAAATACATCAATTAAAAGGATTAACAAACATGTATAATAGTCTGTTCTTACTCGAACAGTAGCCGCAACTATCTGACTGACTGTTGACTGATTACTGTAATGTATAATAGTCTGTTCGTACTCGAACAGTAGCCGTAACTATCTGACTGACTGTTGACTGATTACTGTAATGTATAATAGTCTGTTCGTACTCGAACAGTAGCCGTAACTATCTGACTGACTGTTGACTGATTACTGTAATGTATAATAGTCTGATCGTATCCGAACAGTAGCCGTAACTATCTGACTGACTGTTGACTGATTACTGTAATGTATAATAGTCTGATCGTACTCGAACAGTAGCCGTAACTATCTGACTGACTGTTGACTGGTTACTGTAATGTATAATAGTCTGTTCGTACTCGAACAGTAGCCGTAACTATCTGACTGACTGTTGACTGATTACTGTAATGTATAATAGTCTGTTCGTACTCGAACAGTAGCCGTAACTATCTGACTGACTGTTGACTGATTACTGTAATGTATAATAGTCTGTTCGTACTCGAACAGTAGCCGTAACTATCTGACTGACTGTTGACTGATTACTGTAATGTATAATAGTCTGATCGTACTCGAACAGTAGCCGTAACTATCTGACTGACTGTTGACTGATTACTGTAATGTATAATAGTCTGATCGTACTCGAACAGTATGCCGTAACTATCTGACTGACTGTTGACTGATTACTGTAATGTATAATAGTCTGTTCGTACTCGAACAGTAGCCGTAACTATCTGACTGACTGTTGACTTATTACTGTAATGTATAATAGTCTGTTCGTACTCGAACAGTAGCCGTAACTATCTGACCGACTGTTGACTGATTACTGTAATGTATAATAGTCTGTTCGTACTCGAACAGTAGCCGTAACTATCTGACCGACTGTTGACTGATTACTGTAATGTATAATAGTCTGTTCGTACTCGAACAGTAGCCGTAACTATCTGACTGACTGTTGACTGATTACTGTAATGTATAATAGTCTGTTCGTACTCGAACAGTAGCCGTAACTATCTGACTGACTGTTGACTGATTACTGTAATGTATAATAGTCTGATCGTACTCGAACAGTAGCCGTAACTATCTGACTGACTGTTGACTGTTTACTGTAATGTATAATAGTCTGTTCGTACTCGAACAGTAGCCGTAACTATCTGACTGACTGTTGACTGATTACTGTAATGTATAATAGTCTGTTTGTACTCGAACAGTAGCCGTAACTATCTGACTGACTGTTGACTGATTACTGTAATGTATAATAGTCTGTTCGTACTCGAACAGTAGCCGTAACTATCTGACTGACTGTTGACTGATTACTGTAATGTATAATAGTCTGTTCGTACTCGAACAGTAGCCGTAACTATCTGACTGACTGTTGACTGATTACTGTAATGTATAATAGTCTGTTCGTACTCGAACAGTAGCCGTAACTATCTGACTGACTGTTGACTGATTACTGTAATGTATAATAGTCTGTTCGTACTCGAACAGTAGCCGTAACTATCTGACTGACTGTTGACTGATTACTGTAATGTATAATAGTCTGTTCGTACTCGAACAGTATGCCGTAACTATCTGACTGACTGTTGACTGATTACTGTAATGTATAATAGTCTGATCGTACGGTTCCTCGAACAGTAGCCGCAACTATCTGACTGACTGTTGACTGATTACTGTAATGTATAATAGTCTGTTCGTACGGTTCCTCGAACAGTAGCCGTAACTATCTGACTGACTGTTGACTGATTACTGTAATGTATAATAGTCTGATCGTACGGTTCCTCGAACAGTAGCCGCAACTATCTGACTGACTGTTGACTGATTACTGTAATGTATAATAGTCTGTTCGTACGGTTCCTCGAACAGTAGCCGCAACTATCTGACTGACTGTTGACTGATTACTGTAATGTATAATAGTCTGTTCGCACGGTTCCTCGAACAGTAGCCGCAACTATCTGACTGACTGTTGACTGATTACTGTAATGTATAATAGTCTGTTCGTACGGTTCCTCGAACAGTAGCCGCAACTATCTGACTGACTGTTGACTGATTACTGTAATGTATTATAGTCTGTTCGTACGGTTCCTCGAACAGTAGCCGTAACTATCTGACTGACGGTTGACTGATTACTGTAATGTATAATAGTCTGTTCGTACGGTTCCTCGAACAGTAGCCGTAACTATCTGACTGACTGTTGACTGATTACTGTAATGTATAATAGTCTGTTCGTACGGTTCCTCGAACAGTAGCCGTAACTATCTGACTGACTGTTGACTGATTACTGTAATGTATAATAGTCTGTTCGTACGGTTCCTCGAACAGTAGCCGCAACTATCTGACTGACTGTTGACTGATTACTGTAATGTATAATAGTCTGTTCGTACGGTTCCTCGAACAGTAGCCTCAACTATCTGACTGACTGTTGACTGATTACTGTAATGTAATAATGCTTTATTGCAATAATGTAAGCAATAGGATCGGACACAAGTAAATACCGATTACTGACGGAATAGTGAATTATCGGCGACGGATCCAAAATTAGTTGCGGCTACTGTTCCGGGGTCCGTAAGTCATAAAACGCATGAAAATCAACTACAGTGAAACATGTCTAAGCTGAACCCTGGTTAAACTGAAATCCTGTATAAACCGAACATTAAATAATATATTTTTGTAGGAAATCTTTGCTGATTTAACGTGTATAAAACGAACACTGCCTAGACATTGGCCCCAAGTAGGTTGGGTTTAGACAGGTTCCACTGTGTAACAGTCATAAATTTAAACAACCATTTTATGGAATATGGAATCAAAATAGTACTCAACCAAAGAGTACCTGCTTTTAACAATGGATAAATTATCAAATGTAAAGGAAATACAATAAAAAAAAATGTCTTAATATAAATACAAGTTGTTTTGATTATGTTGTAAGCTGAGATCATTTAAAACAATTACCTTCTATTTAAGATATCCTCCTGTTATCTGTCGAAGTTATATATGTTTTATAATAAATAAGGGTAATAACAAAATTACCGAACTCCGAACAATCTTACAAAGGGAAAGTCAAAACTCATAGTTATATAAACAGACAAAATCAGTCAACAACCGGAAAACTGTGAAAACCGTAATGACCCTGACTTGGTACAGGCATTTCTAAAGAAATGGTGGGTTGAATCAGATTTTAAAGCGCCAAACCTCCCGCTCTCATTACGGTTCAAAGGTTCCGGCTGTCACTATAACAGTATTTAAATACAGGAACAAAATAGGTAAAACAGTCGTCAAAGCAGTACCATATTCAGTGAAGTAAATGTCAAAGACACTTTTACGTCACACATTGATAAAAACAAATATGTATCTGTGCAAAATTGTTATTTGCAATAATATTTGTTTGCTCTAAGACGATGTTAAAATCCCCGTATACAGTTATAAATATACATTAAGCAAATATCACATGATGGTTCATAACACCATGCAATAAAAACATATAGAATACGCAGACAGTTCCCGTTCATCCAACAAAAAACATATGTTAAAATGATAGTGAGTGACCTCATCCCCGTAAAATAACTTTTTATGTTTGTTTTGATGTTGACTCAAAACTGTTATTCTGCAAAGAGTGCTTCAGTGGATAACTGTAATGCATTTAAAAATTAGTCGCAGTCAATTGTTGCTTTGATTGTCGCAGATTATGTTTTTTCTGTAGAAAAATCAGCCCGGATATTTGCGACCATCAAATTACAACTGATGTCGGAAATAAACGGTATATAATACCAAAGGGGTAATCAAAAATGTTTTCAAATTCATCATAGTCTTCTCCATTCTAATGCCATTGTGGTTAATTATAATTTCTAATTGCATTTTAATCAACCAGATGTATTGTTTCTGGATCCATAGACAACTGTGTAATTATAATGAAGGCCCACGGAAACTAAGTATATTACATACTAGACTTAGACACCAATGCAGCTCACTCAATGCCGATCTGTCAAAAATACATATAATAAATAATTTTAAATGTAATTGTGGTGCTTCTTTTGAAGATGCTATACATTATTTTCTAGAATGTCCTTTATACCTGAACGAAAGAAGAACACTTCTGAGTAATTGCGACGATATCAATATCAATATTGAAACTTTGCTCTTTGGGAACGATAAGTATAGTTATGACGTCAACTCCAAAATATTTGGAAAAGTTCGAACTTTTATAAATCAATCAAAAAGATTTTAGGGCTAATGTCAGCAATTTTTTACTTTTTCACTTTTTCACTTTTTTACTTGTACTTCTTATTTTCTCCTAGTGTCAAAATTTTAAATGTCTATTGTCTGTGTTTTGTTTTGCTGTCATTAATTCATGTGTATCATTTGTAAGGAGAGGACTTCATATAAGTTGGTATAACTTGCTGTCCAATCCTATTGTTTATGTACAATAAAATATTATTAAACTAAAACTGTGTAATGGATCCTTGCAAATATTTGACACTCTCAATAAAACAATATAACATAAAAAATATTACACGTGCATTGAAATGTAATGTTGTTACGTAAGCTTAATCGATTGAGAATCTAATTAATATTAGATCTCTGGACTTGTTCCTTATTTTCTATCAGTTGTTTACTAGTCGCAGTGTGGGAGATCTAATAACGCCCCTTTCGAGGTCGCGTCAGAGGTAAGCATGAATACATTCGGTGTCAATCGGATGGTTGCAAAAGGCATATATTTGTCTTGTCTGCTGGAGTTTGTAGAAGAGTCACTGAATGGGGATATGTGAAGGCTAATCAGAAACAAGAATTAGAAGACAAATTACCAACAGAAACAAAGACATAAAGACAAACAATCGTCGACATTACACAAAAACTAACGATTGAGCAAATCAAATCCACCAGGGGTCAAGGTAGGTGATCCGGAAGCGTGCGCAAGTCTTGATATACTAGTGGAACATGTCGTGTTACTATTAAACTAAACGAACGTCATCTAATATAGATGACACGCAAAGTATATAAATAGTTTTATTGAACAAAATGTCAGAAAATAGACATAGATTATATCCCTTGATAGACGTCTAGCTCTAACATTTTTAGAGCTAATGGAGCTGATTGGCCAATAGTATGTCATTTTCAACTGCTTAGAAGTATAAAGTTAATCATATCATTGCGTATGTCAAAATTAATAAACACAGCCAAAACCATAAAGACTGTAGCACACTATTAAATTTCAACATGGCATATACTGGGGCCCCCAAGTTTGTGGATAAGTGGGCCATGGCCTATTTTGAACCATGCATACATATGGCACTGATCGGACAATATTATATAATGTAGTGTCATAAATAAAAAACACAAACGAACAGTGGAATTCAAGGAAAGATAACCCGATTACACAACATTAATTTGGCAAATTTATATTTATGCATAATACCTCATAGTTATTTTGATAATCATCTGCAGTTCAATTGTATTTCATAAATCGCCGTATTTCCTCTTTAGCAGAAAACATATATTGGGGAAAAAAAGTGCCAAAAATTTGTTAATGTACTATTTTCCTTCTCAACCGAACTCTTTCATTATGACCATCAGCTTACTGTGTGATGAAGAAACAAATACAGTCATATGATAAGAAGGTAGGACTGTCTGTATCGGGGAATAAATAGAGAACAAAATAATGTCAAAACACGTGATCAATGTATACGGCTGAAACACAATATAGGACTCGTACTCAAAAGCAGTGTGTTATGTGCAATATTAACATACTTCCATTGAATTTAAAGGTATCACTCTAATATAATGTTTTGGATGGTGAAACACAGAAGTTGCATACAAAATTTCAAGAAGATATCTCTCATAGTGTTTGAGTAACAGGCAAAAAGGGTACCGACAAATTTGCACAAATAAGGCGTTATGCTGTTGTACTTGAAATTTGTTTATTTTTACACCAAAATTTACTTTTCAAAATAGGAAAACAACAAAACTATTTTAATATAAATCTTTCGAAAAATTAATCAGGATTAATTTGATACCAAATTCATGAAAATCGGACATCAATTGGAGAAATTATCAGGCTTTATCCAAAAGGTATGTTTCGTTATATAGTTTTAGACAAGAATTTCTCCCATTCGTTATGTGAAGCTTAAGCATAATAAAACACCTAATTTCATACAAAAAAATTATGTTTCCCACTCATCAAATATAACAAGTTAATAAAAAATCCATTTCAGTAGGATATTGGATTACAATTTTGCTTATTTGTATTTCAAAGTCCAAATAATGTCTCTATCAGAAATCTGTAGGGTCCGTAACCAGTAACCAGAGGCTCCCAGGAGCCTGTAATCGCTCACCTGGATCAAAGTTGCTTTCAATAACAACGTAACTGCACTGTGGCAGCCATCTTGGTGGGAGAGCACGACTGCCGGACACAATTTTGGAAGAGGACCATCAAATGACTATTCCATCAACGTTTGGTTCTAATTGAGCTACTGGTTCCAGACAAGATGTTTTTTATGTGAATTTCCCATAGGGTCCTATGTTAAACTAAGTACAGCTGTGCAGCCATCTTGGTCAGAGGGCGGGACCACCAGACACAATTTTGGAAGATAACCATCCATTGGCTATTTTATCAAAGTTTGGTTCCAATTGAGCAACTCACAGGTTCCAGACAAGAAGATTTTTATGTGAATTTCCCATAGGGCCCTATGTTAAGCTAAGTTCGGCTGTGGGGGCCATCATGGTCAAAGGGCCGAACCGCCGGACATATTTTTGGAAGATAACCATCCAATGACTATTTCATCAAAATTTTGTTCTTATTGAGCAAATGATTTAAGACAAGAAGATTTTTATGGGAATTTCCCATAGGGTCATATATTAAATTAAGTTCGGCTGTGGCGGCCATCTTGGTCGGAGGTATGAAATGCCGGACACAATTTTGTAAGTGGACCACCCAAGGATCATTTCAGCAAAGATTGGTTGAGATTGGCTCAGTAGTTTCAGAGGAGAAGATTTTTTTTAAATTTTATCCCCCCCTTTTCTCTATTTTTAGCGTGGCGGCCATCTTGGTTGGAAGTCGGGATCACCGGACACAATTTTGGAAGGGGGCCATCCAAGGATCATTCCACCAAGGTTTGGTTGCAATTGGCCCAGTGGTTTCTGAGGAGAAGATTTTTATTTGAATTTCCCATAGGGTCCTATGTTAAGCTAAGTTTGGCTGTGGGGGCCATCTTGGTCAAAGGGCCGAACCGCCGGACATATTTTTGGAAGAGAACCATCCAATGACTATTTCATCAAAATCCCGTAATATATGTTTAAAAGCTCATCATTTTGCTTTAACAGTTCAAATTTGGGCACATTTTGCTTAAAATAGAGCAGTTTTGGCCATTTGAAGAAATTTCTATTTTTAGTAACGGCGGCCATCTTGGATACAGGACGGCGCTGACGGACACAATTTTGAAAGGGGACCACCTAAGGATCATTCAGACAAAGTTTGATTGAAATTGTCATAGTGGTTTCTAACAAGAAGATTTTTAAATTATTTTTTGCTTATTTATGCCTAATTTGCATAATCGGTCAAAATCGGCAAACGTTCAAAGTTCATAAAAAATCCCATAATATAGGTTAAAAAGCTCATCATTATGCTTATACAGTTCAAATTTGGGCACATTCTGGCTTAAAATAAAGCAGTTTTGGCCATTTGAAGAAATATCTATTTTTAGTAATGGCGGCCAGCTTGGATGGAGGGCGGGGCTGTCGGACACAATTTTGAAAGGGACCCACCCAGGGACCATCCCTGCCAGGTTTGGTTTAATTTGGTTCAGCGGTTTCAGAGAAGAAGATTTAAATGTGATCTTTTATCAAAATATGCCTAATTTGCATAATCGGTATAAATCGGCTGAAAGAAAAATTTCACAGAAAAAACCCGGAATTTATGTTAAACTACTCATTGCCATGTAGCTGCAGTTAAATTTTGAGCTCATTTTGACTTATACTAAAGCAGCAATGGACAATTAAAATTGCATCCCCCCTTTTTTCTATGTTTAGCTTGGCGGCCATCTTGGTTGGAAGTCGGGATCACCGGACACAATTTTGGAAGGGGGCCATCCAAGGACCATTCCACCAAAGCTTGGTAGCAATTGGCCCAGTGGTTTCTGATGAGAAGTTTAAATGTGAAATGTTGACGGACGGACGACGGAAGACGGACGACAGACGACGGACGAAAAGTGAAGACAATAGTTCACATGGCCTAAAGGCCAGGTGAGCTAAAAAAGACTTCTAGAAAACACTGTCAAAAGATTAATATTTTCATGCTTGAAGATGTAAAATACACAGAGTAGTTATAATCAGTCAAAATATGAACAATTGTAGACAGAATAAAAACTGCAGAACAGGAAATATGGTTACAGACACTACAAAAACCATGTATGTCTATATGTAAGGGTGTAATTATAATCTTGTGAATAAATGTTAATTAAAAAGAGAACTAGCAAGTAATTCTGAGTAATCTTAATATCATACCAACTTCAGACATTATAGATCATAGAAAACATGTTGCTTTTAAGAATAATAGTACTTGAATTTTCAGCTCTGCTGCAACAGAGCATTGTCCTTTATGGTGTTTTACCCGATAGTATAACTACTCTTGCATTCGGAATATCGAATGTGATTCACAATCTTTTCGTGGTCGTTCGATCTCTTTTTTAATATAATATATTTATACATGTTGTATGTAATAACATATATTTATACAGGTTGTATTGTTGATAGATATATTGGTGTGAAAAAAAAATGTAAGATTTATTGTGAAATTTAAAATAATGTTTAATTGTAAAAGGAATTATATTTTTATGTAACTTCATCAACTTGGCAGCCTGGGCCAAGGTGATAATTGTTAACAGGCAGAATAAGATAATAAATAAATTAAAAAAACAATGATTCACGAGTAACCGAACAACGCTGTAACTCACTCACAAATGTGCGTTGACATCGTTGTTTAGTTAAGAGTGATTTATACGTTAATGGTATAATGGTATGAATAGGTTACGTACTAATGCACTTCAAAATGTTCAACCACATGGCTGCCAACCGGAAATAAATTAAAAGACAAATTGCAAGATGTACACACGCAAAATTGATAACAAAATCGTACAAAAATAAATTGCAATACTCATTGCACTTGACTTTCTTTTTCCAGGCATGTGAAATTTCTTTGCTTGCTTTTTGGAGCCTTGTCATTTATTTATTTAAATAATCCGGAAATACCGGTATTGCAAAGACTGGAAAGCAAATAGATTTAGTTGATTTCAGTTCACTGTCAGGAAGACCTATGCCAATAAACAACAATTGTTTTTTTCATTCCCTAAGTTTACTGATCCATAGTGATCTTAGAAACAGTTTCTTTTTTAGAAATATTATATTGTGTATTGTAACAAAAGAAGTCAGCATTATAGCAAAAACGAAAAAACGTTTCACTTAGCTGTATGTTGTATGAAAAACAATTACCAGGGGAATCTACGAAGCTATAATTACTTATGAATTGTGCCATGTAGAGACTCTAAAGAACAAATTATATATATATATATATATATATATATATTATTCTTTTTTGTCAGGATATCTAGAGTCACAGAGTTCCACAGAAGAATGTTGAATGAAGTGATCATAAGGTAGGTTCACTTAGAGATTTTCACAGCTCCATTGTTTTACCAACACAAATGCATATACAGCTGGAAGAGCCGAAAACGTGTTAAGGCACTTTGCAATATATAGACTCTGAATTTGAATGGTGGCCAGATTGAAACCCTTTATATTAAGTAAGCAAGCCTCCTGCAGCTGAGACTTCATAAGTACCTATAGGATTATCTTTTCAATTCAGAACGTTGATAAAGAAATAGTCTGTGGTATAAGCCAAACATCTTGTGAAAATAATATAAGTCTTTTGGAAATCATGGGATGTTTGGGAACATAATAATGGGGCAGGCAGTAATTGGAATGCTTCCCTGGCATCTCAGGTCGCATCTTGACTGTAAGTTGAAGATTTTTTAATGACTGGGCTAAATTCCTAGAAATTAATACCACCTACTAAATACAATGCATTCCCTTTTATGCTTTTGCTACAATTGTACCTATGAATTGCAGCCGAATACAAAGACTGTCTCCCCCTACTGTAGAATAGAAATTTGCAAAATTCCTGATGTTTTTCGCTGGAGAGGATATTTTGTAAACAGGAAGAAAAATTACTGTTCTTCGGGAGCGTTTCATGTTGCACCTGCCTCATATTATTCAATATTTAGAATGCTAGAGTAGTTATACTGTTTGTTACTTATATTTTACACTTTTGTTTGCGATAATATGACCTGGAATATCTGTCATTGTCGTATGTTCAATGCTATTTCTGTTGGGACGTCTTTTGCACTGTGACGTCACGCAGTGAAATAAACGTTAGCAATTTTACTTTCCCTTAGAAATCGTAATACTTCAGAGGTATATCTACGTAATTAAATAATGTTAATAAAAATGTAGATATCAAATTTAGTGCGTACGAGGCGTTTCTGGAATAACCTTCATCAGGTACGCTCAATATTTCAATATTTTAAATCATCTTAAGTGCAAATGTCCTAATTAAACAAAAATGTATTAAAATTTAAATGTGTGAACAATACAACGAATTGCTAATAAACCTGATATACAAATATAAAATAAAAAATATTATAAAATAACTGGTCCCCGACTCTCTTCCGTCCTCATCGCGCCACGTGTTTAATATCATGGAATCTTGAGCAAGTTCACTGTAAGGCGTGAATTTCATTTCCTTTTATTTTGTCAGAACTTTCGTTGATCCGTTTCTGTGAAAATAGAAAACATATATAATACGCTTGTATCACCTGACCAGTATTCAGTGTTTCGGCACTGACATAGTTTATTAGATATATGTTTTTACTGATATTTACAGTTCCTACGTAATGTATTTATTAAATTATTAAAACCAATGTTCTCCTCCATCAGGCATAAGGGTAATAACAAAATTACCGAACTCCGAGCAATCTTCCAAAGGGAAAGTCAAAACTCATAAGTATATAAACAGACAAAATCAGTCAACAACCGGAAAACTATGAAGCGTGGCATTATCCATGCTTAGACGTCACGTCCTAAGTATGCACATATTTAACTTCCACAAAATGTTTATATGATACACGGAATCAAACCGAAATTTGGAACTGTCTCTACTGTAACAGTCTTTATCGTCACAACTTCATGATACAATAGAACCAAAAGCCTACTTAAGATTTAATTTTCTGTATGGTGCTTTGTAGATCACTGTTTGTCCTTTTGTACTTTTTTTTTTTACCATTACATTGTCGGTCCTTCTTCGACTTACAGCTTTCAATAACCCATGGGTTGTGTTTTTCGGGTACCCCTGGTTTCCTCTACCAATAAAACAGACCGTCGAGATATATCTGAAATATTGTTGAAGGTGGCGTTAAACACCATAAGCCTTACCCTAACCCTCAAAAATACATTATGATAATACATGAACTATGTGTATGACATACAGTCCAGTCATGATAATAATTTGTACGTTATGGAAAGTCGATTATAATAATATGCATGTGGCAGCGATAGATATCTAATTTATTGATTTCAATTACCTTTCCTATGAAGTCTAAATATACACGACGAGTACCACTAGTGGGAAAGGAGTTGCTTACCCTTCCGGAGCACCTGCGTTCACCCCCGGTTTTAGTGGGATTCGTGTTACTCAATCTTCAGTTTTGTATGTATGTGTTGTAGATCGTTGTTTGTACTTTTGTCATTTTTCTTTTGGTCATTGTGTTGTCTGTTCTTCTCCGATATACGAATCTGATTACCCCTTTGGTATCTTCAAACTCTTCTAACACGTCATAGCACATGACCACATGCCAACGTTCATTACATTACATGCAAATGCATGGTGGCAACATATAAGTGACCATAACACATAATAGGGTATTTTATGTTTATAATAACATTATCATATATATCATTATCAGTTAATTAAGATAACATGTCGTGAACCGATGAAGTTCAGGATCATGTAGCAACATATTATTTGTTTTATTAGTGCATGATCAATACGAGATTGGGGTCGTCGTGGGCACCATTGTGTGGTAATTGTGTAAACAATCTACCTGAGCAATCAGTGTCTATCAATATTTAATTTGTGACTTCGATTCCCATATGTAGGGATAAGTATTTCACGTTGTTCAACATTTACATGATAGATGCCACTACTGGAGCAGAAACTTCGCTTTGAGCATAGTTGTGGTTTGGTTTATGGTCTTTAACGCCACTTTCAACAATATTCCAGATATATCACTGCAGTCAGTTTTATTGGTGGAGGAAATGGACTACCCGGAGAAAACCACCGACCTGTCACTGGCAAACTTTATCATATACTGGTATATCGAGTACACCTCGCCTGAGTGTGTGGTAATTGGGTAAACAATCAGTGGTCATCAACATTTAATTTGTAACTTCGATTCCCATATGTAGGGATAAGTATTTCGTGTCGTTCGACATCACACGATAGGTGCCACTACTGGAGCAGACACGTCTTACCCTTCTAGGGTACTTGAGTTCACCCTCGTTTTCAGTAGGATTCGTATTGTTCGATCTTTAGTTTTTCTATAGCATTGTGTCGACCAATATTTGTCTTTTTGCCATTGCATTCGAATTACCCCTTTGGTATATTCAATTTCTTTCAACACAACTTTGTAAGTGACTTGAGGAGTGCGAAAGTGTTGTGTGCCTGTGCCATTTTCCGCGGCCATGATGTAAACCCATTACATATATAATGTGTTGGTACAAGACTTTGTATCAGGTCGAACCTGTGGTGTGAACCAGTATCACTACGAGTTGTGATGCGGTTAGTTCACGCAACAGGCAAGATCTGACATAAAGTCTTGTACCAACACACTATGTATGTAATAAGTTTATCTAACATTTCAATAAAAACGAATTTTAAACAAATAACAAGGTTCGAATTAAAATGTGCACAATGCTCTCAGTGAAACTACATTTTTTGCATCACGTCATGTTATTTTTGCGTTCATGCACCAATATCAAGTTACTGTGTTTTATCTCACATTCCAATGCTATGACGTCATGTCAAAGTATTTCAGCAGAGAACGTCTCGTGAAACGTCGCGCCATTTTTTTTATCACCACAATGTGGTGATACAACAGCTTGCATCAGACGCCTTGTATCAGACAGGCGACTTTCGTTAATTGCAAAGGAAAATGTACATAATGTTAGATAGAATTGAAATAGTGCAAAGAATCTCCATAAATACCAAAAACTTAAGTAATGTTTGTCGTTTTGGTTCTTTGAATAATATTATATTTGAGCTTTGGGCGTTCTTGTATAAATAGATAACGTTTTATATTTACAGAATTAACTTCTGTAAGCTCTTCAGATTAATGTAATGTATTTTAGCTGATTCATTCTGTTATAAATGATAAGATAAATAGGATTGTTTGATTGATTTTTTTTCTGACATGACAAATCTGTCTATTAATTACATTCTCATTATTTGTTCAACTATGTCGAGTTGACCTTACATTTTGTCTGTGTAAGCATTAAAGGAGAGCCTATCAGCTGTCACACCTTACTATTTGTGCAAACATTCATACAACATAGTCTGTAAGGCTTAATGTCGGTTAATGAGAGGATCGATTTATGGAACTCGACATAAAAGTAGGTCACGTTTTCGTACGCTTATGGAATCTAAATACACAATAACTATATATAGCATTCTTCTAATTAAGAGGAGCTTGAAGATACCAAAGGGGTAATCAGAATCCGTAACTCAAGGAAGGACATACAAAACAATGGCAAAAAGCTTGAAGAGACCAACGGGGTAATCAGAAGCCGCAAATCAGAGAAGGATATACAACACTATTGCCAAAAAAAAGGACAAAACGACAAACAACGATCTACAAAACATACACATAAAACTGAAGATCGAGTAACACAAACCCCACTAAAAAACCGGGGGTGACCGCAGGTGCTCCGGAAGAGATAGCAGTTCTTGCTGCAATCCTGTCGTCTTAGTGAAATGATGGGGTAATATAAGTGTTTATTGATTCATTAGTCTTCCCAATTAAACACAATTATTCCATTTTGCTTTATGTTCAGTTCTGCAATTGCGGATGTCAAAACACAGTACACCAAAAACACAATGGCGTCAATCTAATTAGTTTAAGGCATCAATGTGAAGGAAGTTATTGTATGTGCTATTATCTTAAATTAACAATCATTGCAACATAATCCTCGCTGCTACTGGGTCATGTGATAACACCATAGCTATATAATTTAGTGCGCATGACGCGTTTCTGGATTATCATTCACCGAGTACTTTCAAAGGCAAAATATTACATAACATTCTTTGGGAGCAAAGGGTCTAAACCGGATAGGCAAAATGCATTGCATAAAACTTTCATACTTTTGTCAGTTACATCGTAGAGATCGTGTTCGTGGAAGGGAAGGGAGATACTAAAGTGGTAATCAGAAGCCGGAAATTGACGTAGGACAGACAATACAATGACCACGGAAAAAAGGACAAAAGGACAAACAAAGATCTACAAAACACTACACAGAAAACTAAAGATAACAAATGGGTAATCAGAAGCTATAAATCGAAGGAAGACAAACAATACAATGGCCACAGGAAAAAGGACAAAAGAACAAACAAAGATCTACAAAACACTACACAGAAGACTAAATATAAGACATCACGACATCAGGAATCTACAGAGTGTCAGTAGATAAATAATACATTACGTGTATGTGTTAACTCAATTAGTGCAAGGTTTGTCTTAAAAGACCATCCGTCATTATCTTAACCATTAGACAGCCGTGTACCTGTTATTGACAACCACAGAGCGCCAGTTGATTAACTCCAAATTACCGTGTATGCGTACACCCAATTAGTGCAAGGTTTGTCTTAAAAGACCATCCGTCACTATCGAAACCACTGTTATTGACAGCCACACATATACAGTCCGACCTGCATTAAAATGTCACTTTTCGATAAAAGAAAAAGTTGCCTTATAAGACAGATGACCTCTCAAAAGAGTTTGAATTCATATGAAATTTTCGATGATAGGACAAGAAAAAGGTGACTTTTTAATACAGATGACTGTTTAATAGAGGTGACTGTTTAATAGAGGTGACTGCTTAATAGAGGTGACTACTTAATAGAGGTGACTACTTCATAGAGGTGACTGCTTAATAGAGGTGACTACTTAATAGAGGTGGATGCTTAATAGAGGTGACTGCTTAATAGAGGTGGATGCTTACTATAGGTGGCTGTTTAATAGAGGTGACTACTTAATAGAGGTGACTACTTAATAGAGGTGACTGCATGGGCAAGTTTGACTGTACTTACTAAAATTATAAACTATGATGGTGAAGTTCCTGGAGTACTTCCTTGAATGTTTATAAGAGGAACCATTAAAACCTGTCCTGATGGTGTCACATGTTTTACAACCGGAACTGGGGAATGATTAGCATCGCCATCTACTTCCGTTTTATGATGGTGGTGGTGATGTTTGTGATGATCTGCAAATACAAAATACTCGCATATTGAAATTAGCTATCCGATGGGAATACTCGTTTAAATAACTAAATAATACACAACATTTTACAAAATGATACGGAGATCTAATGGTAGGATAAAGCAGAATAGTATATGTATTGTGTACAATATACAAATATACTGTACTTACATCTGCAGCAGTAAAATTCAGGAAATAAAGGCTAACAGCTTGAATTGCTACTTAAAATAATGGGGCGATGGAATTTAGAGTTATGGTTATAGCATTTGACGTCACTTTCAACAATAGTATAGCTATATCATGGCGGTCAGTTTTATTGCAGAAGGAAATCGGAGTATCCGGAGAAAACCACCGCCCTGTCGCAAGTCACTGACACCCTTTGCATCAAGTATACCCTTTAATGAACAGAATTATGTTTGTTTGTTGTTGATGTGTTGCTCCATAGGAGATTTGTGTTTGATTCTAATGCTATCAGGTACCCAGAAAGGCCATTAGGCCATTAGCGATGAAATATCTTAAACCCAAAACAAACCTAAAGATGCCTTTGAGCCTCTCCGTGATTCCAATTCTGTAATAGACTCTATCGCTGACGCCCTACTAGATCCCACTCCATTCTCCTCCCGTTGTTCAATAAATCCTACCAATTCCGTTCCCTCTTGATCCTCATCAATATCTGGATGATCACTCGTAGTATAAACTGTAATAAAAGGAGACATCTTAATGACATTTTTTAATCCTCTTATTGAAAATAAATGGTTCCCATGACTTGTAAACGTATGTTATAGTATCTTAAGATTATTTAATTTGACAGAGCACGGCATGTCAGTCTTTGATTAGGTACTGTCTCTGTGTCTGTAAGTCTGGAAGGTTTTATAAAACCAAATGATTCTCCTTCAAATATTGATAAATGATGGGGGACATGAACAGAAATAACTTGTAGATAAAGTTAATACCTGTTACTACGTAATATAGTTACCATGGCTACAATGTATTTAAATTTGAATGGGATTTCAGCATCTGTCCAGCCTGTCATCGCTTTATAGTTAATACTGATCAATTTAACACCAATTTAATTTTTAGTTCAAGGCTATGTTATATTGTGAGTGAGTAAGTGAGGGAGAGAGGGAGGGAGGGAGGGAGGGAGACCGGGCGGGCGGGAGGGAGGGAGGGAGGGAGGGAGGGAGTGAGTGAGTGAGTGAGTGAGTGAGTGAGTGAGTGAGTGAGTGAGTGAGTGAGTGAGTGAGTGAGTGAGTGAGTGAGTGAGTGAGTGAGTGAGTGAGTGAGTGAGTGAGTGAGTGAGTGAGTGAGTGAGTGAGTGAGTGAGTGAGTGAGTGAGTGAGTGAGTGAGTGAGTGAGTGAGTGAGTGAGTGAGTGAGTGAGTGAGTGAGTGAGTGAGTGAGTGAGTGAGTGAGTGAGTGAGTGAGTGAGTGAGTGAGTGAGTGAGTGAGTGAGTGAGTGTGTGAGTGAGTGAGTGAGTGAGTGAGTGAGTGAGTGAGTGAGTGAGTGAGTGAGTGAGTGAGTGAGTGAGTGAGTGGGTGGGTGAGTGAGTGAGTGAGTGAGTGAGTGAGTGAGTGAGTGAGTGAGTGAGTGAGTGAGTGAGTGAGTGAGTGAGTGAGTGAGTGAGGGAGGGAGGGAGGGAGGGAGGGAGGGAGGGAGGGAGGGAGGGAGGGAGGGAGGGAGGGAGGGAGGGAGGGAGGGAGGGAGGGAGGGAGGGAGGGAGGGAGGGAGGGAGGGAGGGAGTGAGTGAGTGAGTGAGTGAGTGAGTGAGTGAGTGAGTGAGTGAGTGAGTGAGTGAGTGAGTGAGTGAGTGAGTGAGTGAGTGAGTGAGTGAGTGAGTGAGTGAGTGAGTGAGTGAGTGAGTGAGTGAGTGAGTGAGTGAGTGAGTGAGTGAGTGCTGTCTCACGCCAACACTGCAATTTTTCAGCTATATCATGGCGAGACCAAGTTAAGTTTCAATCAAATGATGATGAAGTCCGCTTTGTATTAGACCAACACGCTTAATTGGATTTGTATAGTACTAGTTCACTAAAACAACAGTCCGCGGATAGACATGTCGCCTCACTTGGACATAGCATCCTGATTCCGAGTTAACAAACCTTTGATCTTTCTCCTTAACGCTGCATGATTAGCGAAGAAGTAACAAATACAAATTTCATAGTCTTTGGTTTGACCCGACCGGGGCTCGAACCCACGATTTACCGCAACCGAGGCGAGCACGCTAACCATTACACCGCCTATGCTGTCCATTTTGAAGACAAATTAGTGTAATAAACAACGTTAAGTTCTACTTAAACTGAGGAAAGGAAACCCACGTATCAAGAGGAGGATTGGATCAAGCTAAGCCGTTTAATCCCGCATCTTGTTTGTGTCTGTCTATTTCAAGGAGCTAGATTTCCACCATCATATGTCGTGGTCTTTTTATGTCCAATGATTTGAGGTGAGATGTGCTTTGTTGATTTTGGTGGAATTGTTGACAATCACAGTTTAAAGTTTTCGTTTAACAATTTCATTTTCAATTCAGTCAGATTGTCAATATAAAAAAGTGAGCTCCTCATTGTTCATGAATTTCCCACCGTTAATGATATAGCTGACAAATTGCTCATTTGGCATTAAACAACAATCACTCACTCAATCAGTTTGACTGGAGATGTTAATAGCAATTATATTCATTTGAGAATGCGATATTTTTGGGGATTTATTTTTCTTTTCTTTTTTTTATTTTGTCCTTTTTGTGAAATAAACTAAGATATTTGTAAGAAAAAAGTGACATTGGAGCACAATAGGAACTTTAACTAGAACTATTACTAAGTTTTACTCACTTAATGGATTAACTTTTTACTCACCAAATTCAGCGACATTATACCTTTAAACATATAGACCAATGGAACTCATATATTCTATTCTCTAAAATTTTTGTATAGGAAAACATATCTAGAAGTAGCTAGAACTAGAACTATTACTAAATTTTACTCACCTGTTTTATTGCCGGCCTTTTTCCGCTTAATCCAGACTAATTTCCCAGAATGCACTCCTGATCGTTTTTGACAACAACAACAGTACAACAGTAGACAACATGATATAGTCACTATACAGCCAATAACAATACTTAAGGCAGTTCTGAAATAAAACAATAATTAGTATCTAATTAATTAGAGGTCATTTACCAGAACATATGGTCTCTACCGGAATTTGTTCGGAGTGTCCGGTTTTTACTTGTGTTTTGTGTTTTCTTTGCGTTTCTTATTTTTATTTCTTTCCCTTTTTTCTTTGGTAATTTTCTTTTTTCTAGTTCCTACGTTTCATGGAAAATGTGTTCATAATATTCGTCCTACCTCGGGCATAGGTAACCTTAATATATATACAGGTGAGGCCTTTTTAGAGTTCTTGCTCCCTTTTTCCTTTTTTTCGTTTTTTTTTTGGCTACATTATTTTATTTTACACATACATATACCAAGGGCTTCTCCTTATTAAGTTGAAGTCATCACTTCGAAAGTTGATACGGTCGCCACCATAACTTGGTTGACCGCTATGGAATATCTGTGTCTCAAATTACCACGGATATGTTCCACTTGTCGTAAAGACTTCCCGGTCCTTTCCCCATTCATGACGTATCACCAGGTTTGTAACTAGATTAACACGACGGGTGTCACTAGTGGAGCAGGAACTGCCTATCATTCCGGAACACCTGAGTTCATCCCAGATTTTTAGTGGGGTTCGTGTTACTCAATCTTTAGTTTTATATGCATGTTTTGTAGATCATTGTTTTCCTTTAGTATTTTTTCTTTTGGTCATTGTGTTCTTCTTCGGTATACGGATTCTGATTACCTCCCTTTGGTATCTTCAAACTCTTTGTATTCCATGTTTTATTAAATACGGGTGAAATAAAATTAGACATTTCAAAATTTGTAATTGCTTGGCTTTCCGATCTTTCATTTTGAGGAAGGGTGGCTCAATGAGTTAAGTCGTTGGATCTAACAACTCATACAAGCCTATCACCAATACGGCGTGGGTTCGCGCCCGGCTTTGTAAATTATAAAAAAGCGTGCACTCGACTAGCAGCCGCAATTGATAAAGTTTATCAGTTGCTTGCCCATGGTCGGTGGTTCTCTCGGGGTATTCCGGCTTCCTCCGTCACTAAAACTGGTCGCCATGACGTACCTGGAGAGAATCACCGACCATGGGCAAGTAACTGGTAAAATTTATCAATTGCCGCTGCGAGTCGAGTGTACCCTTTTTGTAAGTTACAAAGCCGGGCAAGAACCCATGCCAATTTAAAAAGTCGACGTCTACCTGTAACTTTACTATGATCAATTACCAGGAGATCCGCTGCGCACTAAGTCATAGTTTGTGATTGATTTTAATTAATGCCAAACGCGATAATTTATTATTTCTCCTATCTCTTTTTATTTTTCAAATGGGTTTTCTTTGGTTTTTCCAGTTTTCATAGTTTAGATAAATTACTATATTATATCAATTTAAAGTCTTCAGAAGTTGTCATTGATTAC
This sequence comes from Bathymodiolus brooksi, assembly GCA_963680875.1. NCBI lineage: Eukaryota > Metazoa > Mollusca > Bivalvia > Mytilida > Modiolidae > Bathymodiolus > Bathymodiolus brooksi. Next base: position 53,065,328 of record OY804589.1, on the reverse strand, counting down.
ATTAAGGTACTTAGATATATACTGTAGAACATACAAAAGATACGCTTTCTTAAAGACGGAGGTTATTCGTCATAAATTATACACTGTCACATTGGCATAACACTAGTTTCAAGATCCATGGCAACCATAGCCGATGTTGGCTATCCTTTGATGTTGGCTATCCTTTGTTGGCTATCCTTTGATGTTGGCTATCCTTTGTTGGCCATCCTTTGTTGGCCATCCTTTGATGTTGGCTATCCTTTGATGTTGGCTATCCTTTGTTGGCTATCCTTTGATGTTGGCTATCCTTTGTTGGCCATCCTTTGATGTTGGCTATCCTTTGATGTTGGCTATCCTTTGATGGCTATCCTTTGATGTTGGCTATCCTTTGTTGGCCATCCTTTGATGTTGGTTATCCTTTGATTTTGGCTATCCTTTGATGTTGGCTATCCTTTGTTGGCCATCCTTTGATGTTGGTTATCCTTTGATGTTGGCTATCCTTTGATTTTCTTGATCCCAACGACTTTTAAGAAGAGTTTGAAGATACCAAAAGGGGTAATCAGAATCCGTAAATTGAAGACGGACAGACAATACAATCACCAAAAGAAAAAGTAAAAAGGACAAACAACGTTATTTTTACATGTTATTATACCTTACATTATATATTATATTTTAAATAAAAGTGATGTTTTAACAAAATTGGTACCCCAGGGAAACATCACTGTTGTTCACCTGTCGACAAATGTTATGTTCCATGTTCGTCCTGAAATGTATCTGTTTTTGCATTCTGGAATTACAATCTTGACCGGAAGTTAAAAACACAAATATGAAGTTTATGAAAACACAAGATAAAAACACACAAATAAGTGTTTATTGCATCCAACATTATTGTAAATAGAGTTTCGGTATAATAAAACAATTATTGTCTGCACTTGCGGTGAACATCATAATTGTTCACCCTCGGGTGAACAATTATGATGTTCACCTTAAGTGCAGGCAATTATTGTATATTGTTCACGGCAACAATTACACCTGCTACAACTGATAAAGCAAAGTTGAAATGACATCAAAGTTAGGATTGAGCAATCGATATTTGCTAATTAACTTTTAGATTTAAATGTTATAGGAAATATCAATTATTAAACTTAATATTTTGAACATAAATGCATTTAGTCTTTATTTATTTTGTCATCTAGTTTGAAACTATAGACACTTGAAAATAACAATAAGGATGGTCTCTGACTTAATTTTTCCATAATATTGCTCTTAATGGATCTTGAATTAATATGACTTTACTAACGTAACTCAATAAATACCTAATAGAAGTACATCACATTGTTATCTCGTTTCATTTTGATTTGATTTTGATTGTTGGTGTTTTAGTGCCACTTTCAGCAATATTTCAGCTATATCATGGCGACCAGTTTTAGTGGTGGAAGAAGCCGGAGTACCCGGAGAGAACCACCGACCATGGGGAAGCAACTGGTAAACTTTATCACTTACGGCTGCGAGTTGAGTGCACCTTTTTTGTAATTTACAAAGATGGATGCGAACCCACGCCGTATTAGTTATAGCTTGCATGAGTTGTTAGGTAATCTAACTACCTAACTCATTAAGCCACCCAGGCCCTACAACTACCTAACTCATTGAGCCACCTGGACCCTACAACTACATAACTGATTGAGCCACCCGGGACCTACAACTATCTAACTCATTGATCCACTCGGGCCCTACAACTACCTAACTCATTGGGCCACCCGGGCCCTACAACTACCTAACACATTGAGCCACCCGGGCCCTACAACTACCCTAACACATTGAGCCACCCTGGCCCTACAACTACCTAACTCATTGAAGTCATTCATCATTGTAATAAATAAATCATGCCGATGAATGCAAAAATATGTAGTGGTCTTGTTTTTGTTCTGGAGTTTGAAAAGAGATATACATTGTATATATGGGTTTTAGTTTTGTTGATATTAGTGGAATTGCTTACTATCACTACTTAAGAAGAGTTTGAAGATACCAAAGAAGCAATCAGAATTCGTAAATCGAATGACAGACAACACAATGGTCAAAATAAAGAGGATAAAGGAACAAACAACGATCTACAAAACATTACACGTAAAACAAAAGATGGAGTAACATGATCCCCACTAAAAACTGGGGTGAACTCATGTGCTTCTGAATGGTAGTCAGTTCTTACGTCACTAGTGGCACATGTTGTATTACTATAGTTACCCGGAGATAACAATTATTTTCATAAAATTTTCAAATCAACCATCCTCATCATCAGCAGCTGCTTTTTGACACACATGGAGCGAGGCATTCGCAATGCATGAGGTACTAATAGATAAATGCCACGTTGAGGACAGTTTACACATATGCCCACACCAAATGAATGAATTGCTGATCAATAAGTGAAGCACAAAGTTGAAAGTGTGCAACTTTCAGTATCTGCTGATGATAATGATGCCAAAGACTATGTGCAATACAAAGGCTGAAAGAATAGCAACTCCAGACAATTTATTGAATAATTATCATCTAATTCGTTTCTTCCGTGGATAAACAATTGATGGTTTTATGGGCGATAAAGGGGTTTGTTGGTAATACACATGATGGCCAGACCCGCGACATGCGGTTTTATTGGCATGTCTCATTTATACATTTAATTTGTTCCACACAACTAGCGGAAGATCCTTTTCGGAGAGGTTCTATCACGGGTTGGCACATTATGTCATATTTCTATATACACATGGTACCCTCGGGGATTATAGATTCTGATTCGACTTTTATGAAGAGTTTGAAGATACCAAAGGGGTAATCAGATTCCGTAAATCGAAGAAGGACAGACAACACAATGGCCAAAAAAAAGCACAAAAGAACAAACAACGATCTACAAAAAATACACATAAAACTACAGATCGAGTAACACAAACCCCACCAAAAACCGGGGGTGAACTCAGGTGCTCTGGAAGGAATCATCAATTCAAATATTGTATTGAAAAATGTGCAAGTAGAAATTTACATACATTATTCAAATGGAGTGCATATTAAGCACAGTCGAGGACGCTGTGGTCGTGATCGTGTGGTAGCTGGATTTACAACTACCTATGCAATCAGTATATATTACCAATAACGTTGTGAGTTCGAATCCCGCTTATGGTAAGGTGTACTTGATACAACATTATGTGATAAAGTGTGTCAGTGACTTGCTGTAGATCGGTGGTTTTCTCCGGGTATTCCGGTTTCTCCATCAATATAAACTATGAAATGTTTCCCCGCAATTATCAAAGGACATCATATTTTTTAACATTCATCCTTGTATTGACACAGCCATGACGTTACATTACTCGATCAAATGACAGTAAAGTAGAAATATTAAATTTGATTAGCGTTGAACAAACAAAATCAAACGATACTTATTAACGCATAAAGAGAGATATATGAAAAATGGTGTTGCTATATTAAGATCTAAGTCAATATTAGATTTCTACGGGTTGCCAAACCATACTAAGTAATGAAAATAATGTCAGTATTTAAAACGTTACGTTCTAATATTCTATATTTATGTGTAAAATTAATAAAGAGAAATATTACCCGTCTAAACATATTATTTTACTCTCAGAGTCGATTATTACTTTAGGTTTTCAAGGCTTCAGGCTAAAAATTTAAAACCATAATTGTCTTGCTTCGGGATTTAATTAAAGATTTAGCCATCCTCTAAAACATGTACTATAAATATACCGTTAGATTCTTTTCAATATATGAATGACAATTTCTACAACATGTTTTATGCGGATCAAAAATAATTTATTTTGTTATTTTGGGCTTTTTCCTGATGTAATGTATTTACTAAATTAAGAAAATAGCATCTTCATTATAAGATCAGGAAAAACCAAGTAATTGGAATTAGACGCCTGTCTGCAACACAGCCAAACATAAACCTATTTTTCATATTTGCAATTTCATTAAAATAATGTTTATGTTGGATCTTTCATCTTATTTTGTTTTATCCTGCAATTAATTAGTAAAGGTACAGCATGTACTAAGAAAGGTTATGGATGTTACTGAACGCGAGGGAATATCCAACATTACACTAAGCAATAAATTAAAGTAAAGGAACAGCGCGTAGTAAGAACGGTTATGGATGTAAATGAACACGAGGGACTATCCAACATTACACTTAGCAATAAATTAAAGTAAAGGAACAGCGTGTAGTAAGAAAGGTTATGGATGTAAACGAACACGAGGGACTATCCAACATTCCACTTAGCAATACATTAAAGTAAAGGAACAGCGCGTAGTAAGAAAGGTTATGGATGTAAATGAACACGAGGGACTATCCAACATTACACTTAGCAACAAATTAAAGTAAAGGTACAGCGTGTAGTAAGAAAGGTTATGGATGTAAATGAACATGAGATACTATCTAACATTACACTTAGCAATAAATTAAAGCAAAGGAACAGCGCGTAGTAAGAAAGGTTATGGATGTAAATGAACATGATAGACTATCCAACATTACACTTAGCAATAAATTAAGGTAAAGGAACAGCATGTAGTAAGAGAGGATATGGATGTAAATGAACATGATAGACTATCCAACATTACATTTAGCAATAAATTATGGTACAGGAACAGCATGTAGTAAGAAAGGATATGGATGTAAATAAACATGAGATACTATCCAACATTACACTTAGTAACAAATTAAAGTAAAGGAACAGCGCTTAGTAAGAAAGGTTATGGATGTAAATAAACTTGAGAGACTATCCAACATTACACTTAGCAACAAATTAAAGTAAAGGAACAGCGTGTAGTAAGAAAGGTTATGGATGTAAATGAACATGAGAGACTATCCAACATTGCTCTTAGTAACAAATTAGGGTAAAGGAACAACGCGTAGTAAGAAAGGTTATGGATGTAAATGAACATGAGAGACTGTCCATTGTTACACATAGCAACAAATTAGAGTAAAGGAACAGCGTGTAGTAAGAAAGGATATGGATGTAAATAAACATGAGAGACTGTCCATCATTACACTTAGTAACAAATTAGAGTAAAGGAACAGCATGTAGTAAGAAATGTTATGGATGTAAATGAACATGAGAGATTATACAACATTACACTTAGTAACACATTAAAGTAAAGGAACAGTGTGTAGTAAGAAAGGATATGTATGTAAATGAACATGAAAGACTATCCAACATTACACTTAGTCACAAATTAAAATAAAGGAACAGCATGTAGTAAGAAAGGATATGGATGTAAATGAACATGAGAGACTGTCCATCATTACACTTAGACACAAATTAAAGTAAAGGAACAGTATGTAGCAAGAAAGGATATGGATATAAATGAACATGAGAGACTGTCCAACATTACACTTAGTCACAAATTAAAGTAAAGGAACAGCATGTAGTAAGAAAGGATATGGATGTAAATGAACATGAGACAATGTCCAACATTACACTTAGACACAAATTAAAGTAAAGGAACAGCATGTAGCAAGAAAGGATATGGATGTAAATGAACATGAGAGACTGTCCAACATTACACTTAGTTACAAATTAAGGTAAAGGAACAACGTGTAGTCAGAAAGGATATGGATGTAAATGAACATGAGAGACTGTCCATCGTTACACATAGCAACAAATTAGAGTAAAGCAACAGCGTGTAGTAAGAAAGGTTATGGATGTAAATGAACACGAGAGACTGTCCATCATTACACTTAACAACAAATTAAAGTAAAGAAACAACGTGTAGTAGGAAAGGATATGGATGTAAATAAACATGAGAGACTGTCCATCATTACACTTAGTAACAAATTAGAGTAAAGGAACAGCATGTAGTAAGAAATGTTATGGATGTAAATGAACATGAGAGACTATACAACATTGCACCTAGACACAAATTAAAGTAAATGAACAACTTGTAGTAAGAAAGGATATGGATGTAAGTGAACATGAGAGACTATCCAACATTACACTTAGTCACAAATTAAAGTAAAGGAACAACTTGTATTAAGAAAGGATATGCATGTAAATGAACATGAGAGACTATCCAACATCACACATAGACACAAATTAAAGTAAAGGAACAGCATGTAGTAAGAAAGGATATGGATGTAAATGAACATGAGAGACTGTCCAACATTACACTTAGTCACAAATTAAAGTAAAGGAACAGCATGTAGCAAGAAAGGATATGGATGTAAATGAACATGAGAGACTGTCCAACATTACACTTAGTTACAAATTAAAGTAAAGGAACAACGTGTAGTAAGAAAGGATATGGATGTAAATGAACATGAGAGACTGTCCATCATTACACGTAGAAACAAATTAAAGTAAAGGAACAGCGTGTAGTAAGAAAGGATATGGATGTAAATGAACATGAGAGACTATCCAACATTACACTTAGTAACAAATTAAAGTAAAGGAACAACATGTAGTAAGAAAGGATATGGATGTAAGTGAACATGAGAGACTATCCAACATTACACTTAGTAACAAATTAAAGTAAAGGAACAGCATGTAGTAAGAAAGGATATGGATGTAAATGAACATGAGAGACTATCCAACATTACACTTAGTAACAAATTAGAGTAAAGGAACAGCATGTAGCAAGAAAGGATATGGATGTAAATGAACATGAGAGACTATCCAACATCACACATAGAGGCAAATTAAAGTAAAGGAACAACTTGTAGTAAATAAGGATATGGATGTAAATGAACATGAGAGACTGTCCAACATTGCTCTTAGTAACAAATTAAAGTAATGGAACAGTTTGTAGTAAGAAAGGATATGGATGTAAATGAACATGAGAGATTGTCCAACATTACACTTAGTAACAAGTTAAAGTAATGGAACAGTTTGTAGTAAGAAAGGATATGGATGTAAATGAACATGAGAGACTGTCCAACATTACACTTAGTAACAAATAAAAGTAAAGGAACAGCATGTAGTAGGAAAGGATATTGATGTAAGTGAACATGAGAGACTATCCAACATTACACTTAGTAGCAAATTAAAGTAAAGGAACAGCGTGTAGTAAGAAAGGATATGTATGTAAATTAACATGAGAGACTATCCAACATCACACATAGACACAAATTAAAGTAAAGGAATAGCATGTAGTAAGAAAGGATATGGATGTAAGTGAACATGAGAGACTATCCAACATCACACATAGACACAAATTAAAGTAAAGGAACAGCGTGTAGTAAGAAAGGATATGGATGTAAATGAACATGAGAGACTATCCAACATTACACTTAGTAACAAATTAAAGTAAAGGAACAGCGTGTAGTAAGAAAGGATATGGATGTAAATGAACATGAGAGACTATCCAACATTACACTTAGTAACACATTAAAGTAAAGGAACAGCGTGTAGTAAGAAAGGATATGTATGTAAATGAACATGAGGGACTATCCAACATCACACATAGACACAAATTAAAGTAAAGGAACAGCATGTAGTAAGAAAGGATATGGATGTAAATGAACATGAGAGACTATCCAACATCACACATAGACACAAATTAAAGTAAAGGAACAGCGTGTAGTAAGAAAGGATATTGATGTAAATAACGATGAAAGACTATGCAATATCACACATAGACACAAATTAAAGTAACAGAACATGCTGTTCTACATTTCACAGTAGGGTCTTCAACAATAAGCATAACTCATACCCTAAAATGAGCGTGAAACAGACCCTAACCTGCAGTTAAGTAGTACTCCTTACTTCTGCTGATAAATGCTACATCCGGGGATTTTTGTCGTTTTAAAGTTATTTGGTGTATATAAATCAATTTACCAAATGTTTTCAACATTAAATATCGTCATCATTGTGCCCGACATCTCATTTAAGAAGTTATTTACAAAAGACAGACAAAAAACAACTACATGGCTACCATTGGATAATTAAAATGTACATGTTAAACGTCGTTTAGATTTTTGGAGACATCATCGATAAGTTCTATCAATTGGGTTTCTTAATTTATGACACCCAAAAGATCGTATAGGATGGTATATGTATCCGCAGGTATCATGATATTACAATGTGGTCTGGTAGTTTATAACACAATACAGGTCAGAGAAATCGGTCTGTTATTTTCAACATTGTAATTTGGGCCTATTTTTTCATATTGGCACAACATGTGCTATTTTCCAACCGTTCGGTATATATATCCAGTATTCAGTGATTTAAAAAAAATATATACTTAAATTCTGATAGAATCTCAGTGCATGCAATCTGACTGGGAAGGTTTATTATTATAAATCTAAGGTATTACTTTTTTTTCTACGAGTTTCTACTACTTATGAAAGACCTGTATCCTCTAGAATAGTTATGACATTAATTGTGTATTGATTAGTGGTTGGTATTGGACTTAAGTAGTTTATGTTTCCATTCCCAACCAGTGATATTAATCTTTCCGCCTGTAAGGATGGTTGTGTTTTTCATAGGTGAGACACGTCTCGCTATCGAGTCATGTTAATCTAGATGTTGGTCGTTTGACGCTTTAGTTTTATAAAATATAGTTTGAAGTGTGCTGACTAATTCGATGAGCTGTATTAGAAAATGAAAGTTGAAGGAGTATGATAATTAAACATTCTATCACGCACAATACGTCTATGTCTGTATAAAATAAGAGTATACACAATAAACACGGGGAAGTAAATTACACTGCACGAAAATTAAACTTTGATTATCACTTAGTAAGAAATGATACGGATGTAAAAGAAGTGGAGACTCTCCAACATTTCACTTAGACACACATTAAAGTAAAAGAACTGGTGACTCTCCAACATTTCACTTAGACACACATTAAAGTAAAAGAACAACGCTTTAATTGCAGTTCTAAATTTCAGTCACAGTAGAAACTTCACTGATAAAATAACAGGTTCTCTACACATATTCAAGGATTAATAGGTTCGTCTTTGATTGACCGCTTAACTCCGATTTTTTTTAAGTTTTCATTGTTTTAAGACTATCTATCCAGTTTGATTTAAATGCCCATAGTTTCTTACCTTTTAAACATACATAATTCTAAATTGTATATGAGGGGCCCGGGTGACTCAATGAGTTAGGTAGTTGGATTATCTCACAACTCGTACAAGCCTATCACCAATACGCTGTGGGTTCGCGCGCGCTTTGTAAATTACTTTAAAAAAAAGGTGCACTCGACTCGCAGCCGCAAGTGATAAAGCTTACCAGTTGCTTGCCCATGGTCGGTGGTTCTCTCCAGGTACTCCGGCTTCCTCCACCACTAAAACTGGTCGCCATGATATAGCTGAAATATTGCTGAATATGGCGTTAAACACAAAAAAAATCAAAAAAGAGGTACCTATTCCTGAACGTAATTGAAAGAACGTGACACGATATGAATTGTTGTTAGATGTGAGTGGATGCATACTACATTACCGAAGATCCAACAATCAACTAATTTCTACCAGAATAAAATGTTAAGCAAAAATTCCCAGGGCCGTATCTACAGAATCATAGCCCCCCCCAGTAAAGCAGTGCAAAGGAGCCCTACCTACATAACCACTCACAAATGTAAATGGTCGATAAAGCTAAACTTATATCTATTGTATTGGTACTTCCACCAAAATCAGTGCTTAAACATTAAAAAACATGGCGTACACGACATACACAGATTATCATGGGGTCCCTATGCTCGTGGGGCCCCCGGGCAACTGCCCAGCATGCCCATGTGTTTAGACGGCACTGAATACTACATTACTGAAGATCCAACAATCAAACAATGTGTACCAAACTAAAATGATAAACAAAAAGTACCATGCTGTCGGAATAGAGGGTTGCTGCTAACAAAGCTACTGAACCAAGGGTTCCTCTTGGTAAAGTTGAAGTCATCACTTCGAAAGTTTTACGATCACCACCATGACTTGGTTAACAGTTATGGAATATCTGTGTCACAAATGAACACGGATATGTTCCACTTGTCGTAAACACTTCCCGGTCTAGATTAACACGCCGGATGCCACTAGTGGAGCAGGAACTGATTATCCTTCCGGAGCACCTGAGGTCACCCCCGATTTTTAGTGGGGTTCGTGTTACTCGATCTTTAGTTTTATGAGTAAGCTTTGTAGATCGTTGTTTGTCCTTTTGTACTTTTTCTTTTGGCCATTGTGTTGTCTGTTCTTCTTCGATTTACGGATTCTGATTACCTCTTTGGTATCTTCAAACTCTTCCTCCCAACTCTATTTGCAAAATCGTAGAAACAGAGGATCAATTGATACGCCTAGCATACATACACATGACCGCTCACTTCTCTGGCTTGATACAAGCATATCGTATTGCGGGGTTAAACTAGATTATGGACCCAAATCTCCCATCTAAATGAAATGATTGTTCTTAATGATAACCAAACCGCTCACTTTCCTCTCTTGGTGCAGCCACTTCATTACAAAGTGGCGGGGTTTAGCTAGTTTTATTAGGATTACTTACATTATATCAATAGTAGCATTATTTCCTTTTTCTGGAACTTTTGGTGCACAGCAATACTGTCTAGATGTAGCGCCACAACAAGATGTCCAATCGAGTGGTTCGCCTGGCTGGGGACAGTAAAATGTTCCATTTGTAGCTGTCCATGATTCATTATAACATTGTGTACCACCTGTAAAATGTATCAAACGTAGGCATTGTTTGTTCTTCGTCTTTTGTGTTCTTGTATGATATGTAGCCGAACGTAAATGAAACACTTTATTACACACAGTTGTATCAAGTACACCTGTTCACGGCGGAAATCAAACTCTCAAACTGTATCACGCACAATTGTATTATTGCAGCGTGTCATGGGCGAGAATCGAACTCACATACTTCAATATTGCTATGTGCACAAAATGCATAGGAATGGCATGAAAAATTCTACGCAGTTGCGAATTTAGAGAGGATGTACTGTGGGTGACACCCTTAACAAATAGCAAATAATATGCTATACATTATTTAATTTCAAGGTCAGAATACAACTGTTGGCTGTAATTTTTCCGAACATCTTAATTTTCTGGGGGTCTCCCCTTGAACTCCCTATCAGACCTCTGCCCTGCACCCACAGAGTACTTTAATAGTAATCAAACCCCTTGCCTAGACCCCCCCACCCACTAACGCCAAAACCTGGATTCACGTCTACTACTAACAATAAGATCGCGACCACGTCGGCAGGCTATATCTTGAGAACAAAAATCAAACACTGTCCGAACAGTTCCAAAATCAAATATCAAAATTGCAAAAAGAGGCACAATCGATACCTCTAACGCACAAATAAATGATCGCTCACTTTCCTGGGTGGTACAGGCATTTCAATAAAAAGTGGCGGGTTAATGAAGCAACAGTGTCGTAGCATTAAATGTTGTAATGTTTATAAAATGAATACCTACATATTTTCTATGAAGCTATATAGAACCAAAGTCCCTCAGAAGCTATCGTCGGTAACCCACAACTGATCACGCTTCGATAACACTCCACTGATCACCCGTGGGTCAACTGGCAGAGAAACCCTCGTAGTCATGCAATCGTTTTAGAACACTTTGATAAGTTCTAACGATTGTCTTTATAGCTAATAAAATGCATCTAAATTAAGAAAGGAATTATTTTCAAATTATGAGGGTGTCTATTTTTCTGTATACCATTTTCACCTCAAATCAGGAGATTAACAATATTAATGATGACTATTCAATCTTGTTTTCAACATCGACCAGATGGCCCAAGGGTGGTGACTAGAGAGTAATCGAATGCTCAGAAGCTGAAATCCCCAAATATCGTCTGACTAATATAAAAAATTAAAAATACGTACCTGTCGTTACATTGATGTCTGTTTTGATATTTGTTGACCGTATATTTCTAATTTTAAGTACTTTCCAAATCAAATGGTCGTTGTCACTAATCATAGAAAGTGACCCATCGTTAGATATACCTAAAACATCTGAAAAAGAAAAGAAAATTTGATAAAATTTATTGAAATTAGTTGTATCTGGATGGATTAAATGTAACTGACAGGTTGTGATTAAAAAACTTAAATTACAGTAATACGTGCCATAATGGCCTATAATTATATATCTTTATTCTCATTAAACCATATACAATGTACATAGGTATAGAGAAGACATGTATGTACAATATTCGTAGCAAGAAACACATGCCATAGTTTGTAAAAAAAATGGAATCGTTGCAGATCAGAAAGATAACATGTGATCTCTGTTTTGCTTGTTTGTTTTTTGCGCTGTTTCGTTTAATTTTTTGTATGTGTTGTTGTGTTGTTATTTCAAATTGTATAATTCCGAGACATGTATAGTAAATGACATGAAAGATATATAATGGTAATAATTTGATCCTGCATTTTTCAACGATCTTTTTAAATGGACAAAATGTACACATCTTTCATGTCGAAACACCAAAAAAATATGTTTATAGCTTCGCGTGAAAAAACTTTATTCGGAGCAAATAACATAGCATCCCGTCGTACTCAAAGTCCCTGAATTCAAAATCCACATTGTTGTGGAGAAGGAATACAATACACACATTCCCCTAAGGTATCGATCATTTATTTTTTAGGCGATTAGCCATCTCCCCCCCCCCCCCAGCCATTTTTTCACTTGAGACAAAAATCAATAAATTCATAAAGGCTCGTTTTTCTATATGCATTGAAGATAGGAAAGTATATACTGAGGAGTAACAACCTGATAAGACAATAATAATCTAAATTTAAGTTTTCACTCGGAACACAGAAGTCAGTTAACTTATAAACGAAAAATAAAATAGCGTACATACGGGTACAGAGGTCTACAAGAGAACCAACAGCGCTGTTTACAGTAGCCCGAATAACCCAGTCGTTATATTCCCTACGGTCGCTACGAGTCGATTGTCGATAGAAGACGCAGTAATCATTCGAGTTATGTATACAGTTATAATTATAATAGCAATAAACCAAAGTCTTGCGAGATTTAGTTTCTCCAATCAAAGTAGAGAAACGATCACGGCCATTTTCTTATAACTTAATTACGCAGATATACACTTCAACAGTATAGAACAGATTACCTTTATATTATATTGGAATAATTTCCTTCCATTCACAATCTGGCAATCACCTGGGGATTGACAATAACAAAAGTCAAATAATAAATATTTGCCGCAGCCATCAACTAACGACTATATGATGACGTCATAACAACGATTTGAGGCATTTTGATGGTATTTTAGAAGGGTAGCATGGTAGCTCATACACTCAAGGTAAACAAAAAGCGACCTTTCACAAAAGAGTCAATTGCATAAAATTTAACACAAAACATTATAGCGATCTCTCATTTTTTTTTTTTTAAAGTAACTTGCTACATGAAAGTGAAGCTGTTTTGGAGCTATAGTGATGCACAAAATCTAATCTCACCATAAATGACGAAATTAAGGACAACGCCCTTTTTGACACCAAGTAAACGGGAAAAAAACTACTATCCCCCAAAATCAATCCTAACCTTTATTCTGTGACAACGGTTATTGTGTTAAAAACTTCAGAAGAATCGGTCAACTAGAAAGAAAAAGTTATTGAACCGAAGCCAATGTGTCTACAGATAGAGGGTTATGGTGTTCAGTGCCACTTTCAATAGTGTTTCAGTTATATCGTAACGGTATGTTTTATTAGTGGAGAAAACCAGGAAAAAAACCACCGACCTGTAACAAGTCACTGACAAACTTTATCGCATAATGTTGTATCAAGTACACAATTCCATGAGCGTGATTCGAACTCACAACTTTAGTGGTGATAGGCACTGATTTCTCAAGAGTTACGAACCGCTTCAAGAAAGGAGGCGGACCGTAACCCTTGCCTAACGAGTAGCCAAGATGATTTCCTTTACTCTAATAGTTTTTTCTTTACTTCATTGCCTCTTTTGTCTAGATTTGTAAAACAATGGAAGCCACGCTGTGACATTCCTTTCCTGTTTGTCTAGATATTTGTTTATTTAAGCGACTTGCTATATTTAACCAGTAAAGAGCAACGATTTATAAACCTATGGAAGCCATGTTGTGTCATTCCTTGCCTGTTTGTCTAGATATGTATTTTTCTAAACGACTTACTATTCTTATCCAGTAAACAACAGCGATTTATAAAACCATGGAAGCCACGCTGTGTCATTGTCTAATCAATGTCTAAATGTGTTCGGAAATATACTTAAATTACCTTGTCTATAATTAATACACCAGTAATGTATAGATGGTTATTTTGCCTGCAATTATTTCACCATATATGAAGATAATTTCACAACAAAATTGGTGTGTAAAATAGGAAACACAATTAGCAACACAAATATAGCTTAAAGAAAATCGGAATTTGAGCAGTAAATAGCTGTAGTAGACGATATAACCAGGCAAAACAACAGGAAAAACCCTACAAAATAAATAGTTGACGATATTTTCAATGTAAACAACATGAGCAAATCATCAACATTTAATAGTTTACGATCAAATTAATGAAAACAACAAAGGCACAATTTCTGAACAGTAAATATTTGACGATATATATACAATATGCATAGCCACACTTTTCTACATGTTACTCAGCTCATATAAATACGTGTTATTATTACCGACAATATACGTGTATTGTGTTTATTCTGCAATGTCAAAATGTCCAAAACAATAGTCGAATTGTACTAAAAATAGCAGACATAAGCTTCGTTTCAATCTTTTTGTTTTCAATGATGTCTTCTGCCACGTCCGCGCTGAATTGTTGTCGTTTCATTTATAGACTTAGACAAATGAAACAAAGCTTTAGTCTTATACCTTTAATATATAGCAAATGTAATTCTTACAGGATAACAACAAGAACAACCATTCTTACAAATTATAGACAGTAACGTGGACAATGTAACCAAGTGTAAAAACGTAATACAATCATCCTACATGTATGTGAAGTAACAATTTCTAATATGACGGCCTATGTATCGTCAACCAGTATATGTCGGTATATATCTACCTTTAGCATCTGCGCACTCAAATTATCGATTGGAAACAAAAAATCATAATTTAAAAAGTTTCTGTAATGAATAAAAGCCTACAAGGCCGTTTCCGTGAGGTCATACACAACAACTACACATTATATTACTTTGTTTACATGTATACACAAATATGCGATGAAAACGCACTCATCTGGGGTTTTCCCCGACGGATGTTCTTGCCACCTCCCACGTGAAATTTTGACGACGTAAACAACCAATATTCGTATTCATATGTGAAGGGGGCTAAACGGAACAGCCGTTGTGTGGCGAATTCTAAGGTCGTCTAGAGTCATAAAAATTACAGTATTTGTCATATTAGAAAAGAAATAATTCATGGCAGCCGTAGATTCGTGTACATTTAACCATGGGTTGGGCATTTATATTCGTATTTTATCCCTCGCTTACGCTCGGGAAAAAATAATCGAATATAAATGCCCAACCCATGGTTAAATGAGCACAACTCTACGGCTGCCATGAATTATTTCTTAAATATTCTAGTGCTGGTGAAGCTTCCAATGGCTCAAATCCATAGAGCTATTCAGTGCGTCCCCCGGTGGCAGATAGGAGCTAGCCGGACCATAGACCACAGTGGGTAACGTGTGTAGAGAGTGTTCCGCTCCCAGCACGCTAAAGACCTATATTGTAGATTTGGAAAAAGAGTGGGCGCATCATAGCCGCTACAAAAGACTAAATTGTTTGTCCCTATCCAAATCACCATACTTTTCCTGTGGCAATGAAAAGTTGTTCCATATAGTTTTTATGTATCATTGAACATTCTCATCCCGAATATAGCTGAAATACTGCTCATTGGACGTTAAGCAATTATCAACCAATCACTGATATAGGTATTGACAATTATATTCTGGTTCAGAGTAGACTATTGTTTCACTATTATGTCTCTTTAATATGACATCTTCTGTGTCACTAAGATTAAATATATTATGTATAATGTTCAAGATTACAGCATTCTTTACAATCACGGTGTTCTCCAGATTATATGATTAAATATATTATGTATAATGTTCAAGATTCAAGCATTCTTTACAATCACGGTGTTCTCCAGGTCATATGTGAGGCTTGACATTTTACTCATGCGTGGAAAATAATTGCATGTTCGCAGGGCCTCCAAGAGAAATTGTGCAAGTCGGAACAAGACTGCTTTGGGGCACCGGGGACAGGCTAAGACTTCTATCAAATTTGAGGGTTTGTTGTCCAATAAAACCACTGACAAACTTTCATAAAAGTCAAGGTGAATTTTACATAATTATTTGTCTAAATAAACTAAAAAAAAAGTTGAAAATACCCCAAAAAACAAAATAAAACATTTATGGTTAAGACTATTGGAGCGTTCAGAGATTCACGGGCACCTTCTTGGCTCCCGGGTCCCGGACCGATGTACCGGCTGAATCCCCCTCTCATAGACTCTGCATGTTCTGATCATTCTATTAAGAGAGGACGATATGGTCCATAATGCTAGTTTAACCCGCCATTTTTATTGAAGTTCATGTACCAATCATGAGAATTGAGTGATCATGTATTTGTGTGATATGGTGTCTATTTTACCTCTTCTACGATTTTGATATTTGATTTTGTTTCGACAGTGTGGTATTTTTTGTTTTTCATTTTATATTAGTTATCTAACATTGCTAATTAATTATACCGTTCAGGTAAAACAGTATCTAAATTTAGACGTAATGAAACAATAAATTGTTATGAATATTCATGAAATAGTTTATTTACATAATCATTACATGTGTATACAGACAATTCTTATGAATAATTAATTTAATAACCAGCTAATGCTAATTTAATTATTGAATGAAATACACAGAGAAACACATGTCAACCAGTTCGTTATGCCTTGTCAATATATCTTTATTTCTCAGAGGTACATGATAAGGGTAAGCGTTATTGGTGTTTAACTTCACTTCCAGCCATATTTCAAATTATATCGTCACGATTAGTTTTATTTGTGGAGGAAACCAGAGTACCCGGGGAAAACCACCGACCTGTCGCAAGTCACTGACAAACTTTATCACATATTGATGTTATCGAGTACACCTTGCCATGAACGGGGTTCGAACTCACAACTTCAGTAGTGATAGGCACGGAATGCACAGGTAGTTGTAAATCCAACTATCATACGATTACGACCAAGACGACTCTTCAGAGGTACAGAGATGACTTATTTACACAATACACACAAGAAATAAATACATGTACTAAATAATTAAATAAATATTGAATTGTGAACGGAAGTGGATCATACTAGAGGACATATCCACTTGTTTACTATTCTGATAAATTTACAGAGTTTACTTAAAGTATATATATACATGTAGTTAGAAGACATCAGGTTATTATATTTAATGACATTAAGTATATCTCTATGAACAAAATCAATACAAAGTTTTCTTTCATTAGTAAATTTAGAACATTCAATTATATAAGAATTTTGTTCATTACTAAATACAATTGCAATTATTTTTTTACACTCCACATTTTCAAAATAGTTTTAATGACGTTCTAATATAACGAGCTATACATTTCAACCTTTAACTCGCCAGTGTAAACTGCCGGTCGGTCCTCAGCCCGGAAAAGGGTAGGAGGGAAGTCATTAAAGTATTTATCAAATAAAATAGAGCAAATGCATGGGATTTTTTTTTGCAACAATGATGCCTCAGGTTTTAAAAATGTATTGGCGCAAACCGATAACGCCCAACAATAGCTCCCGGCAGATGGCGTCGCTTGGTTGAATGGTTGAGCAATTCATTGACTGATGAAGTTTCATTTTGGAAGTCATCTGTCAACCTTTTGACCAATCAAACGAGGCTTTCTAAATGAAATGAACACATAATGTAGTTATTGTTTCGTAAGTCTCCATCTGATATGTGTTTCAGACCACAACCCAAAGACGTATGTTGCTGCCCAGGGGTCCGTTGTTGAACTTGTGATTAGCCCTAATCACATTTTTAATTCCTAATCACATACTTAGCTAATGCAATGATTAAATTCTGTTGCTGAACTGTTTTTAATCAATGTATTAACTAATCATATTTAATCATTGCATTAGCTAATCAGGAATTAAAAATGTAATTAGGGCTAATCATAAGTTCAACAACGGACCCCTGATACCCACCCCAAGTGTTTAGGTTTTCCAGATAAAAAACATATATGCACTGACATCACGGTGGGAGTTTTTCCCGTCAGTTCATTATATCTGTCCGGAATTTCCTCTCCCATTTAGTATTGAGGGCCCGGGTGGCTCAATGTGTTAGGTAGTTGGATTACCTAACAACTCATGCAAGCCTATAAGTAAGTAAGTAAATTTTATTTAAAATCGGCACATATATACATATAACAAATAACATGTGCTACACCAATACGGTGTGGGTTCGCGCCCGGCTTTGTAAATTACAAAAAAGGTGTACTCGACTCGAAGCCGCAAGTAATACAGTATACCAGTTGCTTGCCCATGGTCGGTGGTTCTCTCCGGGTACTCCGGCTTCTTCCACCACTAATGCTGGTCGCCATGATATAGCTGAAATAATGCTGAAAGTGGGGTTAAACACTCAAAATCAAAAATCAAATCAAAAATCTTTCCCATGTAGTCTGGTAGTCAGGATATGGCTGAAAATGACGACAAACACCAATAACATTACTTTCCAAGCGCTCTAATGACTTGACTTTGAGCTTACCGGAAGTAGTTTACAGGTTTACGCATTGAGTTGCATATCTCAACATTTGAACCTGTATTAGCAATGGGAAAACCCAGCTCATCTTAATAGGTTACAAATAAAAACGATCTTAAAAATACTGTAAATTTCCAATAAATCAAATTTAAGAACATCTTTCCATTGTCTCACTTCAAGTTGTATAATGAAAAAAAATGTTCATCATGCCTTTAATTTCCTGCAAGATATATTATTGCAATTACTCAGGTTGCCATTGTGAATTACATTTGTGTGCCATGCACTAAGCATTGCAATTTCGAATACTATTTTGTGCGTGTTTGTGGTAACACTTGTATCGATTTGGTCCACCCCAGTGCCAACGGTTGCCTTCTTTGTGTAGTGTTTGTTCTTGTTTTTTTTTTTTTTTTTCCAATTAAAAACTTTAATGAAATCTTTACATTTGTTAGTGAAAAAACATAATTACCAGTACCTTATCCTGGCCTTGTTAATATTAGTAGCATGTCATAGAAATGGTGTTAGTCATGATAGTACAATGCAATTAATATATTGCAATACGGATTTTGAGAGTTATTTCATAAGTGTTACTAATTTTAGACTTGTTTGTTTACTTCCTATCGTAGCGTATACGTATGTACTTGCGTTAAAAATTTCAAAGTCATAGGAATTGAGAAAACCGGAAACGGTGACAAAATTTACAGAGAAACTAAGGAATCACATTGGATAAAAAAAACTTAAAACTTTTGAGCCGTTAGGCCTAAACATAAAATTGGATCGACATTGACTTTTCATAAACAAAATTCCGCGAAATCATCGTCATAAACTCTTGTATCTCCATTGTAACGTCATGTTGTTTGTTTTTCATATATATGTAATAAACTTCCGCTGAGGAAAGACCGCAATGTTCGGAAATTAATCTAGAGTTTTGTATATATATTATTCAATACAACGGAGATACAATATAAGTTATTTCCGACATTACTATATTGTGTAGTGTTTGTACTATGTGCTTTGCGTCATTGGCATAGCTGTCAGAACTGCAATTTGCACCTGTTTGGATTAACATTTAAGAATGACAATGTACAAATTAACACTTTTTATATAAATTGTATATATCAAATCAAGTAATCATTCCGTCTCTGCAGAGACGATAATAAACGATGGATTTTCATATAGTGAAAATGTATAAAGATAAGGAAGTCAACAAACATGTCAAAAATATTTTGTTATCAATGTGTGACGTAAGAGTGTTTTTGACATTTACTTCACTTAATTTGGTACTGCTTTGACAACTATTTTACCTATTTTGTTCCAGTATTGTTATAAATACTGTTATAGTGACAACCGGAACCTTTGAGCCGTAATGAAAGCGGGAAGTCTGGCGCTTTAAAATCTGATTCAACTCACCATTTCTTTAGAAATGCCTGTACCAAGTCAGGGTCATTACGATTTCACAGTTTTCCGGTTGTTGACTGATTTTGTCTGTGTATATACTTATGAGTTTTGACTTTCCCTTTGTAAGATTGTTCGGAGTCCGGTAATTTTGTTATTACCCTTATTCACGAGCTTAAAATGTATATGTTTATCGTAAACAATCCCCGATCCTTTCCTGATTCATGACTTATCACCGGGTTTGTAGCTAGATTATCACGACGGGTGCCACTAGTGGAGCAGGAACTGCTTACCCTTCCGGAGCACCTGTGTTCACTCCGGGTTTTTGTGGGTTTCGTATTACTCGATCTTTAGTTTTATGTGCAATGTTTTGTAGATCGTTGTTTGTCCTTTTTTATTTAGCCATCGCGTTGTCTGTCCTTCGATTTACGGATTCTGATTACCTCTTTGGCATCTTCAAACTCTTGTATTTTTATAATGTTAGTGCCTTATTCTTATTGTTGACAACTTATATTTTGTACAAATCATATTTCTACAAAAATAATTTTTATTTTGTTAATACGAGACAGGCAACCTGTTTGAAGGACGAAGTCCTAAAATTTCAATAATACGATGATCCGTACACGTTAGTCTCACCGGACGCGAACAATTTCGATGATATTGACCGTTGCATTTGATAATGAATTTGACCAAATTGATGAAGCTGATTGCATGTACATATTTCAGATCAAACACCAATATTCCTTTTGAATCATAGCCCATATATTATTCAATGCATTGTTACGGGTTTTAAACAGATGTTCATGACCCCGTTCTAGTCACTCTGTGACCTAGATCCGGACACAATTGCGCATGAATAATTTTCTCCCAAAACACGAGTAATTTAGTGGGGTTTCTATTTATAAAAGCATTTTTTTAATTCGTGTTTTGAAGGAACAATTAGGGGACATACTTTTTATTTCGTTCGTAATTGTGACCGTTCGTAATTGCGTCCGGTGAGGCTATTGTCTTTTATTTTGAATGAATTGTGTAGCCGATTTGCTATGGCTGTTCCGTTCATTTTACCTACGCCGCTCTTCCATCGGGAGTTTCGTAGAAAGAGATTTTTTTATTAGAATTTTATTTCAAGTTTATTTCGATTTTGCATAGAGTAAATAATTAAAGAATTGGGAATTTCTCAGTGAAATATATTTCTTTTGCGTTTCTAAATTATCAATTGATCTATTTTTTAAACTTCCGGTGAACAGATATGTGGCTATCAATATAGAAGGAAAAATCGGACAGCTTACCGTTATAAGGACTTCGTCCTTTATTATTTGAACTTGTTCTATTTTTTTTTTTTTTTTTTTTTTTTTTTGACAGGAAATTGTCATTCTGTATTTTTTTTCTTTATATCCTTGTCATAAAAATATCACAATCGCACAAACACATGTTAAAATAAGAATATTAATAAAACGTAGATATTGTATTATGCGCGCACGACATTTTTATGGAAATAACCCTCAGCAGGTACTGTTATAGCCAAAGTTCGTGTACATGTATTTGAAAGTCTAATTACATAAAAGTGTGTGGGAACAAGAACACCAAAAGGCTTAAACATGACAGCCAAAATGAACTACGGTTACATATAAACTGAATATTTGCTGTAAGAAAGTATTTTCACATTGTTACACAATTTTAACTACTATCACCCTCTTTATGGCTTACATCATACTTCTAATGGATATAGAAATATGACAGCTATTCTGTCAGGCCAACATTTCTTGAGAAACGGGTTTTAAAAAGGCGCCATCTGGACTCCACCATTATATATGGGGAAATCAATCATAAACCACGTGATTATTCCAACTTTTGTCCTCGCTTAAATAAAGCTGTACTGAATGGTTTTAGATAGGTCCCGGACTTCTTACTGAAAGAGACCTTCATTACTGAATTTAAGAAATGTTTTTGAACCGTCCCAAACTTCTTATTGGGGAAGGCTCTCATCTCTAAATTTAGTCAAGTTTTTAAAGGCCGAAACCTGGGATATGTTTGCAGATAAATAGTTAATAGCTAATTAATGCTTATGTCATTTTATTAAATATTATTGTTTCTACTCTGTATTGAAGGGTCGAATGTGTTGAATATGGAATGTTCATGAATCCTATTAATATGCACATATATACATATATGTCTACGAATGCCATTACATATTTGAATGAAGGCCCGGGTGGCTCAATGAGTTAGGTAGTTGGATTACCTAACAACTCATACAAGCCTATCACCAATACGGCGTGGGTTCACGTCCAGCTTTGTAAATTACAGAAAAGGGTGCACTCGACTCGCAGTCGCAAGTGATATAGTTTACCAGTTGCTTGCTCATGGTCGGTGGATCTCTCCGGATACTCCGGCTTTTTCCACCACTAAAACTGGTCACCATGATATAGCTGAAATATTGCTGAAAGTGGCTTTAAACACCAAAAAACAACACACAAAAAACACATATTTGAATGTACTAATTTAAGCCATGCGTAAATCACTACTTCCAAAACATCTGATGAAACGTCCAAATATAAATATAATAAAATTCAAAAATTTAATAACTAGCAAAACGGAAACCAATCCTGCAAAAACTATGTAAATTTATTAGATATATAGCTTGTCCTCCCGGCTAATTCCATCTGTCGATTTACTGTACTTTTATATAGTGTATATAGTTTAATAAGTTCATTTCTTTGTGATTTTTCTGTCTAATATGTAATATGCACTGTCAGCTTGAGAAATAGAGATATATAACAATGAAACGCAAATAAGTACTGCGCCATCTACCGTTAATCGTCTTACGACAATGGAGTGATCTGAGTGAGCAACGACTGGATTATTAGAGTTAGAGACTACGCTACAAAGTCACACGTCGCAACTTCGGCTGATTCCGTACCTTCATCATACCTCGTCCGTATTACGATAGCTCCCATTGGAACTACTTCCGGAAATGTTCAATGAAAGAGGTATTAAAATAATTTCACTTTCGCATATTCGTCCAATAATAATATATGTTCATTCGTCTCAATGTCGGCTGATTCGGTAGCTTCATCCAAGACAAATATTTTTCAAAGCAAACTCATCTATAGTTGCCATTTTAGAACTTATTCGCGGTGCGCAATGTTTGATTGAAGTGATACGGTCTTCCGGCGAAGAAATGTGACGCGTAGACGCATATCAAATACCTTATTATTGAGGGAGAAAAGCGGACTCACCCGAGGTTTGCCGATTGGCTCCAAAGTATGTAGCAAATGAAATCATTCATTGATCTGTTCTTCTTTCGATTACAAATGTGTTAATTAATGCAAAGATATTAGAAGAAAGTGACTAAAACAGCTGTTAATTGTATATAATAACACAGCTGGAATGTGAAAAACAAAAAGAAATATCGATTTTAATTAATACATATTTCCTTAAAAAATTATGATGGGATTTTTCTAATGGCAAGGACCCGGTTGTAAAAATCTTACTTAAATTTAGTGTCAATTAAAACTTGATTGATACTTTAGAATACTTCAACTGTACATGAAATTAGTTTACACTAAAGATCTAATTGAGACCAAACAAAAAAATAAGTGAAGTTCGTGCAACCCATTCCAGTATACTAGACAACATATTAACTAGTTCAAACAAGAAACACCAAGGAGTGTGCCTTTGTTATTTGTTAGCACATGTCTTGAGTTAATTATACCAACAGAAAAGGTGTGGAGAAGTGTGTAGACCATGCATATGTGCATGTTAAAGATCGTGTGAACAGTCAAAGGTCGTATGAACATCTTGTTAAAAGTCGTGTGAACAACATGTTAACGCTCGTGTGAACAACATGTAAAAGGTCGTGTGAACGACATGTTAAAGGTCGTGTGAACATCATGTTAAAGGTCGTTTGAACAGCATGTTAAAGGTCGTTTGAACATCATGCTAAAGGTTGCGTGAACCACATGTTAAAGCCGTGTGAACAGCATGTTAAAGGTCGTGTGAACAGTATGCTAAAGGCCGTGGAACATCATGTTAAAGGTCATGTGAACAGCATGTTAAAGGTCGTGTGAACAGCATGTTAATGGTCGTGTGAACAGCATTCTAAAGGTCGTATGAACAGCATGTGAAAGGTCGTGTGAGCAGCTAAAGGTCGTGTGAACAGATAAAGGTCGTGTGAACAGTTAAAGATCGTGTGAACAGCATGTTAAAGGTCATGTGAATAGCTAAAGGTCGTGTTAACAGTTAAAGGTCGTGTGAACAGCATGTTAAAGGTCGCTTGAACATCATGTTAAAGGTCGTGTGAACAGTTAAAGGTCGTGTGAACAGTATGCTAAAGTCTGTGGAACAGCATGTTAAAGGTCGTGTGAACAGCTAAAGGTCGTGTGAACGGCATGGTAAGGTCGTGTGAACAGTATGTTAAAGGTCGTGTGAACAGCATGTTAAAGGTTGTGTGAACAGTATGCTAAAGGCTGTGGAACAGCATGTTAAAGGCCGTGTGAACAGCATGTTACAGGTCGTATGAACAGCATGTTAAAGGTCATGTGAACAGCCTGCTAACGACCGTGTGAACAGCATGTTAATGGTCGTGTGAACAGCATGTTAAAGGTCGTGTGAACAGCTAAATGTGGTGTTAGCAGTTAATGGTCGTATGAACAGCATGTTAAAGGTCGTGTGAACAGTTAAAGGTCGTGTTAACAGTTAAAGGTCGTGTTAATAGTTAATGGTCGTGTGAAAAGTTAACGGTCGTGTGAACAGCAAGTCAAAGGTTGTGTGCAACAATAGATGTGTGTTAATTTTCTGACAAATATGCCAGCTTTAGAGAAATTATCTGGTATCCATTCATATTATAATATAAAAAGTGATTGTTCATGTTATATTGTAATAGAGATGTGGCTTTTATGTGGCTTTAAGAAAATAACAGGTATTAATCACACACACACACACAAAACAGTTTCCGGTTATTTCCCATATTTGTGACTATCGCATGCAATACATATTATCTTCGAACTTGTATTTTCAGATCTCCATGGTAAATGTGTTGAAACCTACGGAATCTTAACTGACGATAGGTATTGAATCAATATAAATTTGTCAATCTGAAATCATAACTTTGGAAGTAAACGTTAGAGAATACCGAAGGGGCAATCAAAATTGGACAATCCAGAGAAACTGGCAACATAGGGTACACAGGACGAAGAAAAACAAAGCAAAAACACAACACAATATGCGTTGTACACCACTATACGCAAGCAAACACAAATAACGTATATAAGACATGAGTCCTCCTACAAACAACTGAAGGTAAATACGAACCGAACATCGTTTTTATGCGGTACTCATAACATAAAGACACATAATAGAACAACATCAGGATTTCAAGACGGATGTGATTTTAGAGGAATTAAGGACATTGGGTTATTTCCTCCTTGTTGTATTGTGAGAGATTGTTTTTCACTTGTGAGATCGCGTGGTTCCTATTTTCATCTTTGCGAGATATCATTAATCATTTACTTGTACCATGTGAACCCCCATGCATTAGATAGGCCAAACACGCAGTTTCCTGCTATGTGACTGTCTTCGCTTTAAAATTTCTATGCATTATTACAACCACTTGAGATATTTTATAACGATCTACAAAATACATCTTCATCCTAAAGATTAAATGCACAAGTAATGCAACCCTTTGATTTCTCTACATGTCGTTCAATAAATACCGGAACTAATCTAATTATTAAAGGGAAATAACTCTTCTATTTACATCGTTTGCTATATTTATTGTAAAAGTGCATTGTTGTGATTTATTATATAGTCTTAGGTGGAATGGAAAAAGATCTTCATCCTAAAGATTAAATGCACAAGTAATGCAACCCTTTGATTTCTCTACATGTCGTTCGATAAATACCGGAACTAATCTAATTATTAAAGGGAAATAACTCTTCTATTTACATCGTTTGCTATATTCATTGTAAAAGTGCATTGTTGTGATTTATTATATAGTCTTAGGTGGAATGGAAAAATAACTTCGCATCGACGATACTGTTATAGTAGGGATAGAAATTGTATATGAGGGTCCAAACACGGCCTCTTCAAGGGGCAGTCGTGGTCGTGATCGTATGGTACTTGGATTGATAACCATCTATGCAATCAGTGCCGATCACCACTAACGTTGTGAGTTCGAATCCCACCCATGCGAGGTGTACACGGTACAACATTATGTGAGTTAGTTTGTCAATGACTTGCGGCAGGTGGTTGGTTTTCTCCGGGATCTCTGGTTTCCTCCATCAATAAAACTGACTGCCACGATATAATTGAAATATTGTTAAGTGGCGTTACACACTATAACCCCAACTCTAACCCTAACCCACGGTGGCTTCGACTGAAGGTTAAAACACTACCTCTCCTTACATTAGTAACTAAGTTAATTTTTATGAAGCACATTTACTACCCTGGTGGGAGTATATGGTTGAAAATTAAACTCGCACACATCGATCGGAAATATGAGGATGTGTGGTTCCAGATGCTATGTGTATCTAACATATATACATGATAGCACAATGGCAAAATTAAACATGGCGAAGGACAAACAACGATCTACAAAACACTACAGAAAACTAAAGATAGAGCGACACGAACCCCACTAAATAATGGAGGTACATTCGGGTGCTACGGAAGTGCAAGCAGTTCCTGCTCCACTAGTGGACAACTTATTCTAATATTAGTGTGTGTGTTTGTTTGTTTTATGGTGTTTAACGCCACTTTCAAGAATATTTCAGGTATATCGTGGCGGTCAGTTTTATTGGTGGCGGAAACCGGAGTACACGGAGAAAATCACAGACCTGTCGCGAGTCACTAACAAACTATATTTGATAAAAGCCACACATCTTTGATGTTAATAATACTTTTCGTTACAATCACTTAACTCTTAGTTGATGTGTCAGCTTTATAATGTAAATATGGTAAAAATGTTAGATCTTATAGGCTTAATCCTCTTTAGCACGACATAATCCTGCATTTACGAACTGTTATGACTGTTTACGAAATGCTGTTGTTTTTTATTCAAATATTTCTAACGTCACAGAGGTCAGGGTCACCTTAACAGCATTATAGGCCCCCAGGCAAAGTGGTGCACTGGTGCCCCTACCAACACAACCATTCATAGGTATAAAACTGTAAATGTCAATAAAATTAAAAATATATTTATTGTGTTGGTACTTCCAACAAAATCAGTGTTTAAAGGCATACAGGCTGTCAGAATTGAATTTTTTTGTTTATATTAAAAGTTGCCAATATTCGATGTTTTATACTAATAAAATGTTCTGAGCAAAAAGCCAGGTTTAAAAATATGCTATAGTGTCTTAATTAGTGAAAAGAATTCGAATGTCTGTTGGTGAAATCGCCAATAACACACCTAATTATAAGTCGGATGCTTTTCCGAAGATTACCGGCTTATAAGTCGGCTGCATTTCCGAAGTTTGCCGGACACTGATAACTGCTATTAATAAAGGACGAAGTCCTTATAACGGTAAGCTGTCCGATTTTTCCTTCTATATCGATAGCCAAATATCTGTTCACCGGAAGTTTAAAAAATAGATCAATTGATAATTTAGAAACGCAAAAGAAATATATTTCAATGAAAAATTCCCAATTCTTTAATTATTTACTCTATGCAAAATCGAAATAAACTTGAAATAAAATTCTAATAAAAAAATTTCTTTCTACGAAACTCCCGATGGAAGAGCGGCTTATACTAGGTAAAATGAGCCATAGCAAATCGGCTACAAAATTCATTCAAAATAAAAGATAATAGCCTCACCGGACGCAATTACGAACGAAATAAAAAGTATGTCTCCTAATTGTTCCTTCAAAACATGAATTAAAAATATGCTTTTATAAATAGATACCCCGCTTAATTATTCGTGTTTTGGGAGAAAATTATTCATGCACAGTTGTTGAATGTTGCAGACGACGGGTTTTCATATTTGTAAACAGAAAACGATCGACAATTGCACTTGGAATCTATCGCTAAAATTTATTGAGGTACGCATATTTTGCTATCTTATGCCTGTAATTGGAAAGAATATGATCTCATGGTTCTATGCATATGTAGAACACATTGAAATTAAAACAAAAACAGTCAATATAATACATTTTCCTTACCTTGATCTATCCCATAATGTCAAAATCCGTGATGTACCTTATTCATTGAAGAGTCCAAGGAATTCCGAATGCAAACTGGCACACATTTATGGTATGAATAAAGGAAAGGTTTTTATTTCATGTGTATTATATACAAATGGATATGTGAACGTAAATGAATGAATGCTCTTTCAATGTTAACAGTTGTCATTAAATAATTTACACTAGAAAGGTTATTATGATGTCGTTCGAAATTGTGTCCGGATCTAGGTCACAGAGTAACTAGAACGGGGTCATAACAATGCATTGAATAATATATGGGCTATGATTCAAAAGGAATATTGGTGTTTAATCTGAAATATGAACATGCAATCAGCTTCATCAATTTGGTCAAATTTATTATCAAATGTCAATATCATCGAAATTGTTCGTAATTGCGCCTGGTGAGGCTAACCTGTACGGATCATCGTATTATTGAAATTTTAGGACTTCGTCCTTCAAACAGGTTGCCTGTCTCATATTAACCAGGAAGCATGTTGCATGTAAATTCGTTAGAATTGATATATTTTAAAAAAATATATCCATGAAATTGGATCCCGGGTAATCAGTTAATATTATATAATGGTATTTGGTAAGAATGACACTTAAAATCCCAAACCCAAACTCTGCAAAGGGGCCCCGATAAGGGAAAATTGTAAACAAATTGTATTGCATGTTATTGACAACACTTGAGTTGTTTTTATTATATTTTTTTTAGAAAAAAACGGACACGAAGTTCATTATTTAATCTCTAATTTAAAAGAGATATCACCTAGCGTTTTCTCCTGAAAAAAAAAAATATATAAAAAAAACTACGATGCAATTCTACTGTCAAAATACATTCGGCCGTAAAAAGATACTAAGTTATGCTTACCGTATACGTGTTGAAACATGGAATAGGTCGGTATAAAATCTATTTTTAATTTTACGCAAAGCTTGCTAAATCCTCTTTTTTGTGTCGTTTTCGTGTAGAATCCGTCAACGTTTTTGTGCTTCCACGATTTGATTTGAGCACGTGTTCTTCAATCAACAAACAATTTAACAAATTCGCACATGCGCAAAAGCTTTACCGAATGAGTTCACCGTCAGGTCGTATGAACATCAAGCGTGTCAACATTGAAATTGTACTGGATACAAGAGAATCAAACAGCGTCGTATTTCCTTCGTTCTAGGCTATTACGTATGATATTATGAAAAATTTCAACTGCAATCAGTATAAAACATCGAATATTGGCAACTTTTAGCATGGGGCAATTTCCAAGCGTGCCCACGCATTATGACGGCACTGAGGAGGTCCGTGGCGAATATAGTTGACACTCTGTTAAGTTTTCTCACATGACAGCGATCAAACAGTTGGAACTGATTAAGAACATTTATCACCACTAAAACTGTAAAGAATCCAGCTCATGGCGAGGTGTACTCGATACAACATTATGTGATAATGTTTGTCAGTGATTTGTGGCAGGTCAGTGGTTTTCACCGGGTACTCTGGTTACCTCCACCAATAAAACTGACTACCACGATGTAACTGGATTATTATTGAAAGTGGCGTAAAACACCACAACCCCCGGAAAAAAGGATACCCAAAACCTCTTGCTATCTAGAACTCGGACAAGCTACCTTATCGTTTGTGGTAATTATGTTTTCCCCTTCTAAGGGAGCACTTATTATTTTCTTCTCGTCCGTTCGTTCGTCCATTTAAGAAATGTACGCGCAACTCCTCCTGTATTTTAAAGGGAAATTTCTTAAAATTTTGCATACATTGAAATAGCATATCATTTTGACCATTTGTGAAAGAGTTACTGCCCTTTTTACATAGAATATTTTATTAAATTGGGAGGGGCGACCTTTATTTTTTCCGGGAAAAAGCGACCTTTAACTGTTTGTTTGATTTGTTATGAAAGCTATATTACATTAATAATTCGAACTAAAACAGTAGGTAGGCCCCCTTGACCTCTATGCATATCGCTACGGCATATCGGTCAGACTATTTACGAAGGAGTTATTGCTCTTTTTGACATTGAAAATGGGTGAGATATGTATATTTTTTCAGTCAATGAAAACATTTATTTGTTAGCTTAATTTTCCCTGAAAGATCTATAACTCTGCTTTTTCGATCTAAAACAGTAGGCCCCTTTTTGACATTGAATATTTTATAAAAATGGGAGAGGGGGATATATTTTTTTGAGTCAATGACTACATTAAATTGTTAGCTTAATTTGCCATGAAAGCTGTATAACTCGGCTAATTCGATTTAAAACTGTAGGTCCCATCGACCTCGAATACAATCAGATTCCACTGTGCATTGTTATATATAAAAGCGTGCCTTAATACAAGTATATAGCGATGTAGAATATCAAATACAGTTAACATAGAATTAA
This sequence comes from Bathymodiolus brooksi, assembly GCA_963680875.1. Classification (NCBI taxonomy): domain Eukaryota; kingdom Metazoa; phylum Mollusca; class Bivalvia; order Mytilida; family Modiolidae; genus Bathymodiolus; species Bathymodiolus brooksi. The sequence continues at coordinate 53,034,690 of OY804589.1, read as the reverse complement.
TGAGATCTATGGTGATATACCATTTTCTATATCTATTTTCCATTATAAAAATAATATACTTATACACTATAATAAAACGTATCGATTAATCACATGTTGTGATCTTCTATATATAATAAAAATAATACAGTCAAACGTACCTTATGTGACCTTCCAAGGGAACATTGAAATGTGGTCACATTAGACAGGTGGTTACTATTTACATGTTTATTTAATATGAAAGTCACTGTGAATGGTATTTAAAACTAAAGTCGCATAATACAAGGTATTGCTTAATAGAGGTTGTCACTAAAGTAGGTTTGATTGTATATGTCAAGCAATATTTATATATTTGATTTAACCAGGGATATTCGCGTACATCGCTAAAACTATTTTCTAGGACACAATTTCTCAGGAATATATTAGAACTACCGCGGGTATTCGGGGACAGTATTGCCCGCGGTAGTTTATCAAAACTACAAAAAATTGTATTGTATCCCTTAGCTGAATGATATGAGTCAATTATTTTTTTCGTAGTTGTTATATAAAACAAAAGGGGGGCTATCCTGTCACAGAGTACCTGTGAGGACTACTGTAGGGTCTACATACAGTACTTCAATATTATTATTTAATGATTTATCTACAAAAGATTAGAAAACTACCATTAACAAGAGGTATTCACGTACATGGTATAAAACATCTATTTTCTAATGACAATTCTAGCATGACGTCCTTCTTTCGCTTTGTAGACAAACGTTTTGAGTTTTAACATGGGTTCGCGGATATTAGTAAATTTTGTACCTCGCCTCTGGCTCGGGATAAAATACTAATATTCGCCAATCCATGTTAAAACTCAGAACACATTCTGGCTTCCATGATTTATTTCTTAATTTTCTTTTATTATATTATATTAAAACTACTGGACGAAATACATACAGTCCATTCATACATATACTATCTAACTATTTATCTAAACGACCATTAACAAGAAATATTCATTCGTCCAACGTAAAAGCTATTTTCCAGGATAATTTTACAGTATTATAATATGAGACAGTTGCTACCTGTAGGGCCAGCGAAGCAAAATCTACATTATCTAATATTTAAATCATGTAAATCCTTGGGATGATTGAAATAGAAATTTTACTTACTTTTGCGTACTTTTTTGAGTGTACTGTAGTACAATGTAAGGATGCTCTTTACATCTATTGAAACAGGCACGGCCATGAATGCTCGCGCATCTGAAAATTATCTGCCAATTTCACGCTCATTCAGTGCATCAAAATAGTGTCGAGATTTTGTGGGCCGAGATATATCGGGGACGACCCTTTTTTAGGGCCGAATCTAGTCTCATCAATCGAACTCTCGTGATCTCGTGATCTCGCCGCCACCATATTGTACGCTTGTCTCCAAGGATACAGGAAGTTGTTTTTGTGAACGAAAGATGCTTAGGCCATTAGTATATATTTTTTTTCTCGATATTTCTAACATAAGTGCCAGCTTCGCTGGCATATTATATTAGAAAAACAAGACAGTACAGTTTACATACAGTACATGTATACTAATAAGTAGCGAATTATCAATCAAAGATTGGGAAACGACCATTAACCAGAGGTATTCACGTTCATCGTAAAAAGCTTTTTTCTAGGACACTCTGTTATATTAAAACTACTGGACGGTCCACATACTGTAACGATTTATCTATCAAAAGATAACAAAAACGAACCTGAACAAGAGTTATTCACATTCATCGTGAAATGCTATTTGAAAAGGAAAATTTTACATTTTGGAGACACAAAAATACAGCCTATACCCCCAAGGAACATCCAGCCAACTGTCCCTTACGGTGGAGGCTCAGCAATGGTTTGGGGTGTATCTCTCATGACTGCAAGCTGGATTTAGTCACCATACAAGGCAACCTAACTGGTGATCAGTACATCAGAGACGTCTTGTAACCAGTTGTTGCCCCCCCCCCCCATTTCGACAACCATCCACTAGTTACAAGGCCTGTGCATATGGATGACAACGCCAGGCCTCATCGTTCAAGAGCAGTAACCGCCTACCTCCAAAGCGAAGCCGTGACTTCTGTTCCTTAACCAGCCATGAGCCCGGATTTGAATCCCATAGAGCATATTTAGGACATGCTAGGCCGTCGTATACAGGTTCGGGAACCCCCTGTGCAAAACATTCGTCAGTTGGAAGCAGCATTGCATCGGGAATGGCAGCAGCTATCACAACAGGACATCCGACGTGTAACTGGAGGGATGAGACGCAAGGTTGAGGCCGTCATCCAAGCACGCGGGGGTTACACCCGGTACTGAACTTTGAACAATAGATATCGTCAAGTGATTCATAAGTGACGTTTTGAAAGTGAAATGACAATCTTATCGTGCTTTTTGAACTGTGAAGGTCAATACTTAAAATGGACATGTTTTACTGCAAAAACTGTGATATTGTGATTAAATATTCATTAAATTAACATTTTTCTTGATTTTGTTTGTGGTTTCTTACAGCCAATGTAATGTCCTAACAGGTCACCATTGCGTTCTTGATATCATCTGGTCAGTAATCTCGTGATACTTGTCGTATCATTTGTCATTTCAAGAAAACATGGGGGTGCTTAACTTTCTACTTTGTGTATATTATATATATATTATATAGCTATTTATCTATCAAAAGATAATAAAACGACCCTTAATAAGACGTATTACCATTCTATTTCCTGGGATAATTTTACAATACTGTAATTTATTAGAACTACGTATACTCGACGGTGTACATACAGTTCATTCAATATATATTATTTTACATGGCCGTAACTACATTGAGGCAAATGAGGCAAATGCCTCATACCTCAATTGACGACTTTTTTTATACAAAGATTTTATTTAAAAAAATCTAAAATCTAAATCTCTATTCCGATAGAAACGATTTCCACTAAGTGAATTCGTTTAATGTCTACGGTTACCGTTTGAAGTCTACCGACATCGTTGCGTGATGAAAGACATAATTGACTTCAAAGACATCAGACATCTAACAGGTTTATCGAAAAGCATACACCATCCTTTTCACACGTTTCAATCTTAGCCCGGTTCTTGCCCTGATGCAATGTATATTGTCATTTAGTGTTACGATGGCACTCGGGTCATGTCTCTAAAAAACTGGCTGACGACGGGTTTGTTGAAAAGAAAGTACAAAACTTTAGAGGAATCTTGGTGTCTTAATTTGTTTGGTCCATAGAAATGTCTTTGACTGAAATTCAGCTTGGCCAATATTTTCTACGGGAATTTAGTCCAATTTATATTTAAGTTCAAAATCTCGATGGCGTTTACGCTATATAAGCTGTCGTTAAAGATGCTAAGTTCAGTGGCGGATCGAGAATTTTCAAAACGGGAGGGGGGCGGACTCGAATTGCTTTTATTTTTTTGTATATTTTGCAAGTTCACAAAAAAACAAACAAAAAGTTTTTGGTTCCTAAAGGGGGACGGCCCATCCCTGGATCCTCCCCTAAAATTCTTCTGAATTATTTCATATAACTATATAAATGGATTATGGAAGATTTTAAAATATACATATTCGCTATACAAAAATCATTTCTGTGCAGGTTAGGGGAAATATCTTTGGTTTATAATTTACATATAGGGGGAAAAATGTGGTATTTGTTTGATTATTTTCAAATTCAATGCAGTGTCCTTTCGATGTTTTGTAGACAATTTTGATGTTCTACCACCAAAAGAACAGCTGGTCGATGAAAGTCTTGGAGAGGCGTTCTGATGTGGCCCCCAGATCCCCTCGCCCAATTTTTTAAAGTGTTTTTGCCTCATTTAAAAAAGAGTCTAGATATGGCCATGTTATTTCACGATTTATCTATCAAAGATCAGGAAACAACTACATTATAAACCTAGGATGGAACATTTACCGTTATATAGGTCAAATAATAAACTTTTAATGTAGTATAGTTCCATTCATCGATAATATCACATTAACATTTAGGAGAAAAAAAAACAATATACGGATACTTTATAGATATATATACACTTACCGTTTATAACCATAACGGCTACTAATATCAAAATACTGTCCAAAAAATAAAACGCTGCCATTTTGAATTATTGTGCTGGTGGTATAAAAACAATGTGTAGGGTACCCCTGTGTCGTGTTACACTCCTTCGCTTCATAATTGATGGAAACAAACGTTGATACACACAACAACGATAGATCAATATTCTACGACGAGAACAAACGATCAACCCTCAATACCATGGTACTCGACAATAGATGTATTTCGAAAAAATCGATTGTTGAAATGCACTGTAGTAAATTTGAAAAAGCTATTGAATATATTGCTTGATTAATTATTCTTTCTTCCTAATGTCTATCATCAGCATATAGATAGATCCCCACTTACCTGTAATTATTTCTAAGTTGGTTAAAAATTACTAATATATAATGAAAAGACTTCGGAATAACGTAAATATGTCTATATCTACGCGCAATTCATATTGAATTTACAGTGCCGTACAGTCATAACATTGCATTACATTCCTGGTCAATTTGTTCGTTCAAACTCTGAAATGTAAAAATTTGAAGTAAAATGCACTCATTTCTATGTAGAAACTTGCTGTAAAATGTCCTTGCCCTTATGAACGTTATTTGTGTTTGTTTGAGTATAGTGGTGTCCATCACATATTGTGTTGTGTCTTGGTTGCTTTTTTCATCGTCTTGTGTACCCTATGTTGCCAGTTTCTCTGGATTGGCCTTTTTTTTACTGCCCCTTCGGTATTCTTTAACATTTATGTTACCCATTTCAGGCCTTTCTGACATATCTCTGTTTGAAATCTCTGATTTTATCTTGATCAAATTTCTCCAGTCAAAGGTCAACATTACGACAACTTTCGTATCTCTGAATGGTTTACGGTAAACAAGAGAATGGAAAAATACGAACATAAGACCCACATCTGGTACAGTTGTGTGGTACTATTCCTTTTACAAAATACTGACCTCTATCAACAAGTTGGTTCCGATTGTTCATTATAAAAGTGAACCGTTGATAATTTTTCATAATCATTCAAGAAATGTCTGTAATAAAAAAAAACGTAGATATCTAATTTGGTGGACACGTCCCGTTTCTAGAATAACTTTTATCAGGTACAGTCATAGTCAAAAGATCGGAACACCAAATATTTTGTTTTAATCTTTTGGACTCCGAAGCCGAAGGGCCTAAATAGGACAAATCAAATTCGGTTAACGTCACCTAAGCCTGAGGCAGGAGAACATTAGTTGTACTTACTTTGCTTAGGAACTGTAAATGTCACTAATAATACTTTGTATATCTAATAAGAAGAGTTTGAAGATACCAAAGGGGTAATCAGAATCCGTATATCGAAGAATAGACAGCACAATGACCAAAAGAAAAAGAATAAAAAGACAAACAACGATCTACAAATTATACACATAAAACTAAATAAATACCCATTACATACATAGTGTGGTGGTACAAGACTTTGTATCAGGTCGAGTTGTGATGCGGTTAGTTCACGCAACAGACAAAACATGATACACAGTCTTGTACCACCACACTATGTATGTAATAAGTTTATCTAACATTTCAATAAAAACGAATTTTAAACAAATAGCAAGGGTTGAATAAAAATGTGTACAATACTCTCAGGGAGACTACATTTTGTGTATGATGTCACGTTATTTTTTCCGTTCATTCACCAACGTCAGGTTACTGTGTTTTGCGTCACATTCCAATGGTATGACATCATGTAAAAGTAGTTCGGCAGAGAACGTCTCGTGCAACGTCGCGCCATTCTTTTATCACCACAGTGTGGTGATACAACATCTTGTATCAGACACTTTGTATCAGACAGGCGACTTTCGTTAATTTCAAAGGAAAACGTATATAATGTTTAAGAAATAATTCATGCCGGCCATACTTTATTGTTATTCAAATATGGGTAGGCATTATATTCATGAATATTTTTAAAACCCCGAGCGATAGCTAGGGGTTAATTCTCATGAATATAATGCCTACCCATATTTGAATAACAATAAAGTATGGCCGGCATGAATTATTTCGACTCTAATAGTACAAATACCGTAATTTTAGAATTCGAGGCAGTCAAGGTGATGCGCTGCAGCGCTGGTAGTGGCTATTCCATCAATCTCCTACGCTACGGAATTTTAAAAATGGTAAAATTGGGAATTAAGAGATTGAAAGCGAAATTGTGGTTGAAACTGTGGCTTAAAATACCGAAAAGAATTTTATTGAAAAGGTTCAATATAAATTGTATTATAGGATTAAACTGGACCAATTCACTCACAAACAAATAAAAGTCCGAAGACATTTATGTAAGTTTGTGGGTGACTTGGTCCAGGTTATACATCAATAAACTCCGGAAAAAAATGTGTTTAATCCTTATAATTCTGTAACTAAGTATTTTTTTTCCATTTGTTTTGAAAATTTATCTTTGGTCATCCCCGGTAAGCACACATACATTCCATTGATGTGTGTCGGCCATGAATAACAAAATGCACTAACCTTGTTTTCCTACATTGATAACTAGACGGTGATGTAATCAAGTTACTGATATTTTCCAATTTGATGGCATTTTGCATTTAGCTACTCAAACAAGTAAAATGCTCACAAAATCGTAAAATAAATCAGTAACCAGTTTGTGTCAATCAGCGTCCCTTGTAAACAACGTCACAGGATGACGATATATTACAATAGTCAAAGTCGATAGATGGTATTTTTTCCGGAATTTTTTTTTATGTCAACAATACAAGCTTTTTTTCATTGGCATTTATTTTTTTATTTCATATCTAACAATAAACATTGTTTTTTTTATCATTTTTTATTATCATTACGTAAAAAGTAGTCCGGTGAACATCGTCTCTCGAAAAATAAACTGACAAAAACCCCGCCTCCATAAGCGCTTATATCAGGCGGAGTTTTTGTCAGAGTATAGGATTTCTAATTATGTAAATCATATAAGAATTATTTAGTTTTAACTTCATTTATTTCAACAATTTTTAGATAAACAATAATAGAAAATCGCTAACCATGAAGAATTTTCTGAAAATAGTCAGTGTTTATGTAGGTGCTTTTTTTTAGCTCAGCGCGCATGTGTGGCTTATATTTGATTGTTATTCAAATATGCCTTTATTTGTATACCGAATACGGGACGTCATATTAGAATAGATAATAAACCATATCAGTGCCGAAATACTGACTACTGGGCGAATGATACCCTCGGGAATTATTAGTCCGCCAGCGACCCAGTGATAGTAATAAAAAAAATGTAGATATCTAATTTAGTGCACACGACATGTTAATAGAATAACCTTCATCAGGTACGTTCAAATTCAAGAGTGGAAATCGTGTCAATAAAATTGTTCTAAAAATGTTCGGAAAAAGTATATCGTATACTTTAGAAATGTCTGTACCAAGTCAGGGTCATTACGGTTTTCACAGTTTTCCGGTTGTTGACTGATTTTGTCTGTTTATATACTTATGAGTTTTGACTTTCCCTTTGTGAGATTGTTCGGAGTTCGGTAAATTTGTTATTACCCTTACTTATATGCTGAAGATACCGCCATTGTTGAGATTACAAAACCATAAAAGTCGGTGAGTCCTTGTGAGTCCTACGTAATCGATAGTTTAATGAATACCAAATTAGGTAAACATCTGCTTCTGATAATTGGTTGCCAGGACATTCATACCCTTAGAGACCGTTAACCTTCCGTCATGCCAGTAGTTTGAAAATTTAATAATGGAATATCATGCAGTGGGTGATTTATTGATAGTTGCAAAATTGGAGTTTATATGGTTTATATGTTGCATTTTGATGGAAAACTCATAAAAATAATAAAAGAATGCATGTATTGACTTTGGTTGCTATGGTAACAACTACATCATAAAACCCCCTTTATTTCAGTCTTAAAATCACTAAATTTGCACTTTTGCCACACAGATTTCTCAAAAAATATTTAAACAAATTTGAAATATATTTACATACTAGCGATATTGAAGATTTCTTCTAAAAATTAACGTATATTAACAGAATTAAAGTACAAGTTTGCCAATTACTGTTACCATGGCAACCAAACAGCCTCATTTCGCATCTTCGAAAAAACGCAAAAAATCAGGATTTTCATTATCTATTATCTCCTGTGAACAGGGTGGTTGGTGAATGAGGCTTGTTTGTATCCGTTCAATAGACACTTATCTAAAACATACACAAAAATAATCATGTGTAGCCTCTTTTAGATTTTTTGGAAAAAAACGTTTTTTGTCCCATACTTTTGGTTTTTCAGCAAATACTATATAACTACATTTTTGCAAAATATTTCTACTTCTCTAAAATCTATTTACTGATACTATCTTTTTCACATAACTTATAACCAAACTAACTACTAAAAAAACTTTTAACCTTAAATTATGTGAATGGTTGCTATGGAAACAAAAAATAAAATATTTTAAATGCATTTCAAAAAATCGTCACAAAGATTTCCATATTACTGATTTCATAACTAAATGTCAAATCTTAAACTGATAACAATGACAATTTAAATAATGTCCATGATTGCCATGGAAATAAAGACAATTAGTGTTACCATGGCAACCGAACAGCCTCATTTCGCATCTTCCCAAACAAACAACGTCAAAAATAGGATTTTCATTATCTAGTATCTCATGTGAACAGGGTGCTAAGTGACTGATGCTTGTTTGTATCTTATTGTAAATTATTTCAGGTAGTATACAATTATGGTACTATATTTGTGTGAAACCTAGATACGATTTAAACTTTGCCTCAGGAGAGATAATTTGGTATGAAGTTATTATTTCAAATTTTAAAATTCTAATATGCACTGTTTACAGACCACCTGGGTCTGTGGCTGCATTTTGGGAAAATTTTGAATATTCTATAGAACAAGCTATGAATTATACATCAAACATAATCATAAATGGTGATTTGAATGTTGATTTATTACGTGAAAACAACAACAAATTATTAGAAATTATTTCTGAATTTAATCTCACGAATGTAATTAAAGAACCCATAAGGAATGGTGCTTTTCTTGATCCAATCCTAGTGTCCAACTTAGATATTGTCATAGACTCTGAAGTAATCAGTGTCAACAGGGATATAAGTGATCATGATGCAACTTTAATAAATATAAAAATACCTTGTTTACTGAAGAGATCTTATATGAGAAAAGTTTGGCTATATAGAAAAGCAGACTTTAATAAAATAAATAATGAAATATTGGAATTCCAATGGGAACAATTCCTGCATAAAAGCACGGATATAGAAGACATGTCTGATAGGTTTACGCACAAGTATCTTGAGATGGTTGGGAGAGAAATACCCTCAAGATTAGTAAGAATAAGATTAAATGATAAACCCTGGTTTAACTCAGAAATTAGAAAAGAAATACGTACTCGTAATCGATTACACAAATTAACTAGGAGAAATCAATCTAATCAATCTCTGCAAAAATATAAATCGCAACGAAATAAAGTTAATGATATGATTAAGTATGCCCGCGAACAATTCTTCCTGAGTGCAAGCGAACTAGTAAATTCACTTCAGAGCAAAAACTCAAAATCTTACTGGACATTTGTCAAACGAATGATGAAAGGAACAGGAAATAACTACACTATACCCCCTTTGTACAATTGATCAACAGGTGAATTAGTATATGAAGACAAGGCAAAGGCCGATCTTCTTAACCAATATTTTTGCTCTATTACATCTATTAATGATTCTAATAGAGAGCCCCCAAATGTAGTTCCACGAACACACGCTATATTATCAAATATAGATGTGAACATTCAAGATGTGAAAGACATTCTCCAAACTCTTCAAATTGGCAAAGCCTGTGGAGGTGATGGTATTAGCCACCAAATGCTGAAGGCAACTTCTGAAACTATATGCTTAGGTATTCTTTACGAACCTGTAAATTTCCATCTGACTGGAAATTAGCTAGAGTCATGCCTTCTTTTAAAAAGGATGACAAAAGCAGTCCCTCAAATTATAGGCCCATCTCACTTCTTAGCTGTGTTGGGAAAGTGATGGAACGTGTAGTATATAAATATATCTACAATTATATTATTGAACATTCATTATTATATTCATATCAGTCGGGATTTTTACCTGGACATTCTACCGTTTACCAGTTACTTGAAATTTATCACAATATTTGCAAAAATATCGATAATAGATTATCATCTATTATTGTATTTTGTGATATATCAAAGGCATTTGATAAGGGTTTGGCATAAAGCCTTGATAAAAAAAAAGGAAATCCTATGGTATCACTGGTGATCTTCTACACTGGCTAGATGACTATGTTAGTGATAGAAAGCAAAAGGTAGTTGTTAATAATGAATGTTCAAACCACAATACTGTCAAAGCTGGTGTTCCCCAGTGATCGGTACTTGGACCTCTTTTTTTCTACTCTACATAAACGATATAACAGACAACTTGGGTAATCTAGCACGCTTATTTGCTGATGAAACTTCACTATCTTACTTCGGTAGAAACTATGATATTATGAAATCTGATATTAATAATGATTTATCAAAATTAAACGAATGGGCAAAACTGTGGTTAGTAGATTTTAATCCTAAAAAGACTAAAGCCCTAGTCATCACAACTAGTGCTGTACCACATTTAGACCTACGATTTAATGGGGAACCGGTCGAAATTGTAAAAACCCATAAACATTTTGGATTAACTTTTGCATCAGATGGAAATTGGACAAACCATATTGATAGCATTGTAAATGCCGCTTTCAAACAGGTTAATGCTCTCAGAAAACTAAAATTTACTCTTTCCAAACAAACTCTATCAAACATATATATTACCTTCATAAGGCCAACATTAGAATATGCTTGCGAGGTATGGGATGGGTGTTTTGAACGAGAAGTAGCAAAACTCGAAAAAGTGCAATTAGAATCAGCTAGAATAGTTACAGGACTACCATAATTTGCAAGTAGAGACTCTCTTTACTATGAAACGGGATGGGAACCTTTGTCTTGTAGACGTAAATCTCGCAAACTGACAACATTTTACAAAATGCATAATAAAGTATGTCCTCAATACTTGTGTAATTGTCTACCTCCTACAGTATCTAGTATCAGTGATCATAATCTCCGAAACAATGAAAACTATACAACACCAAGAAGTAAACTCAGAATGTCTTTGACATCCTTTATACCATCTACTGTTTCATTATGGAACAATTTAGATCTAAATGTTAGAAATAGCCCAAATATATCATGTTTTAAATCTAGAATTAAGGAAAAAACTGTTAAATCTCCGGAGTATTATGGTGAAGGGTCCAGAAAATTAAGCATACTCCATGCTAGACTACGACATCAATGTAGCTCATTGAATTCTGATTTATATCGCATAAACATTACACATGACCCCAAATATCAATGTGGTGCACCGTATGAAGATTCAATTTATTATCTAATGGAATGTCCATTATACCAAAACGAGAGATATTGTCTTTTTAGAAACTTAAGAGAAACCAACAAAAATATAGAAACATTACTCTTCGGAAACGATGAAATTAGTATAAACGAAAATTCTAATATCTTCAATAAAGTTCGAGCATATATTAGACAAACAAAAAGATTATAATCAGTGGTCGGTCATCTGGTCTACATCAACATCAATTTATTTCCCATGTTTCACTATATTGTGTTAAATATTATTTATATTTGTGTATGTGTTATTTTTGTTGACATTATTATATGTGTATTATTTGTAGGGAGAGGACAGTCCATAAGTTGTGATAACTTTTTGTCCAATCCCAATGCTGTTTTATTTGCAATAGAATAATATTAAAATATGGTACTAGAATATTTATTGTACAATTCTAGTACTATACATTTATTGTACACAGGGGGCCCGGGTGGCCCAATGAGTTAGGTTGCTGGATATACAAGCCTATCACCCCCGGCTTTGTAGCTTTTAATACTGACAAATGACCCAAAAAACAGTATCATTAAACTCTAGTCTCCTATTGTTCTCTTTACAAAATAAATACAATTTATAGTACAATGTTCATCTGGGTTTTGCGTCGGAAAATGTGCCTGGCATTGCATTTACTAGTTGGTCAGATGTCACAATTTCATTTCCTATGGGATTCTCATTAACATTTTCTGTTGTTTTCTTGACATTATCCCTTCTTCTTTTGATGGCAAAATGAGTGATTCATGAACGACAAGTCCTAGTGATAATGGAGTTGGACATATTTTCTTGACATCATCTTCTGTGTATAAAATATCATCTCCAATTTCAAAATATTTCCAAGCAATGACATGTTTATCCCTACAAGACATTAAAATATGTTTTGAGTTTTGATAAACATTAACTTTTGCATTTTAAAAATGTTATAGGATTTTACAAGTGCACCACAATGCTGAGCATCCATCCTTTATTAAAGCACCTGGCCAAAGGCCAAGTGAACTTTTGCCATCATTTGGGTCCGTCGTCCATCCGTCCGTCGTACGTCGTAAACTTTCACATTTAAATCTTTTCCTCTGAAACCGCTGAACCAAATTAAACCAAACCTGACAGGGATGGTCTCTAGGTGGATCCCTTTCACCTTTGTGTCCGACATCCCCGCCCTCCATTCAAGACGGCTGCTGTTACTTAAAATAGAAAGTTCTTCAATTGTCCATTGCTGCTTTAGTATAAGTCAAAATGAGCTCAAATTTTAACTGCAGCTAAATGGCAAGGAGCAGTTTAACATATAATCTGTGAAATTTTTCTTTCAGCCGATTTAAACCGATTATGGCATATTTTGATAAAAGATCACATTTAAATCTTCTCCTCTGAAACCGCTGAACCAAATTAAAACAAATTTGGCTGGGATGGTCCTTGGGTGGTCCCCTTTCAATATTGTGTTCGACAGTCCCGCCCTCCATTCAAAATGGCTGCTGTTACTAAAAATAGAAATTTCTTCAATTGTCCATAGCTGCTTTAGTATAAGTTAAAATGAGCTAAAATTTTAACTGCAAATGGACTGGCAAGTCAGGCAAATGTTGCTTAAAACCTGGTATTGTGGGCATCGTGTTGTCCCCTTTGATGAATCCACATTGAAAACTTCATAATGTTCTTGTTCAACCTCCTCTACAGTCTCAATTTCTTCTAGATAGCCTACATGTGTTCCCTTCTTTATTTTAACAAATCGATTTCCGTCGTTTATTAGTGTTATCGGACATTGTCGGCCCTTGCCAACTGCAGGTGATATCAGGACACCTGTGGTCATTGGTGTTGGTGCTATGATGAATTCCTGATCTATATTATTATGTGTGCTGACACTGACGGTCATCTCGGAATTTGGTGGCACGGTGATAGTACGCCTTGTATATACCCGTTGACATAATTCTGAAGGAGATCCTTCGACAAAAGAAGCTTGAGTTAACTTGCTATTTAAAGTCATAGAAAGTATCCTGAGATTTATAACAGCACCAAGGGTGTCTAATATTTCTATCCCCAAAATAGCGTCATCATCCAATGGAACTACACAAACATCCCAGTGCACTTTTATTCCATTAATTTCTAAGAGTGTTTCACAGGCTATTCTGCCAATTACATGTTGATCTCCTAATCCCCTTAATGTTACTGTTTCAGCACAATTGAAGTCAGCTGGCATTAGCTTTTCGTTGACTAGAGTAATCATTGCTGCTGTCTCCACTATCATATTTACTGATTGGTCATTCAATGTCCCTTTTACTATCAAACTTCTTCCAGTTGTTCGCCTAATTACCAAATCTGGAATGGCAATAGACGCATGTTCTTGGCCACTGATGTTTAGGACCGGGCGTTGGCCATCTGACACGATCCGCTGGTGTTTAAATCCTTACTCGTATCTGACGGGGTACTCCTAGGGGCATTTCCTGGTGATGGGGACCGCTGTCGGAAGTAATTAGAGTTCCTACTGTTATTACCTGGAGAATTAGGGTGATAACCTGGTGATGATTGGCGTCGCTGTGGACTAAAAGACCTACGTTGAGGGATAGGTGATCTATTCCTATCAAAGGAAGGAGACGGTGTCCTATTACATGATCTACGCTGGTTTTGTGCTGAGATCATAATGTCTGCCAACTTGGTCACCACTTATGTCAACTCTCGCACTTCCTTCTCCAAAGGAAGATTGCTGTTCGTTGGACTTTTTCCCTCTTCCTTGACATTTTCAGCAAACAACACCTGCCTGTGGGCAAAGTTGGGACTCCGTGACCCATAAATTGCTTTTTGATTAGCAATGGATGATTTCATCAATTTCAGTGCCTTATTGATAGAGTCTGGATTTCTTTCAATGACATGCCATGCCGAGTCTTTGTCTCTACATCCTCGTAAAAACGCCTCTGATCCTATTTGATCTATCACAGCGTTTTCACAACGGTCATACCCACCCATAACCAGAAAATGGACGCGTTCTGCAAATTCCTCAAGTGTCTCACCATCAAATTGTTTTACATAGTGGAGTTGTTTCCTTGCAGATACCGGCTCATATTTTTTATTAAATCGTTGCTTAAGAGCCCTCCGTATTCACCTTTCTAGCGTACTCTAAAGCTACATCAGTAAAACAATCAAGCAATCTGCACACCTGTTTGCGACTTCCCCATTGTCTCGAATTGATAGATAAATGCTACCCAGGTTAACAAACCTCTACCACTAAGCACTTGCATTTTAAGGAGTTGTGGACTCCTACTTCTGTCTCGACTCTCAGAATGTACATGCCACCTGGTATACTCCCTATCAAGGGACGAATCTGATGAGCTGTCATTACGATCCCTAGACTTTCTTTGCTTTTCTCTTGACCTGTCTGTCTGGTTACTATCAACCATGTTTGTTTCTGCAGGTGCACGACTAATATTGTCATTAATTCCAGATGTTCGTGATGGAAGTGTTGGAGGTTGAGTTGTCAATACTGGGGTCATAAATGTCGGTTGAGGTTGATTTACTTGAACGGGAGGCCCAGTTGGTCCCTGATTATACATGTGGTGCATAGTAGGCTGTGATGAAATACCTGCAGCAGCAGCGTCAATCATTTCAGCGGAGGTATTGAGCAGCGCAGAGGGCCCTAGCTCACTACCTGTATATGCTGTATTATGAACTGGTTTTGATTGGTCATCGTCTGGAAACGGTGTTCGTAGAACCTCAGATGCAGATATTGGTGACAGTCCTGGTGGAGGAAACCTAAAGTCTGGTTTGGGATTTTCTGTAACTGGAGTACTAGTTTGTTGCTGAATGTATGTCTGTTTTGACTTAACTTGGGTGGCAGTCATTGTGAATTTAACTTCCTTGTTCCTCTTGTCCACTAGATCCCCAATCATAGATGTCATTTGGTGATGTTGTTCTAAAGCACTTTTGAACTGCACTGTGCTAGCTTCATCTGTGGTTGCCATTTTATCTAATCGTCTTGTCAATTCATTGAATCTGTGATCTATCTTTTTCTCTGTTCTTTGGCAAAATTTATGTATCTGATGGTAAAATACCACATTGTTCTGATTTATTTCTCTGTTCATCTCATCTTGCTCAAAATGCAATGTTCATATTCTGTTGAAAATTTCTGTCATTTTTAAATTATTTTTTCTTACTTGAGCATCCAATACTGCCATGTTTTGCTTATTGGCTCTTCTTTCTGCTTGAAATTCATCAAACATATCCTGTATGGATCTTTCACCTGGTAACTTAATTTGGTCTTGTTCATGGAGGGTAGAATTGAGATCAGAGTCTACCGTGTCATTCCACACTTCAGTGGGAATATTTGTCAACTCTTTCATATCAACCGTAGTAAGTTCCTTTTCTGCTCGTCTTTGCATAACCTTGTCTGCCATTTCGGTTGTTACCCCACTAATACTAGTTAATTCTTCTTTCGTTACATTCTTTAGGTTTATCAGTTTATTAGCCATGCTGGAATACAATTGTTATATACCAAGTCTACTATAATTGTGTATGTTATTCTTCTTATAGAATGTCTCAAGTCAGTCAATAATTTCAGGTTTAATAATTTATCCCAAGTCACAATATATATATGACCCAAGACAATGTATCCCAGGTCACAATGTAACAATGACCCAAGACTATGAATCCCAAGTCACAATGTAACAATGACCCAAGACAATGTATCCCAAGTCACAATGTAACAATGACCCAAGACAATGAATCCCAAGTCACAATGTAACAATGACCCAAGACAATGAATCCCAAGTCACAATGTAACAATGACCCAAGACAATGAATCCCAAGTCACAATGTAACAATGACCCAAGACAATGAATCCCAAGTCACAATGTAACAATGACCCAAGACAATGTATCCCAAGTCACAATGTAACAATGACCCAAGACAATGTATCCCAAGTTACAATGTAAATATGACACAAGACTATGAATCCCAAGTCACAATGTAACAATGACCCAAGACAATGAATCCCAAGTCACAATGTAACAATGACCCAAGACAATGTATCCCAAGTCACAATGTAACAATGACCCAAGACAATGTATCCCAAGTTACAATGTAAATATGACACAAGACTATGAATCCCAAGTCACAATGTAACAATGACCCAAGACAATGTATCCCAAGTCACAATGTAACAATGACCCAAGACTATGAATCCCAAGTCACAATGTAACAATGACCCAAGACAATGTATCCCAAGTCACAATGTAACAATGACCCAAGACTATGAATCCCAAGTCACAATGTAACAATGACCCAAGACTATGAATCCCAAGTCACAATGTAACAATGACCCAAGACTATGAATCCCAAGTCACAATGTAACAATGACCCAAGACAATGTATCCCAAGTCACAATGTAACAATGACCCAAGACTATGAATCCCAAGTCACAATGTAACAATGACCCAAGACAATGTATCCCAAGTCACAATGTAACAATGACCCAAGACTATGAATCCCAAGTCACAATGTAACAATGACCCAAGACAATGTATCCCAAGTCACAATGTAACAATGACCCAAGACTATGAATCCCAAGTCACAATGTAACAATGACCCAAGACAATGTATCCCAAGTCACAATGTAACAATGACCCAAGACAATGAATCCCAAGTCACAATGTAACAATGACCCAAGACAATGAATCCCAAGTCACAATGTAACAATGACCCAAGACAATGTATCCCAAGTTACAATGTAAATATGACACAAGACAATGAATCCCAAGTCACAATGTAACAATGACCCAAGACAATGTATCCCAAGTCACAATGTAACAATGACCCAAGACAATGAATCCCAAGTCACAATGTAACAATGACCCAAGACAATGAATCCCAAGTCACAATGTAACAATGACCCAAGACAATGAATCCCAAGTTACAATGTAAATATGACACAAGACAATGAATCAAAGGTGCATACAAATAGGGGTAATGAAACAGCAACTTTCATTGAACATAGACCAAGTGATTACAAAATAGTATTCCAAAAAGGCATAAACACTTGCAATTATTTCTACATTACACAACAATATTGTAACACTTTATTAAATTTGTTAATTTTCAAAATAAAAACTCATATTCAAATATCTAATTTTGTTATTATTTCAATTTGTAATCTTTCTTTTACACATATAATCTGTTGAATCTGCGCAATGTACACAAAATGACTTCAGTGAAGAAGCAGATGTAATGGCGAAAACCGGAAATTGTAACTGATCAAAGTGATAAAAAAAACTAATATCACCGTGACCTAATGAATAAGTATATTGTACAGGCGTTCAAAATGATTGACACGACGTCCGGTATTATAATATGACATCGCGCACAATATAATTTGACAAATAATGACTGAAAAAAAAGTTTTCAAATGTCATGTTGCGCCTCCAAAAATTTAGAAAAGTTCCCGATAATGTTCAAAACCGTAGTCGACGACGCCACTTTCGTGCCGATAGTGGGAATGGTTAATGTGTGTATGCAAAAGTACCTGTATACTTGATAAGCTATAGTTGGTCTGCAATAATCAGACAATAATCCAGCAGTCGATGAATATCGTCTGTACACAATGATGGCTGGAATCGAAGGGGTGAGAAAGTGATGTCACTACTACACCAAAGGTCTACTGTAAAATATGGACTGGTTCTTCCATTATAATGTTGTATGCGGCCACCGGCACCACATCAAAAATATACGGACAGAATGGGGGGGGGGGAACAGAAACAATATTAAATTAATCAATTTCATCATCAAAATTTATTGCTATTTTAACCATTTAAAAATAAAAATAGATAATTAAAGATTTTTACTCCAAATGTTTAGCTTACAACCTGAATTAAGTAAAATGTTATTCATTTTGAAGTTCAACAAGAGTTATCGTTCTTGGAATTGTGATTTGGAGCGGTTAATTTAAAACTAAAATAACAAAAAATGACACTAGGCTACACGTGAAAACAATTGATATTTTGTGGAGGAGATCCTATATTTTTCATTGTGCTATATGGTTTATTACAAATCGCCTGTTCACAGGAGATAATGTGTTCTGATATGTAACCTTTTTACATACTTTGTTAGTAAACAAAATGTGACCAATCTGATTTTAATTTCAGTATTATAGCAAAAACAGCATAAATAAATACTTGTCTTTGAATATACATTTATTTTAGCGAAAATTATAATATCTTCAATAAAGTTCGAGCATATATTAGACAAACAAAGAGATTCTAATCAGTGGTCGGTCCCATGTTTCACTATATTGTGTTAAATATCATTTATATTTGTGTATGTGCTATTTTTGTTGACATTATTATATGTGTATTATTTGTAGGGAGAGGACAGTCCATAAGTTGTGATAAATTTTTGTCCAATCCCATTGTTGTTTTATTTGCAATAGAATAATATTAAACTAAACATTTATTTTTACTCAAAACACGTCATATAGCAAAATATTGAGAGAATTGATGACATAAGGTAAATCACTTATTCTTGATTCTGCATGATCCATACTTAAATGATTAACAGATTTGAATTATGCAACGTGGAATACGAAACTATTGTTTCGAACTTTATTATTAATATAGCGTATAGGTATCTAAATTAGTGCGTATGACGCGTTTCTGGAATAACCTTCATCAGGTACTCTCAAAATTAAAAGACCGGAAAGCCATATAATAATTTGGCTTTGTATTATATATGCCACGGGTTTTACGCATTAACTTATTTAAACAAAGGATGAGTATGTTTAGAAACTTACATGAGTAAGACACTTGGTATATATGTTTTGTAATATAAATGACATGATTGATATTTTAGCTATGGTACGGTATGTCATTCAGACTTGCATATTGTACTATGGTGTCAGCACCGTTCATTTGCTTTTGGATTCAACAAAGTTTTAATGGCTGGTTAATTGAGTATGGTACAATATTAATTCTAGATAATAGACCATGGTTTTCTACAAACACATTCTTAAGCTGAATAATTGAGTATGATGCACTATCAATTCTAGAAAATAGACCATGGTTTTCTACAAGCATATTTCTATGCTGAATAATTCATTAAAAACATCAAAGGAGAAAAGGTACTGTATGTTACAATAGTTAGTTGCTTTTTCAATAACGTGCTTGTCATCGTCTGTAATTATTGGAAATTCCTCTGAAAATGTTGTATGTAAAATATTAACTCATGAATATTGTATTTTTATAATAGGTTTTATGTAAATTTTCTATAAATAATTGAATGTCTGCGAAATGGTTGAAAGACATTGGATAACGAATTAGGCAACTTGATCACGAATTCTATTTGAAAACACTCGAACGATTGGAAACCATTGTTGTGTTTAAATATTTGAACGGTATATTTCAAAGTATTCAGTGACATATGTATGTCACTAAAGCATAGAGTTTGTACAATATTCATAAGTAGATTATCTTTATTCAAAGCTTATCACCAGGTTTGTAAATAGAGTAACACGACGAGTGCTACTAGTGGAGCAGGAACTACTTGCCTTGTTTTTAGGGTTTTAGTGATCTTCGTGTTCATCGATGTTTAGTTTTCTGTGTAGTGTTTCATAGATCGTTGATTGTCCTTTTTCTTTTGGTCATTGTATTGTCTGTTCTTCCATTTATGGATTCTGATCAGCTATTGGTATCTTCACACTCTTTTTAATATAATTCGTGTACGTACATTAGCAACAATGAACCACATTGGTGGTGTACATGTAGCTCAATTTGGGTCGTGCTGTATATCGTGTTTTGAGCCCCTAAAAAATTGGTATGCGTTGCTCTTCAACTAAGCACACAACTAAGCACACAACTTTAAAGAACAAGAGAACCACAGCAGTGATATAATGGCTAGTGTGCTCTCCTCGAGTGCTGTAGATCGTGGATTCGAGCAACCATTGGGTCAAACACGTAGTGTTGAAGAGTAAGACCACATACTGGTTGGCTCGAAATCAGGATAATATGTCCGAGTGGAGCACTATATCTACCAGCGGTTTGTTGTGTCAGTGAGTTAGCGCTATAGAAATGCAGCTAAGCGTGTTGAAGTAGTACAAAATGGAACTCAACGTCTTCTCGTGAGACAATACAACATTACATTTGGACACAAATTAAAGCAAAGGAACAACGCTTTTGTTGCTGTTCTGTTTTTCAGTCACAGTAGTGTTTTGACTTGTGATGATAAAATGAGCGTGAAGCGACCCCTGGCGGGCTGTTATTTTCACATATTATATTACTAATCTTACTTGGTGTATATAAATTGTAAATTTCAGAGGCGGAATTATCAACAAGAAAGCAAACTACGGATGAAGTAATCTTTCAAATACAGAAAGTACGCCATTTAATATGAATACAGTCAAACATGTCAATGCGGTCACCTCTACTAAGCAGTCATTCGTATTTAAAGATCACGCTTTCTTTTCCTGTCATAGAAAGTTGTATGTGAATTGAACCTATTTTAAAAGACCATCTGTCTGATAAGGACACTTTTTTTTTGTCTCAAAGGTGACCTCTTAATTCAGATTTGACTGTATGAATTTATCAAATTAGATAGCCGTTTAGGACAGATTGTTCACGCTAGAATACGTATGGGGTGTAGTGCTCTTAATTCCGATCTATTTCTGAAAAATATTGTAAATTCACCGCATTGTACATGTGGTGCTATAGAGACTCCTACTCATTATCTTCTCAACTGTCCTCACTATAACATACCTAGACAACGCCACATATTTGCCCTTAACCTTCCTATTCCATTTTCCACTCAACTTCTATTGGTAGGATCTAATGAGTTAACAATTAACCAGAACACAGAAATCTTCTTGTCAGTACAAAAGTTCATTTTGAGTAGTAAACGATTTACCCCGTAATTCACAATTCACCAACCCCTTTCATTTTCCTGCACAATTCACCAACCCCTTTCATTTTCCTGCACAATTCATCCCCTGTGGTGTAAATACAATTATCATTTCACTGATCCTTACAACGTAATCTAACTTCTGAGATTATTAAAAGTAGATTTAATTAAACTTGGGATACGGATTTATATAAGTTTAATAACTTGTTTTCGGATCCTCTTAATTAATTCATAGTCATTACTATTGTTGTATTTAAATTGTTGTACTATATTCATATGTATTGATTAATAAAATATGTTTACACTAAATTAGATAATCAAATATTTGTCATAATAGGCCACCTTTTGTCAAAAATGGTTGCTATCACGATTTAGAGAATATAAGAACATGGCGTTATGGACGCTACTGAAGACTGGTTTTTTTTATCTTACTATGAGACAAGTGGTTGATTTTCACGGATGGGAGAATGTGAAATTTAGAAATTAAATAGACGATCTTGAACAAGGCGAAATTGAATGTACTTTCTGAAGACAATCGTCGTGAAAAATATATTGTTAGAAGCTGTCCCTATGGAATATGAAGGTTGAATTATAGGCTGGTGTATATACAATTTTGACGTGTTAAATACATTACACTTCCACAAATCAAATACACCTAGTCGTAATAATACGTGGACAAATCAAATACACCTAGTATGTCAAACAATCAAATACATTTAGTAGTAACTATTTATATAATAGTTACTGATATGGAGGGCAATATCAGGATATACAGACTGCCCAAGGGTCGTGGTACGGAACAGTGGAAATGACCACGACCCAAGGCAGTCTATCTATCCTGATATTGCACTCTATATCAGTAACTATTGTGTTTATTGCATTGAAGTCCAGAATCTGACACATACAATATAAATGCATAGCAATTTTTAATCAGGATCATTGA
Source organism: Bathymodiolus brooksi (assembly GCA_963680875.1). NCBI lineage: Eukaryota > Metazoa > Mollusca > Bivalvia > Mytilida > Modiolidae > Bathymodiolus > Bathymodiolus brooksi. The sequence continues at coordinate 53,012,406 of OY804589.1, read as the reverse complement.
AGGTTTCCCTAGGCGTTATCACCTTCGTTATTACCTAATTTGAATTGACTACAGCAATAGTTTGCATGGTGTTCAACTTATAATGAGAAATAAAATGAGATTATAAGTAACATTCTAATTGATTAGCCTATACTTTCTTTATCTTGTGTTATTGAATATTGTTCATATACCACATACATGTATGTTGTAATCGAAGGAAATGCTTTTGAGCTGATGCTCATTCAATCTAATCTGACTTAGACTGCCTAAATTAGTAATAATTGGTAATCATGACACTCGACAAAGAAAGTATGGGCTAAATTGATTATACAATACCTGGTCATTAGCATATGAAAAAGAATGTATCTCGGCTTCGCCTCAATGCATTCTTTTTCATATACTATGACCAGGTATTGAATAACCTATACTTATAACGTAATCAAACAAATATCCGTGTATAGACCAGTAGTACCGGTCTATACACGGTTTTGGACCGGTCTATATCAGCATTCCAGTCTATATCGCGGAATAGTGAAAGTCACGTGGAGAGTGTTCAGCCAATTAAATGTATGATTTTTATTCTGATATGCAATAAATGTTAATCAACTAAGTCCACCTAGTCGTAATTATATATCTACCAATCAAATACACTTATTCGTGATTATATATTGACCAATCAAACACAATTAGTCTTAGTTATATATCAACCAATCAATTCCGAAATATCCTTCATAAAACAATGTGCGCTAATACCAAACAATTAAACGTCGTTTGGGAGAAATCATTATGATAAGTTTGTATAGGCATTTAATTGATCAAAATTTATTATCAATTGTCTTATCGTTTGTTGTTTTATATCAGTTGAGTAATTGTGCAGGTATATAATTGCGAGAATAATTAAATACCTGTTGATGAGATGCTAATGATACATGTTTTGTGCTAGACCCCAACACCGCGATAGTGTTATAGTGTTAGTTCAGTGACATAGCAACATACAGGTAAACATCTCAGTTCACTCAGTCACCTTATCCTGCAACAACGGGTAAATATCTCAGTTCACTCAGTGATCTTATCCTGCAACAACAGGTAACCATCTCAGTTCACTCAGTCACCTTATCCTGCAACAACAGGTAAACATCTCAGTCCACTCAGTCACCTTATCCTGCAAAAACAGGTAAACATATCAGTCCACTCAGTCACCTTTTCCTGCAACAACAGGTAAACATCTCAGTCCACTCAGTCACCTTATCCTGCAACAACAGGTAAGCATCTCAGTCCACTCAGTCACCTTATCCTGCAACAACAGGTAAACATATGTCCACTCAGTCACCTTATCCAGCAAAAACAGGTAAATATTTCAGTCCACTCAGTCACCTTATCCTGCAACGACAGGTAAACACATGTCAATCTACTCCGTCAACTTATCTTGCAACCACAGGTAAATTTATGCCAATCCACTTGGTCACGGTATACTACAAAATCGTGTGAATCAACTCGGGTCATTTCATCTTCTAACCACAGGTAAGATCATATCAATCCACTCAGTAACCTTATACTGTAACCACAATATTACAGATTTTAATAAAGAGCAACTCTCAGTTAACATATCAATCCACATGTACATACTTTGATTTTGACCAACCAGAGATGGAATCCATGATGCATCACACTTGAATGGAGCACGCTAACCATCATACCGCTGATGCTGAGAAGTAGCAACTACGGGATATGATATTGCATACATTTATCCAAGAGTGGGTTGTGAACACCAAAATAAGCAATTTCTCAGTTATTTGAATAAATTATTGTTGCTTAACGCCAATTCAGCAATTTTCCACCATATCATGGCGAGAACAAGCTACATTCGATGAGATGATGATGATGTCAGCTTTGTATTGGACCAACAAGCTTAGTTGGATTTTTATAATGCTCGCTCACTGAAGCAACAGTCTGCTGGTATACCTGTCGCTCCATTCAAACAGATTATTCTGATTCCTAGCCTTCCAGTCTTTGATTTTACTCCTTAATGCTGCGTCCTAAACGGAGAAGCAGGTAGCACAAATTTCATAGTATATTGCTTAACCCGACCGGGGTTTGAACACACGATATGCCGCCCTCGAGTCGAGCATATTGATCATTACACCACCGGTTTATTTATTCAATAATATTAGTAATGATTTCATATTCGTATAATGGCAACATTTAATTAAATAAAACATTTCAAATATTGAACAAATTATTGAGCTAATCTACAAATGACAGAAGCAATTAGTAATTGATATTGTAATGGATAATACAATCGTAGATATCTAGGCCTAAATTTCCACCTGGAGTTGACAAATTTTCTTTTGTTTGTTGTTTTGAGACTTTCTGAATGCATACCTGGAATCCTATTATGAAATGTCTCCCTGAACGAGTTGCAACAACATGCAAAAATTAAGTTTCTTGATTTCAATATCAAGCATTTATGCATGAACATTGTTGTGAAAACACACTGGACGTTGATAAGTGGTACTCCTTTGGTGAAAGAAAATTTAATATTATTCACACAAAACAATAACATAACAATCGTAGTGTGAATTACGATATCGATTTAATCTTAAGAAGGAACCAAACTGTATAATTATGTTGATATAAGTGTGAAGAATTTGGAGATAACAAAAGGGTATCAGAATCCGTATTTCGAAGAAGAACAGACAACACAATGACCAAAAGAAAAAGTACAAAAGGACAAACAACGATCTACAAAACATACATATAAAACTAAAGATTGAGTAACACGAACTCCACTAAAAACAGGGGGTGACTCAGGTGCTCCGGAAAGGTAAGCAGTTCCTGCTCCACTAGTGGCACCTGTCGTGTTTCTCTAGTTTTGCATGGAATGTCCTTTATATGGTTATATTAAAAGAAATGTATTTGTAATTCTAAGAATTTATGACGAAATACATTTGAATATCATTTTATATGAAAATACAGAGCTTTCAACACATCGAAACAAGGATATTTTCGTGCGGTTCAAGTCGTTCTAAAAGATAACAATTTATTTGGTTAATCATGCAGGTCTCAATTCTTTTTTTCCCTTTTAATTATTTTTTGTAAACATTTCTTCCTTTTAGTAACAAGTACCATGTCTCTTTGTTTGATTTTTTCTCCATTTTTTCATTGTTTATACATCTTTATGTACATTGAAATATGTCATTGTATGGTTGTTTTATACATGTCATTGTATGGTTGTTTTATACATGACATTGTATGGTTATTTTATACATGTCATTGTATGGTTGTTTTATGCATGTCATTATATGGTTGCTTTATACATGTCATTGTATGGTTGTTTTATACATGTAATTGTATGGTTGTTTTATACATAATTTGTTGTAAATTGTAGAGAGCGGACTTAATAATTGTTGTGATAACTTGTGTCCACTCCCATTTGCTAATATTTTGAGCAAATAAAATATGTTTAATTCAACTGAAATATTGTTGAATGTGACGTTAAACACCATAATTCTTTCCCGCCTCCCCGTAGAGGTATTGTGTCTAAAGTGTATGTAGCGGTAGTACAAAACGTATATTTCTACCTTAGCTTGACCCGATATTCGTACAAGCATGTTGTTTGTACGGTGACAAAGTATTTATATACCGGGTATATTATGATCATTTTATATGATTACAATAATGTGTGTTTAACGCCGCCACTTTCTACACTATTTTAATTAGATTGTGATGAATAGTTATTATGGTTGTGCGTGTGAGTGAGTGAGTCATTGTCACCGGGGTTGTAACTAGAGCATCACTAGTGAAACAGGAACTGCCTATCCTTCCGGAGCACATGAGTTCACCCCCGGCTTTTAACGGGGTTCGTGTTGCTCGATCTTTAGCTATCTGTGTAGTGTTTTGCGGTGCATTATTTGTACTTTATCATTTGGCCATTGTATTGTCTGTCCGTCTGTCTGATGGCCATTGCATTGTCTGTCCTTCTGTCTTTTGGCCATTGTATTGTCAGTCCTTCTGTCTTTTGGCCATTGTATTGTACGTCCTTCTGTCTTTTGGTCATTGTATTGCCTGTCCTTCTGTCTTTTGACCATTGTATTGTCTGTCCTGCGATATACAGCTTCTGATTACCCCTTTGGTCTTCACACACTTATCATTGTTGGTTTAGCGCCAAGTAATATATTTCGTCAGCCCCGGTCACGTTGAGAGCAAGTTACATTTCCTTGAGATGATGATGATGATGTCCTCTTTGTACTAGACCAATACGCTGAGTTGGATTTTAATACTGCTATCTTACTGGAACAACACTCAGTGGATGGACATGTCATTCTTCACTGACTCAATATCATGATTCCGAGCCAACAAGTATTTGCTCCTTTGCCTTACTTTGTGTACTTAGCGGATACACAACTAATATAGGTTTTATAATATGTGGTTTGACCTGACCAGGGTTCGTCTCTACGATCAACATCACTCTATTCGAACCCGCAAATCATTGCATCACCGATACGGTTAATGGTGAAGGAAACTGACATCACCGGTGAAAAATATTATTACATTAAATTTTACCAAGTACATCTCTCCACGAGTGAGAATCAATAAAATTTAAATTTATGTTAGTACACTTTTTCAGATCATGTAAATTACTTATTGTAACATGAATGCATTCTTTTCCTTTGATCTTTTTATGGTTTATTTACCAGAATGTAAGCAACAGCTAAGAACTATGAAATAATACAAGCAGATACGAGATATTACACACTAAAAGTTGTATTACTCTCAGAGAGTCGTGTAATAATCAACGAGCTAGATGTGATTTTGCATGGCTTCGTGGTACAAATCATTTATTCCATTGTTTTCCGAGTTAAACGGTTCAGCAATCTTACGCTTCGCGTTCCGTTTAACCAGGGACATCGTGGAATCACTATTACTTATATATAACGGGTGTGGCCGAGTGCTCTAGGGCGCTGGACATAAGGCTAAACGATTGGTGCTGCAGTGTATCAATGTTGTGAGTTCAAATCCCCTCGAGGGAAGAACACAAATTTGACAGCTCAAAGATCTAATTCTAACACTCTTGGTTTAATTTTCAGACGTATGTATATATTCATTTAAATAAACGTTAGAGAATGCCAAAGGGGCAATCAAAAAAGGATAATCCAGAGAAACGGGCAACATAGGGTATACAAGGCAACGAAAAACAAAGCAAAGACACAACACAATATGTGTTGGACACTACTATGCGCAAGCAAACACAAATAACGCAAATAAGACACGAGCTCTCGTACAAGCAACAGAGGTAAAGACGAACCGAACATCGTTTTCATTATAAATTTTGAATACAATTTTTTTTTATCTGCATCGCATAGTGCTATAATGTATGGGTATTAGAAGTATTTTCTGCCGTGTGATTCCATTTTATTTTTGAGACCATTGATCTTCATACATTGATCGATTTAAGCACATAATTATCACATAATATAATTAGTAATAACTAATAAATAAATCTTTAATAACATAGATGGTCGCGTCATCTGACTTATCGCACAGTCATTGTATGACAGAACTTTTACCTTTGTTACGAATGCGTATATTGTCTTTTATTTAGCGAATTATTGTGCATTATTAACAATAAATGAAATATATATAAAGAACGCTTTTGTCATGTTTTATATTTAACAATGGTAGCGCAATATGGTCTAACTTGCATTAAGAGGTCACCTCTAAGACAAAGAAAAAGTGATCTCTTATATTGAGGATCAATTCTATACAGAAATATCATGTTTGGGAGGGGTATTTGCGAAAAATACCAGTCGAGAGACGAAAAATTTCCCGAGCCGAATGGCGAGGGAAATTTAGTCTCAAGACTGGTATTTTTCGCAAATACCCCTCCCAAACATGATATATCTGTTTAATTACACCGAATATTATTTAGAACACTGGCTAAATAAATAATACCTTTTGTTTGTCGTTTCCAGGACCTAACATGATGTATCTGTTTAATTCTACCGAATGATGTTACATAAAACGGACAACTGATAACGTTTAACAAATTTTGTTACAAGCGTCTCGGTGAAGGGTAAAAACGGCAAATACGATTGTTACATAAAACGCACAACTGATAATGTTTTACAAATTGTGTTACAAGCGTCTCGGTGAAGGGTAAAAACGACAAATACAATTTTGCAAATACCATGAAAAAAAGTTAAATCTTATGCAAATACACCTACATGAAGTAAAAATTCTGCAAATTCACAATGCAAGGCCTGAATTTGTAAAAAAAAAAAAAAAAATATCACGGCTATTAACCAATCAGAATCCAGCATTTTTATATGAGGTGTAATTAATATGAACATTTCTATGACATGACAGGCAATAGGAGACATTTTAATATTGATGACTGTTTATTAGAGATGACCTTTAAATACTGATGACTGTTTATTAGAGATGACCTTTTAATACTGATGACTGTTTATTAGAGATGACGTTTTCGGCAGGTTTGATTGTGTTCCCCAGAGAGAAATCAGTTAATATGCGATTCATTTACTTCACGTTGGTCATAGCAACGTATATATATAATTTAGTGCGCTCAGCGCGTTTCTGGTACGCTCAAATTATATAAAAGTAAAGCAAAAGGACTACAGAGATTGATACAAACCGAACAATGAAAAGGCGAATGATCCTCCTGATGGCCATAATTTTATCATCATGGAGGAGAATATTGACGATTTTTATAACAACTGTTTTATCCCAACAACAAACGAAATAATAGAATATGATACGTGCCGTCGTTCACTTCAACAGGACAAATGTTAGGGTTAGGGTTATGGTGGAGGGAGTTATGAGTTTAACACCACTTTCAGCAATACTTCAGTTTTATCGTGGTGGTCAGTTTTATTGGTGGAGGAAACCGGAGTGCACGCAGAAAACCATAGCCAAGTCATTGACAAATTTCAGTGGGGATAGACAATGATTACATAGGTGATTGTAAATCCAACTACCATACGTTCACGATCACGATGGCCCCTAGGACAAATGTAGTTATGATAAGAGCCACTAGAAAAATAAGTGTCACCAGTATACAACACCAGACAGAAAATCATGTCTATTGTAAAGCATGATAAGGACTTGGGGTTCCATACAACAACGCTGCCCTCCCAATTTTATTTTAGGGTTGATATTTTAAGAGCATGTGAAATACACTTGCTTGATCACATCATTTCAGTAAGTGTGGATGTTTGGGACCATATAACTTGCTTTAATCCAGCCATCTTTTTACAGAAAAACCTGTATCAATGCCAGAAGTGTGACCAGTCATATATGTATGTGTCAGGAATGGTAGATATTAGAAGTGTGACCAGTCATATATGTAAGTGTCAGGAATGGTAGATATTAAAAGTGTGACCAGTCATATATTTATGTGTCAGGAATGGTAGATATTAAAAGTGTGAACAGTCAATAGTTAGTACACTTTTTCAGATCATATGAATTACTTATTGTAACATGAATGCATTCTTTTCCTTAGATCTTTTTATGGTTTATTTACCAGAATGTAAGCAACAGCTAAGAACTATGAAATAATACACGCTGATACGATATATTACACACTAAAAGTTGTATTACTCTCAGAGAATCGTGCAATAATCAACGAGCTAGATGTGATTTTGCATGGCTTCATGGTACAAATCATTTATTCCATTGTTTTCCGAGTTAAACGGTTCAGCAATCTTACGCTTCGCGTTCCGTTTAACTCGGGACACTCGTGGAATCACTATTACTTATATATAACGGGTGTGGCCGAGTGCTCTAGGGCGCTGGACATAAGGCTAAGCGATTGGTGCTGCAGTGTATCAATGTTGTGAGTTCAAATCCCCTCCAGGGAAGAACACAAATTTGACAGCTCAAAGATCTAATTCTAACACTGTTTGTTTAATTTTCAGACGTATGTATATATTCATTTAAATAAACGTTAGAGAATGCCAAAGGGGCAATCAAAAAAGGATAATCCAGAGAAACGGGCAACATAGGGTATACAAGGCGACGAAAAACAAAGCAAAGACACAACGCAATATGTGTTGGACACTACTATGCGCAAACAAACACAAATGACGCAAGTTAGACACGAGCCCTCGCACAAGCAACAGAGGTAAGGACGAACCGAACATCGTTTTCATTATAAATTTTGAATACAATTTTTTTTATCTGCATCGCATAGTGTTATAATGTATGGGTATTATAAGTATTTTCTGCCGTGTGATTCCATTTTATTTTTGAGACCATTGATCTTCATACATTGATAGATTTAAACATATAATTATCACATAATATGCTTAGTAATAACTAATGAATAAATCTTTAATAACATTTATCTGACTTATCGCACAGTCATTGTATGATAGAGAACATTTACCTTTGTTACGAATGAGTATATTGTCTTTTATTTAGCGAATTATTGTGCATTATTAACAATAAATGAAATATATATAAAGAACCCTTGTGTCCTGTTTTATATTTAACAATGGTAGCGCAATATAGTCTAACTTGCATTAAGAGGTCACCTCTAAGACAAAGAAAAAGTTATCTCTTATATTGAGGATCTAACTTGTATCAATGCCAGAAGTGTGTCAGGAATGGTAGATATGTGCCTCTGTTTCTACTGTTATTTTCTATCAGATTTTAGAACTGTTCTTACAGTGTGGTATTTATTTGTTGCTTTTGCTGTTTAGTTTATTATGCAGTTATGTTAACATGCCCACGATAAAGCAGAAATATCCCGAGAAGCAAGTAAATGAACGTTAGAGAATACCGAAGGGGCAATCAAAAATGGACAATCCAGAGAAAATGGCAACATAGGTTACACAATACGAAGGGGAAAAAACAACACAATATGTGTTGGACACTACTATGCGAAAGCAAACATAAAAAACGTAAATAAGACATGATCCCTCCTACAAACAACTGGAGGTAAAGACGAACCGCACATTGGTTTTATGCGAAAATCGTAACAGACATCACAAAGCGGTACTCAGAACGTAAAGACACATACTAGGATCACAAAATAAACTTAAGGTCCTGCGGCAAATATTTTATGCATATTCAGAATCAGAACAATTGATAAACATATTATGCAGAAATGAGGGAGGAATGAAAATACTGTGGCAACGACTTTTAACTGCCACTCGAAAAGCATGCAAAGTTGCATTGAACACTATAAGAAGAGTTTGACGATACCAAAGGGGCAATCAGAATCCGTATATCGAAGAAGAACAGACAACACAATGGCCAAAAGAAAAAGGGCAGAAGGACAAACAACAATCTACAAAACATACATATAAAACTAAAGATCGAGTAACACGAATCTCACTAAAAACCGGGGGTGAACTCAGGTGCTCCGGAAGGGTAAGTAGTTCCTGCTCCACTTGTGGCACCCGTCGTGTTAATCTACTTACAAACCCGGTAATAAGTCGTGAGTGAGGAAAGGACAGGAAAGTGTTTACGACAAGTGGAACATATCCGTGGTCATTTGTGACACAGATAATCCATAACCCTAACACTATGTCATAGCTATTGTTAACTGTACTTTTCCCTCTAATCACTATTTTACCTGCATCTTTGTACTATGGGATAAGATTAATGAGACCCCCTCCCCCGACCTTGGGTGGGTGTTTAGAAGCTTCGAAATCTGTTGCGTGGTAGGGATGTGACGAAAGCAAAGACCTTGCCGCTGGATTGCGCAGATCTTTCAATATATGAACATTACATTGTTCTTTCATTGAAATACAGAACAATGCACAAATATTAGCAGTTTTAGCAAACTAGATACATTTAAGTTTATTGGTTTATGGTGTTTAACGCCACTTTCTACAATATTTCAGTTATATCGTGGCGGTCAGTTTTATTGGTGAAGAAACCGAAGAACCCTTAGAAATCCACCGACTTATCGCAAGTCACCGACAAACTTTATCACATAATGTTGTATCGAGTACACCTCGCCATGAGCAACTTTAGTGGTGATAGGTACTGATTGCACAAATAGTTGAACACCCAACAACTACTTACGATCACAACCACGACGGCCCCGGAAATATATTTGTGTTTCAAATTTACAGTTCCTAAAGTATGTAAGTTATTAAACCCAAGGTTGTTCCCCTCAAACATATACAATCTTAGTCAATTTTGGGAATCATGCTAATCATGAGTCCCATTGGTTTTCTTGTTGTCAAAGACATTATTGTTATTTGGTTTCCCAATCTTTTGACCTTGAGCGTACTTTTGGGCTAAGGAACCATGGGCCGCTTAGGTTACTGTAAGAACAGGTGATTGATATAGGATGTATATTAAAAAAAGTATTTTCTCGTATTACAGACACTAAAGCAATTTTATTTAAAGATGATTTATAACAGAAAGTGAAAGACGTCCTAAGTAATAAAACGTAGATATCAAATTTAGTGCACAACGAAATAATCTCTATCAGAGCTAGGGAACCTTGGGCTGCTTAGGTTACTATACCAACAGGTAATTTGAATAAGATATACAATATACAATATATAAACCTGTATATAAAACCTACTCAAAGGAACTTGAAAATGTGGCCTTTACGATCAATTGCCCTTTATATACAGATTTAAATAATATGCACTGTTCATTAATGGGAAAAATGTGAATGCCTTTTATAGATAGTGATTTGCTATATAGATGTGCCCTTTAAGGCAAGCTTGACTGTATATTAAAAAAATATTACTTTAAACATATTTTATTGTCTCGTATGTAGGTGGTTATAACGTATTACAGACACTAAAGCAATTTTATTTAATGATGATTTATAATTTATAACAGAAAGTGAAAGACGTCCTAAGTAATAAAACGTAGATATCAAATTTAGTGCACACTGAAATAATCTCTATCAGGTGCGCCCAAAGACGACAGATTGGAAAGCTAAATAATCTAAGTCTTGTGGAGCAATAAACCAAACAGACTAAACATGGTAGTCAAATTCAGCTACGGTCACCGATGCCTGAAGGGAGGAGAACCTTAGTTTTAATCATAATAACATGATTTGGATCTGTAAATTTTGATAAACAATGCTTTTTTTAATATAAGAAAGAAAGGCAGAAGATATCAAAACGTAGTACAAATAAATAGGGACACATTATCCTGATTCAAGTTCAAAGGTTATTGGTCTTTTACTCATTTGTGCTGTCTTTTCAAATTTGTTCATCCCCGATGCTGTATCAAACACGTTATCTTTCAAACTCATGTGTAGAACACAAACGAGATTGGAAATATCAATAGAGCACCAAATTAGATACTAATGTTGTATAAAGAAAGATAACTCTTGTTGTTCCAATAACTGAATCAATAATATCATATCATGTGTTTTTTTTACAATTCAATAGAAATTTAATTCGACCAGTGTATATACAGAGAAAATGTTTTATTATTCGTTTTGTTACCTCAATAACTTATATTTCAAGAAGTTATTACGATCGCCACCATGACTTGGTTGACCATTATGGAATATCTGTGTCACAAATGACCACTAATATGTTCCACTTGTCGTAAACACTTCCCGGTCCTTTCCTCATTCATGACTTATCACCGGGTTTGTAACTAGATTAAAACGACGGGTGCCACTAGTGGAGCAGTTAACCCCCGCTTTTTAGTGTGGCTTCGTGTTACTCGATCTTTAGTTTTATGTGTATGTTTTCTAAATAGTTGTTTGTCCATTTGTCCTTTTAATATTGGCCATTGTGTTGTTTTTCCTACTTCGATTTATGGCTTCCGATTACCGCATTGGTGTCTTCAACCTCTTCTTATTACATAAACGTGCAAAAATATAGTTTTCATCTCAACCATTGATGATCAACGATTCTACCAACAAAACGAACAACGACCTCTTACCTGATTTAGCTATACACAAAGAGAATAACCACGTCATATCACATTGACAATCTAGATCCTGGCTTGGGACAGACATACAAATGTGGCGGTGCTAAACCGGTAATTGGATTCCAACCTTTGTTGAATATATTCTAGTTTACTATAACGATGTAACTATAATTTTGTTGAAGTGGCGCTAAATGTCTATTAAACCATACAATCAATTAAAACAAGACAGACATCATAATCTGGTTGACCAATACGAAATATCCATGTCTCAAATGACAATGGATCTTTTACTTTTTTCATACATTTTTTCTTTCCTCTATCACTGACGATGACTTGACTGTATTTATGAGTAACACGGCGGGTGATTTATAAGAAGCAGGAACCGCCAACCCTTCGCGAGCACCTGAGTTTATACCCCCGATTTTTTCGGTAGGGTCCGTGTTGCTCATTTTTTTTTTTTTTTTGGCGTTGTCCTATTATGTGTCTTTACGTACTTAGTTTTGGGTAGTGATGTCCATTACGATCTCCACATATAAAAGATGTTCGGTTCGTCTTTACCTCCAGTTGTTTGTAGGATGGCTCTTTTCTTATTTACGTTATTTGCGTTTGTTTACGCATAGTGTTGTTCATCACATATTGTGTTGTGTTTTTTGTTTTGTTTGTCTTTGTCTTAGGTGCCCAATGTTACCAGTTTCTCAGAATTGTCCATTCTTGATTGTCCCTTCTGTTTTCTCTAACGTTTAGGATCATATCAACTGTGTGTGGCATACGGTTATACGAGTGAGTGAGTGTTGTTTAACGCCAAGATAGCATCTTCGTCAGCTATATCATGGCGAGGACAAGTTTCATTTCGGTGAGATGATTATAATTTCCACTTTGTACTAGACCAACACGTTTGCACTGAAACAATCAGTGCCATGTAGACATGTTGCCTCATTCGAACACAAATCCCTGCCTCCGAGCCAATCCCTCGATGCTCTTACCATGTTTATCCCTTTATGCTGCGTGCGTAGCTGAGAAGCGGCAAATACAAATTTCATAATCTATTGTTCTCGAGTCGAGCACGCCAATCGATGCTGTTTTCGCTTGTAATTGGGGTATAATAGTATTACTTTCTGGTATGATAAAATAAACATAACACAATTTTTGTCAATTTCTTCTGCTTTCCTTGTAAAAAAAATAATATTTCAAACATAATGGACAATAAATTAAGAAAAAACACAAAATGATATCACATTGATGATTAGATCACTCTGAGTAAATACGAAACTAATGCGACATTCTAACCTTTACTGTTTTGATTCTACAATTACGCATTTTATTCATTTGTTACACGGGTTATTTCCCTTATGACGGGCAAAATCGTATCCAGTCTAGTAAAAGAAATAGAAATGACAACAAATTTGTTTATGATTTTCTCGTTATTTGTTGATATTTGAACATTGCAAAAAAAAACACCAGAGGATATGTTTTTAGCAAATGGACAATTGTTACAAAATTAATGTTTTGAACAGAGTGTGGGAAAATATATGTGTTATGTTCATGAGCACTTTGCATGATAGAGGACCCTTTTGTCCGACCAAATAGAGATATAACTCATGTAAAACGAATTATTTAAAAAATTGAAACGTGCAAACGGCCTGGTGAAAATAGATCTTCTCAAACGTGCAAACAGCCTGGTGAAAATAGATCTTCTCACTTGCTCCCCATTTTTCTTTGTTGCCGTTGAGCAAATGAAGAGACCTAATTTCAATTTGACTGATTAAATTCATATACAGATATGCTATGATACATTTGCATCCGACATGGCTTTAACTAACTAATCGTTTATGAGAATTTTGTCTGGATTTGACTAACCGAATTAAGCTTAAATAACAAGCTGTCAAGATTATTGGTTAATTTAAAGTTCACCTCCACTTAAAGTTAAATTGAGCCTTTTATGTTCATCAGATTAATTATTAAATTTATTAGCACGCCGAAAAAATGGGACATCTACTTTGCAAAATAAAGATTATATTTATAAGTAAGCACCGCAAAAAGCAGGACCACTGCCTTAGCTTGTAAAATGAAGATTACATTTATACGTACGCACCGCAAAAAAGAGACAACTGCCTTAGTTTGCAAAATTGAGATATTATTCATAAGTACGTACCGCACACAAAGAGACAACTGCCTTAGTTTGCAAAATGAAAATTACATTTATAAGTACGCACCGCAAAAAAGAGATGTCTGCGGAATGAAGATATCATTCATAAGTACGCACTGTAAAAAGGGAGACAACTGCCTTTCAGAATAACTTAAATTAATAGCAGTCAGGGGAGGAAAGTGTCTTTCGAAGCATTGGTTTTTCAAACAAAGTTCTTGATTGAGCTGCAGGATTTGCATGAACGGAATTTCGCAAATGTTGACGTGATGATTCGCTGGCTAACAATATAATATTGCTTGGTATCGGACGGAAGTTACTGATTGTATATGACGCCTCTAAAATAGAATGCAGTCCGGTTGAAACAGAAAAATGCGAAGTTTTTTTAGTATTTTTGCGGCGACAACATTTTTTGCATATTAAATGTCTAAGTCGCTTACTATAATTTCTATTGCATACTGTTATTGCTATCGGTGTAACCATGCAACACATCATAGTCCATATGCTTTTAACATCAAACAATTGTTTTGGCAAACAGCTTTGGTGGTATAATTTTAAAACAAAAATAACTGTTTCTGGAAAACAAAATATCAGGTACGAAAAAACAATGACAAATAACGATCTAACAGCACGGAAGGTATTTAGGCGAGTCTTTGGTTGTATGTTTGCTAGAATGATGGGCAGTGTTGCTAAGGCAACAATGCGATGGCGAGATCTAGCTTCATTTATGATAATGCATATTGAAATGAATATAATTAGCGTTGGCATAAACATTGACAAAATGGCGACGGTCATCACGTGATGTTTGCCAGATTTCCTGGAAAACAAACATATTAACTCGTAATTGTCATAATCATAACTGATACTTCCCCAGAAAGGAATGCTTCCAATGAGACCACTGCTTAACCATACAAAAATAATCGCAGTACCGGTAGAAAATGGAGTAATCATACTTGAATATTGGACCGGTTTATAAATTGCAATGCATCGGTCAATAGCTAACATCATTAATGACCAGATAGCAGATGTTCTTCCGGTTATTAGAAAAAATCCTAATAAGTGACAATATGTTATTTCAGGTATCCAACTGTCTGATAATCTCAGCGATGCAACAGTAACCATCTTGAAAATTCCATGAAATATCTCACTCATTGCTATTGATATCACAAATGCATTAGTACATGTATGTAATATTTTGGAGCTTTTTATTATTACGACCAATATCACATTGAACACCACTACTAAAACACCTAATATGATAGCTAGGCATCCTATGACGTAATCTGTGTGCTGGGTAATATTTGCCCTATCACATTCTGAGCTATTCATATTAGCCCGCCGGTATTTTGATTTCAACTTGTTCATCCACTTTTACACAGATTTGACGTTTCTATTTAGCTATATATTATTATATACTTTTCTTTGTTTATGTTTGTGCGTCCACCATGGATATATTCTATTTTATTTACAACTGTTTTCGCAATTCAGTCAAAATAGCAATTAATATGAGATCTATAATTGCTTATACTTCCTTCAAATAATATATCATTTTCTGTTGTACGTGAATACGAGTGATGCATATTCCTAGCATTAGCATGTTCCTATAATGGTATTAGTATCAGATATTGAAATTAAAATAAAATGGTGGTACGTTTGCTTGAAGAGTGAATTTAGCTTCACTTATCCACGCACATATAATTATAAAGCCTAAAGAGTGATGGAAGTTGACAGTTTGAGTATATTCTGCAAATAACGCATGCGTAGTCGTGGTTCAAGAATATTTGGTTGCTTGTATTGGTCACTCCTCTCTTTGGGTGTAACATTCCGCCATTAAAAGAACAACTGTGTTTATGTTCTTCAGGAATTTGAGTACAAAATTGATTCGAATTATTCAAGAGTAATTCTGCATGAATTGAAATTATGCAAAGGCGTCTGGAGTCCAAATTATTCAAAGGCGCCTGTAGTTTTATTTATTCAAAGCAGTCTGTAGTCAAATGCGTTTGGGTCCAAATGATTCAAAAGCGTCTGGAGTCCAAATTATACAATGACACATGTAATCCCAATTATTCAATGACGTAGATATTTCTAATTATTCAATTATAAACGGAAATTATTCAGTAACTGCAGTACTCCAAATGCTCTGTAAGCTTACTGATATATATCAAACATTTATCACAACCTCCAATAAATAAGACCGCTGTTTGTTTACATTGCTCTTCGTGGTGGTTTGTATTTGTCCTGTCATCTCCTATGAATAAAAAGAAAATTAGATTAAAATCAAGAGTTATCCTGCATTACTAATAATATCTTCACCCAACACATTAATATTTTCATATTTTTTCAAAACGTGGTTCAAAAACGAAAGTACATACGCATGGGAAGTAATCAAACAAGTCTAATATTAGTAACATTTGCTACCACGGATATGTTCCACTTGTCGTAAACTCTTTCCGGTCCTTTCCTCATTCCTGACTTATCACAGGGTTTGTAACTAGATTAACACGACGGGTGCCACTAGTGGAACAGGAACAGCTTACCCTTCAGGAGCACCCGATTTCACCTCCGGTTTTGGTGGGGTTCGTGATACTCGATGTTTTATGTATATAATTTGTAGATCGTTTTTTGTTGTTGTTGTCCTTTTATACTTTTTCTTTTGGCCATTGTGTTGTCTGTCCTTCTTCGATAAACGGATTCTGATTACCCCTTTTGGTATCTTCAAACTCTTCTTATAAAATAACTCTCAAAATACGTAGATTATTCATTGATCAACATTAATTGTATTGTACTAATATAACTAACACTTGTTCTGTGCCATGCTACTAATATTAACGAGGCCAGGATAAAGTACTGCTACCTATGTTTTTTTCACTAATAAATGTACAGTGTTAAAAAATGATTTTAAATTTGAAGAAGAAAAAAACAATATCTGCACCCAATCTACATGTCAGAACAATTTTTTTTTATTAATTATTGTATCTAAAATATCTCAAAAGATACTTAATATGGCTGTAAATCAACGTTAGAAAACCGAAGGGGTGAACAAGAATGGTCAATCCACAGACACTGGCAAAATTGGACACATAGGACACACGACAAGTAAGCATCAGAGAAAACCGAAGGAGCAATCTAGAATTGACAAGCCTGAGACACTACCAACATTGGGCACACAAAACACAGGAGAAATAAACATTAGAGAAACCCGAAGGAACAATCTAGAATGGACAAGCCAGAGACACTACCAACATTGGGCACACAAAACACAGGAGAAATAAACATTAGAGAAAACCGAAGGAACAATCTAGAATGGACAAGCCAGAGACACTACCAACATTGGGCACACAAAACACAGGAGAAATAAACTTTAGAGAAAACCGAAGGAACAATCTAGAATGGACAAGCCAGAGACACTACCAACATTGGGCACACAAAACACAGGAGAAATAAACATTAGAGAAACCCGAAGGAACAATCTAGAATGGACAAGCCAGAGACACTACCAACATTGGGCACACAAAACACAGGAGAAATAAACATTAGAGAAACCCGAAGGAACAATCTAGAATGGACAAGCCAGAGACACTACCAACATTGGGCACACAAAACACAGGAGAAATAAACATTAGAGAAAACCGAAGGAACAATCTAGAATGGACAAGCCAGAGACACTACCAACATTGGGCACACAAAACACAGGAGAAATAAACATTAGAGAAAACCGAAGGTGCAATTAAGAATGAACAATACAGACACACTGGCAACTTATGTTACATAAGAGACACCAGACGAATCTCGTTGCAGCCTTTATCACAAAATTTCAAAAAAAAATGGAAGCAAGATAACATAAGAACCCCCTTGCAATGTCATATTTAACCCACAATTGTTTTTAGATAATATTAAATCGATCGTACCGAGTACGTATTGTTGACTTGACATGTCCCATTTATTTGGTTTTCCAATCTTTTGACCTTGAGAGGTGAACTATTATATCTTCCCTATTTTTTCCTTGAAAACCAAGAATGCTATTCAAGTCAAGATTATTGTTGAAATATGACTACATATATTTAAATCAGGATTTTGAATGAACTATGACGATTAAAGTTTGAATTTTGAGATTATCTGATGAAGGTTATTCCAGAAACGCGTAGGTCATTCGAACTAAATTATATATCTACGTCATATTTGATAAGCACAGAGAATCAAAACAATTATGTTTGCAATCCTTTGTTTTCTTTAAAAAAAAAGAGGGTATCGATTTTCGATCACATTACGTCCATCACGCAACATGTTTCCCCGACAGATTATGTTGTTCAAATAATTATGGGCAGACGATAATGTTTTGCAAAACATTTTTTTTTTTTTTTTTTTTTTTTAAGTCCGCTGACGTTATTTTTAATGAGGTTGATCATTATTAACCATTTTCATTACCGTCTTATAATGAAAATTGGCAATTCATCTTAATAAAACGTAGATATCAATGACCTTCATCGGGTACTCTCAAAGTCAAAAGGTTGGAAAGCCTAGATTAGCTTCATATTTTACTACGAAAATACAATGAGGCTCACCAAAAGGGTTTGAGACACAGGCATGAGTACATAATAAAATACTTAAAGCAAAAAACATGCATATTTAAAACAGTTGATAACACTATTAAGCGATATAAGCAGAATCTTAATTAAACGGTAGAGAAAACCGAAGGGGTAATCATGAATGGACAATCCAGAAAAACTGGCAACATTGGGTACACACGACACAAGACGAAGACAAACAAAACAAAAACACAACACACAGAAAACTAAAACGATGAACAACACGGATCCCACCAAAAATTGGGGGTGACCCAGACACCGAGAATGACAATCAGCCCCTGCCTCACATAAAATACCATAAAACAATGATAAATATGTTATTCATAATAATACGACCCTGCCAACAAATGTGTAGTAATACTATATTCACCTGGCACTTTCTTCCCCTGTTTAGAACCGAATAGATTTAAAGATGGTGGTTGGCGATTTATTAATATTAGGGGGTTATGGTTTAAGTGTTAACGCCACTTTCAACAATAATTCAGCGGTTAGATTAAAAGACATTATACTTAAGTTATCTTGCTTTAATCGATCATATATTGAATATTTGATTGTGACAGAAAGCTACCAACATGGAAAATGCAATACATTTTTGTTTGGTTGTATTGGATTTTCCTTGAGATAAAATCATCGTTTTATGTTTTAAATGTAGCTGTAATGATATTTTTATTAATATTGTGACGTCTAACAGTAATAAAGCGGTCATATAAAACTACAAATTAAACACACACCATTATATTGCCTCATGCTACATAGCTAGTTAGTAATAAAAACATAGCTATCTAATTTAATGTGTACGACCTGTTTCTGGTATAATCTTTATCAGGTAAGCTCAAGGTCAAAATTTCAAAAGGTTGGAAAGCCAATTTTTTTTTTCTTCAAATCATGATGGCATAAATCGACTAAGGCCACCTATTACTGTTGGAGGAGCAGGGGCTTCGTTTTTTGGAGGGCGAGTCACAATATGTAATGTAATGCACATATCTTTATCTTCTATCTTTAAATAATAGTAGCATTAAATGACAGAAAAGTTTGAAGATACCAAAGGCTTTCCTCAGAAGCCGTAATTGGAAGGACAGACAACACAATGGCCAAAAGGAACAGGACAAAAGGACAATCAATGATCTACAAAACATTACACTGTAAACTAAACATCGAGTAACACGACAAAAGGACAATCAATGATCTACAAAACATTACACTGTAAACTAAACATCGAGTAACACGACAAAAGGACAGTCAATGATCTACAAAACATTACACTGTAAACTAAACATCGAGTAACACGACAAAAGGACAATCAATGATCTACAAAACATTACACTGTAAACTAAACATCGAGTAACACGACAAAAGGACAATCAATGATCTACAAAACATTACACTATAAACTAAACATCGAGTAACCGACAAAAGGACAATCAATGATCTACAAAACATTACACTGTAAACTAAACATCGAGTAACACGACAAAAGGACAATCAATGATCTACAAAACATTACACTGTAAACTAAACATCGAGTAACACGACAAAAGGACAATCAATGATCTACAAAACATTACACTGTAAACTAAACATCGAGTAACACGACAAAAGGACAATCAATGATCTACAAAACGTTACACTGTAAACTAAACATCGAGTAACACGACAAAAGGACAATCAATGATCTACAAAACATTACACTGTAAACTAGACATCGAGTAACACGACAAAAGGACAATCAATGATCTACAAAACATTACACTGTAAACTAAACATCGAGTAACACGACAAAAGGACAATCAATGATCTACAAAACATTACACTGTAAACTAAACATCGAGTAACACGACAAAAGGACAATCAATGATCTACAAAACATTACACTGTAAACTAAACATCGAGTAACACGACAAAAGGACAATCAATGATCTACAAAACATTACACTGTAAACTAAACATCGAGTAACACGACAGAAGGACAATCAATGATCTACAAAACATTACACTGTAAACTAAACATCGAGTAACACGACAAAAGGACAATCAATGATCTACAAAACATTACACTGTAAACTAAACATCGAGTAACACGACAAAAGGACAATCAATGATCTACAAAACATTACACTGTAAACTAAACATCGGGTAACACGAACCAGAAAATTTGTCTTGGCTTTAATATTGTGCAACATTTCTGGTACTATCTAATAATGCTAATGCATAGAATGCTTGATGCAAATACACTGACGTACAATCGCACATATAAGTGTTATCATATTGTCAAAGCAACGCTCTTCACGCGTAAAATACAACTGTGATGCAATTTTCTGATTGTCAAGACCCGCCACCATAAGATTTCCTTTGCAATCATTGTATTTTTTCTCAACACCCACAAAGATTCATATAGGGTATTGTAAAAGAAAGGCTTCAGCACTTACATGGCTTATTAGACATATTTATTACTGAAATTTACAGTTCCTATATAATGTAATTATTAATAAAACTAAGGTTCTCCTCCCGCAGGCAGTGATCTTAGCCAATTTACCAATCCTGTTTAGCCCCTTTGGTTTCATTGCTCCCAAAACTATAAATTAATTGATTTTCTAATATTTTGATTTTGAGCATCACCTCATGAAGTTTATTACAGAAACACTAAATTAGATATCTACATTTGTATTGAAGACACCAAATGGGGTATTAATATAGGATTAGACACTGTTTTTTAGGAAATTATCTATGTATAAACTCCGGCAGCTCACTCACAAACTGAATAAAGTATGTAAAGTATGTAAAGTATGCCGGAGTTTATACATACATAATTTCCTAAAAACACAGTGTTTAATCCTTATAATTCTTATTCTTGGACATCGTGTTTGTTTTCGACGCTAAATACTATTAACGAAATACCCAAGGAGAGCCTCAAACAATGGACATACAATACACATACGATTGTAAACTGAAAAAAATCCGCGAAATGTTATTGACGACTTTGGAACATAACCAACATGACGTCATTGACGTCATATGAAGACTTCCAGTTTGAAACGTAAAGATTAGACGTTATTTGGCTTCGTGTACGCTTCAAGTTTGATACAATTTAACTAGTATAAGTTTTCAAGGTAAGCTTTTTAATTATTTTTGTGCATTGTTGTAAATATGACAGTAGGATTTCACATTTTCAAAATGGCAGATCCTTCCATCAGAACCCCTTAGTATCATTGCTCGTAGATTTATACGCGTGGAATGACCGGGGGGAAAGTAGTCTGGCAAACGGAAATATTTATTTATAAATTCCTTTCGAATGACGTAGAATAAGTGACGATATCCAATCGGATTACGAGTTATTGATAAATTCTAGTAAGAATAGAATTATAAAGTCGTAAATCGAAGGACAGACAATACACTGGCCAAAGAAAAAAAAGACAAATGCAATAACAATAAGCTAGAAAGCACTACATAGAAAACTAAAAATCGATCAACACGAACCCCACTGAAAACCGGCTGATTAATAAATTTTATCAAGAAAAACGTACATATGGCAAGACCATTACTTTATGTCTAATTGTAATATTGAATAGTTCTTCCATCTTCCATGTCCTTTTACATTCAGGGCCCGGGTGGTTCAATGAGTTAGGTAGTTAGATTACCTAACAACTCATACAAACCTATCACCAATACGGTCTGGGTTCGCGCCCGGCTTTGTAAATTACAAAAAAGGGTGCACTCGACTCACAGCCGCAAGTGATAAAGTTTACCAGTTGCTTGTCCATGGTCGGTGGTTCTCTCCGGGTACTGCCACCACTAAAATTGGTCACCATGATATAGTTGAAATATTGCTGTAAGTGGCTTTAAACACAACAAATCAAATCAGATCAAATCAACCATTTACATCCATAGCTTTTTTTACTAACAGATCATTTATCTTAACTAGGATTCTATACCTGTTGCTATGCATTTTTTTTTCTCGTTATCAATATAACTGAAAGACTGCTTACAGAGGCAAAACAAAAATCAATCAAGAAAGCAAGTAAGTGGTCTATTAATTAGTACATATTGTTCCATGTGAATATCTGACATTTAGAAATGGTTTTGATTAATGTATAGTTTAATTGCATTTAATGCACATTCGTAGGATACAAATAAAATATAATCAATTGGTTTTATTGTTCATGTTAGAGTACTTTAATTGTTCATACCATGCTTTGACACATACATGATTTATAAGACGTATTCAGGGGCGGATCGAAGATTTCAAGTTAGGGGGGCGCACTTAAAAAAATTGCGCCGAGCGGAGGGAGGCGCGAAAATTGTTGGGGTATTTCGTGTGAAAAATCACGATTTTACGCCAAAAAATCATATTTTTTTCCAATTTTAGGGGCCCCCCCCTTGTATCCGCCCCTGGTATTTATCATTAAAATAAAATTCAGTTCTTAAATAAGTTTCTTCTCCATCAGACATATGTAACCTAAGAGGATTTTTGTTATCCTGTGCAGGTTCTTCGGTGTCCTTGCTCAAAAAAACCTTTTGCATATTTAGCTTCAAGTCTTTGCACTACAAGGGAACCTTGGTATAAAGGTTAATTCAGAAACGCGTCTCTGAATTAAGCTTGATCATGTTCCCTTGTAGTGCAAAGACTTGAAGCTAGGACACCGAAGGACCTGAACAGGAGAGCAAACAAAAGTTACATATGCCTGATGGAGAAGAAACTAGGATGTAATGAATAATTACATTATTTAGGAACTGCATTTTATTAATCAATACCATTACTAAATGTCAGATATTCACATGAAACAATGTGTACTAATTAATAGACTATTTACTTGCTTTCTTGATTGATTTTTGTTTTGCCTCTGTAAGCAGTCTTTCTGTTATATTAATAGCGAGAGAGAAAAATACATAGCACAATCTACCACCTATTGCACCACGTGCTTACTAATAAATCTAAGGATCATCTACCTGAAGAACAGGATATACTATTTAGGCCCTTGGTTTTCTTTAGAAATGCCTGTACCAAGTCAGGATCATTACGGTTTTCACAGTTTTCCGGTTGTTGACTGATTTTGTCTGTTTATATACTTATGTGTTTTGACTTTCCCTTTGTAAGATTGTTCGGAGTTCTGTAATTTTGTTATTACCCTTATTTCTTGCTCCTAAAGACCATTACATTTTTTACCTTTTCAATCTTTTGAATATTTTTCTAGAAATGCACTATCCGCACCATATGCACTAAAATTACAAAATTTTATTTTTCTGTGTAGTGTGTTGTAGATCATTGTTTGTTTTTTTTCTTTTAGACATTCCATTGTAGTCGCATCAGTTGTGTAATAGATGGTAGATCGTCGTCAAACCAAACACTATAAACATTGTTTGTTGTTGGTTCTCCGCTAAGCACGCAGCATTAAGGAGAAAGAGCAAAGGGAATCCGGATAATGTGTCCGAGTGGGGCGACATGTCTAACCACGGACTGTTGTTTCAGTGAGCTGGCACTATACAAATCCAACTACTCATGTTGCTCTAGTACAAAGCGGACCTCATCATCATTTCATTAAAAATTAACTTGTTCTCACCATGATATAACTGAACAATTGCTGAGTTGGCTTAAGCAACAATCAATCACTTACTCCCATTTTCTTGTCTGACCTTCGATTGACGCTATCTTGATTACCCCTTTCGCATCTCCAAACTTTTAGTCGTATGCGCATTGCTGTTAATGGACGAACAATTAGTACAATTGAGGTTTTTTTTTCCATATCTATGTGAAAATTGATCGTACACGTCATGCAATGTACATTCTGGTAATTTGATTTTACTACGAGAAGAGTTTGAATATACCAAAGGTGTAATCAGAATCCGTAAATCGAAGGACAGGCAACATAAGAAAAAGAACAAACAACGATCCACATAAAACTAAAGATCAAGAAACACGAACCCCACTGAAAAGAGTTTGAAGATACCAAAGGGGTAATCATAATCCGTATATTGAAAAAAAAGACAACACAATGGCCAAAAGAAACAGTACAAAAGGACAAACAACGAACTACAAAGCATACACATAAAACTAAAGATCGAGTAACACGAAGCCCACTAAAAACACGTTTTTACCTGACCTTTTTGCTAAACCAAGAAAATGACTTGATAGAGATAATGTTGAATATGATATTTTCCGATTGAAGAGAAACATCACGTCATAATAACATATATTTGATCTTAGTCTCTCGGAAAGGAGGTTGTGACCTTCTGATGAAGGTTATTCCAGAAACGCTCGAGTCGTGCGCACTAAATTTGAAGTCTATGTTTTCATTGTTATCACTAGGTCCATACCTTTGCTGGTGGACTATTAGTCCCGTGTGTATCAGGGTCAGTTTTTCGGCACTGACATGGTTTATTCGATATATCTATTATTTCATTCACAGCTCCTACGTAATGTAAGCTAAGGTTAACGCAATGGATGCCACTAGTGGAGCAGGAACTGCTTACCCTTCTGGTTTACCTGAGATCACCCCCGGTTTTCAGTGGGTTCGTATTGCTCGATCTTTAGTTTTATGTGTAATCTTGTTCGCTTGGCCATTGTGTTATCTGTTCTTCTATTTACGGATTCTGATTGTCCCTTTGGTATCTTTAAACTCTTTTTCGACATAAAACCATCATGCAATAATGTAAAATTCTATTCCATGTAAGGTGAGTGATTGCTTAACGCCAAATTCAAATTTGTTAGCTATGGTATAAACATGTTTATTCATAATAAACTGGTATAATGTTACAATGCACACACATTTTGTTTTAACATGACAGGATTCGGAAACAAGCTATTAAAGTTGTGAGTTCGAATCCCGCTCATGACGAGGTATACTGGATGCAATTAAGCAAAAATATACAAAACGTTGCATGTCTATAATCGTCTGTATTAGCTTAGGAAATGCTTGTCTACGCAAACGTCAAATTATTTGGTTTCCGAATTGGTTCGCTGTCCCTTCAATTATGTGGCCTAATTTTACAGGGAAAAAACAGTAATTGGCCTACAAGATGCAAAACATAAATTAATATATATGTCGGTCCTTAATATTTGACGTTCAATGCTATTCAAATATATATCTCTACGATGGGAGATTTGGGCCAATAAAAATAGCTTAGCCACGCCAGAGAAATGAGTTATCGATCTTGCCTCTTTTTCTAGGATTTTTTTATTGAATTTTTTAAATGTTCCGACAGTTAAGAGGACTGAATAGATATATTCAGTAAATAAACAATGTACCGGTAATATAGCGAAAATTTGATATCTGAATCTTGTGAATTCACATAAAAAACTGTATTTTTATATACAGTCTAGCCCACTTAAAATGAACTTTGACTATACCCGGATTTCAGATTAACGAGTCCTGATATACACTAAAGATGATTGATGGAGATAAATAATCTGTACAATAAAGCGGATTTTTCATTCTTGATTTCATTATAAGCGGAATGGACTGTAATGCATTATTAATAATTATTTACTTGATCGAGTGCCTTACTGATATGAAAATGAGCTAATTAATTTCCGATAGATGTTCATATAATATACAATTATGGCCCTCATGAAAATTTAATATCCATGATTTAATATCAAAATTGATGAGTTAGTTCCCAAAGCGAAATTTGATAATTATGGAAATTAATTTTTCATGAAGGACATAATGGTATTATTATTATGAACTAGGCCACACAGAAGCAACAAGCGAAAGTTGAAGGATAGAAATGTGTTTGTACATAGAATGCAGTGTG
The DNA here is from genome assembly GCA_963680875.1 of Bathymodiolus brooksi. Classification (NCBI taxonomy): domain Eukaryota; kingdom Metazoa; phylum Mollusca; class Bivalvia; order Mytilida; family Modiolidae; genus Bathymodiolus; species Bathymodiolus brooksi. The sequence goes on along the minus strand of OY804589.1, from coordinate 52,986,066 downwards.
CAAAATATTAATAATTCATTTTCAGCTAACATAATATGATAATCAGCAAATCTCACATTTTGTTAGATATTATACATTTATGGCCTTTGTTGTAGGGATATATGAAGGTTTGGTAAACAAAGCTTCATATATCGCTACAACAAGGGCCATAAATTGTTTGTTATACAGAAATTACACACATAACAACAAAACTTTTTTTAAAACTAATTTAACATTTTATTCAATTTGTGTAGTTGTTTATGTTGATGGTTACATTGCAGTTATCCAAAAAATGAGGATTGAAACTAAACATTCCACAACATGAGAAATTTTCTTTTGTGTCCATTTGTATGGTGTTGTTTGTTTCTTTCAAGTCCGAATTAGTTTTTTATTACTACGTCGCCATGGGGGCACGCGGCAGCGGGATACATGATATGTATTTTCCCGGAGCACGCGGTCTAGGGATACATGAAGTTTTGTCTTCCTGACATGTGATGTTTTTTAGCTAATCACAGACACTCTTATATTTATGAGGTATAATAATTTGTTTTATTCACGTTTTTTTCGACATGGCCATAGAATTCATTGAACATCTAGCTTACTTCCCACCACTAGACCCAAGCCGTTCGATCACAGCGACGTCAATTTTGTCTGCTTACTGTTAGAAGATGAACATAACAAGGACTGGGTTGTACAAACTTTTATCTTTATTTAAGCGAAATTAAAACTTAATTGACACTTACAATTATTTGACAAATTTACACTTTTAAAAGGTTTAATTGAAACTTATGTTTAATTGACGTTTGTGCAACCAATTCTGTTTTTACTTCGACATGTATTTATTTACGCGCCAAATTCAAACAGTTATTTTTCGGTACGTGCATATTCCCTAACATGTGTTAGCGCTACGTCCTCTATACCATAGGAATAATTAGTTGTTGCCTGACATCGACCAGAAATAGTAAAATAACATAGTTATTTTCTGCTCAGTTACTATAATAAAGCATAATATTATTTGCTATTATATATAGAGAGCGGCATTATTTATGTGGATACACATTGGTTCACGATGATTTGGTCCATTCACGATAGCTGTACATCGGATTCTTTTTTTTTCCGAGTCAGAAAGTTTCCTTCAATACGAGACATAAATCAGCATTGTTCTATCAAGTATTACCGAAACTCTTATTTATTGAACACTACAGTTTCAGATTATTATTATTATTTTTTTTTTGGCATTTTTCAGGTCGCAATTTTTTCCCATAACATTTGGTGACAAAATTCAAACAAGCACCTCCTCAAATATAGACTGTTGTTCACTTTGACAGATGATTTTTAGAACAAAGCATGATTCAGATAAAACATGTTCAATGTGTAAAACACACCAAGAGTACATAATTTCGCACATCAAAAATTTACGTTTTAATCCGACCTCTCGTTAATCACGTGACTTCTTAATCGAAGGGGAGGATCCAGGGGGCGCACCCGGCGCGCGCCCCCCTAAAATTGGAAAATATATGATTTTTTGGCGTAAAATCGTGATTTTTCACACGAAATACCTCAAAAATGTTCGCGCCTCCCTCCGCCTGGCGCAATTTTTTTAAGTGCCCCCCTCCCCCCAACTTGAAATCCTGGATCCGCCCCTGAATCGGATATAGTGGTTTGATTGGACGTATTAGTCTGACCTCTAATTAATCACGTGACTTCGTAATTCGTCAGAATGCATCAATACTGTATTTATTTTACTTGTTACTTAATCTTCAGCATAAAATAAGTACCAAATCAATTAAAATAAATGAACTACAGTGAAACAGATCCTCCTTGGGACCAACTTTTATATTCGGAATAGACAAGTGTTTGGCTTCCTCCATTTGGCACTTTATTTAATGTTTGTTTTACGTTATTGGTGTCTGTTTGCGCATAGTGGTGTCCAGCACATATTGTGTTGGTTTTTTATTTGGGTTTTTTTCTGTTGTTTTCGTCTTGTGTCTTGTGTATGGTGGTGTCCAACACATATTGTGTTGTGTTTTTTCTTTGGTTTGTCTTCGTCTTGTGTCTTGTGTATGATGTTGTCTAACAGATATTGTGTTGTGTTTATTGTTTTGTTTGTGTTCGTCTTGTGTCTGGTGTATAGTGGTGTCCAACGCCTATTGTGATGTGTTTTATGCTTTGATTGTGTTCGTCTTGTGTCTTGTGCATAGTAGTGTCCAACACATATTGTGTTGTGTTTTGTTTTTTTGGTCTTCGTCTTGTGTCTTGTGTATGGTGGTGTCCAACAGATATTGCGTTGTGTATTTAGCTTTGTTGGTCTTCGTCTTGTGTCTTGTGTATGATGGTGTCTAACACATATTGTGATGTGTTTTTTGTTTTGTTTGTCTTCGTCTTGTGTCTTGTGTATAGTGGTGTCCAACAGATATTGTGTTGTGTTTTTTGTTTTGTTTGTCTTCGTCTTGTGTTTTGTGTATGGTGGTGTCCAACATATATTGTGTTGTGTTTTTTGTTTTGTTTGTCTTCGTCTTGTGTCTTGTGTATGGTGGTGTCCATCACATATTGTGATGTGTTTTCTATTTTGTTTGTGTTCGTCTTGTGTTTTGTGTATGGTGGTGTCCAACACATATTGTGATGTGTTTTTTGTTATTGTCTTCGTCTTGTGTCTTGTGTATGGGGGTGTCCAACAGATATTGCGTTGTGTTTTGTTTGTCTTCGTCTTGTGTCTTGTGTATGGTGGTGTCCATCACATATTGTGATGTGTTTTTTGTTATTGTGTTCGTCTTGTGTCTTGTGTATGGGGGTGTCCAACAGATATTGCGTTGTGTTTTTAGCTTTGTTGGTCTTCGTCTTGTGTCTTGTGTATGATGGTGTCCAACAGATATTGTGTTGTGTTTTTTGTTTTGTTTGTCTTCGTCTTGTGTCTTGTGTATGGTGGTGTCCAACAGATATTGCGTTGTGTTTTTAGCTTTGTTGGTCTTCGTCTTGTGTCTTGTGTATGATGGTGTCCAACACATATTGTGTTGTGTTTTTTGTTTTGTTTGTCTTCGTCTTGTGTCTTGTGTATGGTGGTGTCCAACAGATATTGCGTTGTGTTTTTAGCTTTGTTGGTCTTCGTCTTGTGTCTTGTGTATGGTGGTGTCCAACAGATATTGTGATGTGTTTTTTGTTATTGTGTTCGTCTTGTGTCTTGTGTATGGGGGTGTCCAACAGATATTGCGTTGTGTTTTTAGCTTTGTTGGTCTTCGTCTTGTGTCTTGTGTATGATGGTGTCCAACAGATATTGTGGTGTGTTTTTTGTTTTGCTTGTCTTCGTCTTGTGTCTTGTGTATAGTGATGTCCAACACATATTGTATTGTGTTTTGTGCTTTGTTTGTCTTCGTTTTGTGTCTTGTGTATGGTGATGTCCAACACATATTGTGGTGTGTTTTTGGTTTGGTGGTCTTCGTCTTGTGTCTTGTGTATGGTGATGTCCAACACATAATGCTTTGCTTTTTGTTTTGTTTGTTTTCCTCTTGACCTTGTGTACCCAATGTTCCCAGTTTCTCTAGATTATCCATCTCTAGCGTTTATTTGTACACGTATACGTATATTCAGTAGATAACTGTACTTCATTAGTGGTGAGATTGTGTCAGAGTTCACATACATAAAAAGCGCTACTTGCTCTTGATGCTAATTGCTATATGTACAAATATGGTCAATCATACATCTGGCTTCATGGTCATAAACTTTCCAATAAGAGTTGTATACTCCAATATCAACCAATTAGAATACTGTATTTATTAGAAATCCGAGACAGATTTCATTCTATATACATTTCTTAGTGAATTCATTCACATTTACATAATGAACTATATTTCACTTCAGAGACTTACGTCATTGGTGTTAATATAAAAACAGCTGATAATTGTCCACTTTTGTTTTTATTCCCTCGTTTTTTTTCAAATTGACCTGACAATGCTAAATGCCCGTAGTATTATCACAATAAGAAGGTACCAAAGGAGTAATCAGAACCCTTAAATTGAGGAAGAACAGACAATTCAATGACAAAAAAGGACAAACTAAGTAACAATGATCTACAAAACACTACACAGAAAACTAGAGAATGAGCACCACGAACCCTACCAGTGGTGAACTCAGGTGCTCCGGAAGTGTCTGCAGTTCCTGCTCCCTAATGGCACTATATTTACCGAATGTGCAGTTCATTCATCACATAATTTATTAAACAAAGGTCATTCTTTCTTGAATTTCCTGTTTTAGCCATTTGGTGTTTTCGCTCTTAAAGCTTAAAATTTATTTGGCTTTCCAATATTTTGAAATTGAGAGTACATGATGAATGTTATTTCAGAAATGAGAGTACATGATGAATGTTATTTCAGAAATGAGAGTACATGATGAATGTTATTTCAGAAACGAGAGTACATGATGAATGTTATTTCAGAAATGAGAGTACATGATGAATGTTATTTCAGAAATGAGAGTACATGATAAATGTTATTTCAGAAATATGTCGTGCACATTAAATAATATATCTACTATATTAGCTATATTTCAATCAGTGGCTGTGCATCATGACATTGGTTTGTATACAAAACGAGATGACGCAGATGTACATACTTTTTGTTTATTTGCAATGGACAAATAAGTAGCAAGAAGAGTTTGAAGATACCAAAGGGAGGTAATCAGAATCCGTATATCGAAGAAGAACAGACACCACAATGAATGGCCAAAAGAAAAAGTACAAAAGGACAAACAACGATCAACAAAACATACATATAAAATTAAGGATCGAGTAACACGAACCCCACTAAAAACCGGGGATGATCCGGAAGGGTAAATAGTAAATAGTCTTCACAATGTCATGCAATAAGAAACGTTGAAAGGAACACACGTTTAATCTATGAACGAATGTACAACTACCTGTACAATCAATGCCTGTCACCACTAAAGTTGTGAGTTCAAATTCTGTTCTTGCCTAGGTTTACTCGATACAACAATATGTGATAAAGTTTGTCACGGATTTGCGACAGGTCGGTGGTTTATTTCCAGGTACTCCGGTTTCCTCCATCAATAAAACTGACTACCACGATATAACTTAAATATTGTTGAAAGTGGCATTAAACGCCATAAACAAACCAACCCAACGGAAACAGTTACTAAATTTTCAATACGAAATAGATGATAAGCATGCACTTCTATGTTTTCTTGAGAAAATTTTGAAGATACCAAAGAGCCAACAACAAGACGTAAATCGAAGAACGACAGACAATGACCAAAAGAAAAAGGGCAAAAGGGCAAACAACGATCTACATAATATTACAAGGATAACCAAAATATAGAGCAACACGAGCCTCACTAAAAACAGTGGTGAACTTAGATCTCTACCGTTTTCTTCTATTGAGGTGATTAGGGTTATGGTGTTTAACGCCACTTTCAACAATATTTCAGCTAAATCATGGCAGTCAGTTTTACTGATGGAGGAAACCACTAACATGCCGCAAGTCACTAACAAACTTTAACAGATAATGTTGTATTTTGTAAACCTCGTCTGGCCGGAATTCGAACTCACAATGTTAGTGGTGATATACACTGTTGCATAGGTAGTTATCAACCCAACTAGAATATGATCATGACAACGACGGCCCTCGTTGGTCTATCAGACCATCCATTTGATGTACATATATTTATATCAATAATCTTTAGTTCACTTTGTGGATATTAAATATACTCTTCATAATCAAGTACTATTTGTTCATTTCGACAACATTTCAATTAAATACGAATATATGAAATTGGAAATCTATTCTTTATGTTACCATTTTATTAATTTCTCGGGAAACAAAATAAGATATGAATTATTCGTTTCGTAAAGTACAATATATCATAAGTAATAAGATGGATGTTGTGCCTACACAATTAGACATTTATATATTTTGTTATTGTCAAACTACAATAATATGTGTAAATGCATTGATATTTATACTTCAATAATGATTACCATGACAAATGTCGTGTCTCAGAATTGTGATAATGGCTCTAAATATTGCAATATCATCTAAATTAGAAATTAGCATTAATATGAAGAAAAACAAACACCAGAACAGTTCGAAAGTACTATTAGAACATCGTTTTGATGCGGTAATCTTAACGGACATCACAATACGAAGCTCAGAACGCAAAGAAACATAATAGCACAGCACAAAAAATTGTAAAAGATGAGAAGCACGGACTCCATAAAAAATATTATTGATTTAATGAATTTTGGTGTTTAACGCCACTTTCAGCAATATTTCATCTATTTCATGGCGACCAGTTTTAGCGGCGGAAGAAGCCGGAGAGAACCACCGACCATGGACAAGCAACTGGTAAACTTTATCACTTGCGGCTGAGAGTCGAGTCCACCTTTTTTGTAATTTACAAATCCGGGCGCGAACCCACGCTGTATTGGTGATTGGCTTGTATGAGTTGTTAGTAATTCAACTACCTAACTCATTGAGCCACTCGGGCCCTCAAAAATATGACATTGGGTGCAGACTTCTAATGAAAAGAAAAACAAAATATATCACACTTTCGGAACAGTTCCAACATCCAATAGAAAAATCATAGAAAGAGACCAAATCGATCCCCTTGAATAGAAACGTGATGTCTCGATTTCGTGGGTTAAGACAATTGTATGGGCCCAAGCCTGGGAATTAGAATAAATTTATACACATTCCAAACCTCACTGTGTGGACGTGATTATTTTTTAAATAGCTGGATATTAGAAATATCATGTTCAATTAAAACTAAGCACGATTACGCACAGATTAAATTTCTTACTTGGAACTGTCCGTAGAAAAGGGGCTCTCTGAGGATAATCAGACTGGAAAGGTTTTAATACAGGAACTATTATTTGCATACGGATTTCAAAATTTCATATATTTAGCTGTCTGTAAAATAAATTTAGTTCAGGTAAACAACAGGGATTCCATTATTATGGTATGGTAGTTAGATTTACAACTACCCGTGACTATCGCTACTAAAGTTGTGAGTACGAAACCTGTTAATTGCGAGGTGTACTCGATACAACATTATGTGATAAAGCTTGTCACTGACTTGTGACAGGTCGGTGGTTTTCTCCGGGTACTCTGGCTTCCTCCACCAATAAAACTGGCCGCCACGATATAACTGGAATATTGTTGAAAGTGGTGTTAAATACCATAAACCATAAACCAATACTACGTCAGTACACTAGAACGTACGGCCATAAAATATATGTATTCCTACGGCAAAAGAGTCCATTCAGAACAAATATTTATCTAATACACTATTCTGATTGGCATTGTTTTGTTCGAGTACGAGAACAAACTCATGCTCAAATCTTTAATGGCAATAAGGCAAAAAATGCATGTGTATGGATCACATCTCCCGTGCGTCACGATCCCCATCAATTTGAAAACAAATACCACATCATGCATTGAAGACCATTTCAAAATTTGACATATTTTGTCTGCTCCGGTCAAAGAACCATCCGGCATACAATTACATAAAACAAACATTGCAATAAAATTAGAATATTGTTTAGCGCGCACGGCGCGTTTCTGGAATAATAAAAACGTACATATATAATCTAGTGCACAAGTACGATTTCTGGAATAACCTTCATTAGGTCATGGTCAAAAGATTGGAAAGCCTGAAAATTTAAAAGTCCATGGGAAAAATAAGCTAATGTCACCTCTTCCTGGAATATGCTGACATTCCTTTAATTAACTGCATTATTTGTAAATAACGTAATTATAATTTCAAACCAATCACGGACATTATTTTAATAGCGAGCATCGCAAGATGCGAGCTAAACTGCAGGGGAGATGAATCAACATATACTATCAATACCAACCGGAAATGGATTCTAAGCTTCGGTATAGACTGGACAATCGGAGTGAATTACAGGAAATAGCCAGTTTAAAAATAACTCCAAAAAAATTAGAAAGGAAACCGTACAGCTTCTTTACATGAAACGATTAATTTATTTTAAAATAGGACAATCGTTAGACCGTCTTGCTTCACCCCTAAAAAAAGTCGTCCCCGATATATCTCGGCCCTAAACAAAAGTCGCCCCAGATATATTTCGGACCAAAAAATCTTCTTTGCAATGGAATTAACTGGGTAAGTCGAAATGGAGAACAATGAAAAATAATCAAGAATAATGAAGAAAAGAACCCTAAACTACTATTTGTACATGCACATGTCTATGCGTGGATGCGATGCTCGCCTGTAGGCTGGGCCTAATCTATATTAGCGAGCATCGCAAGATGCGAGCTAAACAACAACATGTGTGTAAGGAGATGAATCAATATATGATCAATACCAACCGGAAATGGATTCTAAGTTTCGGCATAGAATGGACAATCGGAGTGAAGTACAGGAAATAGCCTTTTAATTTGAATAAAAAAGAACTATCCAGTTTAAAAATAACAAAAAAAAATAGAAAGGAAACCGTACAGCTTCTTTACGTGAAACGATTAATTTATTTAAAAAATGGACAATCGTTAGACCTTCTTGTTTCGCCCCTAAAGAACGATCGGCCCTAAAACAAAAATTGTCCCCGATATATCTCGGCCCTAAAAAGAAGTCGTCCCCGATATATCTCGGCCCTAAAAAAAGTCGTCCCCGATATATCTCGGCCCAAAATTTCACCGCTTCTCCCGTTTGGTGACGCTACTGTTCCATAAGTGGTTAATTGTGCGTTTAAATAACAAAGACGCTTGTATCTTATGTACCTAATGACGGCACTGAATTATAAAACTTGGATGGTGCAAACATTGAAGCTTAACTAGTACAGCGCGGGTGATATCACCTGTTAGAAGTATAGCTTTAGTTGACGAGTATATGTAAAATAAAAGTATTATCTTTAAGTCGCAAGAAAATACTTTTATTATGACCATATTAAGAAATAAAACGGACGTTTACAAGCAATATCGGCATGTACCTTGGTGTAGCATATATACATGTTCATAATAAAGGTGTACATGATGTTTGGTTACTCGCACTGCAATACTGATGAACTTCATTCCAACATTTTAAAGTATACCTGAATTTCGGGAAATACTACCTCCAAGTGAACAAAATAGAATAATAAAGTCCCTGTCTCCACATACAAAATTTTGAATTAATATATCTAGGTCTCTCTATATTTAAACAACCTTCAAATCTAAATCATACTCTTTAAAATTATTTGGTACAAAATTATACAGATAATATATTCCTTCTTCGTGTAGTGTTATTAACTGTTAAAGATTCGATAACAAGCGGGTGAATCATAGCATTTATTTTAGAAAGATTTTGAGCAGATGTATTATGAATGGCATAATAAATATTTAGATAAAGAAAATTCGTTGTTTCTTACTATTTTAAATCATTTTCGACAGATTTTGGTAGCATTCAAATATTTTGTACAATCAGACTGGCGGATCATCGTAAAAAACCTGGAACTGCCATACAATGTAAAACTAAAGACTTAAGTTGTCACCGACAGAGTTCCGTCAGGGGTTTAAGTGGGATTCGTGCTGCTCAATCTTCAGTTTTCTGTGTAGTTTTTTGTAGACCACTGCTTATCATTTTGTCCTTTTTCGTTTGGCCATTGCATTGCCTGCCCTTCTTCGATTTATGACTTCCGATAACCCTTTTGGCATCTACAAACTGTTCTTATCTGTTGACCTATACACGCACCGATATGCTATCCCAATTATCAAATTTATTTCATTGTAATATATATGTAAAAATATATTGAAGATTACAATTATTTGGCATAATGAACTTTTTAATGGTAAAGGACTAAAGGCAAAGCACATGATTTTTGTAGGTTTATTCCATGCTAATGCTGGTACCGGTAAAAACGTCATTGATAACTTTAGTTAACTACCTGTTATTGAAATTAAGTCAAACGATTTAAATTACAATTTCAGTAATGCTACGAAAAAAAAATCGGGAATTTGCATAAAAGCGTTGTATGCAATAAAAAAAAATAAACATAAAAAAAATGTAAACGTACACGATTGGAAACGTACGGACTACTGAGTTTGGTGTTTAACACCACTTTCAACAAATTTCAGTGGGGGTCAGTTTTATTGGTGCATGGAATAAAACAGAGAGCACAGAGAAAACCACGGACCTGCCACAAGTCACTGGCAAACTATATGACATAATGTTGTATCGCCTGGGCGAGATTCGAACTCGTAACGTTAGTGGTGATAGGTACTGATTGCATAGGTAGTTGTAAATCCAGCTACCAAACGAGCACGACCATGAAGGTCCCTTACGGATTACTGAGTTAAATATTGTAGAACTAGATATACATTTTGTATATGGTAACTATCGTGATAGATCATTACATAATAAAAAAATATGTATACTTTATTTGGTATACTGATACCCTAATTTTGAAAATGAATTGATTGAAAATAGAAAATCGTGAATTTGATGGTAAAAAGTGGGAAGGGAGGGGATGAGAATCTAAAAAGATTTTTTTGTGTGGCTTAAACTAAAAAATGAAACAAAAATGAGAAAAGGAAAATATGTTTCAAAAATAAAAAGTGTGATCATCTAGGCAAGGATTTGTATAGTAGAACTACTATATAAATCCTTGATCTTGGTAGGGAAGGTCAATTAAGTTTTTCCTTTCCGTAAACTGGATATATCATACAGATGAAGAATATTGTTTGCTGAAATTTTTTGAAGATAATCATAAATGTGTTCCCTTTGGATTGTTAATTACAAACATAAATTTATTATTGCTATTAATTCTTTTTTTATTATTGGCCGTTTTTATATTTATTTTGAATAAGCTCCCCTTTAAATGATATAAAGTACCAACTATGCTACTTGAAAATGTGTCTATGCACACAGAATATTCTATTTGTTCATTGTTAAAAGTTTTTTTTATTATTACTTGTTCTTTTTCTGTGTTTGTTGAAAATTGTATATTACTGCCTATGAGGTATAAATGAATTTGTCGTGTTCCTGTGTATTGTACATGTATGGTTTTGATTTTTTATCCTTTTACTCAGATTTTTATTATTAGTCATAGAGGGACAATTTTTTCCCAGAACAAAAATTCTGTTTCAGAATGCATTTTTTTTTCAGGTACAAAAATGTAGCATCGAAATCTTTTTATCAGAGTAAAAGACACCCTTTTCCCCTATGCTAATGCAAAGAAATGAAATGTGATACACGTATACACCGTTAGGAATTTAATCAATAACCTAATATCCCTGTCGTTCTGTAGTCAACTGTTCCAGCGCAATGGTTGTAAGTATAAGATACAGTGCTATTAAAAAAAAAATATTGAATATCCCGCAATACGGGTAACTTCTTTTGTTTCATAGTAGTTTATCTAACTTGTACAATAATGTTATAATTTATAAATTAAAAAAAAGTCGTGAGAACAGTTTTGTTTGTGAACGAAATGTACAGAATTTTCCTATTAATGTTATAAGCACGGCTTCTAATCGGCACAAGCAGAACAGTTGGTTCTGCAAAGAAATTCGTGAGGATAACTTCCGGTTTTGGTGGAGGAGAGTTCACGAAGACGCTTCGCAAGGTATGTTCATGTCAAAAATTGAAATTTTCTTTTTTACTGCTCGAATATTGCAAAATCAGAGAATGCTATGCTGTGGCGAATGCTTTCACGATTAGAAACATGTATAGTTTATTCTTGTATATGAAGTGTAACTCTCGCAAAATCAATCGTCCCACGAAAAACATGACGAAAATTGTGACACTCTTACATTTATAAGTTGTTCTTGACAAAGATGCAAGTTAAATTTTCAATATTTTTTCATCATGGGAGTCTAAATGTAATCGCGGATAAATTCCGATTCATCAGAAGTAAATTGAAGTCTAGATAAATCTACAAACTGTCAATTTTCTCGTTTTCCTGCTTGAGGAGATCGGTCCTGATAGAGCACATTGCGAATGCATGAGGAGATTTGCTAGTTTTGTTAATTGTTTTCTGCAAAATTGATAAATTGACACTTTTAAGCACAAAACTGATAAATACTCTGATCAAAATAAACTATTCTCTGTCCACTTTCAGGAAATGCCAGGATTCAAGGGAAAGAGGAAAAGGGGACTGACATTGACTCTTTACAAAAACCATTTCGATATAGATTATCATTGCCTGTATCACCGCCAAGGAAACGAACAAAAACAAGTAGCAGTACACCAAATTTAAAATCCCCATCAATCAGGACACCAAGTTTATTAAAAAAATCTCTTTCAATTTCAAAATATTTATATCCTTTCAAACGGGTTTCCACATCTATTCGGCGCAACCTTTTTACTAAAGATGACGGAAACTTCACCGCAGATCTACACAAGTTATAATATTACATGATTTCAGCATATACATAGGTCTAACGTAAATAAACATTCACTTAGTGCTAGTAGTCATGAATGAATTAAACACAAGATGTCAATTAAACTCATATGATTCACATTAAGTTTAATTATTCTTGATTATAAAATTATCTTACAGTGCATTTTCAATTTTTTCCAATGTAAGGGAAGTTAATCTTGTGTATTCAATACACAATGGAAGTTGTCACAAACAACAAATGATCAATAATGAAAAGTTAAATCATGGGAAACCGCAGTTACAATTATGAATTGATTCCTTAAATGAAATGTTTCTTTCTAGGTGGACAGCCCATGAACAATGAAATATTGCTTTTATACTTTTAAAAACCCGACGGGAAGAAGGGTATCAGTTCGTGAATTTATTACCAGACAGACATGCACAATTTGTGATTATACAGTGGATTACATGTGTTGTACCAAAACTAGCAAATCTCCTCATGCATTCGCAATGTGCTCTATCAGAACCGATCTCCTCAAGCAGGAAAACGAGAAAATTGACAGTTTGTAGATTTATCTAGACTTCAATTTACTTCTGACGAATCGGAATTTATCCCCGATGACATTTAGACTCCGATGATGAAAAAATATTGAAAATTTAACTTGCATCTTTGTCAAGAACAACTTATAAATGTAAGAGTGTCACAATTTTCGTCATGTTTTTCGTGGGACGATTGATTTTGCGAGAGTTACACTTCATATACAAGGATAAACTATACATGTTTCTAATCGTGAAAGCATTCGCCACAGCATAGCATTCTCTGATTTTGCAATATTCGAGCAGTAAAAAAGAAAATTTCAATTTTTGACATGTACATACCTTGCGAAGTGTCTTCGTGAACTCTCCTCCACCAAAACCGGAAGTTATCCTCACGAATTTCTTTGCAGAACCAACTGTTCTGCTTGTGCCGATTACCAGCCGTGATAAGGGCATTAAATATTGACGTGTCCTTGTACAGAGACATGCCAAAAGTATTCGGTCACTAATTTTTTACTATATATTTCATATAAAACCACAATTTTTGAAAACATTATTCCAAAGTCAATTCTTGTTCGATTTTGATGATTTTTTTACCAACAGAAGCGAGAACGTACGTAGTTTGCAGTGAATATTTTTTGGGAGCACAGATTTTAAATGTTCATGATTTAAACACAAACTTAAATTATTTGTCTTCAAATATACTATCATTGTATTGTATTTTTGACGTTCAAAATTTAGTTTTGTGCTTAAATCGTGAACTCATAAAAATTATAGATTATAAATTTATGCTAAAATTACAGTGTAAAACGACATTTAATTCTGTTTTTGTTGGTAAAAAAATCATTAAAATCGAACAAGAGTCGACTTTGGAATAATGTTTTTAAAAAATGTGGTTTTACATGAAATATATAGTAAAAAATCACAGTGACCGAATACTTTTGGCACGTCTCTGTACCTAACGTTAACAATGCAAGCATCATCGAGATTAAAACGTTCCGCTAACCACTTACGGAACAGCAGCGTGTCTGTCGAAAGAAATTTGGTGAATGATCCCCATTGAATAACAAAGAAAAATAATCAAGAATAATGAAGAAAAGAACCCAAAACTACTATTTGTACATGTACATGTCTATGCGTAGATGCCATGCTCGCCTGTAGGCCGTTCCTAATCTATATTAGACATATGGTAAAGAATAGATTAAACAAATTTAAATTTAAGTCAATTTTTTACTAAGTTACGACATTTTGTAAAATAATTACCTTTCTTCTTCGATTCAATCTAAATGTCGTCTGCTGGCATTGTGATCCTAGTCACTTGCACGTTTGACTCTTAATCAATATCACTTCTGACTCTTGTCGTATATATCATAGCTGTCAATTCTCCAATATTTCAATCTCCATAAAAAAAACTAAATAAAAAGTTTTTAATATTGTCATTTAGAGACTAAGGACGATCAATACAGCGTTCTAACCGACAATGGCGTAATGAAACGATGCCTCCCTGAAATCATAAAATCGATTTTATATTGACTTTATATGTAATAATTTTTTTATTAGTAAACGGAAAATTTGAGTTTTCTCGAAAACAATACATTTTTTTAAAACACAGTAAACGAGAGTTTTGTGCAGAATTTTACTACCATTTTTAAATTATACTGGGAAACACTACCAACCGGAAGGGGCATCAAATCACAAAGATAGTCTGGGGCAGATTTGTTGTGAATAGAATAAAATAAGCTGAGCCTTCTTACCCTTCGCCTACAAGATAGTAATTCCCAACCCGTTTCAGAATAGATAGATTGACGACTTGCAAATAGAGGCAGTCCGGTTACTATTCGTCCTGCCTCTATTTGAAGCTTTTCTAAATTATCAGAGTCTTGTTGAGTACAACCATCCCATATATCGTTTATCAATGAATACGACGTATTCTTAACCAACTTGGTCGTGATTGTATGGTAGTTGGATTTATGACTACCTATGTAATCAGTGTCTATCACCACTAACGTTGTGAGTTAGATTCCCGTCAGTGTCGAGAAATACTGTCAGTGACTCCTCGAAGCTCGATTTCCCTTGGTGTTCTGTCAGTGACTCCTCGAAGCTCGGTTTCCCTTGGTGTTGTTCTGTCAGTGACTCATCGAAGCTCAGTTTCCCTTGGTGGTGTTCTGCGCAACCTTTTTACTAAAGATGACGGAAACTTCACCGCAGGTCTACACAAGTTATAATATTACATGATTTCAGCATATACATAGGTCTAACGTAAATAAACATTCACTTAGTGCTAGTAGTCATGAATGAATTAAACACAAGATGTCAATTAAACTCATATGATTCACATTAAGTTTAATTATTCTTGATTATAAAATTATCTTACAGTGCATTTTCAATTTTTTCCAATGTAAGGGAAGTTAATCTTGTGTATTCAATACACAATGGAAGTTGTCACAAACAACAAATGATCAATAATGAAAAGTTAAATCATGGGAAACCGCAGTTACAATTATGAATTGATTCCTTAAATGAAATGTTTCTTTCTAGGTGGACAGCCCATGAACAATGAAATATTGCTTTTATACTTTTAAAAACCCGACGGGAAGAAGGGTATCAGTTCGTGAATTTATTGCCAGACAGACATGCACAATTTGTGATTATACAGTGGATTACATGTGTTGTACCAAAACTAGCAAATCTCCTCATGCATTCGCAATGTGCTCTATCAGAACCGATCTCCTCAAGCAGGAAAACGAGAAAATTGACAGTTTGTAGATTTATCTAGACTTCAATTTACTTCTGACGAATCGGAATTTATCCCCGATGACATTTAGACTCCGATGATGAAAACATATTGAAAATTTAACTTGCATCTTTGTCAAGAACAACTTATAAATGTAAGAGTGTCACAATTTTCGTCATGTTTTTCGTGGGACGATTGATTTTGCGAGAGTTACACTTCATATACAAGGATAAACTATACATGTTTCTAATCGTGAAAGCATTCGCCACAGCATAGCATTCTCTGATTTTGCAATATTCGAGCAGTAAAAAAGAAAATTTCAATTTTTGACATGTACATACCTTGCGAAGTGTCTTCGTGAACTCTCCTCCACCAAAACCGGAAGTTATCCTCACGAATTTCTTTGCAGAACCAACTGTTCTGCTTGTGCCGATTACCAGCCGTGATAAGGGCATTATATATTGACGTGTCCTTGTACAGAGACATGCCAAAAGTATTCGGTCACTGTAATTTTTTACAATATATTTCATATAAAACCACAATTTTTGAAAACATTATTCCAAAGTCAATTCTTGTTCGATTTTGATGATTTTTTTACCAACAGAAGCGAGAACGTACGTAGTTTGCAGTGAATATTTTTTGGGAGCACAGATTTTAAATGTTCATGATTTAAACACAAACTTAAATTATTTGTCTTCAAATATACTATCATTGTATTGTATTTTTGACGTTCAAAATTTAGTTTTGTGCTTAAATCGTGAACTCATAAAAATTATAGATTATAAATTTATGCTAAAATTACAGTGTAAAACGACATTTAATTCTGTTTTTGTTGGTAAAAAAATCATTAAAATCGAACAAGAGTCGACTTTGGAATAATGTTTTTAAAAAATGTGGTTTTACATGAAATATATAGTAAAAAATCACAGTGACCGAATACTTTTGGCACGTCTCTGTACCTAACGTTAACAATGCAAGCATCATCGAGATTAAAACGTTCCGCTAACCACTTACGGAACAGCAGCGTGTCTGTCGAAAGAAATTTGGTGAATGATCCCCATTGAATAACAAAGAAAAATAATCAAGAATAATGAAGAAAAGAACCCAAAACTACTATTTGTACATGTACATGTCTATGCGTAGATGCCATGCTCGCCTGTAGGCCGTTCCTAATCTATATTAGACACATGGTAAAGAATAGATTAAACAAATTTAAATTTAAGTCAATTTTTTACTAAGTTATGACATTTTGTAAAATAATTACCTTTCTTCTTCGATTCAATCTAAATGTCGTCTGCTGGCATTGTGATCCTAGTCACTTGCACGTTTGACTCTTAATCAATATCACTTCTGACTCTTGTCGTATATATCATAGCTGTCAATTCTCCAATATTTCAATCTCCATAAAAAAAACTAAATAAAAAGTTTTTAATATTGTCATTTAGAGACTAAGGACGATCAATACAGCGTTCTAACCAACAATGGCGTAATGAAACGATGCCTCCCTGAAATCATAAAATCGATTTTATATTGACTTTATATGTAATAATGTTTTTATTAGTAAACGGAAAATTTGAGTTTTCTCGAAAACAATACATTTTTTTAAAACACAGTAAACGAGAGTTTTGTGCAGAATTTTACTACCATTTTTAAATTATACTGGGAAACACTACCAACCGGAAGGGGCATCAAATCACAAAGATAGTCTGGGGCAGATTTGTTGTGAATAGAATAAAATAAGCTGAGTCTTCTTACCCTTCGCCTACAAGATAGTAATTCCCAACCCGTTTCAGAATAGATAGATTGACGACTTGCAAATAGAGGCAGTCCGGTTACTATTCGTCCTGCCTCTATTTGAAGCTTTTCTAAATTATCAGAGTCTTGTTGACTACAACCATCCCATATATCGTTTATCAATGAATACGACGTATTCTTAACCAACTTGGTCGTGATTGTATGGTAGTTGGATTTATGACTACCTATGTAATCAGTGTCTATCACCACTAACGTTGTGAGTTAGATTCCCGTCAGTGTCGAGAAATACTGTCGGTGACTCCTCGAAGCTCGATTTCCCTTGGTGTTCTGTCAGTGACTCCTCGAAGCTCGGTTTCCCTTGGTGTTGCTCTGTCAGTGACTCCTCGAAGCTCGGTTTCCCTTGGTGTTGTTCTGTCAGTGACTCATCGAAGCTCAGTTTCCCTTGGTGGTGTTCTGTCAGTGGCTCATGTGGTTCTAACTACGATAAAAAGAAAACATTCAGGAAATTAATGGAATATATCCATGGAATGTCGTGACGCCAATTGTGTGCTAATTGATTTACACTCGCCAGCAATTGGTGCCTTTCAGTGCTAACGTTGTGAGTTAGATTCCCGCCAGTGTCGAGGAATACTGTCAGCGATTCGTCGAAACTCGGTTTCCCTTGGTGTTGTTCTGTCAGTGACTCATCGAAGCTCGGTTTCTTTTGGTGGTGTTCTGTCAGTGGCTCATGTGGTTCAACTACGATAAAAAGAAAACATTCAAGAAATTGATGGTATATATCCATGGAATGTCGTGACGCCAATTGCGTGCTAATTGATTTACATTTACCAGCAATAAGTGCCTCTCAGTGCTAACGTTGTGAGTTGGATTCCCGCCCGTGTCGAGGAATACTGTTAGTGATTTGTCGAAGCTCGGTTTCCCTTGGTGGTGCTCTGTTAATGGCTCCTCGAAGCTCGGTTACGCAAGATACTCTTCTGTCAGTGGCTCATGTGGTTCTAATTGCGATAAAAAGGAAATGTTTGAGGAAATTGATGTTATAATTCCATATCCCAATGCAGTTCATATCTTATTCTGAATACAACAGGATAATTCAGGAGGAGATCTTTATACTTCCGAAGCACCTGAATTCGCCAACGTATTTTAATGGAGTTCGCATTGCTCATTCTTAAGTTTTCTGTGCAGTGTTTTGTCGACCACTGTAAGCCTTGAACTTGGCTGTCAAACAGCTTGACTTTAATCGTAGCTAATGACGGTTATTCCAGCAACGCGTCGTGATTGGGTTCACGCCCAGCTTTGTAAGTTACAATATAGGGTGCACTCGACTCGCAGCCGCAAGTGATAAAGTTTACCAATTGCTTGCCAATGGTCGGTGATTCTCTCCGGGCACTCCGGCTTCCTCCACCACTAAATCTGGTCGCCAGGATATAGCTGAAATATTGCTGAAAGTGGCGTTAAAATACAAAAAAAAATAATCAATCAATCAACCGTCCAGTATTCAGTGCTTCCGACTGCTTCGGTATTGACATAATTTATTAGATTCATTTTTATCTAAATTTACAGTTCCTAAGTCATGTTATTATTATTAAGACTTACGTTATCTCCGTCAAGCATATGTGACCTTAGCCGATTTTGTTTTCTTGCTTACGCCCTTTGATTTGCTTGATCCCAATGACTGTTAAATTATGTTGCTTTCCAATCTTTTGATCTTGAGTGCACCTAATGAAGATTATTCCAGAAACGTGTCGAGTGCACTAAATTTGATTTCTACATTTTTATTAATTTGTGAAACGTAAGTTTACTTCAATATATTCGCATGGGAGAATCTTAATGTATATTTCAGTCACTAAATCATATATGTTTTGGTTGATTGATTGATTTTTGGTGTTTTAATGCAACTTTCAGCAATATTTCAGCTATATCATGGCGACCAATTTTAGTGGTGGAAAAAGCCGGAGTACCCGGAGAGAACCACCGACCATGGGCAAACAATTGGTAAGCTTTATCACTTGTGGCTGCGAGTCGAGTGCACCTTTTTTGTAATTTACAAAGCCGGGCGCGAACCCACGCCGTATTGGTGATAGGCTTGTACGAGTTGTTAGGTAATCCAACTACAACATGTACCTAACTCATTGAACCACCCGGGCCCTTTAACTTTTTTTATTTTTTTATTTTGGTTCAAGAGAATAATTGCAGCAACGTGTAATTACATATCTACGTTTTTATTACTTTGATAAATGTAAGTTTACATGAATATATTCACTTACGGACCGACCATTTAACTTGCAGGGGGGGGGGGGGGGGGGGGGGGGGGTTCGTTAAGAAAATGACAACACGAGAATTAGAATTTATTTTATTTTTTTCGCGCAATGCGAGAATTTTTTTTCAAGAAATTAACATTAGGCTATATGTATATGACAAAAACTCTGAATCAGATTATTTTATTTTCCTCCACCAAATTCAGAATATTTTTTTCAGCAACATTGGGAATCAGAATATTTTCTTAGAAATAAAAAAAACATACCCCCCCCCCCTTTTCAAGTTAAATGGTCGTTCCCTAGTATAAGACACAACTGACATTTACTGGAAATTTGCAATACGACTTATCTTAATTTTCTATAAATCAATGGAAAGAATACCATTATTGACCGGTTTATGCTTTAACATTAAATTGCTTTTTGAAATCAGCAATAACAACTATTGATGATGTATGATTCATGTAATTGACATTGTTATTTCCAGACATCATTATCTGCATCGGTGGTGTGATGGATAGTGCTGTAGATCGTGATATAACCGTATATAAGGGGCCGTTGTGGCCGTGATCTTATGGTAGCTGGATCTACAACTACATATGCAATCAGTGCCTATCACCACTGATGCTGTGAGTTCGAATCTCGACCAGGACAAGGTGTACAACATTATGTGATAAACTTTGTCAGTCACTTGCGACATGTCAGTGGTTTTCTCCGGGTCCTCAAGTTTCCTCCACCAATAAAACTGACCGCCACGATATATCTAAAAGAGTGTTGAAAATGGTGTTAAATACCATCAAACAAACAAACAAACGAAAAACGTAGATATCAAATAAAGTGCGCACAACGAGTTTCTGGAATGACCTTCATCAGATTCACTCAACATCTAGATTGGACAGCCAAATAATTTAGTTTTACTAATAATTACATTATTTAGGAACTGTCAATTTGCTTCTTCGCTAAGTATGCAGCATTAATGAGCAAGACTAAAGACTGGTTGGCTCGGAATCAAAAAAAATGTGTACCCGTGTACTGTTGTGTCAGTGAGCTAGCATTATTATGAAAATCCATGTTGATCTGTTGGTCTGTTGATCTGTTGGTCTGTTGATCTGTTGATTTGTTTATTTGTTGGTCTGTTGGTATGTTGATCTGTTGATCTGTTGGTCTGTTGGTCTGTTGATCTGTTGGTCTGTTGATTTGTTGGTCTGTTGGTCTGTTGGTCTGTTGATTTGTTGATCTGTTGATCTGTTGGTCTGTTGGTCTGTTGATTTGTTGATCTGTTGGTCTGTTGATCTGTTGATATGTTGGTCTGTTGATCTGTTGGTCTGTTGATCTGTTGGTCTGTTGATATGTTGGTCTGTTGATCTGTTGGTCTGTTGGTCTGTTGATCTAGGGCAAAGTGGACATCATCATTATCTCATCGACCTTAGTCAGCATTTACATCTTTATTGTGAAATACTCTTCGTCGAACTCAATCTTTATTGTGAAGTAGTCAAATATAATTTTATATCTATGATATGTGATAATCAGGTTAATATTTACATCTCTAATGTGTGATAGTAACAATCAAAATTGATATCTCTAAATAAATGTTAAAGAAAACCAAACGGGAAGTCACGAATGAACAATACACAGACATATGCAACATTACGTACAAGACACGGAATGAAGACGAACAAAGCAAAATACACAACACATAAAACTACAACGATGACCAACATGGGATGACTAGGTGCTCGTACAGTAAGTAGCTCCTGTTTCATATAAGACGCCCAGTATCACCCATAATGCAGTTCGGTAAAATCTTGTCGGTGAAAGATGACACAAACAAACATACGTAAAAGGAAATGATTCATTGACATTTGAGAAATAGATATTTCCTGACGGTAAACCGGTTCGTGATGATGATCGTATACTTTTTTTGTAGCATAGAAATAACGTAGACTTGTAGGGGATGCCTTTGCAGCTGAGCTCTGTTAAGAAAATCATGCCCTATATTACAGGGGCGGATCCAGGGGGGCGCACCCGGCGCGCGCCCCCCCTAAAATTGGAAAAAAAAAATAATTGGCGTAAAATCGTGATTTTTCACACGAAACACCCAAACAAGTTTCGCGCCTCCCTCCGCAATTGGAAGAAATATGATTTTTTGGCGTAAAATCGTTATTTTTCACACGAAATACCCCAAAAATTTTCGCGCCTCCCTCCGCTCGGCGCAATTTTTTTAAGTGCGCCCCCCCTAACTTGAAATCCTGGATCCGCCCCTTTTATTATCATATAGTTTGGAAATGTAAACTCTAAGCTCTGGTGGTCGTGGTCGCGTTCATATGGTAGTTGGATTTACAACTACCCGTTCAATCAGTGGATATCACCACTGACTAACGTTGTCAGGTCGAACCTCCCTAATGGCGAGATGTATTCGATACAACATTATGTGATAAAGTTAGTTAGTAGCTTGTGACAGGTTGATGGTTTTCTCCGGGTATTCCGGTTTCTTCCACCAGCCGGTAAGACTGACCTTCACGATATAACTGAAATATTGTTGAAAGTTGGTTTAGACAGCATAATCCCCTAAGCTCTGGTGCTGCTGGAATATTGCTACTGATGAATGGGGAGTTGACTATTCGAAAAGTGAAATCATCACGTTTGTCGTAGAATTTATTCTACTCTACTTCCGGTGTCGGTTTTTATGTGAATGTCCATGTAAGGTCTAATGCGTGATAGTCAGACCACCATTTGTATCTCCAATGTGTAATTATAAGCCGTGACAATGTATCTGTATTGTGTGAGAGTCAAGTGGACATAACAAGTCCGATGACGCGTTATCTATATGTGTAATAATAAGCTGTTACAATGTATCTGTATTGGGTGATAGTCAAGTGGACATGACAAGTGTGATGACGCGTTATCTATATGTATAATAATAAGCTGTTACAATGTATCTGTATTGGGTGATAGTCAAGTGGACATAACAAGTCCGATGACGCGTTATCTATATGTGTAATAATAAGCTGTTACAATGTATCTGTATTGGGTGATAGTCAAGTGGACATGACAAGTGTGATGACGCGTTATCTATATGTGTAATAATAAGCTGTTTCACTGTATCTGTATTGGGTGATAGTCAAGTGGACATGACAAGTGTGATGACGCGTTATCTATATGTGTAATAATAAGCTGTTTCACTGTATCTGTATTGGGTGATAGTCAAGTGGACATAACAAGTCCGATGACGCGTTATCTACAGTTAACTATTACTGATATTCCTGAACACTATAATTATAACATGTTAATAAATAACATTAAAATATACATATTAAATGGCTTAATAAACATTGTTTTCACAAATACGTGTAACAATAAGCTGTTACAATGTATCTGTAGTGGGTGGTAGTCAAGTGCACGTTTACATAGAAAGCTTGATGACGCTTTATATCTATTGTTTACTATTACTAATATTCCTCAATAATATAATTGTTAAATGTTCATGTTGATAAATAACAATATACTATACCACATTAAATGGCTTAAAAAACATTCTTTTCACCAATACTATTTTAATGTATATGTAGTGGTTGATAGTCGAGTGCACCTTTACATGATAAGCTCAATGACGCGTTATCTATTGTCTACCATTACTCATATTCCTGAACACTATAATTGTAGTGTGTTGATAAATAACAATATACTATACCATATTAAATAGATTAAAAACATGTTTTTTCACAAATACGTGATTACCACAATATTGATATGGAATCTCAAAGGAATACGTGTATTTAAAGTACAATTGTGTTTGAAAAGGAAATCATGACAGGCATTAATACAGGAAAGGTTATTCTGTTTTCCTTATATAATCATTTCGTGATAGAAGTGTCTGTTTGGGAAAATTAACACCAACATATTAAGCGCAATAATAACTAATATGCAAAATATCAACAATATGATTACATAAACATGTCCAGCTGGTTGATATCAACCTGATATTAAAGGCATACAAGCTGTCAGAATTGATTATTTTTGTTTATATTAAAAGTTGCCAATATTCGATGTTTTATACTAATAAAATGTTCTGAACAAGAAGCCAGGTTTAAATAATATGTTATAATGTCGTAATTAGTGAAAAGAATTCGAATGTCTGTTGGTGAAATCGCCATTAAGTCGGCTTCTTTTCCGAAGTTTACCGAACACTGATATAACTGCTATAAATAACCAAAAAGCATGCACAGGTAAATTTTGGTTAGAATTAACATAATTTAAGAAATATATCTATGAAATTGGATCCCGGGGTAATCAGTTAATATATTATATAATGGTATTTAGTAAGAATGACACTTAAAATCGAAAATACGTGATGAAATCAATAAAAACAAACCCAAACTCTGCAAAGGGGCCCGATAAAGGGAAAATTGTAAACAAATTGTATTGCATATTATTGACAACACTTGAGTTGGCTTGATTATATTTTTTTAGAAAAAAACAGACATGAAGGTCATTATTTTAGTTTCTAATTTGAAAGAGATATCGCCTAGCGTTTTCTCCTGAGAAAAAAATATATAAAAAAATACGGCGCAATTCTACTGTTAAAATATGATTCGACCGGAAAAAAAATACTAATCTTATGCTTACGTGTTGAAAAATGGAGTAGATCGGTATAACATCTTTTTTTAATTTTTACACACAGCTGAATCCTCCTTTTTGTGTCGTTTTCGTATAGAATCCGTCAATGTTTTATTCAATTCCACGATTCGATTCAGTGTGCCATGTGCTTCTTCGTCAACAATTAATTTCGCACATGCGCAAACGCTTTCCCGAATGAATTCACTGTCGGGTCGTATGAATATGTGCGAGTCAACATTTAATTCTTTACGGGACGTAAGAAAATCAAACAACGACGTATTTCCTTCGTTCTAGGCTATTTACGTATGATATTATGGAAAATTGCAACTGCAATTAGTATAAAACATCGAATATTGGCAACTTTTAATATCTGTATGTATCTGTATCTGGTACGTTGTAGAACCCATCTATGGTTTTTATACAACGGGTAGAGAGAGCGCCGATGGCGGTCTTTATTTGCGCTGATTCCTTAGAGCGGTCTTAAATGCTTCTAAGGAATTTGCATGCACGACACTGTTTGGCAGATGGTTCCAATGAATTACGGTGTCCACAAAGAAAGAATGTTGGTACTGCTGTTTCTTGTAGTCCGGTAATTCAAGTCCTTTTGTATTATTGCATGTACGTTTCTCTACTATATTTGATGTTATATGATCTTCAAAATGTTTTGCTTTGATGTTCCTTTTCGGTCTGGCTAATTTGACGACATTATCTGTTGGTAGTGCCGGTACCAACCCCTCAACCACCTTGTACATTAGGATCAGACGTAGGCTAAGTCGTCTTTCCTCTAGTGTCTCCAGTTCAAGGTCTTCTCTCATCCTCGTGATGGCTCCTGTTTCTCTACTTTTGTAGTCTTTTTTAACGAACCTTATAGCCCTGTTCTGTATTCGTTCTAGTTTGTCTATGTCTCCCTTAAGGTATGGGTTCCAGATGGTAGCTCCATATTCCATGATTGATCTTACTAGGGTAACATATGTGGTCTTTCGGCATGTTTCAGGGACATTTCTTAAATTTTTTCTCAGGAAGCCCAGTGTTGCGTTAGCTTTTTTACACACATTGTTTATGTGGATGCTCCATTTCAGGTCTTTTGAGATTTGGAGTCCTAAATATGGATTGTCCTGTACTTCTTGTAGTGTGTGTTTTTCTAGTTGGTAATATCTAGATGACTTGTTGTTTATTGACAGGACATAACATTTCTTAGTGTTGAATCTCATGCCCCATTTATTTGCCCATTCTTCAAGGTGTTTAAGGTCTGCTTGCAGTGTGAGGTGGTCTTCTTCCCTTTTGATCGTTCTATATAGTAGGCAATCGTCGGCAAATAAACGGACAGACGAGTTGACACAGTCTGGAAGGTCATTTATATGGCATAAGAACATTATCGGACCAAGTACAGTACCTTGAGGCACTCCAGAGTCTACTGATGTTTCCTTTGAACTTTCACCCTCCACTATTGTTCTCATTGTTCTGGTTGATAGGAAGTTGGTTAGCCATGAGTTGATGTTTCCTTTGATACCGTATTGTTCTAGTTTGTGTAGAAGCTTATCATGTGGTAATGTGTCAAATGCTTTAGAGAAATCTAAGATGGAAATGTCTACTTGTTGTCCTTTATCGTGTTCTTGTAGGAAGTCGTTGATTGTTGTGATCAGTTGGGTTTCACAAGAATATCCGGATCTGAAACCATGGTTTAAATTTGTTAGTATCTTTTTTTTCTTCAGGTGTTTTAGGAGATGTCTGCAAATGATGTGTTCCAGTATTTTGCAGGTGACTGATGTTAGTGATACTGGTCTGTAGTTTCCTGGTAGATATTTGTCTCCTTTTTTGAAGATACTCGAGATGTTTGCATCTCTCCAGTCTTTGTGTAGTTCTCCAGTATCCAAAGAACATTGTAGTATGGTTTTTAGTATTGGCGCTAGGTGTATTGCGCATTATTTTAGTATCCGGTTTGGTATATTGTCTGGCCCTGATGCTTTTGATGGATTTATGTTTGCTAATAGTTTTTCTAGGCCCTTTTGATCAATGATGATTGGTCTGATGTTGTTTTTTTATTGTATCCTAGTCGATGGTAGGTCATTATTTGTTGGCTTGGTAAAGACTGATTTGAACTGGTTTAATAATAAATCAGCTTTCCCTTTGCTGTCACTTATGAGGTTTGTTTCTTTCTTTCGTGGTGCTATACCTCCGGATTCTTGACGTTTTGATTTAACATATTTCCAGAACGGTTTTGTGTTGTTGTTGTTTAGCCCTTCTATGATGTTTGTGCTTACATAGTCCCATTCCGCTTTTCGTAGGTGGTGTTTACATTCTTTTTGGAACGTGCTATAGTTGGTCCATTTATTAGTTTTTCGTGCTTGTTTGTATAGCCGCTGTTTCTTTTTTAACATTTTTCTCTCTTTCCTCTTGACCCATGGTATGTTGTTTCGTGATCTGATTTCTTTATTTGGAATGTTGTTATTCATGGTCCCAAATAGGTGTTTTTTGAAAATATCCCAAAGCTGATGTACATCTGCTCCATTCTTTTGCTTCTCTTCTACTATTTCATTTAGTGTATTTATATCTTTATTTATTGTGTTCCAGTTAGTTTTACTGTAGATGTAGCATTTCCTGGGTGTTGTTTTTTGGTGATGTACTTTAGTCTCAAAGTCTGTTATTATAATTTCATGATCTGATATTCCAGGAACATTTACAGATGATTTTACTAGTGTTGGATTTGATACAAATACTAGGTCTAACAGGTTGTTTTCCCGAGTTGGCGAGTTGTGTATTTGGGTTAGGTTGTTCGCACCCATTAGGTCAGCTATTCCTTGTTGTATCTCTCTGTCTGGTCCACATGCTGTTTGTATGTCCCATCTTATGTCAGGGCAATTGAAATCTCCTGTTAATACTATGTTTGTTATGTTGTGGTTTTCAATTTTTTCCAGGGACTTACTTAGTTCGTCAAGGACTTTTTGTTCTCTGTGTGGCATATAGAATGATCCTACTAATAGGTCTTTGTTGTTTTTCATTTTTACCTTTACCCATTTTATTTCTCTGTCTGTGATGAAAGATGTTTGTTCCAATCAGGTGATAGATTTTTCTACGAGTATGAATACTCCTCCTCCTAGTGTTCCTCTATCGTTCCTGTAGACATTGTAGTTTGGTGGAAAGATTTCGCAAGATTTTATAGCATCTTCGGTGGGGTTTACTCCTGGTTTGAGACCTTTTAGCCACCATTCTGTTGCACAGATTATATCTGGTTTAAGATAATGCAGGGCTGTTTCAAATTCTGCTCGTTTATCTTTAATACTGCGGCAATTGACTGTCATGATGCGCATGTTTTTCTTCACTGGTGTGTCATAAGGATTGCTGCTTATGTATGATCTAGGAGAGTTCCTTGTGAATCTTGATCTAGTAGAGTTTCCTGCATAGCTGTTTGGACTGCTTGCTTTTAATGGGCTAAATACAGATGGTATGGACTCTAGGGTAATGTTTAAGTCAGAAATTGGTTCGTATATGTTTGTTAATTCCAATTCTTAACTTCTGAATGTGAATGTGCTAACATTGATGCTTTCACATTTGCAGCACAGCCACTGAACATTGGATCTGTCTAGTAGTTCATAATCCTGTGTACAATGCTCTATGCAGGATTTGTGGTGCCATATGCTACAGTCATCGCAATAAACTCCCTGGCAGTTCCATGTAACTGGTAATTCACAAAGTCCACATGGATAGACACTGGCTTTCTTGTGTGGTCCGGGGTTTAGTTCTATGTCTCCTGATAGTATTATAGTTAGTATTAATACGTTTTTGTATTTGTTGGTATAAGTTGGCAGGCATAGTGGCCGTCTGCCTGCACTATGCATCTTGGTGTTCATCAAGTTATGGATTAGATGTTGGTGGTCCCATGATTTTGTTGTATCTTTGGTGTTGCTCAGGATTATGTGCATCAGCAATATAACAGTCAGTGTAAACATGATGACTCAGTATAGTGCGGAAAAACCCACGCTGACTAAATCTGTTTACTGCAACTGTTTAGTTCATGTTACTATTACTGATACTTTCCCAGCAATCTCTTTTGGCCTGTTCTGATATTTTCCTTAACCAGGTTTTTGATAGCAGGCTGTCTGGATGGATGCCGTCTGAGTATGGTTTGAAGTTGTAGTAATTTTTGGTCTTCAGTTTCCTGTCCTTTCCACACCGATACTTGCCGTTGGCTCTCAGATCTGATGAAAAATCTGGCGAATGTGTGCCAAAATGTTCTTTATTTCTCTGACTTTGCCGTTTAATGTGTATATTTGCTTTGACAGGTTTTCATCTTGTTCTACAAATACATTGGGGTCTTTGTGTCCTTTTGATTCATTCCAGTTTTTGAGTAGACTGGTGTTTCCAGGAATGTTACTTTGGTGCCTGGGTATCTGTTGATAATTTTTATAATTTCATTATATTTTGATATAATTTTATCAACTTCTTCGTCGTTTTCTGATTTCAATGAGATGTATTTCTTGTTTTTTGATGTGAGATTACAAGTTCCCATCCATACGTATAGCCATATGTCACCGTAGTTTATTATTTTCTTGGATATGTTAGACTTGAGCCACTGTGTGTTGTCTTCTATTTTTGCTCCACTTTTGGGTAGCCAGACTATTTGTTTTTCAACATCGTGGCAGGCATATTTTTTCAAGTAATTGCCTTTGCTATCTGTTAATATTATTGGTTGGTGTGTTCTTTTGCCTGATGGAGGTTCTCTAGGTTTACTGATGAAATTTCCGAGTTTATTTTCTGTCATCTGATTTGTTGAAACGAAGATGGCGGTAATAGGACGAGGTTGTGTATTGGGGTTGAGTACCGACTTACCAAGCTAATGTGATTTACATGCTTCTATATATGTTTCACTCTTTATCAAATTTAAGTGATAGTCACAAAAAAAAGTTAGTATTAAACTTAAAATAACAAATTTAAGGATATTTCTTCTCTTGATTTTCTCTTCGAAACATTTTGGCGGTCTTTCCTGTCGCGCATGCGCTCTCTCGTCCTGTCGCAAACTAATTATAAAAAAAATCAATTCTACCAAAGAGGTAATCAGAATCCGTATATCGAAGATGAACACACAACACAATAGCCAAATGAAAAAGCACAAAAGGACAAACAACGATCTACTAAACATATACATAAAACTAAAGATCGAGTAACATGAACCCCACTAAAACCCGGGGGTGAACTCAGGTGCTCCGGAAAGGTAGGCAGTTCCTGCTCCACTAGTGGCACCTGTCGTGTTAATCTAGTTACAAACCCGGTGATAAGTCATGACAACCCGATATTAAAGTTATTAGTTTGAAGGTATAATACTTCAAATGAAATTCTGGTCAATTCGTTGTGTTATTTATTAAAAACTAAATCATTTATTGACAAGGACTGTAGTATCTGTTGTCGTGTGTTAGTTGGGTTTACATCCAATTAGGCAATGGCAATCACCACACAATATTGAGAGTTCAATTACATTCCCATGTGAGTTTATCTTGTTACAACTTCATATTATAATGTTTTTCAGGTCACATGGTTATCTCCACCAATAAAACTGACAGTTACTTTATAACTCAAAGTGGCGTTAAGCATAAATTAGATCATTCAACCATTGACCTTTGACCTCTAATAATTATAAAATGTATTAAAAACGTAGATATCCAATATAGTGGTCAAGCAGCGTACGCTCAAAGCCAAATTTGAAATCCAAATCATTTAAAAGTCTTAACATTTTTAGACCAAGTAACTCAAATGGCCTAAGCATGATATCCAAAATCCAAAAAGATCAAAAATGAATTGGAAATGTAAACCTTTATTTTAATAATTATTATATGATTTATATATCGGTATTTGCGGAATTTTTATACCCCCGATCATCGAAGGGGGAGGGTGTATACTGTTTTACCTCTGTCCGTCCTTCCGTCCGTCCAAGATATTTTTCGTCGCATTTTTCTCAGTAACTGTTGATGGCAGAAATCTGATATTTGGTCACAAGCATCATATCGGTATACCATATTGTGGGTAGCGTTTTTGGACCCGTCAGATTCCTACTTCCTGTTTGCCGACTTAGTTGGTTTTTATACACATTGAACATATATGCACATTTTTCGTCACATTTTTCTCAGCAACTATTGATGGCAGAAATCTGATATTTGGTCACAAGCTTCATATAGGTACCCCATATCGTGGGAAGCGTTTTTTTTTGACCCGTCAGATTCCTACTTCCTGTTTGCCGAAGAGCGGGGGTATCATAGGTGAGCATTAGCTCACAGTTCATCTTGTTTTTGTATAAAAGTGGTATTCTATGTTGGACATTGTTTTAGTGGATTTTTCATTCGGGAATTATCGATTAAATAGTTTTTCTAATTCTGAAAATGCTGGTTAAATGTGTTTTTGTATTCGGTACTTATCTTTTAATGATTTACTTAATCTCGATTACACCGGAATACAAAAATAAATCACTACAAGTCATATCAGAAACAAAATATCAATAGTGATTTCCGTTGTAAGAATATAAAATGTGGTTTTATTTAGCCATTTTATTTCTCTATATTGCTGTTCAATGCCTTCAGATTTTTAATACCACAATTGTAATATAACCACGTGATTAACTATTAAATGTTGATATAAAGGCAGCAACAATTAATGGGGTTCGTGTTATCCGATCTTTAGTTTTATGTGTATGTTTTGTAGATCGTTGTTTGTCCCTTTGTTCTTTTTCTTTTGGTCATTGCGTTGTCTGTCCATCTTCGATTTACGGATTCTGATTACCCCTTTGGCATCTTCAAACTCTTTTTACCCTTCCGGAGCACCAGAGTTCATCCCGACTTGTAGTGGAGTTCGTGTTACTCAATCTTTAGTTTTATGTGTAGATCGTTGTTGTCCTTTTGTCGTTTTTCTTGTGTTGTCTGTCCTGTGATTTACGGATTCTGATTACCTCCCTTTGGTATCTTCAAACTCTTCTTATTACTACAAAGAAGATAAGTCAGTAGTAATTTATCTTGAACATGTTTAATTGTGTTACGTATTATTGATTTTTTTTGTTGATTTTTTTTTTTGGTGTTTTAACAATTTGGTTATTTCAGCAATATTTCAGCTATATCATGGCGACCAGTTTTAGTGGTGGAAGAAGCCGGAGTACCCGGAGGGAACCACCGACCATGGGCAAGCAACTGGTAAACTTTATCACTTGCGGCTGCGATTCGAGTGCACCTTTTTTTGTAATTTACAAAGCCGGGCGCGAACCCATGCCGTATTGGTGATAGGTTTGTATGAATTGTTAGGTAATTCAACTACCTAACTCATTGAGCCATCCGGGCCCTAAAATAATTGTGTTACGTATTATTGAGAAACATGATATTTTCGTTAAGAAGAGTTTGAAGATACCAAAGGGGTAAGGGACCGACCATTTAACTTGCAGGAGAGGGGGGTTATTGTTTTTTGCTTCATTCAGAATTTTTTTTTCGGACAACACGAGAGTTAGAATATTTATTCTTTTTGTCGCGCAAATGTTTTTTCCAGAATTCAACATTATATGACAAAAACTTTGAATCAGATCATTTTTTATTCCCTCCACCAAAATCAGAATATTTTTTTCAGCAACATTGGGAATCAGAATATTTTTTTAGAAAAAAACCATAACCCCCCCCCCCCCCCTTCAAGTTAAATGGTCGTTTCCTTATACCAATCCGTAACTCGAAGAATCACAGACAACAAACAAAATGACCAAAAGACAAAGGTACAAACAACGATCTACAAACCACTTCACAGAAAACAAAAGATAGATTAACCGGTAATTGATTGTTTTATGAATCATTATATACGGAATTATTGTATTCAATATTAATGGCCGTTTCCGAAAGCCTACTTTTAGTAATCAGTACTTTTCAGTTGGGAGCATATTCAAGATTATGTGAAATTACCCTGTTGAACATGATGTCCGTGTAAGTTTTAACATGCCGTTTGGATCGTTTATCGGTATCTTGAGGTGACTTTCTCAAACGTTGAGTGATTGTGGTGGGGAGACATTTGTTTTTCTATAGAAAAAAAATTCTCTAATTAATATATATTTCATGGTATTTATTCCAACAGAGTTACAATGATTGGACAGAAAACCTAGATCCCATAGAAACATCTAAATCCCATAGGAAAACCTAAATCCCATAAGAAAAACTTAAATCCCATAAGAAAACCCTAAATCTCATAGGAAAACTTAAACACTATAGGAAAACCTAAATCCCATAGGAAAAACCTAAATCCCATAGGAAAACTTGAAAACTATAGGAAACCTAAATCCCATAAGAAAAACCTAAATCCCATAGGAAAACTTAAAACCTACAAGAAAACCTAAATCCCATAGGAAAACTTAAATCACATCGGAAAAACCTAAATCCCATTGGAAAACTTTAACACTATAGGAAAACCTAAATCCCATCAGAAAAACCTAAATCCCATAAGAAAAACTTAAATCCCATAAGAAAACTCTAAATCTCATAGGAAAACTTAAACACTATAGGAAAACCTAAATCCCATAGGAAAACTTGAAAACTATAGGAAAACCTAAATCCCATAAGAAAAACCTAAATCCCATAGGAAAACTTAAATCACATCGGAAAAACCTAAATCCTATTGGAAAACTTTAACACTATAGGAAAACCTAAATCCCATCAGAAAAACCTGAATCCCATAGGAAAACCTAAATAAATCCCATAAGAAAAACCTAAATCTCTTAGTAAAACTTAAAAACCATAGGAAAACCTAAATCCCAAAAGAAAACCCTAAATCCCATAGGAAAACCTAAATCCCATAAGAAAAACATAAATCCCATAGGAAAACTTAAAACCTATAAGAAAACCCAAATCCCATAGGAAAAACCTAAATCCCATAGGAAAACTTAAAAATTATAGGAAAACCTAAATCACATAGTAAAACCTAAATCCCATAGGAAAATTAAAAACCATAGGAAAACTTAAAAATTATAGGAAATCCTAAATCCCATAGGAAAACATAAATCCCATAAGAAAAATCTAAATCCCATAGGAAAACCTAAATCCCATAAGAAAAACCTAAATCCCATAGGAAAATTAAAAACCATAGGAAAACCTAAATCCCATAGGAAAACTTAAATCACATCGGAAAAACCTAAATCCCATTGGAAAACTTTAACACTATAGGAAAACCTAAATCCCATCAGAAAAACCTGAATCCCATAGGAAAACCTAAATAAATCCCATAAGAAAAACCTAAATCTCTTAGTAAAACTTAAAAACCATAGGAAAACCTAAATCCCATAAGAAAAACATAAATCCCATAGGAAAACTTAAAACCTATAAGAAATCCTAAATCCCATAGGAAAAACCTAAATCCCATAGGAAAACCTAAATCATAGTAAAACCTAAATCCCATAGGAAATTAAAAACCATAGGAAAACCTAAATCCCATAGGAAAACTTAAAAATTATAGGAAATCCTAAATCCCATAAGAAAAATCTAAATCCCATAGGAAAACCTAAATCCCATAGGAAAATTAAAAACTATAGGAAAACCTAAATCCCATAGGAAAACCTAAATCCCAAAAGAAAAACCAAAATCCCATAGGAAAACTTAAAAACCATAGGAAAACCTAAATCCCATAGGAAAATTGGAACTACTTTGATGTCTGATGAGTTCCAGTTTAAACGGAATATTAAAGACAGAGAGAATAATAACTCACAAGGATGACTGTCATGAGAATACATACATTGTACATGGGCTCTTGGGCCTTATAATCAAGTAACACGACAGGTGTCACTAGTGGAGGAGGAACTGCTAACCCTTCCGGAGCACTTGAGTTTATCCCGGTTTTAAGTGGGGTTCATATTGCTCGATCTTTAGTTTTCTGTGTTTTCTAGATCGTTATTTGTTCTTTTTCTTTTGATCATTGTTTTGTCTGTCCTTCTGTGATTTACGGATTATGAACATCCCTTTGGGATCTTCAAACTCTTCTTGCCTCTTTGAGTAATGATTTTATTTGATTTGATTTTTGGTGTTTAACACGACTTTCAGCAATATCATGGCGACCAGCTTTAGTGATGGAAGAAGTCGGAGTACCCGGAGAGAACCACCGACCATGGGCAATCAACTGGTAAACTTTATCACTTGCGGCTTAGAGTCGAATGCACCCTTTTGTAATTTACAAAGCCAGGCGCAAACCCATGCCACATTGGTCATAGTCTTGTACGAGTTCTTAGGTAATCCAACTACCTAACTCATTGAGCCATCCGGGCCCTTTTTGTGTAATGATGTTAAGTATTTTTCACATGTGAGTAATACAAAAGTAGATATCAAATTTAGTGAGCATGGCGCGTTTTTGGAATAACCTTCATCAGGTATGCTCAAAGTCAAAAAGTTGGAAAGCCAAATAATATAAAAAGTTTTGGGAGCAAGTAAACCATAGGACATAAACAAGGATAGTGAATATCGGCTAAGGACACCAATGCCTGAGGGAGGAGAACCATGTCAGTAAACTATGCTATCATTCTGGTGATAAAGTAGGTATGGAGACCAGTCACGTCCACTATTATATTTTCTATCAAATTAATGACAAATATAAATTTGATTAATTATTTAATGTAGCTATATAAAACAATCCATTCCCATCCCAACAAAATATTCTGCAAAAATTAATTATCCTTGTTGTGATAAGATACCACAACTTTACACTTGTTTCTATTTATGGACCAAATGATGATAATCCTCAATTTTATGAGAATATCATGTCAATAGTTGAGGAATTTGGAAATGAAAATTTTATAATTTGTGGTGATTTCAATCTTGTATTATGTCCAGAGTTAGATTACTGTAACTATTTGCATGTAAATAACCCAAAGTCGAGAGAGAAGGTGTTAGAATTAATTGAAGAAAGAAGTCTAATAGACCCTTATAGGCAACTTTATCCAGATAGTTATCGTTATACTTGGAGGAAAAAAAATCCATTTAGACAGGCTAGATTGGATTTTTTCCTTTTTACAGAAAGTATGTTTACTAATTTAAAAAATTGTACTATTGATCCAAGTTACAGATCTGATCATTCAATGATTATTTTAAGCCTTGTGTTTAATCCCTTCAATAAAGGTAAGGGCTTGTGGAAGTTTAACAACTCACTATTACAGGAAAAGGACTACAGCAAAATTGTAAGGGAAAAAATCATTGATCTGAAAAAACAATATGCAGCATTAATCTATAATAGGGATAAAATTCACGAAATTGATGATAATGAACTGCAACTTACTATTAACGTTCAACTGTTTTTGGAAATGTTACTTTTAGAAATACGAGGAAAAACAATTTCATTTGCAAACTATATAAAAAAAATTAAGGAACAGAGATTTAGAGATCTTCAAGAAGAAATTGCTACCCTTGAAAAAAATGTTACTGAAAACTCAATTGAAAATTTAGAAACAAAAAAGCATGAATTGGAATCTCTTAGAAATGAAAAAATGAAAGGTAAGTTAGTAAGATCAAGAGCTCAATGGGTAGATGAAGGAGAAAAGCCAACAACATATTTTTGTGGGCTAGAGTCTAAAAATTATACCAGTAAGATAATTCCAAAAGTTGAAAAAGATAATGGGGAAATTGTTACAGATCAGAAGGAGATATTAAAAGAAGTACAATATTTTTATGAAAATTTGTACAAAAATAAAGATGAAGATAAGGGTTGTAGTCTTAAAGATATAGTGGAGGGTTTGAAGGGGGCAAGTATAAGAAAACTCACAGAAGAAGAAAAAGATAATTTAGAAGGGGATATTGGGAGCTTTGAAGCTGGGGAAATTTTGAAAAAGATGAAAAATAACAAAAGTCCTGGATCAGATGGGTTTACATCAGAGTTTTTAAAGTTTTTTTGGAAAGATCTGAAAGTTTTTGTTATTGGTTCTTTAAATTATGGGTATAGTTTAGGAAGTTTATCTGTTACACAAAAACAAGGTATAATCACATGTTTACCAAAGGGAGACAAATCAAGACATTTTCTAAAAAATTGGCGGCCAATCTCATTGTTGAATACAGTATATAAGATAGGGTCTGGGGTGATAGCAAATAGAATTAAAAAAGTTCTCCCCACATTAATTAATAATGATCAGACTGGTTTTATTGCAGGTAGGTACATAGGGGAAAATATTAGGCTTTTGTTTGATATAATGGAATATGCAGAGGAGAATGATATACCTGGTTTATTTTTGTTAATAGATTTTGAGAAGGCTTTCGACTCAATATCATGGAACTTTCTCAATAACATTTTAAAATTTTTAATTTTGGGGAATCTATTCAAAAATGGGTTAAAACGTTTTATAGCAACATTAAATCTGCAGTCAATCAGGGAGGGAATTTATCTGAGTTTTTTCGTATAGAGAGAGGCTGTAGGCAAGGGGATCCGTTGTCCCCTTATTTATTCATACTATGTGCTGAAATAATGGCTATAAAAATAAGAGAAAACCCTAAAATAAAAGGAATTAAAGTCTTGCACTCAGAACATGAAATTTCTCAATTCGCTGATGATACATCAGTAATTTTGGATGGATCAGAAGAATCATTAAATGAAACACTTTTGGAATTGGAATGGTTCAAAAAGATATCGGGCCTTAAAATAAATTTTTCAAAAACACAAGTTATTTGGATAGGAAGCAAAAAATACAGCAGTGATAGACTATGTGAAAACTGGAATCTCTCCTGGGGAAAAACTACGTTTACTGTTCTGGGAATAAATTTCGATGTTGATATTTCTAAAATTACAAAAATCAATTATGAAAAATATTTAAAAAAAATGAAAGGACTCTTTAAACAGTGGAACAAAAGAAATTTAACTCCTATAGGTAAGATTACTGTGGTTAAATCACTAATTCTACCAATACTTAACCATCTTTTTATTGCACTTCCAAACCCTAGTATAGAAATTATTAAAGATATTGAAGATATGTTATATACATTTATTTGGAAATCATCTGTTAATAGAGTGAAAAAGGATATCATGCAAAAGGAGTATCAAGAGGGGGGACTTAAGATGATTAATATACATTCTTTTATTTTGGCTTTGAAGTCCACATGGATCAGGACTCTTTTTCAACAATGGTAAATGGCAGAATATTTTTATGTCATCAATTGATATAAATAAACTATCATGTGGTGGTAGTGGATATATAGAACAAGTAATAGAAAGAGTAAAAAATCAATTTTGGAAGGATGTATTATATGCTTGGAAATCTGTTATTGAAAAAGACGAAAACAAAGATTGGACAAACTTTCTTGCCAATACAGTTTGGTTAAATAAACAAGTAAAAATTGACAAAAGAACTATCTTTTATCCAGAGTGGTTCAACAGGGGTGTAAAGTTTGTTAACGATTTTGTCAATGATGATGGTTCTTTTCTGACTTTAGATCAGTTTTCAAACAAATTTGGATTTTGTGTAAATTTTTTGCAATATAATGGGGTTATTAGTTCTTTACGACAAATGCTAAAATTATATCCATATGGAGACAAATCATCTAATTTACAGACTCCTTTTGTCCCATCATCTCTACAAAATATTCTTCGAAGTTCTAAAGGTTCAAAAGATATGTACACAATTCTAAATAAAAACAGTAGTTTTCCTACAGCTCAAAGAAAATGGAATACAGTTTTCGATATTAATTCAAATGAGTGGAAACAAATTTATATACTCCCTTTTAAAGCTACAGCATGTACAAAATTACATTGGTTTCAATTTAGAATAAACCACAATATTCTGGCTACTAATTATTTCCTGAAAAAAATTAAAATTATTGATGATGCAAATTGTAATTTTTGCCAAAAGGAAAATGAAACCATTGAACACATTTTTTGGGGTTGTGAAAATGTACAAAATCTTCTAGGGCAAGTAAATTCTTGGTTCGGTGACAAAGACATTAACCAAACATTTTTAAAGAAGACTCTAATTTTTGGGGATGTTGATAAAGTACATAAAGATGATGTATACAATTCCATTTTACTAAACATAAAATACTATATATATACAAACAGATGTCTGAAGAAAAAATTATCCATTCATTCGCTTAAAGCCTGTTTGATAAATTTATATAAAACTGAAAAAATGATTGCTGTCCGAAATCAAAGAATTGCAGAATTTCAATTACATTGGAATACTTTTGAAAAACTGTTTGAGGATTGTTGACATAGTTTTTATTCTTATGTAAATTCCCTTTCCATAGAGATTCCACTAAATACTAACTGATATAGTCTATCTAAATATACTTTTCTTGTTTATATTTACTATACTATAGTATACTTTATAGTATACTCATTATGGGATAATTAAAACAATATGAATGTTTGATCCATCCAAATAATACTTTTGTATATCTGGTACAGTGTTATAGTCCAATTGATTGTTTGCACCAGGCCAGACCATAAAATTTTACATATAAATGCCAATATAAAGTACAATCTCAACTTCT
This sequence comes from Bathymodiolus brooksi, assembly GCA_963680875.1. Lineage (NCBI taxonomy): Eukaryota > Metazoa > Mollusca > Bivalvia > Mytilida > Modiolidae > Bathymodiolus > Bathymodiolus brooksi. Next base: position 52,947,414 of record OY804589.1, on the reverse strand, counting down.
CAATGTCTTTTCTTTTCTTTTTTTCTCTTTTTAAAAATACACTAAAATTCTTATCTACTTTTTTTCCTAATTATACAAAAAAAATATTTATCACATATATCAATAGTAAATAATTTTAAACTCTGCAAAATACCCCTTTTCTCATCTTTTATATTCTAAAAAAAAAAAAAACCTCCACTGCAATATACATATGATTATATATTGGAAAAGATTGTAAGAAGATTTAATTGTACTTTACTATATAGATTGTATGATGTTGTATATGCTATTATATTATTGTACTCTATTCTGTATTGATGTATTTTGCAGTTGAGAAAAAAAAAAAAAATAAAAAAAAAAAAGATACCACAAGATTTATCAATCTACCATGTATAATTAGTTTGTGTCCTTTGTGGATATGTATAGTTCACCGGGCTAGTTAACATTAAAACAAACTGATTATCACAGGGCTATCTTCATTATCTATGACGCACTTTGTTTCTTCAAAATCCTCAATGGAATTCCGAGGGTTTTTTTCATTTACAAATTCGTTTCCTCAAAATTTTCAATGGAATTCCGAGTTGTTTTCATTTAGAAATTCGTGTCCTCAAAATCCTTGATGGAATTACGAGTTGTTTTCATTTAGAAATTCGTTTCTCGAGTCGTTTTATTAGAAATCATTTTTCTGTAATGGCCGTTTCTAATAAAATTATGCATACATTTGTGCTCTCTCTTTGTCAGATGACCAAAGTTTTGTAAAATACCATCAACGATAGCCGTTGCTTCATTGCCAGGTCCTTCAGAAACATCGTATTGTGATATTTTATTTAAATTTTTTTCTACTAATCTGTCAAAATCGAACTCAATAGGTACTTCACTTTTTCGTCTTTTAACATCTGCATGCATTCTTTTCATTTTCTTCTTTTTAAATAAATCGCTAGCATTCTCTGTATACACAGACATCTTACTGTCAACTGACTCAGATCTTTGCAACACCTTAGCAATTATCTCATTTTCGTCATAATCCTCTCTGATTTTCGTTGTAGCAGTTATATGAATAAGTGTAGAAAATCTATGAAAAAACAAGCAGAAAAATTGAATTATGAGTAAAATTCCAAAAACGACTGTGAAAGTGATAGAAATAGGTTCGATTGATAGGTATTTTGAACCACATGCTATGTCTATGGACAGTGACTGGTTGTACGCATCTGCGTGTAGCAGAGCGTAAATTGTTGTCACCAGCAACGTGTTTACCAGGAAGTAAAATAAGCAACATCTGTTCCTTAAATCAATTAATTCATCCTCCATTTGTTTCTCCTTTGCTACATTTTTCTGAAGTGGTTTTAAGTATTTGTCAATTACATCGTTCCAAAATTGTTGTTCATGCTCAGTCAAGGATTCTGTCACTCCAGAAAGACTTTCGACATCGTCGCAGTCTGGAGTTGGTATTTGTTGAATTGTCTGGACAGCAGTTTCTTGAATTGTTTTGACAGCTGCTTCTTCATTCTGATTTGGTTTGTGTACATCTAAAAATAGAATGAGAGAAAAAAACTACCACCTTGAGTTTCATGTCTTAGAAAGGAAATATGGAATACAGAAATAATATATATGTGTTTGTTAATTTAATCTAAACATATTTTATTCATAAATAAATGAAATGGATTGGATAGCAGGCAATAGCCTATATAAATCCTCTCCATACACAAGGCAACAGCAACAATCAACAATATTTACAATACACAATATAGAATTTCATACTCAAAGGGAAATAACTCAAGCATACAATAGCAGTCAGAAATCTCATATCTCATATATTCAGTTATTGATAAGTAATTAACAATGATTAGATTTTATTGACAATTTGGCTGATATGAGATCTACTAATTTTTTTTTTTTTAAATACATTTAGTTGCTATCTAAAAGTGTTACCCAGTGGCGCCCCCCCCCCGTCGAATAAGTCAAGCACATACATTAACATTCACTTTTCAAGGCTAGTTAACGTCACGATATGGCTTTTAATCGAATGGTTTCGATCTGTGTGATGAAAGTAAAAGAAAATACAAATTAACTTCTTTGTATTAAATTAATCTTCAAATAGGTAATTAAAAGTAATTATGCTAAATCAAATTTTCAAGTTTATTTGAAGTTTTTATGAATGTATTGTCAAAATACCAATTACAATTTTGTAATCAGGTTTTGTCTAAACCGTTATATAAACATGTCTATTGTCACAATTTCATATAGGTATAACCACCAACACCTGTAAATTGAGGCTCTTTCAAGGAAATTCTTTTTTAAATATCATTTATTTTTAAAAAAAAATTAAAGGCAAATGTTGCTGTATTTCCGTTTTGAAAATATATGAATACAGCATATTTTAAACTCTAAATGAAAATATAAATACATATAAAATAATTAAAATTAATTAGAAATAAAATAGACTTAAATTAGATTGTTTCCCCTGCTATTGCTCAAACTCTTGAGCACTTTACAAAACTGCCAAAACCCACATACACCAGACCAGCAGAAGCTGATGTAACTTCTTTGTTGAATTCCATTTGCAACTTTGATTTTGTAGTAACCATTGTTATTGTTCAAATGTGCCTGGCTTTTAAGAAAGGGCTCAGCAGATCACTAGATTTAGATTAAACTTATTTTATTGTTAACTATATAACATTTGGATCGGACACAAGTTATTCCAACTTACAAAGGTCCTCTACAAGAGAGATCACTTGACATAGGCAGAGCCTTAAAAAGCATAAATTTAAATAGAACTCACTAGACAGGAGAGCAAATGTTGAACAATTCAACCACCAGTGTTTTGAGAGGAGTGCTAAAATATGTGAACCGCTAGACATAGAGGTTAAAAACCTAGAATATGCTGGAGACAAATAATGAGAGATAAAGTTGAAGCAGAGAGTCTGAAAGCCTACTTTAGGAAGTCAATAACTGTACCTTTTCTCTACTGTATGCTAAATGAAATGAAAACAAGGTTTACCGACCTACACGCCAGAACCGCTTTGGGACTACAGTTGGTTCCATCAGTTATTGAAGATTGCTCCATAGCTGAGCCCCCCCCCCCCGTCAACAGAGTGTCTGGATCCGCCCCTGTAACCAGTGTACGATGTTGCTAGATTTATTACCTCTCAATCTAATTTAAATACTTGATTCATTTCAGAAATTTTTTATTAGCATGCAGTAGGTAATCATAGTGTAAATCTGAGATTTATGACATTATATATATTTATGTATATATTTATAAAACAAAATAAATTATAAATAGAATATCAATAAGTTAATTTAATTTAGTCATGTGAGAGGTATAGTACTGATATTTGCAATCATGGTCCATCATATGTGAGAATACTGTTATAGCTTAAAAAAATTTAAATTTATATTACTATATTATTATCAAATCGTTTGCTCCACTTAATAAAGGAATGTAGTGCACGAAAAAGTTTTACATTCTGATTATAATCAGAGGTGTCACTTCCATTAAGAATGGTTTGAATAGTAAATATTATGTTAAGTTCATTAAAGGAATCAACAAATTGTTGCCTATGAATATTATATAAAGGGCAGTGCATAAAATAATGGGAGGGGCTTTTACAGGGATCATTGCAATGTGGGCAAGATGGTCTGTCAAATAAGTGATGTTGCTGCAAATGTATATTTAGATTGCTAGCATCATTCATCATCTGACAGTGTATGATATTTTCTTTTCTGTCACCTGTATGAAAATATTTAGGCGAGGCTTTTGTACCAGAGTTCAGTCTTGTCTTAAATATATTAAGAGAAGGACTGGACTTTGTTGAGGCAGGCAGACTATTCCAGAGTCGTAACGTACAAGGGATGAAACTTTTGCTATATGAGACAGTATTACAAAAGGGTAGTCTAAAATTGTCCCCCGATATTTGTTGTCGTAGATTATAATCGTGAATATTTTCTGTGTATGGTTGGATCATGTCATACATATATAGTCCGGAGTTAAACCATATATTATTTTATAGAGTAAAATCAACTTTTCTTTCTCTTTTCTTTTATAAAGGGTTTCCCAGCCAAGTTCCTATATAATTTAGATCTGGATGAATTTACTCTCAACCCTGTAATTATCCTGTCTGCCTCAACCTGAACACTTTCCAATAGATTAGCTTCATTTTGGGTACAATTGTCCTAAATTACACTTCCATATTCTAGTATAGGTCGGATAAATGACAAATATATATTAATCAATACATTTCTGTCAACTTGATATTTGAGCATTCTAAGAATTTTCAGTCTGTCACATGCTTTCTTTTAAATTTTACTTACATAATCACCCCATTTACAATTACTTTGGAGATCCAGACCCAGATGACAGTGAGTATTAACATCTGTCACTCTGTTGTCCATATCCCCAAAGTAAACTGGAGGGTTATTTATATTTCGTCTAGTAAATAAAACTGATTTAGTTTTATTAGGATTAAATTTAATAGCCCAGTTTTGTGACCAGTTATGGGGAGGGTCCGGTAGTCCGACGGCCCATTAGTCCGACAACCCATTAGTCCGACGGCCCCTTAGTCCGACAACCCATTAGTCCGACAGCCCATTAGTCTGACAACCCATTAGTTCGACATAACAGTTTGTCACGGTGGGGGACTAAATTTTACATTGTATTACCATTTCTACTATTAGTTTCCTTTTCTGGTTTAGTTTCTTTCCTTGTAATAGTAGTCCCCGTCTTTATGGAAGTCTTCGGGATGTCAGTTAGTTGGGAAATAGAAAAATCGTACGCTCGGGTGGTACATACATGTGTACATGCACGTTTAATTACCTTTTGGGTCAGTTAGGAATGGGAACTACTATTACAAGGAACAAAACGAAACGAAACGGTTTGTTTATCGTCAATTTAAAGACTTTACGGTTCCGTTTCGTTTATTGAATTAGCAAGTAAAATCTTGGGCGAGAGGACAAATTTCGGCTGTCTTTGCGAATATCGAGGTTACTAATAACAGTGTTGTAAATATATACAAGTTGATTTGCTGTATAATCTTTTGGTTGGAATCCTGTACTGGTGTTCTGTAATAATATGATGCTCTAATACATAGTTATGCAAATGTTTCACAATTATTTTTTCCATCATCTTACACAGAACACAAGTAAGGGCAATAGGTCGAAAGTTTGTAATGTCGGATGCAGTCCCAGATGTGTTTGCTTGGGTATAGTGGTATCCAACATATATTATCTTGTGTTTTTGTTTAGCTTGTCTTCATCTTGTGTGTGTGTGTTGCGGGTTTCTCTGGATTGTCCATTTTTGATTGCCCCTTCGGTATTCTCTAATGTTGATTTATAACAACGGTCAACGTTTAATCAATATGCCCATACATCAACATGTCATGATCATGCATAGCATAGAAAATTTGAATGTCTTTGGTCTGTTCAATTTCGACAATACTTATAATCATGTATTACCTAGATAATTCGAATGCTCGAAGTACTATCTAATAGGTCTGTTTGATTTCGCCTAAAGCTATAGCCATGTGTTAATTTGATAATTCGAATGCTCGAAGTAAGAATTTTGTTCTGTTCGATTTTAACAATGGCTATGATCATGTTTCACCTTGATATTATTCGAATTAAAATCTTTGGTCCGATCGAATTCGACCGTAGCTATAATCATGTTAACTTGACAACTCGATTGCATAAAATAAAATATTTTCTTCATTCGACTTAGACCGTATATAAACATGTATTACTCTAGTAATTTGAGTACTCGAAATGAAATCACTGCTCCACTCAATTTCTACCGTAAATATAATCATGTATGTTAATTAGGAATAATTTAACTAGGATCATTGCTCAACTCGATTTCGACTGTAGGTATAATCATGTATTACCTTCATAACTCGAAATACTCGAAGTAAAATATTTTGGTACATTCTACTTCGACTGCATTTACAATCATGTATAGCCATGATAAATTAGAATACTCGGGGAAACCTCTTTGGTTTGTTCGATGTCGACTGCAGTTATAATCACTTATTTCCTTCATAGCTCGAAATACTTGAGGTAAAATATTTTGGTACATTCTACTTCGACTGCAGTTACAATCATGTATAGCCCTGATAAATGGGAATACTAGAGGAAAACGCTTTGGTTTGTTCGATGTCGACTGTAGTCATAATCATTTATGTATAGTCATGATAAATCGGAATACTCGAAGTAAACTCTTTGGTCTGTTCGACTTCGACTGTAGTTATAATGATGCATTACCTTGATGACTTGATTACTCGGAGTAAACTCTCTGGTCCGTTCGAATTCGATTGTAGCTATAATGATGTATTACCTTGATGACTCGATTACTCGAAGTAAACTCTTTGGTCTGTTCGACTTCGACTGTAGTTATAATGATGTATTACCTTGATGACTTGATTACTCGGAGTAAACTCTTTGGTCTGTTCGACTTCGACTGTAGTTATAATGATATATTACCTTGATGACTCGATTACTCGATGTAAACTTTTTGGTACGTTCGAATTCGACTGTAGTTATAATGATGTATAATTACCTTGATGACTTGATTACTCGGAGTAAACTCTTTGGTCTGTTCGACTTCGACTGTAGTTATAATGATATATTACCTTGATGACTCGATTACTCGGAGTAAACTCTTTGGTACGTTCGACTTCGACTGTAGTTATAATGATGCATTACCTTGATGACTCGATTACTCGGAGTAAACTCTTTGGTCCGTTCGAATTTGACTGTAGTTATAATGATATATTACCTTGATGACTCGATTACTCGGAGTAAACTCTTTGGTCTGTTCGACTTCGACTGTAGTCATAATGATGTATTACCTTGATGACTCGATTACTCGGAGTAAACTCTTTGGTACGTTCGACTTTGACTGTAGTTATAATGATGTATTACCTTGATGACTCGATTACTCGGAGTAAACTCTTTGGTACGTTCGAATTCGACTGTAGATATAATGATATATTACCTTGATGACTCAATTACTCGGAATAAGCCCTTTGTTTCATTCGAATTCGACTGTAGTTATAATGATGTATTACCTTGATGACTCGATTACTCGGAGTAAACTCTTTGGTACGTTTGACTTCGACTGTAGTTATAATGATGTATAGCCTTGATAACTCGATTACTCGGAGTAAACTCTTTGTTCCGTTTGACACTGACATTACAACCTATTATTACCTTTACAATCTGTGTTTTCTGTAGTGTTATTCTCTTTGTTTAAATTTGCTATCTGACTTTCTATAGATGACATCTTATCCATAATATTCTGAATAAATGGATCCGGTTGCTTCCTTTCACTTGTAGGACAACACACACATCTAAAATAATCAAAATCAAAGTGATTAAACTTAAAGTTAAAGTAGATTTTAATTTTAAATAAACGTTAGAGAATATCGAAGAGGCAATCAGAAATGGACAATCCAGAGAAACCGATAACATATGGTACACTAGACGTAATGATTACAATAGCAACATTACTATGATTTTGTCCTAAAGTTAGCTAAGGGACCGACCATTTAACTTGAAAGGGGGGAGGGGGGGTTATGGTTTTTTGTTTCGTTCAGAAATTGTTTTTCGGACAACACAAGAGTTAGAATATTTTTTTTTTGTCGCGCAAAACGCGAATTTTTTTTACAGAATTTAACATTAGATTATATGACAAAAACTCTGAATCACATTATTTTTTTTTTCCTCCACCAAAATCAGTATATATTTTTTTCAGCAACATTGGGAATCAGAATATTTTTTTAGAAAAAAAACATAACCCCCCCCCCCCCCCCCCCCCCCTTCAAGTTTAATGGTCGTTCCCTAATGGTGTATATTGTGTCTGGAAATGAGGGATCGGGAGGAGGAAGAGGTGATATTAAAATAAAAGTAGATATATAGCTTAGTGAGCATCTAGGTGGCACGTGGTCGTGATCGTATGCTAGTTGAAGTTACAATCAGTGCCTATCACCACTAAATTTGTGAGTTTGAATCCCTCTCATGGCGAGGTGTACTCTATACAACATTATGTGATAAAGTTTGTATGTGACTTGCGACAGGTGGGTGGTTGTTTTCTGGGTACTCTTGTTTCCTCCACCAATAAAATTGACCGCCCCGATATAAGTGGCGTTAAGCACCATGACCCATATTATTTCACATTGATTTAATATCCAATAAAGACAACACAGAGAATGTCTTATTTCTGGTCTGCTACAAATTATAAGAGTGCATGTGACTTTCTGGTGAAGGTTATTCTAGAAATGCGTTGTGCGCACTAAATATGATATCTACGTTTTTTCTCCTTTTCACGATTTTTTGGTAGTTCAAGACTTACCTGAATATTCTACCCAATGAAAATATATAACCAGTTTCCATTTTTTGTTGCTTGTCTTCATTTTTAGCTGTTGTTGCCGTAGCTACTGGAGCTTTGACTTCACGTGTTCCCCATGATACCACGTGGAGATTTCCAAGTGAGTACAGCATTAACAACATTGACATGGCCGGAATAGAAATGAAATACAGAATCCCATGTATTAAACAAAACGCTTCCTGAAATATACATCAAAGGTACCGACAATGAGTAAGGTGACTATATCTGTATTTGTGCATTTAATATTTAGTTCAATCAGTTGTGCTAAATATAAAACTATTTGCAATCTAATTAAAATTAATGTTTATTTATCTTTTTTATTTATTTATTCCTTTTATTTTATTTTATTTATTTTTTATTTATATTATTTATTTTATTTATTTTATTTTTTATTATTACACATTTTGTATTTGTTTGGTGATACAATTACATCTAACACAATCTTGTTTGGGGGTCATGTCATTTTTTGCCATCCAATCATATGCAAGCTATTATATTGACCAATCGGACAACAGTTATTGGTGTGCAAAAGGGACTTTTTCTTTAAAAAAAATAGGCTTATCAGTAGGTTACTTGCTCTAAATTTGAACATTAAAGAATCGTAGGTTAATAAATTTCTTAGATTTTCAGAATGCTCATCAAAACTGCAATTTTCAAAATAGAAAATATATGTGAAAGTACATAGTGCATGCTTATTTGCATTCAAAGTTTAATGACAAATAAATGAATACAAATACAGTAGGCACAGTTATGGAGACATTAATATGAGACAGGCAACCTGTTTGAAGGTCGAAGTCCTAAAATTTTATTTCAAGTTTATTTCGATTCTGCATAGAGTAAATAATTAAAGAATTGGGAATTTTTCATTGAAATATATTTCTTTTGCGCTTCTAATTAATAGAAGGAAAAATCGGACAGCCTACCGTTATAAGGACTTCGTCCTTTATTACATTGTCCTCTCGTATAAATTGCATGAGTCATTTGGTATTAAAAGAACTATCGCCACTAATGCTATCCAATGTACAATGTATGTGATACAGTTTGTCAGTAGCGAATGGTTTCTACCACCAAATAAGTGTAAAGTTGGTTATTTGCAGAAGTAAAGAGTACCCCTCGACTGTATGCTAGGGACCGTTTCACACCCATTTTAGGGTGTGATTTACGGTCATCGTTGAAGACCCTGTTGTGACAAATATTTAGACCAGCAAAATCACTGTTGATCTACATTAATTTGTATCGAAGTGTAATGTTCATTTACATCCATATCCTTTTCTTACTACTAATTTACCTCCCAAGTTCTAAGACTATGAAATATAAAATTAAAATAGCAATAAAAATGCTATTCCATTACTTTAATTTGTAAATTGGATAGTCTCTCGTGCTCCATTTACATACATATACTGTCTTACTACTTTGCTGTCATGTAATAACTGACATGTGTTTAATGTTGCAATGAATACACAAAATCACAAGCAATTGTCCGATTTCAGATTGAAATCAAACATTCTCCATGATTGACAGTGTTTTTCCTGATTTGTTTGAGGAAATGAAGATATTAATTTTCCGTTTCCTTATAACACGAAATAGTTCTTGCTTTACTTCTAAAACAAGCACAGCATCGTTTTTGCCTGTATGTAGCCTAACATTTTTGTTGTGAAATCCAGGACATTTAGATTCTTTGTTAACTGTCCTGTCTTTTAAATGTATGTTGTTGTTGTTTTGTTGTTGCTGTTTTGTTTGTTGTTTTTTTTTTTTTTTAGTTATTTTCTTTAGGAACACCGACCATTTAACTTGCAGGGGGGAGGTTATGGTTTTTTGTTTCGTTCAGAATTTTTTTTTTCGGACAACACAAGAGTTAGAATATTTATTTTCTTTGTCGCGCAGAGCGCGAATTTTTTTTTCGGAAATTAACATTAGGTTATATGACAAAAACTCTGAATCAGATTATTTTTTTTTCCTCCACCAAATTCAGAATATTTTTTTCAGCAACATTGTGAATCAGAATATTTTTTTAGAGAAAAACCATACCCCCCCCTCCTTCAAGTTAAATGGTCCGTCCCTTATTGAAATCCCTTTGTTTACAGACCTGAGGATGTAACAATGCTGACACAATGAACACTCCTACCACAAAACATAGAAATACTGTGGTCATAGAACAAAACTGATCAGTCACAGCTTCCTTCAGGATCCCAAGTAAAACTATCATCATTACAATGGCATACACAGATGACAGGATACCCGCGAACTTTAGCTAGAAAAAATATAATAACAATGTACTTATATATTGAAAAATAAAATGAAAATACCACACCGTCGGTTTGGATGCTAGTTAATTTGTGGTGTTTAACGCCACTTTCAACAATATTTCAATCATCTCGTGGAGGAAAGTGGAGTACCCAGAGATAACTACCGACCTGCCGTAAGTCACCGACAAACTTTATCACATAATGTTTTATCGAGTACACCGTGCCTGAACGGGATTCAAACTCACAGCCTTAGTGGTGTTTTTGAGCTATGGTGTTTCATGCAAATTTCACCAATATTTAAGCTATATATATCGCTTCGGTCAGCCATATTGTTGGAGGAAACCGGAAATTCCGGAGAAAACCACCGAACTGCCAGAAGTCACTGACAAATTTATCTACCAAGGAAGCTACTGAACCAAGGGTTCCCTTTGGTAAAGTTGAAGTCATCACTTCGAAAATTTTACGGTTGCCACCATGACTTGGTTGACCGTTATGGAATATATGACTCACAAATGACCATGGATATGTTCCACTTGTCGCAAACACTTCCCGGTCCTTTCCTCATTCACGACTTATTACCGGGTTTGTAACTAGATTAACACGACGGGTGCCACTAGTGGAGCAGGAACCGCTTACACTTCCGGAGCACCTGAGTTCATCCGCGGTTATTAGTGGGGTTCATGTTACCCGATCTTTAGTTTTATATGTATGTTTTGTAGATCGTTGTTTGTCCTTTTGTACTTTTTCTTTTGGCCATTGTGTTGTCTGTTCTTCTTCGATATACAGATTCTGATTACCTCCATTTGGTATCTTCAAACTCTTCTTACTACGTTTCAGGAATAACTTTTATTAGGTATGTTAAACATCAAAATATTGGAATGCAAAATAAGCCGACAATTCTTCTCCCATTCTCATCATATCCATATGTACTCTTATTAAATTGGTCAAACTATTTGAGTGGATGTAATTTTCGCTTATATAATATATCTAAATAGTGAAAGTAGGGGAAAATACCTTTTTCACACAAAATCAACCACATATAAAGTAACAACATTAAAATTGTCAATTATTAAGATAAAAATTATATACATTTTTTGTACTAGTTTTCGGACACAAAAACAAAACATTTAAAATCCATAAATAATCCATAAATAATTAGGTACTAGCGAGATTAATCATGCTATTGTCGCTATTTAAATGAAAATTATATACGTCAAAAGAAGAACGAAATTAGAAAATGATATCTTATTTTAGCATGCATAACGTCACATAATATTGAATTCTTCTGACATCGAAATTTGTTTATGTGTTTGTGTGTTAGGCGTATCAATTTTCTATCTTTCTACGATTTTTTTATTGGACTGCACTGAACGGGATTCAAACTCACAGCCTTAGTGGTGTTTTTGAGCTATGGTGTTTCATGCAAATTTCACCAATATTTAAGCTATATATATCGCTTCGGTCAGCCATATTGTTGGAGGAAACCGGAAATTCCGGAGAAAACCACCGAACTGCCAGAAGTCACTGACAAATTTATCTACCAAGGAAGCTACTGAACCAAGGGTTCCCTTTGGTAAAGTTGAAGTCATCACTTCGAAAATTTTACGGTTGCCACCATGACTTGGTTGACCGTTATGGAATATATGTCTCACAAATGACCATGGATATGTTCCACTTGTCGCAAACACTTCCCGGTCCTTTCCTCATTCACGACTTATTACCGGGTTTGTAACTAGATTAACACGACGGGTGCCACTAGTGGAGCAGGAACTGCTTACACTTCCGGAGCACCTGAGTTCACCCGCGGTTATTAGTGGGGTTCATGTCACCCGATCTTTAGTTTTATATGTATGTTTTGTAGATCGTTGTTTGTCCTTTTGTACTTTTTCTTTTGGCCATTGTGTTGTCTGTTCTTCTTCGATATACAGATTCTGATTACCCCCATTTGGTATCTTCAAACTCTTCTTACTACGTTTCAGGAATAACTTTTATTAGGTATGTTAAACATCAAAATATTGGAATGCAAAATAAGCCGACAATTCTTCTCCCATTCTCGTCATATCCATATGTACTCTTATTAAATTGGTCAAACTATTTGAGTGGATGTAATTTTCGCTTATATAATATATCTAAATAGTGAAAGTAGGGGAAAATACCTTTTTCACACAAAATCAACCACATATAAAGTAACAACATTAAAATTGTCAATTATTAAGATAAAAATTATATACATTTTTTGTACTAGTTTTCGGACACAAAAACAAAACATTTAAAAACCATAAATAATCCATAAATAATTAGGTACTAGCGAGATTAATCATGCTATTGTCGCTATTTAAATGAAAATTATATACGTCAAAAGAAGAACGAAATTAGAAAATGATATCTTATTTTAGCATGCATAACGTCACATATTATTGAATTCTTCTGACATCGAAATTTGTTTATGTGTTTGTGTGTTAGGCGTATCAATTTTCTATCTTTCTACGATTTTTCTATTGGATTGCACTGTTCCGAGAGCGTGGTATTTTCTTTTAATTTTACTTTGTAATTAGTAAGTTAGATTAAAAATCTCAGAAAAAATATGTTTGCGCAATATTATGGAAAGGGGTGCTCATGTGTGCACAATAATCTTAGAAATGGCATAAGGAATTATTGGCTTGGGTTAGGGTTATGGAGTTTCAAAAATATTTCAATTATATCGAACTGGCCAATTTTATTGATGAAGGAAACCGGAGTACTCGGATAATACCATAGAACTGCCACAAGTCACTGCAAACTTTATCACATAATGTTATATCGAGTACACCTCGCCATGAGCGGGATTCAAACCCAAACCTGTAGTGGTGATAGACATTAATTACATGGGTAGTTATAAAAACGACCATATGATCACATAAAAATAAATTTTGAAATAGATCGAAAGTGAAATTATATTATTAGCATTGGCTACCAACGGTTGTCAAGGTATTCTGTAAAAGATAAGAGAACCCAACATTTAACTATTAAATCACTTCTTAAGTTCTATTTTTGTTGTTCCTTGTCCGACCCTTTCCTCCGTTGGTTCTGCTTACCTTTCTTTATCACTGGTGTTTAGTTGCATCTTTTTTTCAAAAATGCATATTTAATGAAATAGAAATGGTGAATTTCTCAGGTACTCTGGTTTCTTCCTCCAATAAAACTGACCGCCACGATATAACTGAAATATTGATGAAAGTGGCATAAAACACCAAATACAAAATACCCCCCCCCCCCCCCCCCCCCCAACCTGAATTGTCATACTATGCCTGAATAAAACGTTCAAATGATTCAAGCGTTTTTGTGATCGCATAGTATTGGCAATATTTTCATCTCCTTTCCTCATTGCTATAATATGCCTCCATATTAATTACACTACTATTACTGTAGGGATATACAGTAAGGATAATAATAAATAGTAGTCAGTGCAGTTATACTAATAACAATAATATCCAACATAATGGTTAGAAATATAAAAAAAATACTTTACTTGTGTTTTCGGTCGTGTGAAAATACATGACAGCATGAAACTTCCCACTGGAATCACGTTCAGAGTCAAAGCAAGCCATGGTGGTACTGATGGGAAACCAACAATAATTGCTCCCAGTATCATCAAAAATATAGTCCCAGGAGTCAAAACTGATGATGCAAAAAAGAGCAGTTGGTAAGCCATGTAAAGGGTAGATATGTTTTGGTTTCGCTTTACAATTCTTCTCCAGTCAGTCAACAGATCTATGACATTCGCCATTGTTGATGGTGTCCATCGCCGTCTTTGATTGTAGAATTCGTTGAACCCTTCAGGGGCAAAGGTCAAGGCATCACTCTCTGCACAATATTCAACCCTATAACCCTGTTTTAGCAACAATGTACACAACCAGCGGTCTTCACCTGTTGATCAGATTTAGACATTTCATGATATAAACAATATGGAAAATTTTAGAAGCCATGTTTTTACAGGAGTCCCACATTTGGCATAAAGATAAAATATATGTCATGTCGTTGACTGATATCCCCATTACTCATGCAAGTGCATAACATGCAGTGCCGGATTTACCTATAGGATCGATAGGCTGAAGCCTAGGGCCTCAACATTTAGGGGGCCTCCGGCCAAGGTGTATAGTATTTTATCACTGTTATTGAACTTTCATACGCTGTCATAGCGTACTGTACTTTCTAAACAACCCTTCAGCATTTTTCCTTACACAGTTGCACCCCATTTCAGAATATTGCAGAATTAAAAAAAACCCTCATCATCTTCGCCTTTATTCAAATTGATTAAACACACTTCCATCTTCCTCCAGTCGTGTAGGTAGGGAATTGGGAGGGCCTCACAAGTGGAATAGCCTAGGGTCCCTCTTTATCTAAATCCGGCACTGATAACATGAGAATCACATAAAACTGCACCTCATCATGGGAATCTAAAGAACATGAAACTTTAAATGAAATCTCACAAACAATTCTACAGGAATCTTGATGACGAGAAATCTACCGTGCATGCGAAACATTTATAACTCAACAAAATGTAAAAATTCTTTTTAAAAAAATCAATGGACTATGATACCAGCATACATATCTGTAAACAATGATTTAACCTGCCAACTGTTATTATGATCTAACAACAGAGCAAATGTTATCTAATTCTAGTAATTACTGTAAGAGGATTTTCGATGACAGAGTGTGCAATGCTTGAACATCACGATCTGTTCTTGTAGATATGGCAAACGAGTTGGTCAGTGTAGACGATTGGACAGACGAACAGACAAATGAACATACGAATTCATATACAGTGAAACCTGTCTAAACCGAACCCTTAGTAAACCGAAAAGCTGCCTGAGCCAGACAGACTTTACAGTCCCATCTTCTAAATGTAATTTCAACCTGTGTAAATCAAACACCTGTCTAAACTGAACAAAGGAGTTTGGTTTAGACAGGTTTTACTGTACATGGATATCTCTAAGCTTCTGCATCAATATCACAAATGAATATGTCAGCATGCATAAAAAAGATCTGATAAACTGTTACAACAATACTTCATGTTTAAATATGTTTTTGATATGTTCGTCTTTATCACCAGTTGTTTGTGAAGATCACGACCACGACGACCCCTCAAATATCTAACAAAGTACCAATAAAATGTGAATATTTTACCTTGGTCATACTGGATAAAATGTGAATAGCTTACCTTGGTCATACTGGATAAAATGTGAATAGCTTACCTTGGTCATATTGGATAAAATGTCTTGCCTCTGTAGGTAATGATGTGTACATTTTAAAGACCTCAATTAAAGCAGATCCTCGAAATAAACTGAAGCATCCAGGACTGCACAGTACACAGCCAATTACATGTTCTGTAGACTTTTGGAGCCAATGACTGATTGCGTATTCAAATTTCTGGTACCAAACAAGAGGACCTAAAGATGAGGAAAAACGAACACTTCATTATTTAATATATTGTACATTTCATTTCAATTTCGATCAGTCAATCAAATGTTTAATTCGATCTGTCTATTGATTCATCTGTCTCTGTTCGAAATAGCGACGTGGCATTTAATTAGTAAATACAAATCAAAACTCAACTCATGATCTACCTGTAATAGAGATAATCTAGCATTACCAACGCAATTTATGCGTATTACTAGTATCAATATAGATCGAGACAGGAAAAAACATTTGCACAGAGTAGACATTCCGGAATAGTTTCTTTGAACATAGATATACAATGTATCTCAAAAAAAAATTTTTTTCCCTATAATAAACATTGGACATTGACGATAGTTTGTTATTGTTTGTCACATTTTATTAAACCAAATGCACATGTAAAGATGTAATGAAATTCATCACCTGTGCCAATGGGGTGTATTCTACCACAGGCTGCACCAACCATTGGATTCTTTTTCATACGTCTAACAAGGTGCATTACCGCTTCCGGTTGAAAGTCTACGTCACCATCAAGAGCCAATAGAAAAGTGTTGTACGATTCCTTGTCTATATTATCTTTTTCATGTTCCAGTTTATAAGACAGTAAGTAAGACATATACATTACCTTAAAATAACAAAAACAAATATATTCCCCATTTACTGGAATCGGCATTCGCTTGGTCAATTCCAGTTATAGATGGCTTGTGGTGTTTAACACACCTTTAAACAATATTGCGGAAGCCCAGCAACCAGAGTAATCGATCTTTTGGTCAATATATTATATTGTATGTAGCGTAACCTTTTTGGTGTTGTGACGTAAAAATGGTCATGTGATGTGAGATGCATTTATCTTACATCAAATATGTCTGTGACACATGTACAATCAGGTGAGAAATAATTATCTTTCTGTTGTTTTTCTATGCCTGTTTATTTAACCCGATTCGTCCTTTTAGGGAACGACCATTTAACTTGAAGGGGGGGTTATGTATTTTTTCTAAAAAAATATTCTGATTCCCAATGTTGCTGAAAAAAATATTCTGATTTTGGTGGAGGAAAAAAAAATAATCTGATTCCGAGTTTTTGTCATATAACCTAATGTTAAATTCTGTCAAAAAATAAATTCTAACTCTTGTGTTGTCCAAAAAAAATTTCTGAACGAAACAAAAAACCATAACCCCCCCTTCAAGTTAAATGGTCGGTCCCTTATTACAAATACTCCTCAACCTTGTGGATTACTACTATCTTGCTTCTCAAATGTCCAGCCAATTAATTGCCTTAACCTTGAAACTTGCTGATTTTATTGCCATTTTTTGTGAAATATTATTTATTTGTATTGCTGTGTATTATTAAGACTTGTCTGAAAGGTGAAGACAATTCATCGAGTTTGCATTGTAGATCTAATTTTAAAATAGATATCTACATTCTCTGTGTGTGTTCTGTTGTTTTTTAAGCCGTTTACACGGCTTCAGTTGTGCGATATTGTTCGATACTTGGATATATAATAATTATCATTATTATACCTTACATTTTATTTTTTATATAAAATAAAAGTGATGTTTTTACAAAATTGGTACACCAGGGAAACATCACTGTTGTTCACCGGTCGACAAATGTTATGTCCAGAAATGTATCCGTTTTTGCATTCCGGAATTACAATCTTGACCAGAAGTTAAAAACACAAATATGAAGTTTATGAAAACACAAGATAAAAACACACAAATAAGTGTTTATTGCATCCAACATTATTGTAAATAGTTTCGGTATAATAAAACAATTATTGCCTGCACTTAAGGTGAACATCATAATTGTTCACCCGAGGGATTTTGTTTTCCCGAGGGCTTCGCTTGTGGCGAGATGTACTCGATACAACATTATGTAGCAAAGTTTTTCAGTGACTTTCAGCAGGTCGGTGGTTTTTTCCGGGTACTCCGGTTTCCTCCACCAATAAAACAGACGGCCATGATATAACTG
This sequence comes from Bathymodiolus brooksi, assembly GCA_963680875.1. Lineage (NCBI taxonomy): Eukaryota > Metazoa > Mollusca > Bivalvia > Mytilida > Modiolidae > Bathymodiolus > Bathymodiolus brooksi. The sequence continues at coordinate 52,929,405 of OY804589.1, read as the reverse complement.
AAATATTGTTGAAAATGGCATTAAACACCAGCGGTGTAGCCAGAATAATGGAGAAGTATATGCACAAGCTGTTTCGACGAGGGGTCTGGGGCTCCTCAAGGGGGTCCATGGGGCAAAGCCCTCGGAAGCTCACTGGTTATACAACAGAAAGGGTGACGTTTTTGATCATTTTGGAAGTACTTTTAACAACATGAAATTCAGATTATTTTGTCTCTTTTGATAATACCACTACAGACTAACTAGAACTTTAACGTCCTTGACTACCCAGACAGACCTCTCGCGGCCGGACGGATGGTCACGTTACTATATTCCCTTCAAAGTTTGAATTCTGAAAGGAATAACAAAATACATGTCTGATAGAGGTTACTCTCTGAACTTTTATTCGTCATGAATTATTCATTGTTTTTCACTTGTTTATGAAATATTCTCAAGAATCATATCCATGTCGACTTACACATGTCTGTGTATATGCATCAGTGATAAGTTGGACAGCCGTTCATTGCCAATAGTCGACCGTAAGTAGGATTTCATGCGTCTCATTGGACTGAAAGATCTCTCGCTTGTTGTCGATGACACCGGAATTGTCAGTAAGATACTGATGATGTTGTATATAGCCAGGTATAAGCCCCGTTTGTTGCATGTAGAGCGTTGAGTAGTCTCTCTGTCTTATCATCTACAAGAGTCCACCTGGTTTTCCAATGCTCAACCTCATCCACAAAATACACTTTCCTTAGTAAATCTCTTTGTTAGCTACGGGGTAGGTATATAACAATCTATCCTCTATTTCAGGCGTTATGCTTAGAAGACTTGCAGGGTTTAGATAAGATGCCCCCCTCACCCTAAAAAAAAACTTTCCTTGTTGCTTACTACTTGCTTTGATAACTTTTCCACTAAATGATCCAAGGTTTCCAAGAAGACAAAGTATAAGGATATTTTCCAGTAGTCAGATGGCTTGTCTACAGGAAAATTCGCTCTGAACATTTATATTAGACTTAAACATGGAACATATCTACATGCGTATTCCTGTAAGAAAATAGAGCATTGATTTAAACAAAATTGTCAAATTTATGTACAGGTATAGCCTTACGTAGCTACACCACTGAGCACCATAGACTTGACCTTAATAATTACCTGACCTAAATAATTACCTGACCTAAATAATTACCTGACCTAAATAATTACCTTGACCTAAATAATTACCTGACTCCAGCGCTTCTTATGGCGTATCTTCCTTTTATCTTTCAGATGAACAACAAGTTGATTTTGGTTTGTTAGCTGCCATGTTAGTCTACTTCCGTAAGGTGTTCTAGTCGTTTTATATGGTTTCAAACATCCAATTTGTCTGTGAATGGCACTAAAACGCAATGTAAATCCACACTAAAGAAATCTACTCAAAATAATTCCACTCAAAGTGACATAATTAAATAAAACAAAAATAGAACACCTCCGGAACAGTTCCAATGAAAATAAACCAAATCCACAAAGAAATACATCATTACACATTTAAAAATCATAGAACTAGCATTACTTACACAATGCAAGAAGAGTTTGGTGATACAGAAGGGGTAACAAGAATCCGGAAATCGAAGACAGACTAACAACTTAGTTGTGTAATCATTACATTTGCTGTACAATAAAAGTATACGAATACATTCTTGCGTCTAGCATACAAACAACAATATCCTGGTACCTGTTTCATGTAGAGCGAACGGCAATAAACGGAAGCAGTATAGCACAGGGGTGACAGGCGGCGCCATAGAAAATGAATGGAATGACGCTTACTTCTGCAATTTTTAATAAAATTGTTAGTAGCGTTGTACTTTTGGACATTGCTGAATAAACACAATATACGTACATTGTCTGTATAAATAAAATGTATTTGTACTTGCTGCAAAACAGGCCAGAGAAGATTATGTCAGTATTTGTTCTACTTCTACCAAATACTGACTGTCTTCAACAAGTTGACGAATGTGTCAGAGGTTGTTTTACTTCACCTAAATACTGACTGCCTTCAACAACTTGAAGATTATGTCAGAGGTTGTTCTACTTCTATTAAATACTGACCGCCTTCAACAAGTTGACGAATGTGTTAGAGGTTGTTTTACTTCACCTAAATACTGACTGCCTTCAACAAGTTGACGATTATGTCAGAGGTTGTTCTACTGCTACTAAATACTGACCGCCTTCAACAAGTTTACGATTATGTCATTATGTTTAACCTAGGTGCATATGTCATTATGTTTAGCCTAAGTGTATGTGTCATTATGCTTAGCCTAAGTGTATATGTCACTATGTTTAACCTAAGTGTATATGTCATTATGTTTAACCTAAGTGTATATATCATTATGTTTAGCCTAAGTGTATATGTCATTATGTTTAGCGTAAGTCTATTTTTGTCATTATGCTTAACCTAAGTGTATATATGTCATTAGGTTTAACCTAAGTGTATATGTCATGTTATACCTAAGTGTATATGTCATTATGTTTAACCTATGTGTAAATGTCATTATGTTTAACCCAAGTGTATATATGTCATTATGTTTAACCTAAGTGTATATGTCATTATGTTTAACTTAAGTGTATATGTCATTATGTTTAACCTAAGTGTATATGTCATTATGTTTAACCTAAGTGTATATATGTCATTATGCTTAACCTAAGTGTGTATGTCATTATGTTTACCTAAGTGTATATGTCATTATGCTTAACCTAAGTGTACCTTTTGGCTTTATCTATTACACTAATGAGTGTTTTGACGTAATCATTAACATCCGGGTGTATAGTGGAGTCTATGGCATCTTCAAAGGCATCGTCAAAGAATATGTGAGCTGCAATATATAAAAAAAATCGATATAGCAATCAAATCTTCTTAGTGCACTTGGGTGATTTAAATTGACCGCCATTTTGTTTTTATTGACACTGTCAATATTTATGAGAATCGATTCATTATTTTATCTTCTATTTCTGAAGAGTGATCAGTTTTTATTTTAATATATTGTAAACATTAATGGTGATGGATTCTTTTACACATCTTAGACAAAATTATTTTTTTCACTGCAACTGAACAATTGTTTAGCTATATCATAACCCCAATAAACCAGTCGTTATATTACGCTTTGCTTTTACTGTCCCGTCATAGAAAAATTCATATAAATGGAACCTCTTTTAAGAGGTCAGCTGTCTTATATGACCAATTTTTTTTAATCCCAAAGGTGACCTTTTAATACAGGTTAGAGTATGGTGTTTAACGCCACTTTCAACGATATTTCAGTTATATTGTGGCGGTCAGTTTTATTGGTGGAGGAAACTGGAGCACCCGGAGAAAACCACAGACCTGCCGCAAGTCGCTGACTAGCTTTATCGCGTAATGTTGTATTGAGTACACCTCTCCATGAGCAGAACTCAAAGTCACAACAGTGATAGGCACTGATTGCATATGTCATTCCTTTTAAGACAGGTTTGAATGTACTTTGCATGAATATAATAAGGATATCTTTCTGTTCCTTATTTTACATTCTAATAAAGGTACAAATAGAGCAACAGTCTATTTTATACCTTAATCCGGGATTTTGAACATGATTTACACAACAGGTTCCACTAGTAGAGCAGGAACTACATACCCTCCAGAGAACATGAGGTCACCTGCGGTTGTTGGTTTGGTGTAACTCAATCGTAAGTTTTCTGTGTAGTGTTTTGTTGGCCTTGTTTGTCTATTCGTGGTTTTTCTTTTGATCATACAGTCAAACCTGCCATGTGATCACCTCTTTTGATCATACAGTCAAACCTGCCATGTGATCACCTCTTTTGATCATACAGTCAAACCTGCCATGTGATCACCTCTTTTCATCATACAGTCAAACCTGCCATGTGATCACCTCTTTTGATCATACAGTCAAACCTGCCATGTGATCACCTCTTTTGATCATACAGTCAAACCTGCCATGTGATCACCTCTTTTGATCATACAGTCAAACCTGCCATGTGATCACCTCTTTTCATCATACAGTCAAACCTGCCATGTGATCACCTCTTTTGATCATACAGTCAAACCTGCCATGTGATCACCTCTTTTGATCATAGTCAAACCTGCCATGTGATCACCTCTTTTCATCATACAGTCAAACCTGCCATGTGATCACCTCTTTTGATCATACAGTCAAACCTGCCATGTGATCACCTCTTTTGATCATACAGTCAAACCTGCCATGTGATCACCTCTTTTGATCATACAGTCAAACCTGCCATGTGATCACCTCTTTTGATCATACAGTCAAACCTGCCATGTGATCACCTCTTTTGATCATACAGTCAAACCTACCATGTGATCACCTCTTTTGATCATACAGTCAAACCTGCCATGTGATCACCTCTTTTGATCATACAGTCAAACCTGCCATGTGATCACCTCTTTTGATCATACAGTCAAACCTGCCATGTGATCACCTCTTTTGATCATACAGTCAAACCTGCCATGTGATCACCTCTTTTGATCATACAGTCAAACCTGCCATGTGATCACCTCTTTTGATCATACAGTCAAACCTGCCATGCCATCACCTCTTTTGATCATACAGTCAAACCTGCCATGTGATCACCTCTTTTGATCATACAGTCAAACCTGCCATGTGATCACCTCTTTTCATCATACAGTCAAACCTGCCATGTGATCACCTCTTTTGATCATACAGTCAAACCTGCCATGCCATCACCTCTTTTGATCATACAGTCAAACCTGCCATGTGATCACCTCTTTTGATCATACAGTCAAACCTGCCATGTGATCACCTCTTTTGATCATACAGTCAAACCTACCATGTGATCACCTCTTTTGATCATACAGTCAAACCTGCCATGTGATCACCTCTTTTCATCATACAGTCAAACCTGCCATGTGATCACCTCTTTTGATCATACAGTCAAACCTGCCATGAGATCACCTCTTTTCATCATACAGTCAAACCTGCCATGCGATCACCTCTTTTGATCATACAGTCAAACCTGCCATGTGATCACCTCTTTTGATCATACAGTCAAACCTGCCATGTGATCACCTCTTTTCATCATACAGTCAAACCTGCCATGCGATCACCTCTTTTGATCATACAGTCAAACCTGCCATGTGATCACCTCTTTTGATCATACAGTCAAACCTGCCATGCCATCACCTCTTTTGATCATAGTCAAACCTGCCATGCCATCACCTCTTTTGATCATACAGTCAAACCTGCCATGCGATCACCTCTTTTGATCATACAGTCAAACCTGCCATGCGATCACCTCTTTTGATCATACAGTCAAACCTGCCATGCGATCACCTCTTTTAAGCTGTCACATGTATTTAAAGGTAACCTGTCTTATAAAGAAATTGTTCCATGGTCCCAAAGGCGACATCATAATACGGGTTTGACTGTATATTGTCTGTGTACTTACACATGATCACTGCGATATTGTCGTAGAAGCAACAAGCCCCCATTTTAAAGTCTGTGGTTGAGACCACCTGGATACAAGCACTCGAGTCAACCACAATAAACATTATACCACCAATGAGGTTCAATTCCCAGAGATAAATCAAATTTGTGAAATATAAATAGAAACAGGGTTGGGATTAGGGTTATGGTGTTTATTGCCACTTTCAACAATATTTCAGTTATATCGTGAAGGTTAGTTTTATTGGTGGAGGAAACTGGAGTACCCGGAGAAAACCACCGATTTGCCACAAGTCACTGGCACACTTTATCACATAATGTTGTATCGAGTACACCTCCCCATGAGCAGAATTCAAACTCACCACTTTTGTGATAATAGCCACTGATAGTATAGGTAGTTGTAAATCCGACTACCATACGATCACGACGGTTCCCAATAAAAAAACAGGAAAATAATAACAAAAGATCTAACAATAAACGTTGAGAAAAAGTAAATAAGAAAATCTTACATACCCTCAAATTTATAGGAGAATGTAATCTTTTCATCTTCTTGTTTAACTTTATTTGCCACATTTAACATACTTTGGTGTTTATCCATTCTGAAATATAACATTATATACCCTTATTAAACATAGATTTTTGTATTTGCTAAAAATATAAAAAAATATAAGCAAATGGGGTTGGGCAGAGGTCATCACAACAGTCATTTAAATCCTGCTCCCTACAATTTTCAACAAATTATATACATGTCAGCAAGCATACACTGAAATTACTTAAAGATGTATAAAAACAAGCAAAGATATATGGCATCGTCACGGTATGTGTTTTCGTATCATCCATTTTATTTTGATTTCCACAGCACACGCATTATTTTTGACTGTCTTCCGGTTTCTATTTATGGAACGTAAACAGGACTACAACGTGACATCTGTAAAAAATGTTAAAGTTTGCTTTTAAAGACGTAAGTACCAAAAACAGTGAACCTACCTACTGAACCATGCTTTTTGTAATGCTAAAAATTTACTTCATTTATAAAGTAGCTGGAAAAAAATCCTGAAAGGCTATATAAAATTGAACTATGTCGTCTGCCTCTCAAACACCGGCTCTTCCTGTCATGTAACTGTCATGGGGTCACTGATCGTACTTGTAAACAAAAGAGCTGACTGAAATGTGCCCGTTTCTTATATAAAATACATGTCACTTTGCAGTGCATTGTGGTTTCACCATTAAAAAAAACATCAAAAGTAAGCACAATTTTGAAAGTGGTCATTTTCAAACATTCTGTTATTTTATTTGGATGTAGTATGATTTGGTAGATGGCCAGAACCATGAAATTTTATTTTTTTTTAAAATCAGCCATTTCCGGATTTTATATTCGTTTCCATCCCGTATATCGGCCTTGTTTTTATTTCATACGAAAACAGATGACGCCATTTTACTGACAGCAAAAGTTGCCAGATAATCGAGAGTATATTAAAATACAAGAATGTGGTAATAATTGAACTTCTCTCTAGGGTTGTCTCGCTTTGATCAATAATTTAATATTCTCTAAATGTTTTGGTATTAAACGGAAGATTTCACGAGAAGCATAGCATTCAAATTAACTAAGCGGTTATTCTCCACAACTTGAGTTCACCCCGATGTTTTATGGGGTCTGCGTTGCACAGTCTTTAGTTTTCTGTATGGTGTTTTGTAGATCCTTTTGTCCTCTTTCTCATGTGCTCCGGAAGGGTAGGCAAATCCTGCTCCACTGGTGGCACCCATCGTGTTACTCTAATTACAAACCCGGTGTTAAGTCATGCTTAAGGAAAGGAATAAAAAATATCATCCAGAGTCAGCAAATACATATTTTGTCGATTCGTCGATTAGATTTTAAAACTGTTCAGGTGGTGTAGCATTTTGTATTTTAAATTTATAAGCTTACCTGAAAATTGATTTAAGAAGCTGTGTCATTTCTGTCGCTGTTTCATGCCACATTGTTGCACATGCGTAGATCTTGGGTTGGTCATAATTTCCGTTGTAAGTAGTCCTCTGCCCATCTTCTTGTTTATTCCTCTTGTCGCTTTCCTTAAAACAGATACAGATCTTTTCATATTGAGTGATCAAAGCTCACCTTTATTTCGGAAATAATTCATTTGTTATTTTCGCAAAATTATCAGAAGAAGAATTTAAATAGTGGCGGTGAACAATTCTAATAAAATGAACGGCAAACACTTCAAACTGTTGAACATAAATAAAAAAAACACGACGTATTGAAAATAAACGGTTCCGACTTACAATCCGGTCATTTCCTCATTCAAAACTTATAACCAGGTTTGTAACAAGAGTAACACGGTGGTTGCCACATGTGGAGCAGGAACTGCCTATCCTTCCGGAGCACTTGATTTCACCCCCGCCTTTTAGTGGGGTTTCTGTTGCTCGAGCTTTAGTTTTCTGTGTATTGTTTTGCAGATCATTGTTTGTCCTTTTGTCATTTTCTTTTGGCCATTATATTGTCTGTCCTTCTTTGGTTTACGGTTTCTGATTACCACTTTAGCATTTTCAAAATTTTCTAAGCATAGGCATAAACATGTGGCGGTGCTAAAATAATATGGAATACCAAGACCTCTCCTCTTCTGCTGTTTTATTTAAAGCATAGCGTTTTACATAACAAATACGATGTGTTGCTTCTTGAATACTGTTCTGTATTCATCAATACTTATATGTAAGATAGTGTTAATAAGCTACCAAGAGTAACAGGAAGTGTGTCACTAGACGAGCAGGAACGAACTGCTGTCCCTTCCGGTACACCTGAGTTCACCTCCGTTTTTAGTGGGGTTAGAGTTGCTCGAACTTTAGTTTTCTGTGTAGCATTGTCGACCATTATGCATCTTTTTGTCCTTTTTCAATTGGCCGTTGTATTGTCAGTCGGATTACGGCTTCTGATTGCTCATTTTGTATTTGTTATCTTATTTATTGGAAGAGGAACTATCAGTTCAAACCCTATATGTATTCAGTTGATTGAAAATGTTATTGACCTCGTGAATAATTCTATCGTATTCCTTGTCATCACGACATCTGTTCAGCATCATGGAGATATCGGAATGAACACCACAGTAGATAGGCTGTACAAATATACTGTAAAGATACATATTATTTTATTATTTCCTAATTCGTGTCTTATCACCGGGATTGTAACTAGATTAACACGACGGATGCCAGTAGTGGAGAAGGAACTTCTTACCCTTGCGGAGCACCTCAGTTCACCTCCTGTTTTTAATGGGGTTCATGTTACTCAATCTTTAGTTCTATGTGTATGCTTTGTAGATTTGTTTGTCCTTTTGTCCTTTTTCTTTTGGCCATTGTGTTACATATGTTCTTCGATTTACGGATTCTGATTACCTCCCTTTGGTATCTTTAAACTCTTCTTAGTAATAAAATGAAAAATAAAAACTGCCACATTGTCGAATCCATTCCAAAATCAAATATCAAAATCGTCGAAAGAGGCAAAATGGATACCCCTAACACATAAATATAGGACTGCTCACTGGCCCGGCTTGGTACAGGCATTTCATTACAAATTGGCAGGGTTAAACTAGTTTATGGTTCCAAACCTCTTCTGGTATAGAAATGATGCGGTCATGCAAGTGCTTTCCACGTGCAAGTAAAATAGCAACCCTCACATATGACCGGACGAACAGTCTTGAACATTATACAGTAAGAAAGGAGGTTGATGTAAATGAGCAAGCGATATTATTCAACATTACAATTAGACACAAATTAAAGGAACGGTGCTTTGATTGCTGTTCTACATTTGACAGTTACAGTAGGATCTTCCGTGATGAGCATACCGCATACTCTAAAATCAGTGTGAACCGCACCATAACCTGCAGTTGGTCTTCTTCACTTCTGCCAATAATGACTGTCATGGCACGAAAATGGTTAGGGTTTGGTGTTTAGCGCCACTTTAAGCAATATTTTATGACACGAAACGATTTCGACACTGATAGTTATCACATTTATATATTGCAAGTCAGTCCCTACATATTATATTTGCATATGGCATATATACATGTAACATCCTTAATCAGATATCATTTCATAACTCACGATGCTTAACAAGTCGTAAATGGGTAGGATAACAAGATGTATTTCTACAAACATTTTTGACTTACGGCTTCTGCTTACTCCTTTGATATATTCAAACTTTTCATAATAGTTGTCGATAATTAGGAAGTTTTAAATGAATAGGAAAACAAGATGTATTTGTACAAACATTTTTCCTATAATATTTGATGTGTATCAAATGTAATCGGTCATTTACAGCAACGATATAGCTAAAATATTGCTAAAGTGCGAGTTAAACACCAAACATTTAATCAATGAATCGCCCATTTACTATGACTTGTCATAAATATTCTCCTTGATAGTCAAAGATCCAACCCACTTTAACATCTTAATCTGTATATAATTAATAAACTATAATAACAGGGGGACTAACCGGTTAATCGAGAAAAATCGTTCGTGTACGATTGTTAATCGGGTTTTTTGATTCGTGAACGATTCGGTTACTAGTTCGTGTACGATATGTCCGGTTTTTAAAAGTAAGGTAAGACACCAAATTTCAATATTCTTTTGTAAATATAAGCATAAAGCAAAAAAAAGCTTCGTAGTTCCTTAAATGAATAATTGATAAATTTAATTCGAAAGAGTAAACTTCATAACAGACTTTCATTTTTCAATAATTTGGTCAGAAACGTAGATGTCACTCTATGTTTTGTTTTCAGAGTTTCCATTTTCCAGCAAAAAACGCAAATTTTCTAATAAAATTAACATTTTATGACAGAAAATAAATTTGAACTTCAAAGTTACTTTATCTTATACTTACTTTTCGTGAGAATTCTTAACTTAAGCAAAGATATAGTTTCTTTTTTGCATATTTCCAATTTTGTTGTTCGTGAACGAACGTGTTATTGAAAAATATGGTCGTATACGATGTATTAACATTTTTGCAGACTATGGCTTTTGTGTGTTCCACTTGTGGAAAAGCATATTCAACCAACCAAAATTTGGCACGACACAGTGAAACACACCAGGATCCAAAGGCATGCCACTGTGGAGAAGTGTTTTCCACAAATGAAGGATTAAATGAACACAAACGAGCAAAACACGAGTTCAGATATTCCTGCACACAGAGTGCCCTAACCCAGTTATTTTCGCAAGCAAATCTGGCCTATTAGGCCATACGAGAAAATACCATTCAAGTGTATTTAAGGTGGAAAATGTATACAACAAAATTTTCCCGTACTTTATTATGATTAAAATGGATGTGTACTTACAACTGGTGTTGCCTGATTCTTACAAAGAATAGTACATAAAAATATATTCATGAATGTCTATTAGTAATTACTTAGAAATAGGTTTTCGATGACGCAAAACACCGCAAATTATATCTTGCCGCGCTCATATTTCATGAGACACACTTAAAGCAACATTAGAAAATAATTCATTTAAATTGCTAAGAAAAATGCAAGTATCTTATATTGAGTAATCGTTCACGAACATCGATCACGAACAAGAAATTTTTAACCTGTTCGTTCACGAACAAAAAAATGAAAAAAATATAATTTTCCCGTCATTTTTTGCATTTTTTGTGAAAAAGGTCTTTTAACCACTCCAATATAGAAGAATGTTTCCATTAAATGATGTTTCAGTCATAAAAAAGTGTAAATGTGTGAATATAGGAATATAATAGTTCTTGTGACATTTTGATGCAATGCTTTTTAGACTCTCTGACCACATTTCACGCAAGGTTTATATCAACGAAAGTTTTGGAGCATACACCATCAAAGATATACAATAAAGGAAGGGAACTGCGAAGAGATAATTAATAATTGTTTCCTTAATTAGTAATAATTGAGGCTTACCGTCAAGGAATCATGTCCGGATGCTCAAAATAATCGTACACGAACTAGTAACCGAATCGTTCACGAATCAAAAAACCCGATTAACAATCGTACACGAACGGCTTTTCTCGATTAACCGGTTGGTCCCCCTGAATAAACAGAAACCCGAAGTGGCAATAAAGAATGGACAATGTAAAAACACTGACAACTTTGACCACACAAGACAAAAGGGCGAATAAACACTAGAGAAAACCGAAGGGGCAATCAAGAATGGACAATGTAGAGACACTCACAACATTGATCACACAAGACAAAGGGGCGAATAAACACTAGAGAAAACCGAAGGGGCAATCAAGAATGGACAATGTAAAGACACTGACAACATTGACCACACAAGACAAAGGGGCGAATAAACACTAGAGAAAACCGAAGTGGCAATCAAGAATGGACAATGTAAAGACACTGACAACATTGACCATACAAGACAAAGGGGCGAATAAACACTAGAGAAAACCGAAGGGGCAATAAAGAATGGACAATGTAAAGACACTGACAACATTGACCACACAAGACAAAGGGGCGAATAAACACTAGAGAAAACCGAAGTGGCAATCAAGAATGGACAATGTAAAGACACTGACAACATTGACCATACAAGACAAAGGGGCGAATAAACACTAGAGAAAACCGAAGGGGCAATCAAGAATGGACAATGTAGAGACACAAGCAACATTTGGGATGGACATCTAATCAGTAACTGATCAATGTATTTGGGTATTTGCTTAAAGGGAAACAATGCTAAATCATGTGTCTTTACGTTCTGTGTTCCATGTTGTGATGTTCGCTACGGTTTTTACACAAAAACGATGTTCGGTTCGTCCTTACCTCCAGTTGTTTGCAGGGGGGATTAGTGTCTTATTTACGTTATTTACGTACAGTGGTGTCCAACACATATTGTGTTGTGTTTTTTCTATCTTCGTCTTGTGTATCATATGTTGCAAATTCTCTGGATTGTCCATTTTGATTGCCTCTTCGGTATTCTCTAACGTTTATTTAATAAAAGCTTACTATTCAAATTACCTTTGCGTCTTTCCTAGAATGATTCCATTAGATGTCCATATGTGATGTGTTGCATACACAAGTGATAGATACAATGCTAATCCAGCAACAAGTAATGGCCAACTGTCGTTGATGTCTTCCATTTCACCCAAATTCCATTGTGCAAAGTATAAATCGCAATCTCCAAGTCGTAAGATATCTGGATGAAACATCAAGACTTCAAGAACTACAACGGTTGCTATGGGAACTATAGTTATCGGAAAAGAGAAACAAAGTCTTTGAAAACCAATGACACATGCGGCTTTGGCAGCTTTGGAACACACAAAGGAGATAGATATGTTTATAATTGCCATGACGAAGGGGACGTAACTCTGACAAGTATCATTAATACCAAGATCATGGCCGCCATATATGGCTTTCAAGTTTGCAGTTCCTATGTTAAAAATCGACTGCACCCCGACGGCTTTTATACTGTAGATAACAATAACACTGACGAATGTTATAATAAGCTTCCAAACATTGACAACACACATAATCCTTGTTCTTCGTGTTTTATAGATCCATTTTATATGTGGCAGCCATCTTGATTTCTTTTTACCCACAACGAACGTTTCCCAGTACTTTAATGATATTAGAATGGCAGATATTATAAAAATGGCCAAAAGTGAACCATCATAGCCAATCAGATCGCTGTTGAATATGTAGTAGCATACCATGGCTATACCAAAAGCTTGCATCAAAATTCCACCACTGGCTGCCATAATTCGTACGTATCTGTGCTCACTATTTTCAAAGTCAAAAACAGGTAATAATAAAACAACGGTCAATACAACAAGTGATGCACCCGGTGCTTTAAACTGTGGCAGCACGACGTACACCATACAACATAGTCCAATACTGTGGAGGGTTTCTAATACCATTATCTGAAAGACGTTAAAAAGAAACTAAATAATATCGCATTTAAGACGATATGCTTGATGTTGTTAATTGCTTCTTGTTTTCTGTCGTCACAATTCAGAGGACAATTTGGGTGTTTTCCTACCATTTTCGTATTTATATCATATTCTTGACTCAGAGACATGCCGATTATAGTTAAATAATGATCTTTGTTTTGCGTGAAAATGTTCTATCTCTGCTGCGAAGAGCATAGTCTCACCCCCTTACACAACAAAATGAACTTAGAAAAGACTGTGATAACGCATTTATTTAAACATTCTGTTTGTATCCGAATCTTTTCATTGAATATATTTGAAACTTGTTCGATTATTATATATATAAGAATTTCTTACAATAAAATATTTTGTTTTCACTCAAAAGACAAACATATCAGGTGTTCCTTGAAAGAGTGGTGCTGCTGTTAAGGAAGCTACTAAACAAAGGGTTCCTATTGGTTAAGTTGAAATCATCACTTGGAAAGTTTTACGGTCGCCACCATGACTTTGTTAACCGCTATGGAATAACTGTGTCAGAAATGACCACGGATGTTCCGTTTGTCGTAATTACAGTCCTTATTCATGACTTATCACCGGATTTGTAACTAGAGTAGCATGACGAGTGCCATTGGTGGAGCAGGAAATGTTTACCTTTACCCAGAGTTCAACCCCGGTTTTCATTGGGTTCCTGTTGCTCAATCTTTAGTTTTCTGTGTAGTATTTTGTAGGTCGTTGTTTGTCCTTTTTCTTTTGACCATTGTTTTGTCTGTCCTTCGATTTTTCAGATTCTGATTACCTCCCTTTGGTATCTTCAAGCTCTTCTTACAAGTGTGATCTCTGTACATTACATTACAAATTATAGCTCTGTGTGTTAACGAATAAATAACGGATGTGTTGTCTCGTGCTGTACATAGCCAGTAATATGAGAGGTCATCTATATTTGTTAGGAGTGTCGTTTCTGCCTCTTTCTGCGATTTTTCGATTTATTTATGGGTTTTTTTCATTTCATTAATTGGTCCTGTTTAGGCAAATGTAGTTACTCACCCAGAATAAACTGTTATAGTGCATCTTCCGTGTAGTCCTTAAGCATATCGTTCTTAAACATTCCACAGCAGTAAAAATATATGGTGCCACAATAACGAGAAATAGAGACCAAATCCAAGTTTCATCCACGTAGCTAGATCCACTCGTAACATTTCCCTGACTTCCGATCGTGGTATTGATGGTTGGAGGGTTGAGATGCCATATAAGGATATGTAAAGAGATCCGAGACGTCACTCCACCCACAAGTATGATCAGGAAGAGACAAAAAGCGAATGAAATAGTTAGAATCTTTTCAAGGGTCTTCCATACATTTTCGTTCTGATCAGACTTCTCCTTCTCAAAGTTATCTTGAAAAATATCCCACTTTTTCCTGTAATTATTAAAATCATGTTTTGTCGAGGTCATGAAATAAAAATACATGTACATACATTTTGTATTAATGATTTCTATGCATGAACGTTAGAGAAACATGAACGTGCAATCAATAATTGACAATCAAGAGACACTGGCAACACTGGACACACAAGACACAGGACGAACACAAACAATAGAAAAAACACAACACAAAAAACTAACAAAAATTAGCAATACGCAGCCCACCAAAACCCGGGGGTGAACCCAAGTGCCCGTGAAGGGTAAGCAGTTCCTGCCTCTTATATGACACCCGCCATTATTATACTTTCACTTTTGTGCAGATGTCCAACGATTTCCTTTATCGTAATTGCATTAATAGTATTCTGTCACATTTGATAAATCAGGGGAGATAACTTCTATATGCCAGTCGTGCATTACATTGACCATATAGCCGCTAAATGCAAAATAATAAGGGACCGACCATTTAACTTGAAGGGGGGGGTTATGGTTTTTCTTGTTTCGTTCAGAATTATTTTTTTTCGGACAACACGAGAGTTAGAATATTTTTTTTTGTCGCACAAAGCGCGAAATCTTTTTCCAGAATTTAACATTAGATTATATGACAAAAACTCTGAATCAGATTATTTTTTTTTTCTTCCACCAAAATCAGAATAATTTTTTCAGCAACACTGGGAATCAGAATATTTTTTTAGAAAAAAACCATAACCCCCCCCCCCCCCCCCCCCCTTCAAGTTAAATGGTCGTTCCCTAAGTACATCTACGTTGTGCAACTAGAATCACACTTAACAAAGGGAGTGATCTCTGGTGCCTAGGAATGGAAGGCTGTTCCTAGACTTTCCGCCAGTCGTGTTAGTATTGTTAACAATCCGGTGATAAGCTAAATAAGCCATCAAAGAAGTTTTAAGATCTTTTAGCTGAAAACGTTCTGAAATTCAATGCAGTGATAACATGACTATGCTATAAATGATGCACATGTATATGAAATGTATCCCACACGTTTCATTGTAAAATTGTCTTCTACGAACGTAGAATACCAAGATTTAAATAGATCTACGAGCAAGAGCTAATAGTCAATTAACTACGAGCATTCATTAATCCTGCTATTGTACTATCCATGTTCATGTTGTCATTAATTTTTGTGATAGTATGTGATCATTTTTGTGATAGTATGTGATCATTTTTGTGATAGTATGTGATCATTTTTGTGATAGTATGTGATCATTTTTGTGATAGTATGTGATCATTTTTGTGATAGTATGTGATCATTTTTGTCATAGTATGTGGTTTTTTTTTGAGTGGAAGTGAATCTGTGCATGGTTTTTATTATCATTTGTATATTGCCGTTGGAGATTCAGTTATCAAGAGGGGAGGGTTGGGATCCCATTAACTGGTTTAACTCCGCCACACCTTTGTTACTCTCCCAAGACAGGGCCTGGATTTCCAACATTAGATGTCGTTATTTTTGTGTATGTGTTCAGTGAGTTTATTTGAAATGAGAGGTGGTCGTTTTGTTGATATTGATGGAATTGTTGATCATCACTGTTTAAACTTTCTTTGTTTTGTTGATATTGGTGGAATTGATAACCATCACTATTTAAACTTTCTTTGTTTTGTTGATATTGGTGGAATTGATAACCATCACTGTTAATACTTTCTTTTCATATTATACGGATGACAATATAAACACCAACGATCTCGTCTTAAGCTTCATTCCCTTTACTGATATGACACCCCGGGCAGATCTGTAGAAACCCATTACGAGTCATATGCGAACGACCCTATGTCATGAATATTGCATGGTTTGATAAATATGGGTTATAACATTGTTTCGGCCAACCAGATTGCTCGTAGCGGATTAAAGCAGTTAATTATTATATTATAGCACTTTCACAGTCTCGGAAGACTCCTTTTCACTGAACGCCAAAGGTCATGACATAGGGTCACGCGCATATGACGCGTAATAAGATCTCTTTTCGCGTTTTTGTTTATTTTACATTTGTCTGTATGGTTGTTGATTTCTACATCCGGGTCGTGTCTTTGCTGCAATATCTCGTTTGACTTTGGTATCCTGACTTTGTCTTCCACTTGCGGCAGGTCGGTGGTTTTCTCCGGGTACTCCGGTTTCCTCCACCAATAAAACTGACCGTCACTATATAACTGAAATATTGTTGAAAGTGACGTTAAACACCATAACCTCTAACCTTTTTGTGTATGATCTCTACTCACCAACCGTTTGTTTCCTTTTCTGATGTATAATCATTTCTCGTGACGAATTCAATATGATTAAGCTCTGTTTGCTCTCTTTGGTTTGTTTTCACTGCTTCACAGACACCAGACTCGTATGCTATGTTGTCGTGACCTTTATCAGCCATTGTTGGTTAAATGAGATGAACTTTGAACTGTGAACTTTAAAAATAGAACACAAAAGTATGTATTTCGCATGTAAACCTCATAAAATACACTATATATTTTCGAACTATCTCCAGCTATTTTATATACAAATATATACATACAAGAAAACTTTGAAGATATTAAAGAATTGATTGCAATTTTTGTTCGGTTCATGAAGAAATAACCTCAACTTTTTAAACCAATATATATCGCATAAAATGACATGTGACTCTAAACTTAATTTATCAAAGGTGTAATCAGATGCCGTAAATCCAAGAAGAACAGACAATACAAGGGCCAACAGTACATATATCACAAATTATTTCATATGTAATAACTTGTGATATAGGTACTAATTCAGTACATAAATATATGCATATCGGAAAATGCCAATATAATGTGTGTAATGTCTTGTAGTGTAAATGAATTGTAATGTTTGTATTGTATGTAAAAATGGAAAATTACCCCAAAAAATCCCCAAAAAAGGGGGCAACAGAAAAGGGACAAAAAGACAAAAATTATTGACACAATACAATACAGAAAGGTAAAGATTGAGCAATACCAAACACCACTAAAACGAGTGTGCACTCTGGTGCCCCAAAACGGTAAGCAGTTCCTGCTTCATTTGTGGCACCCGTCGTGTTAAATTATTTGGTTGGCTTTTTTAAATATAATATGCTCATCTTTTTGGGTTTTTTCCTGTACAAATGAGTTTGTATAAATGCAGGGGCCCTAAGTTACCCTGGGCTGCTAAGGTTTTAGTAAAGCAGGTGTTAGTTCAATAAACTGTATGTATTTAAAACAAATATTAGGCTTTCTAGCCTTTTGCCTTATAGCATACCTGATGAAGAATATTACAAAAGTGCGTAGTTTGTACTAAATGTGATATCTATGTTTTTATTAATATTCTGGTCATCAATATAGAGAAAACGCAGTACATGTTTCGTGTGAGGGACATAATTACTGTCTGTGCTGAAAACATGGTTATTAAAACTAAGGTTCTTCTCCATCGGGTATAAGTGACCTTAGCTGATCTTGGCTATCCTGTTTAGGCCCTTTAGTTTTATTGCTCCCAAAACATTTAATTATTTGGCTTTACAATATTCCGATATTGAGCGTACCTGATGAAAGTTATTCTGAGCGTACCTGATGAAGGTTATTCTGAGCGTACCTGATGAAGGTTATTCTGAGCGTATCTGATGAAGGTTATTCTGAGCGTACCTGATGAAGGTTATTCTGAGCGTATCTGATGAAGGTTATTCTGAGCGTACCTGATGAAGGTTATTCTGAGCGTACCTGATGAAGGTTATTCTGAGCGTATCTGATGAAGGTTATTCTGAGCGTACCTGATGAAGGTTATTCTGAGCGTATCTGATGAAGGTTATTCTGAGCGTATCTGATGAAGGTTATTCTGAACGTATCTGATGAAGGTTATTCTGAGCGTACCTGAAGAAGGTTATTCTGAGCGTACCTGATGAAGGTTATTCTGAGCGTATCTGATGAAGGTTATTCTGAGCGTATCTGATGAAGGTTATTCTGAGCGTACCTGAAGAAGGTTATTCTGAGCGTACCTGATGAAGGTTATTCTGAGCGTACCTGATGAAGGTTATTCTGAGCGTACCTGATGAAGGTTATTCTGAGGGTATCTGATGAAGGTTATTCTGAGCGTATCTGATGAAGGTTATTCTGAGCGTATCTGATGAAGGTTATTCTGAGCGTACCTGATGAAGGTTATTCCAGAAACGCATCGTGCGCACTAAATTTGATATCTACGTTTTTATTTCTGTAATAATTTGCAGTTTAATTGTCACATTAATATTATAGTCGAAGGGAAATATAGAGCTCTGACTATTCGAGTTAAGCCGTATAAATTACCCAAAAAGCCACTACAAATTTGGTTTTTATTTCAAGCCACATTACCTCTGTTCCGTCTATTTGTAGATCATGTACAAATGAACCAACTGTTTACTAATTCAGACTATTTGGATATTCAACTTATTCGGGTTCGAGATAACAAGATTCGATTGTATTTATTTTTCACTATTTTGAAGCTCACTATGTCTAAATGTTAGATTAATTTTACTGTGAAAAAGGGTGTGGACACAGAAATGTGCTGTCCAAAAGGCAAGTGTGGATGTCAATATTTCATATTATTAACTTAAAAAAAAAATCCTGGACACAGGGTCCTGGATTTTTTTTAATAAAAAAACTAATCCTGGATTATTACTTTTGCTTAAAATCCGGTCCTGTGTTTTTATTTCAAATTTTCATCATAGCCCCCCTCCCCCTCCCAAGGGATATAAAATTATATCATTAATAATAAATTAATAAATAATAAATTCAGATTTTCTATTTAAAATAAATTTCATTTACAAAACCACTGATATTTGTTCAATTTTTAACGCTGATTTAAGCTTTAGTAGCAACAAATTTTTATTTTTCTCTTTAAACTGTCGAAACATAACATTTATTTAAACTGTAAAATTCAAAAATAAAATCCCCCCCCCCTTTTTTTCTTGTTTAAATCAATGATCAACAATATTCCAGAATCATACAAATGAATAAATATAACAGATTTCTTGTACATGCACCTTTTTACCATGCAGTCAGTGTGTTTTAAATCGGTCATCCAATCAGGACGCTCATTATTCTTGTCCAAGATAAAAATACATCGCTAAAGTAAATTTACCTGTGGTTTCAGAGTAGAAGATTTTTAGAAATCTAACATAAATTTACCCACTTCAACTCGTAAATTTACATAGAAATCGGAGATATTTCGTCATAAAACTTCACACATGGTTTTGTCTATCATATTTCTTGAAGACAAACATAAAATTTTATAGCATTTATCAATATTTTATGAGTATCAACAGTTTTTTCAACACCGTATCTGTTTCTCGATACATCCGCCCGATTACAGTGACCCGTGACCCAGATTAGCAGATACCAGCAGTTTTTTTCTGAATAAGGTTGTTTAACTATATAACATTTGGATATGACACAAGTTATTCCAACTTACAAAGGTCCTCTCCACATATTTACATACAATTATATATTCCATGCACCAGCAAGTAATAATGTATTTATAATAATTACATTTAATAACAAACAATGAGAAAAACAGGGAGTTTCAAAATTATAAAATATATTGAGTTCAATATACCTTTACGTAATAGTACAGAGTTGTCATCCGTGGAAGAAGAGACTATAATGAAGACAAAATTTACACTGTGGGGAAAAGCGTTTCGTTTGTTTGACGTACAACTGCACTGATTTAAATATTTGTGAATTTTGTTCCTCAGATAAGCTATCATTCCCAAAAAGTAAATTTTCAATAATTAAATTGTCAAGAAATTGCGGACTATCTCTCAACAGTTCACGATCTTCAACATATAAACAACACTCCAGAAAAAAATTAAATACATCCACATATACAACCTGTGTCGTTAAGTAAATGTACCCGAAAAATATCAGCATTCAAGTTACTAGATATATATCTTAGTCTAGTGTGCAGGACATTTAACACTTTACAACCATATAAATAGCATCTAGGTGGTGTCAATAAATTAACATCATTTATTAGTGAATTTTTAAAACTACATACTGTCGGGAAGCTTCTTATTTCAGGTGTCACAGTGTTCCAAAGTTTGATCGAAGAAGGAAAAAATGAATTGCGATACATTAGTAACCTAGTCATATTAAACTAGTAGATCAATGGATCGGGGATATATCTTTAAGGGGAAAGGCAGTGCTTTCCCTTGAGGAAGAAATTTATTTTCGCTTCGCACGAAACAAAAATCACATTATTATTTGTTTTTTTTTACTTTGGAATAAAAAAAGCAGTAATTTTTCTTTAAATTTAACCAAAATATCTTGCTGAAAGTTGGAGGGTCATGTTATATATTTTCTGTATATTTCAAGGAAAACATTTTTTCTATGCAATTTGGTGACAGAAAATGGTTTTTTTAAGCATAGCCTCTCTCTCTCTCTCTCTCTCTCTTTCTCTCTCTCTCTCTCTCTCTCTCTCTCTCTCTCGATCTCGAAATTGCATTTTTTAAAACGGGGAATTTGTTATTTAACTTTACCACTTGAAAGCATTGAACAAGGTCAGACAATACAATGGCCAAAAGAAGAACGGCGAAAAATACAAAACACTAAATATGCTAATAATAGAATATGTATTTCTTGTCTTATCCACCACCACATATTAACGACACCGTGACAGTCGTAAATTTTCGTTTTGACGCATCATTTCACTAAGAGGAGGTTTTGGGTCCCATAATACTAGTCTAAAGTCGCCACTTTTTTTCTTTTTTTTTTTATCAAAGTGCCTGTTGTAAGCCAGGAAAGTGAGTGGTCATGTATTTGTGTTGGGTGTACTTTCGATTTTGTCTCTTTCTATGATTTATCTACTGGTTGTTGGTACGTACTGTTCCGACAGTGTGGTATTATTTGCATTTTATCTTATTATAAGAAAATAAAAGTAAAATATCATTTGGAGGGATCAGCACTCAAAATAAACTAATATTTTACATGTATTTATATATTATATATACATACCGTTGAAGTTTTGTTTCTTTAGTGGCGTCTTCACATTAACGAAAACAAATGATTTTGAGCATGATTGTATTCCATATAAATATATATATTAATTTTACTAAAATTCCCATATGACTATGTTTCTTAAAAAAGATATAAAAACAAAAAAATCCTACCCTATATTACTATTACAGTTCCGCAATTTTTAAATGTTTTATTTTACATTGTTTAGTGATCATCACCGAATGAAAATTGTGTTGAACATGTATCAATTACAGTAAACAAACCATCGCGTGACCGTAGTTTTGTATAGAGACAATGCAATGATATATGTCGGGTTGACATAATACCCTATCTTAAACAAAGATATTAACTTGATAGCATCTGATGTTATTTAAAGGTTTTGTGTAATTGTTTGCATTGCCGTGTATTTATTTTTAATTTGACATTCTGCACGTTATCGAAGAATTTGTTTGATTTCATTGTAATTCTTTTTTTTTATAAATTCACTTCCATAAATAGATTTCTACGTTCAAATCTTTAACACAGAAACAAACCTACATGCACTGTCAGAAAGGAGGGATTATTTTGCAGGGACGATCACATTTGATACTACCTACGTTACCATTAAATTTATTTTACATACATACTCATTTTATAGGGACAATAATATTTGATGCATTCTACGTTACCGTTAAAGATATCTTACGTGCATGTTAATTTTGTTGGAACAATAAAATGTTATGCTTCCTACGTTAAGGTTAAAGTATCTAATTTTGTAGGGACGATTATAAAAAAGCCTTTGATGCTTCCTACGTTACGTTTTCTGAAACTGATATCATCAAAATGCTCGAACTTTTTATTGTCAACATATTTTTCAACAGACAGTCGGTATTCCTATGGGTGCCGACTTGTTCCTTTATTTCTTTATCCATTGGAACTTCATACAGCGGCATCTCAAGAATTACGAAAAGAAGTCATCCTTATCCTGTAATTTAACGATCCGCTATTGATAATGTCCCTTCGCTAAATAATTCTACGTTTGGTGATTTTGTTGATTTGATCTATCCTATTGAGCTTGAAATAAAGGTCACCACAAATACAGCTAGGTCTCATTCATAATTTCATCTACACCTCGAAGTTGACAGTGAGTGCCGGTTACAAACGAAATTTTACTACAAAGGAATTATTTCAATTTTCTCATTGTGAAAATTCCATTTATATGTAGCATCTTTCCAGCAGCACCTGCATATGTATTTATCTCTAAGTTGATACGATTTAACAGAGCTTGTGGTTCCTATCATGATTTCGGTGATAGAGGTAGCTCAATCTTTTGTTTTCTATGTGGTATTTTGTAGATCATTGTTTTTCCCTTTGTCCTTTTTTTTTTAACATTGCATTGTCTGTCCTTCTTCGATTTACTTCTTTTCATTAACCCTTTGCTTTGATATCTTCAAATTTTCAAAATAGTTCAATTCCAGTGTTAATGGGATTGACCTCTGTTTAGAAATCACTATGAATAAAGCAATAATTATTGTAATAAATATTGGTGAAGTTGTTGACCATCACTGCTTAAACTTTTTTCACAAGTACATTTAAAATACATTGTGTGCAAAAGTGTTGTGTCTTTCATCTGTAATTGTCGCCAATAAGGTGTTGCCTTTCACCATAATGATAAAAGCTGATTTTTATAATGAACTAAATATATATAATTTCTTCATAAAGAAAAATAACTAAACACCATTAGGGAAAAGGCACTACACAGCTTACATGTGATATTACATGCCTCTTCAGGTTTCTAGTACGAATGTTTTGTTCATCATTTGTTTGTCATTTTGTTCTTTTTCTTTCGATCAGTACATTGTCTTTCCTTCTTCGATTTACGGAAGGCGACGACCACCTAAGCGCCAACGTGTTAGCTCATCAACACCAAACCGGGATTAGGGACGCCAAAGAGAAAACTGTTTTGGGACTGATGATAGTGATGCTAGTTATTTTGACTTTAATAAAATACCTAATAATATTGAAATTGATGACCCTGTATTGTCTGAAAATGTTTGTGTTGTAAATAAATCGTTTGATGTATTAAATACTAGTAGTACTAATCAGATTAGTGACACTAATGTTAACAATGACTCTTCATTACTTGTAGATACTGATTTAACAGATATAGGTAATGTTAGTAGGAATTGTCATTATGAAAATACATGTAATCTCAATATTTTAAGTCTTAACTGTTGTGGTGTTAAATTACGTCTGCAATATCCTGAATTTTGTCAACTTGTATGTAATCAGAATATTATATGTTTACAAGAAACAAAAACTGATGAGTTGGATACAATTGAACTACCAGGTTACATATTTAAAATGAAAAATATAAAAAAATTGGCAGAAAATCTGGTGGAATGATATTAGCATATAAAGAATCGTTAGAAAATTATATTGAATTGTTAGATATAGAATCAAAGTATGTTTTATGGTTCAAAGTTTCATTAAAATTAGTAAACCTTAACGAAGACGTCATTTTTGGTAATGTGTATATTCCACCTTATTTTCAACCAGATACTTTTGATCAAATAGAAAATGAAATTCGAACTTTTTCACAAAATTATAAATACATCTCTTTATTTGGTGATTTTAACAGTAGAACTGCAGAAGAACCAGACTTTATTGATTTTGAGATAAATGAACATGAACAAGACTTTACTGAATTTTTACAAAATGATTTGGCTACTCTTAATTAATTAAATATAGATAAAAATAGAAAATATGTGGACAAAGTTAAAA
Organism: Bathymodiolus brooksi; assembly: GCA_963680875.1. Classification (NCBI taxonomy): domain Eukaryota; kingdom Metazoa; phylum Mollusca; class Bivalvia; order Mytilida; family Modiolidae; genus Bathymodiolus; species Bathymodiolus brooksi. The sequence continues at coordinate 52,904,967 of OY804589.1, read as the reverse complement.
GCAGCTCTGGTAGCAATTTGTTAGACATTTGTAAAGCAAACAATTTATTTATTGTAAATGGTCGTATTGGTGATGATAAAACCGAATCAGGAAAATTAACATGTAAAAACTCAAGTGTTGTTGATTATTGTATTTGTACATGTGGTTTTTTACAATTTGTTTACAATTTTAAAGTACTAGATTTTTGTCGTTTGTATTCTGATGTTCACTCTCCAACTATTACAATTCTCAAATTTAAACTTGCCGCGGGGAATGATCAATCGACTAGTAATAATAGTAATGATATTCTCGCCGATAATAGAGCTAAGAAATGGGACGCGTCGAAACATACGGCTTTCAATAATAATATAGATAAAGAAAAGTTAAATGGATTATATAATGAAATTGTGAACACATTAATCGATGATATAGATAAAGATAAAGTCAATTCGTTTGTCAGTGAACTTTGTAATCTTTTAATTGACAGTGCGAAAACAACCTTTGGAACTCACAAATATATAACCAGACCTGATACATGTAATAAAAAACCTAAGGGAGATAAACCCTGGTTCAATTATGAGTGTAAAGTTGCTCGACAAAATTATCGTAAACTAAAACGGAAATTAAAAATAAAACGAACAGAAGCGTTGAAACAAGATGTCGCTGAAGCCGAGAAACGATACAAAAAGACGCTTGACAAACATAGTAAAATTTATCGTGCAGATATGTGTAAGAAGATAAAAAATTAAAAACATCAGACCCAAAAGAATACTGGAAACTGTTGAATAAGGGTAGGGATAGAAAACAACCCAACATCCCTTTGGGAGACTTATTCAAGTTTTTCAAAAACCTGAATAAAGCTCCCGATGAACTTCTTGTACAACAAGAGAATTTTGATACAGATCTCCTTGATAATGTTAATATTGGCCCCCTAAATGAAGAAATTAATTTCAGTATAACGCAAGAGGAAATACTTCGCTGTATTAAGAAGTTAAAAAATAATAAAGCTTGTGGAGAAGATTATGTTGTAAACGAATATATAAAATCTACATCAGATCTGTTTCTCCCTACTTATGAGAAGATATTTAATGCAATTGTTAACTCTGGTGTAATGCCCGACATTTGGCTTGTAGGTAATATAAAACCAATATACAAAAATAAAGGCAATCCACTTGATCCAAAAAACTTCCGCCCGATTACTATCCTTAGCTGCCTTGGTAAATTATTCACAGCTATATTAAATGAAAGACTATGTCGTTTCTCGGAAGAAGCTCTCTTGATGAACGAAAACCAATTTGGTTTCCGAAAATCTTACTCGACGACGGACAGTTTTTTCACATTATTTTCGTTTTTTGAGATCTTAAAAAGAAAAAAGAAAAAAACTGTTTTGTGCCTTTGTCGACTTCGAAAAAGCTTTTGACACGGTATTGAGAGATGCACTATGGTACAAATTACTATTGAATCACATAAATGGCAAAATGTATACTATTATTCTAAATATGTACACAGATGTTAAATCATGTATAACCTATAATTATTGTAAATCTGATTATTTTAACTGTGATATGGGAGTGAGGCAAGGGGGAAATGTATCCCCTTTTCTATTTGCTATGTTCCTGAACGATCTACAAATGTTTTTTGAAAATGCAAGTCTTAATGGTTTAGAAACAGTTTCAAACTGCATAGAAGATAAGTTGAATATTTATTTAAAGCTTTTTGCACTTTTATATGCTGACGATACTGTCCTAATGGCTGAAACCCACGATGATTTACAAAATATTTTGAATAAATTCGGTGAATATTGCAATACTTGGAGATTAAAAGCAAACACTGATAAAGCTAAAGTTATAGTTTTTTCCAGGGGGAGACAATCAACCAATTTAAAATTTACATTGAATGGGTCTGAATTAGAAATTGTTAATGAATTTAATTATCTTGGAATATTGTTTAACAGGACAGGAAACTTTAACAAAGCTATTAAAAAGCAAGCCAAAAAAGCTACAAAAGCAATGTTTGAAGTTTTGAAAAGAGGTATAACACATAACTTATCAATTGAATGCCAGCTTGAACTTTTTAACAAAATGATAAAACCAATATTACTATATGGTTCAGAAATATGGGGTTTTAGTAAAAATATTCAATGTCTTGAAAAAGTACAACTTAGATTTTGCAAGCTGTTATTGAAATTAAAAACATCGACACCTAGTTATATGATATATGGTGAACTTGGATTGTTTCCTATTGAAATTGATGTAAAATTAAGAATGATATCATATTGGGCAAGACTGTTAACCGGTAAAGAAACAAAACTCTCATATTTATCCTATAAAATTTTGTATAACCTTTTTATTGATGAAAATCTGGATTTTTCGTGGATCAAACATGTTAAACACATCTTTGATGATACAGGCTATTCCTACATTTGGTCTCAACAATTCTTTCAAAATTCCGACCTGCTTTTAGCTTTAATTAGGAACCGTCTCCATGAGCAGTTTACACAGGAGTGGCATTCTCTGATACAAAACTCACCAAAAGCTATCAATTCTAGATTATTTAAAGACAACTTTGAATTCGAAAATTATTTCAATATTTTAGAAGACAAAGATATATATACACTATGTAAATTTCGAACCACAAACCACAAATTACCGATAGAAACTGGACGGTGCAATGGTATCGACAGAGAAAATAGACAGTGTTTAAAATGTAATAGCAGATCTATTGGTGACGAATTCACTATATTATGGAATGTCATTTTTTTACTGAAAATCGAACCCAACTAATAAGTAGATATCTTACTCAAAGGCCAAATATATTAAAATTTAAACAAATAATGTGTACTTCTGAAAAAATAAAACTAGAAAAGTTATGTAGATTTATAAGAAAAATCAACAGATCAGATATTCTCTTGGCTAATACTTAACTCCTCCTGTTGTAATGTAAATATTGTATGTATTGTATTTGTGTATCTGTTATTTATTTGTCATGTATGTGTTGTGTTGTATTTTTATATGTAACTTCTCTATACCATTGTAATGTATGGTTTATTTGAGAATAAAGATTCTTAGTCTTTTAAAGTAAAAAGTTAACTAACATTTCCATATGACTATGTTTCTTAAAAAAGATTTTAGTGATGATGATCGAATGAAAATTATGTTATACATGTATTAATTACACTAATCAAACCATCGCGTGACCGTAGTTTTATATAGAGACAATGCAATGATATATGTCGGGTTGACATAATACCCTACCTTAAACAAAGATATTAACTTGAGAACATCTGATGCTATTTAAAGGTTTTGTGTAACTTTTTACATTATGACGTATTTATTTTTTATTTGACATTTTGAACGTTTCCGCAGAAATGTTTTGATTTCATTGTAACTCTTCTTTTTTGATAAATTCACTTCCATGAATAGATTTCTACGTTCAAATCTTTAACACAGAAACAAGCCTACATGCACTGTCAGAAAGGTGGGATTATTTTGCAGGGACGATCACATTTGATACTACCTACGTTACCATTAAATTTATTTTACGTACATACTCATTTTATAGGGACAATAATATTTGATGCATTCTACGTTACCGTTAAAGCTATCTTACGTGCATGTTAATATTGTTGGAACAATAAAATTGTATGCTTCCTACGCTAAGGTTAAAATATCTAATTTTGTAGGGACGACTAAAAAAGCCTTTGATGCTTCCTACGTTACGTTTTCTGAAACTGATATCATCAAAATGCTCGAACTTTTTATTGTCAACATATTTTTCAACAGACAGTCGGTAATCCTATGGGTGCCGACTTGTTCCTTTGTTTCTTTATCGATTGGAACTTCATACAGCGGCATCTCAAGAATTACGAAAAGAAGTCAGCCTTATCCTGTAATTTCACGATTCGATATTGATAATGTCCCTTCGCTAAATAATTCTACGTTTGGTGATTTTGTTGATTTGATCTATCCTATTGAGCTTGAAATAAAGGTCACCACAAATACAGCTAGGTCTAATTCATAATTTGACCTACACCTCGAAGTTGACAATGAGTGCCGGTTAAAAGCGAAATTTTACTACAAAGGAATTATTTCAATTTTCTCATTGTGAAAATTCCACTTATATGTGATACGATATTCCAGAGCTTGTGGTTCCTATCATGATTTCGGTGATAGAGGTAGCTCACTCTTTTGTTTTCTATGTAGTATTTTGTAGATCATTGTTTTTCCCTTTGTCCTTATTTTCTTTTGACCATTGTATTGTCTGTCCTTCTTCGATTTACTTCTTTTCATTAACCCTTTGCTTTGATATCTTCAAATTTTCAAAATAGTTCAATTCCAGTGTTAATGGGATTGACCTCTGTTTAGAAATCACTATGAATAAAGCAATAATTATTGTAATAAATATTGGTGAAGTTGTTGACCATCACTGCTTAAACTGTTTTCATAAGTACATTTAAAATACATTGTGTACAAAAGTGTTGTGTCTTTCAGCTGTAATTGTCGCCAATAAGGTGTTACCTTTCACCATGATAATGATAAAAGCTGATTTTTATAATGAACTAAATATATGTATGTTTCATAAGGAAAAATAACTAAACACCATTAGTGATGATGATCGAATGAAAATTATGTTGTACATGTATTAATTACACTAATCAAACCATCGCGTGACCGTAGTTTTATATAGAGACAATGCTTTGATATGTGTCGGGTTGAGATAATACCCTACCTTAAACAAAGATATTAACTTGAGAACATCTGATGCTATTTAAAGGTTTTGTGTAACTTTTGGCATTGTCGCGTATTTATTTTTTATTTGACATTTTGAACGTTTTCGCAGAAATGTTTTGATTTCATTGTAACTCTTCTTTTTTGATAAATTCACTTCCATGAATAGATTTCTACGTTCAAATCTTTAACAGAGAAACAAGCCTACATGCACTGTCAGAAAGGCGGGATAATTTTGCAGGGACGATCACATTTGATACTACCTACGTTACCATTAAATTTATTTTACGTACATACTCATTTTATTGCATTGTCTATCCTTCTTCGATTTACGGAAGTGGCGTTAAACACCAAAAAAATCAATCAACCGATTTACGGCTTCTGATTACCCGTTTGGTATCTTGAAACATTTCTTTGCTCTATCCTATATACGTCAATATATTACAATTGTTCATTATATGATGTATATTAAAATGGTACCCGTAGTATTTATGAGGACGTTCTTAAATTCAATTTTGAAAATCATAATAAATTCTCAAAGGGAAAAACACATTCATTTCTCACATCAAAATAATTATTAATTCAGAAAGCATATAAATGTAAATGAACATGAGAAACTATCCAACATTACACTTGGACATAAATCAAAGTAAAGGGATGTTTTATAGTTAGAAAGTATATGAATGTAAATGAACATGAGAGACTAACTAACATTACACTTAGATATAAATCAAACTAAAGGGGTGTTTTTATAGTTAGAAAGTATATGGATGTTAATAAACATTAGAGACTATCTAACATTACACTTAGACATTTATAAATAAAGGTAAAGGGAGTTTTTTTTTATACATTTGGTCGTATGAGAAAAGATTGAAGATACCAGAGGAGGTAATTAGGAGGGGGCGGACAGCAAAAAGTGAGGTGGGAGAAAAGGGGGTGGGCGAAGGAGGGGAGGGAGGAAGGGGCGGGGGTGGGAGACAGAGGAGCGAGAAGTGGGAGAGGAGAAATTTATTTGTAAAATGGGAGAAAACTTATCCCCCCCCAAAAAAAATGTGAATAAATAATTTAAGAGATTTAATTTTCCTTGTCAGGAGGAAGGGAAAAGGGACAAATGATGAAAATGATCATTTAAGAAACAAGAATTTAAGAAAGTCGATCATAGATAATAAAAATACAGAAAAACGGATTTTGTCCGGATTTGTTTTTCATTTTATTTTTTCAAGAGATAGGAGGTGGGAGTTGGGAGAAAAGGGTGGGGCGGGAGTTGGGAGAAAGCGGGGAGGTGGGAGAGAGTACCCCCTGTCCACCCCCTCAATTAGAAGTCGTAAATCGAAGAAGGACAGATGATACAAAGATCTAAAGAAAAATGATAAAAGAATAAACAATAAACTAGAAAACACTACCCAGTAAATTAAAAATTGAGCAACACGAACCCAAATCCAACTACTATACGATAACGACCATGACTGCTCCGGTTATATAAGTGGATCCATTTACAGTTGTAATGGTTTCAATGTTGAGCATACCTATTCCGTGTTAAAAACGAGATCGTTTGATAATCTCTAGCCAACAGAAAGAAAAATAACTATAAAGGATATGGAAACGAATGTAAATGAACAATAAAGTAAAGTCCATCCGAAACAGATGTAAAAATCAACTGATTGATTGATTAGTAATTGCTTATAGGCCAGCAGCGAGCTGTTTCTCAAATTTGTTCCAGTTCATCAACATCTTAAGTTGGTACAGAAATGAGGTAGGAATTGGATAACCAGAGCCATGGATTTTTGACTGCAAGTAGTGGGAAAATGTGGATTTAGCGCAGAGGTAGGATATGCAATGCGGCTAATATTTTCCCGAAAATCTACAAAAGAGCTGGTCCTTAGTGGTTCAGGTCTTCACGAGGTTGGACACGGCATCAGGCTAGGTAGACAACCATATGTTGAAATGGTTAAGACTCGGAAAGAGGTTATGGTGACGAAATTGAGTTAAAAGCCGGGCCATTCATAAGTTTGGAATGTTGGACTGCTACATCTGTGGATATGACTATGTTTCTTAAAATAGATTTTAGTGATCATGATCGAATGAAAATTATGTTGTACATGTATTAATTACACTAATCAAACCATCGCGTGACCGTAGTTTTATATAAAGCCAATGCTTTGATCTTTGTCGGGTTGGCATAATACCCTACCTTAAACAAAGATATTAATTTGAGAACATCTGATGCTATTTAAAGGTTTTGTGTAACTATTTACATTGTGACGTATTTATTTTTTATTTGACATTTTGAACGTTTTCGCAGAAATGTTTTGATTTCATTGTAACTCTTCTTTTTTGATAAATTCACTTCCATGAATAGATTTCTACGTTCAAATCTTTAACACAGAAACAAGCCTACATGCACTGTCAGAAAGGCGGGATAATTTTGCAGGGATGATCACATTTGATACTACCTACGTTACCATTAAATTTATTTTACGTACATACTCATTTTATAGGGACAATAATATTTGATGCATTCTACGGTACCGTTAAAGCTAACTTACGTGCATGTTAATATTGTTGGAACAATAAAATTGTATGCTTCCTACGTTAAGGTTAAAATATCTAATTTTGTAGGGACGACTAAAAAAGCCTTTGATGCTTCCTACGTTACGTTTTCTGAAACTGATATCATCAAAATGCTCGAACTTTTTATTGTCAACATATTTTTCAACAGACAGTCGGTATTCCTATGGGTGCCGACTTGTTCCTTTGTTTCTTTATCGATTGGAACTTCATACAGCGGCATCTCAAGAATTACGAAAAGAAGTCAGCCTTATCCTGTAATTTCACGATTCGATATTGATAATGTCCCTTCGCTAAATAATTCTACGTTTGGTGATTTTGTTGATTTGATCTATCCTATTGAGCTTGAAATAAAGGTCACCACAAATACAGCTAGGTCTAATTCATAATTTGACCTACACCTCGAAGTTGACAATGAGTGCCGGTTAAAAGCGAAATTTTACTACAAAGGAATTATTTCAATTTTCTCATTGTGAAAATTCCACTTATATGTAGCATCTTTCCAGCAGCACCTGCATATGATTATATCTCTATAAGTTGATACGATATTCCAGAGCTTGTGGTTTCTATCATGATTTCGGTGATAGAGGTAGCTCACTCTTTTGTTTTCTATGTAGTATTTTGTAGATCATTGTTTTTCCCTTTGTCCTTATTTTCTTTTGACCATTGTATTGTCTGTCCTTCTTCGATTTACTTCTTTTCATTAACCCTTTGCTTTGATATCTTCAAATTTTCAAAATAGTTCAATTCCAGTGTTAATGGGATTGACCTCTGTTTAGAAATCACTATGAATAAAGCAATAATTATTGTAATAAATATTGGTGAAGTTGTTGACCATCACTGCTTAAACTTTTTTCATAAGTACATTTAAAATACATTGTGTACAAAAGTGTTGTGTCTTTCAGCTGTAATTGTCGCCAATAAGGTGTTACCTTTCACCATGATAATGATAAAAGCTGATTTTTATAATGAACTAAATATATGTATGTTTCATAAGGAAAAATAACTAAACACCATTAGTGATGATGATCGAATGAAAATTATGTTGTACATGTATTAATTACACTAATCAAACCATCGCGTGACCGTAGTTTTATATAGAGACAATGCTTTGATATGTGTCGGGTTGAGATAATACCCTACCTTAAACAAAGATATTAACTTGAGAACATCTGATGCTATTTAAAGGTTTTGTGTAACTTTTGGCATTGTCGCGTATTTATTTTTTATTTGACATTTTGAACGTTTTCGCAGAAATGTTTTGATTTCATTGTAACTCTTCTTTTTTGATAAATTCACTTCCATGAATAGATTTCTACGTTCAAATCTTTAACAGAGAAATAAGCCTACATGCACTGTCAGAAAGGCGGGATAATTTTGCAGGGACGATCACATTTGATACTACCTACGTTACCATTAAATTTATTTTACGTACATACTCATTTTATTGCATTGTCTATCCTTCTTCGATTTACGGAAGTGGCATTAAACACCAAAAAAATCAATCAACCGATTTACGGCTTCTGATAACCCGCTTGGTATCTTGAAACATTTCTTTGCTCTATCCTATATACGTCAATATATTACAATTGTTCATTATATGATGTATATTAAAATGGTACCCGTAGTATTTATGAGGACGTTCTTAAATTCAATTTTGAAAATCATAATAAATTCTCAAAGGGAAAAACACATTCATTTCTCACATCAAAATAATTATTAATTCAGAAAGCATATAAATGTAAATGAACATGAGAAACTATCCAACATTACACTTGGACATAAATCAAAGTAAAGGGATGTTTTATAGTTAGAAAGTATATGAATGTAAATGAACATGAGAGACTAACTAACATTACACTTAGATATAAATCAAACTAAAGGGGTGTTTTTATAGTTAGAAAGTATATGGATGTTAATAAACATTAGAGACTATCTAACATTACACTTAGACATTTATAAATAAAGGTAAAGGGAGGTTTTTTTTATACATTTGGTCGTATGAGAAAAGATTGAAGATACCAAAGGAGGTAATTAGGAGAGGGCGGACAGCAAAAAGGGAGGTGGGAGAAAAGGGGGTGGGCGAAGGAGGGGAGGGAGGAAGGGGGCGGGGGTGGGAGACAGAGGAGCGAGAAGTGGGAGAGGAGAAATTTATTTGTAAAATGGGAGAAAACTTATCCCCCCCAAAAAAAATGTGAATAAATAATTTAAGAGATTTAATTTTCCTTGTCAGGAGGAAGGGAAAAGGGACAAATGATGAAAATGATCATTTAAGAAACAAGAATTTAAGAAAGTCGATCATAGATAATAAAAATACAGAAAAACGGATTTTTGTCCGGATTTGTTTTTCATTTTATTTTTTCAAGAGATAGGAGGTGGGAGTTGGGAGAAAAGGGTGGGGCGGGAGTTGGGAGAAAGGGGGGAGGTGGGAGAGAGTACCCCCTGTCCACCCCCTCAATTAGAAGTCGTAAATCGAAGAAGGACAGATGATACAAAGATCTAAAGAAAAATGATAAAAGAATAAACAATAAACTAGAAAACACTACCCAGTAAATTAAAAATTGAGCAACACGAACCCAAATCCAACTACTATACGATAACGACCATGACTGCTCCGGTTATATAAGTGGATCCATTTACAGTTGTAATGGTTTCAATGTTGAGCATACCTATTCCGTGTTAAAAACGAGATCGTTTGATAATCTCTAGCCAACAGAAAGAAAAATAACTATAAAGGATATGGAAACGAATGTAAATGAACAATAAAGTAAAGTCCATCCGAAACAGATGTAAAAATCAACTGATTGATTGATTAGTAATTGCTTATAGGCCAGCAGCGAGCTGTTTCTCAAATTTGTTCCAGTTCATCAACATCTTAAGTTGGTACAGAAATGAGGTAGGAATTGGATAACCAGAGCCATGGATTTTTGACTGCAAGTAGTGGGAAAATGTGGATTTAGCGCAGAGGTAGGATATGCAATGCAGCTAATATTTTCCCGAAAATCTACAAAAGAGCTGGTCCTTAGTGGTTCAGGTCTTCACGAGGTTGGACACGGCATCAGGCTAGGTAGACAACCATATGTTGAAATGGTTAAGACTCGGAAAGAGGTTATGGTGACGAAATTGAGTTAAAAGCCGGGCCATTCATAAGTTTGGAATGTTGGACTGCTACATCTGTGGATATGACTATGTTTCTTAAAATAGATTTTAGTGATCATGATCGAATGAAAATTATGTTGTACATGTATTAATTACACTAATCAAACCATCGCGTGACCGTAGTTTTATATAAAGACAATGCTTTGATCTTTGTCGGGTTGACATAATACCCTACCTTAAACAAAGATATTAATTTGAGAACATCTGATGCTATTTAAAGGTTTTGTGTAACTATTTACATTGTGACGTATTTATTTTTTATTTGACATTTTGAACGTTTTCGCAGAAATGTTTTGATTTCATTGTAACTCTTCTTTTTTGATAAATTCACTTCCATGAATAGATTTCTACGTTCAAATCTTTAACACAGAAACAAGCCTACATGCACTGTCAGAAAGGCGGGATAATTTTGCAGGGATGATCACATTTGATACTACCTACGTTACCATTAAATTTATTTTACGTACATACTCATTTTATAGGGACAATAATATTTGATGCATTCTACGGTACCGTTAAAGCTAACTTACGTGCATGTTAATATTGTTGGAACAATAAAATTGTATGCTTCCTACGTTAAGGTTAAAATATCTAATTTTGTAGGGACGACTAAAAAAGCCTTTGATGCTTCCTACGTTACGTTTTCTGAAACTGATATCATCAAAATGCTCGAACTTTTTATTGTCAACATATTTTTCAACAGACAGTCGGTATTCCTATGGGTGCCGACTTGTTCCTTTATTTCTTTATCGATTGGAACTTCATACAGCGGCATCTCAAGAATTACGAAAAGAAGTCAGCCTTATCCTGTAATTTCACGATTCGATATTGATAATGTCCCTTCGCTAAATAATTCTACGTTTGGTGATTTTGTTGATTTGATCTATCCTATTGAGCTTGAAATAAAGGTCACCACAAATACAGCTAGGTCTAATTCATAATTTGACCTACACCTCGAAGTTGACAATGAGTGCCGGTTAAAAGCGAAATTTTACTACAAAGGAATTATTTCAATTTTCTCATTGTGAAAATTCCACTTATATGTAGCATCTTTCCAGCAGCACCTGCATATGATTATATCTCTATAAGTTGATACGATATTCCAGAGCTTGTGGTTCCTATCAAGATTTCGGTGATAGAGGTAGCTCACTCTTTTGTTTTCTATGTAGTATTTTGTAGATCATTGTTTTTCCCTTTGTCCTTATTTTCTTTTGACCATTGTATTGTCTGTCCTTCTTCGATTTACTTCTTTTCATTAACCCTTTGCTTTGATATCTTCAAATTTTCAAAATAGTTCAATTCCAGTGTTGATGGGATTGACCTCTGTTTAGAAATCACTATGAATAAAGCAATAATTATTGTAATAAATATTGGTGAAGTTGTTGACCATCACTGCTTAAACTTTTTTCATAAGTACATTTAAAATACATTGTGTACAAAAGTGTTGTGTCTTTCAGCTGTAATTGTCGCCAATAAGGTGTTACCTTTCACCATGATAATGATAAAAGCTGATTTTTATAATGAACTAAATATATGTATGTTTCATAAGGAAAAATAACTAAACACCATTAGTGATGATGATCGAATGAAAATTATGTTGTACATGTATTAATTACACTAATCAAACCATCGCGTGACCGTAGTTTTATATAGAGACAATGCTTTGATATGTGTCGGGTTGAGATAATACCCTACCTTAAACAAAGATATTAACTTGAGAACATCTGATGCTATTTAAAGGTTTTGTGTAACTTTTGGCATTGTCGCGTATTTATTTTTTATTTGACATTTTGAACGTTTTCGCAGAAATGTTTTGATTTCATTGTAACTCTTCTTTTTTGATAAATTCACTTCCATGAATAGATTTCTACGTTCAAATCTTTAACAGAGAAACAAGCCTACATGCACTGTCAGAAAGGCGGGATAATTTTGCAGGGACGATCACATTTGATACTACCTACGTTACCATTAAATTTATTTTACGTACATACTCATTTTATTGCATTGTCTATCCTTCTTCGATTTACGGAAGTGGCGTTAAACACCAAAAAAATCAATCAACCGATTTACGGCTTCTGATTACCCGTTTGGTATCTTGAAACATTTCTTTGCTCTATCCTATATACGTCAATATATTACAATTGTTCATTATATGATGTATATTAAAATGGTACCCGTAGTATTTATGAGGACGTTCTTAAATTCAATTTTGAAAATCATAATAAATTCTCAAAGGGAAAAACACATTCATTTCTCACATCAAAATAATTATTAATTCAGAAAGCATATAAATGTAAATGAACATGAGAAACTATCCAACATTACACTTGGACATAAATCAAAGTAAAGGGATGTTTTATAGTTAGAAAGTATATGAATGTAAATGAACATGAGAGACTAACTAACATTACACTTAGATATAAATCAAACTAAAGGGGTGTTTTTATAGTTAGAAAGTATATGGATGTTAATAAACATTAGAGACTATCTAACATTACACTTAGACATTTATAAATAAAGGTAAAGGGAGGTTTTTTTTATACATTTGGTCGTATGAGAAAAGATTGAAGATACCAAAGGAGGTAATTAGGAGGGTGCGGACAGCAAAAAGGGAGGTGGGAGAAAAGGGGGTGGGCGAAGGAGGGGAGGGAGGAAGGGGGCGGGGGTGGGAGACAGAGGAGCGAGAAGTGGCAGAGGAGAAATTTATTTGTAAAATGGGAGAAAACTTATCCCCCCCCAAAAAAAATGTGAATAAATAATTTAAGAGATTTAATTTTCCTTGTCAGGAGGAAGGGAAAAGGGACAAATGATGAAAATGATCATTTAAGAAACAAGAATTTAAGAAAGTCGATCATAGATAATAAAAATACAGAAAAACGGATTTTTGTCCGGATTTGTTTTTCATTTTATTTTTTCAAGAGATAGGAGGTGGGAGTTGGGAGAAAAGGGTGGGGCGGGAGTTGGGAGAAAGGGGGGAGGTGGGAGAGAGTACCCCCTGTCCACCCCCTCAATTAGAAGTCGTAAATCGAAGAAGGACAGATGATACAAAGATCTAAAGAAAAATGATAAAAGAATAAACAATAAACTAGAAAACACTACCCAGTAAATTAAAAATTGAGCAACACGAACCCAAATCCAACTACTATACGATAACGACCATGACTGCTCCGGTTATATAAGTGGATCCATTTACAGTTGTAATGGTTTCAATGTTGAGCATACCTATTCCGTGTTAAAAACGAGATCGTTTGATAATCTCTAGCCAACAGAAAGAAAAATAACTATAAAGGATATGGAAACGAATGTAAATGAACAATAAAGTAAAGTCCATCCGAAACAGATGTAAAAATCAACTGATTGATTGATTAGTAATTGCTTATAGGCCAGCAGCGAGCTGTTTCTCAAATTTGTTCCAGTTCATCAACATCTTAAGTTGGTACAGAAATGAGGTAGGAATTGGATAACCAGAGCCATGGATTTTTGACTGCAAGTAGTGGGAAAATGTGGATTTAGCGCAGAGGTAGGATATGCAATGCAGCTAATATTTTCCCGAAAATCTACAAAAGAGCTGGTCCTTAGTGGTTCAGGTCTTCACGAGGTTGGACACGGCATCAGGCTAGGTAGACAACCATATGTTGAAATGGTTAAGACTCGGAAAGAGGTTATGGTGACGAAATTGAGTTAAAAGCCGGGCCATTCATAAGTTTGGAATGTTGGACTGCTACATCTGTGGATATGACTATGTTTCTTAAAATAGATTTTAGTGATCATGATCGAATGAAAATTATGTTGTACATGTATTAATTACACTAATCAAACCATCGCGTGACCGTAGTTTTATATAAAGACAATGCTTTGATCTTTGTCGGGTTGACATAATACCCTACCTTAAACAAAGATATTAATTTGAGAACATCTGATGCTATTTAAAGGTTTTGTGTAACTATTTACATTGTGACGTATTTATTTTTTATTTGACATTTTGAACGTTTTCGCAGAAATGTTTTGATTTCATTGTAACTCTTCTTTTTTGATAAATTCACTTCCATGAATAGATTTCTACGTTCAAATCTTTAACACAGAAACAAGCCTACATGCACTGTCAGAAAGGCGGGATAATTTTGCAGGGATGATCACATTTGATACTACCTACGTTACCATTAAATTTATTTTACGTACATACTCATTTTATAGGGACAATAATATTTGATGCATTCTACGGTACCGTTAAAGCTAACTTACGTGCATGTTAATATTGTTGGAACAATAAAATTGTATGCTTCCTACGTTAAGGTTAAAATATCTAATTTTGTAGGGACGACTAAAAAAGCCTTTGATGCTTCCTACGTTACGTTTTCTGAAACTGATATCATCAAAATGCTCGAACTTTTTATTGTCAACATATTTTTCAACAGACAGTCGGTATTCCTATGGGTGCCGACTTGTTCCTTTATTTCTTTATCGATTGGAACTTCATACAGCGGCATCTCAAGAATTACGAAAAGAAGTCAGCCTTATCCTGTAATTTCACGATTCGATATTGATAATGTCCCTTCGCTAAATAATTCTACGTTTGGTGATTTTGTTGATTTGATCTATCCTATTGAGCTTGAAATAAAGGTCACCACAAATACAGCTAGGTCTAATTCATAATTTGACCTACACCTCGAAGTTGACAATGAGTGCCGGTTAAAAGCGAAATTTTACTACAAAGGAATTATTTCAATTTTCTCATTGTGAAAATTCCACTTATATGTAGCATCTTTCCAGCAGCACCTGCATATGATTATATCTCTATAAGTTGATACGATATTCCAGAGCATGTGGTTCCTATCAAGATTTCGGTGATAGAGGTAGCTCACTCTTTTGTTTTCTATGTAGTATTTTGTAGATCATTGTTTTTCCCTTTGTCCTTATTTTCTTTTGACCATTGTATTGTCTGTCCTTCTTCGATTTACTTCTTTTCATTAACCCTTTGCTTTGATATCTTCAAATTTTCAAAATAGTTCAATTCCAGTGTTAATGGGATTGACCTCTGTTTAGAAATCACTATGAATAAAGCAATAATTATTGTAATAAATATTGGTGAAGTTGTTGACCATCACTGCTTAAACTTTTTTCATAAGTACATTTAAAATACATTGTGTACAAAAGTGTTGTGTCTTTCAGCTGTAATTGTCGCCAATAAGGTGTTACCTTTCACCATGATAATGATAAAAGCTGATTTTTATAATGAACTAAATATATGTATGTTTCATAAGGAAAAATAACTAAACACCATTAGTGATGATGATCGAAAGAAAATTATGTTGTACATGTATTAATTACACTAATCAAACCATCGCGTGACCGTAGTTTTATATAGAGACAATGCTTTGATATGTGTCGGGTTGAGATAATACCCTACCTTAAACAAAGATATTAACTTGAGAACATCTGATGCTATTTAAAGGTTTTGTGTAACTTTTGGCATTGTCGCGTATTTATTTTTTATTTGACATTTTGAACGTTTTCGCAGAAATGTTTTGATTTCATTGTAACTCTTTTTTTTGATAAATTCACTTCCATGAATAGATTTCAACGTTCAAATCTTTAACAGAGAAACAAGCCTACATGCACTGTCAGAAAGGCGGGATAATTTTGTAGGGACGATCACATTTGATACTACCTACGTTACCATTGAATTTATTTTACGTACATACTCATTTTATTGCATTGTCTATCCTTCTTCGATTTACGGAAGTGGCGTTAAACACCAAAAAATCAATCAACCGATTTACGGCTTCTGATTACCCGTTTGGTATCTTGAAACATTTCTTTGCTCTATCCTATATACGTCAATATATTACAATTGTTCATTATATGATGTATATTAAAATGGTACCCGTAGTATTTATGAGGACGTTCTTAAATTCAATTTTGAAAATCATAATAAATTCTCAAAGGGAAAAACACATTCATTTCTCACATCAAAATAATTATTGATTCAGAAAGCATATACATGTAAATGAACATGAGAAACTATCCAACATTACACTTGGACATAAATCAAAGTAAAGGGGTGTTTTATAGTTAGAAAGTATATGAATGTAAATGAACATGAGAGACTAACTAACATTACACTTAGATATAAATCAAACTAAAGGGGTGTTTTTATAGTTAGAAAGTATATGGATGTTAATAAACATTAGAGACTATCTAACATTACACTTAGACATTTATAAATAAAGGTAAAGGGAGGTTTTTTTTATACATTTGGTCGTATGAGAAAAGATTGAAGATACCAAAGGAGGTAATTAGGAGGGGGCGGACAGCGGAAAGGGAGGTGGGAGAAAAGGGGGTGGGAGAAGGAGGGGAGGGAGGAAGGGGGCGGGGGTGGGAGACAGAGGAGCGAGAAGTGGGAGAGGAGAAATTTATTTGTAAAATGGGAGAAAACTTATCCCCCCCAAAAAAAATGTGAATAAATAATTTAAGAGATTTAATTTTCCTTGTCAGGAGGAAGGGGAAAGGGACAAATGATGAAAATGATCATTTAAGAAACAAGAATTTAAGAAAGTCGATCATAGATAATAAAAATACAGAAAAACGGATTTTTGTCCGGATTTGTTTTTCATTTTATGTTTTCAAGAGAAAGGAGGTGGGAGTTGGGAGAAAAGGGTGGGGCGGGAGTTGGGAGAAAGGGGGGAGGTGGGAGAGAGTACCCCCTGTCCACCCCCTCAATTAGAAGTCGTAAATCGAAGAAGGACAGATGATACAAAGATCTAAAGAAAAATGATAAAAGAATAAACAATAAACTAGAAAACATTACCCAGTAAATTAAAAATTGAGCAACACGAACCCAAATCCAACTACTATACGATAACGACCATGACTGCTCCGGTTATATAAGTGGATCCATTTACAGTTGTAATGGTTTCAATGTTGAGCATACCTATTCCGTGTTAAAAACGAGATCGTTTGATAATCTCTAGCCAACAGAAAGAAAAATAACTATAAAGGATATGGAAACGAATGTAAATGAACAATAAAGTAAAGTCCATCCGAAACAGATGTAAAAATCAACTGATTGATTGATTAGTAATTGCTTATAGGCCAGCAGCGAGCTGTTTCTCAAATTTGTTCCAGTTCATCAACATCTTAAGTTGGTACAGAAATGAGGTAGGAATTGGATAACCAGAGCCATGGATTTTTGACTGCAAGTAGTGGGAAAATGTGGATTTAGCGCAGAGGTAGGATATGCAATGCAGCTAATATTTTCCCGAAAATCTACAAAAGAGCTGGTCCTTAGTGGTTCAGGTCTTCACGAGGTTGGACACGGCATCAGGCTAGGTAGACAACCATATGTTGAAATGGTTAAGACTCGGAAAGAGGTTATGGTGACGAAATTGAGTTAAAAGCCGGGCCATTCATAAGTTTGGAATGTTGGACTGCTACATCTGTGGATATGACTATGTTTCTTAAAATAGATTTTAGTGATCATGATCGAATGAAAATTATGTTGTACATGTATTAATTACACTATTCAAACCATCGCGTGACCGTAGTTTTATATAAAGACAATGCTTTGATCTTTGTCGGGTTGACATAATACCCTATCTTAAACAAAGATATTAATTTGAGAACATCTGATGCTATTTAAAGGTTTTGTGTAACTATTTACATTGTGACGTATTTATTTTTTATTTGACATTTTGAACGTTTTCGCAGAAATGTTTTGATTTCATTGTAACTCTTCTTTTTTGATAAATTCACTTCCATGAATAGATTTCTATGTTCAAATCTTTAACACAGAAACAAGCCTACATGCACTGTCAGAAAGGCGGGATAATTTTACAGGGATGATCACATTTGATACTACCTACGTTACCATTAAATTTATTTTACGTACATACTCATTTTATAGGGACAATAATATTTGATGCATTCTACGGTACCGTTAAAGCTAACTTACGTGCATGTTAATATTGTTGGAACAATAAAATTGTATGCTTCCTACGTTAAGGTTAAAATATCTAATTTTGTAGGGACGACTAAAAAAGCCTTTGATGCTTCCTACGTTACGTTTTCTGAAACTGATATCATCAAAATGCCCGAACTTTTTATTGTCAACATATTTTTCAACAGACAGTCGGTATTCCTATGGGTGCCGACGTGTTCCTTTATTTCTTTATCGATTGGAACTTCATACAGCGGCATCTCAAGAATTACGAAAAGAAGTCAGCCTTATCCTGTAATTTCACGATTCGATATTGATAATGTCCCTTCGCTAAATAATTCTACGTTTGGTGATTTTGTTAATTTGATCTATCCTATTGAGCTTGAAATAAAGGTCACCACAAATACAGCTAGGTCTAATTCATAATTTGACCTACACTTCGAAGTTGACAATGAGTGCCGGTTAAAAGCGAAATTTTACTACAAAGGAATTATTTCAATTTTCTCATTGTGAAAATTCCACTTATATGTAGCATCTTTCCAGCAGCACCTGCATATGATTATATCTCTATAAGTTGATACGATATTCCAGAGCTTGTGGTTCCTATCATGATTTCGGTGATAGAGGTAGCTCACTCTTTTGTTTTCTATGTAGTATTTTGTAGATCATTGTTTTTCCCTTTGTCCTTATTTTCTTTTGACCATTGTATTGTCTGTCCTTCTTCGATTTACTTCTTTTCATTAACCCTTTGCTTTGATATCTTCAAATTTTCAAAATAGTTCAATTCCAGTGTTAATGGGATTGACCTCTGTTTAGAAATCACTATGAATAAAGCAATAATTATTGTAATAAATATTGGTGAAGTTGTTGACCATCACTGCTTAAACTTTTTTCATAAGTACATTTAAAATACATTGTGTACAAAAGTGTTGTGTCTTTCAGCTGTAATTGTCGCCAATAAGGTGTTACCTTTCACCATGATAATGATAAAAGCTGATTTTTATAATGAACTAAATATATGTATGTTTCATAAGGAAAAATAACTAAACACCATTAGTGATGATGATCGAATGAAAATTATGTTGTACATGTATTAATTATACTAATCAAACCATCGCGTGACCGTAGTTTTATATAGAGACAATGCTTTGATATGTGTCGGGTTGAGATAATACCCTACCTTAAACAAAGATATTAACTTGAGAACATCTGATGCTATTTAAAGGTTTTGTGTAACTTTTGGCATTGTCGCGTATTTATTTTTTATTTGACATTTTGAACGTTTTCGCAGAAATGTTTTGATTTCATTGTAACTCTTCTTTTTTGATAAATTCACTTCCATGAATAGATTTCTACGTTCAAATCTTTAACAGAGAAACAAGCCTACATGCACTGTCAGAAAGGCGGGATAGTTTTGCAGGGACGATCACATTTGATACTACCTACGTTACCATTAAATTTAATTTACGTACATACTCATTTTATTGCATTGTCTATCCTTCTTCGATTTACGGAAGTGGCGTTAAACACCAAAAAAATCAATCAACCGATTTACGGCTTCTGATTACCCGTTTGGTATCTTGAAACATTTCTTTGCTCTATCCTATATACGTCAATATATTACAATTGTTCATTATAAAATGTATATTAAAATGGTACCCGTAGTATTTATGAGGACGTTCTTAAATTCAATTTTGAAAATCATAATAAATTCTCAAAGGGAAAAACACATTCATTTCTCACATCAAAATAATTATTAATTCAGAAAGCATATAAATGTAAATGAACATGAGAAACTATCCAACATTACACTTGGACATAAATCAAAGTAAAGGGATGTTTTATAGTTAGAAAGTATATGGATGTAAATGAACATGAGAGACTAACTAACATTACACTTAGATATAAATCAAACTAAAGGGGTGTTTTTATAGTTAGAAAGTATATGGATGTTAATAAACATTAGAGACTATCTAACATTACACTTAGACATTTATAAATAAAGGTAAAGGGAGTTTTTTTTTTATACATTTGGTCGTATGAGAAAAGATTGAAGATACCAAAGGAGGTAATTAGGAGGGGGCGGACAGCGAAAAGGGAGGTGGGAGAAAAGGGGGTGGGAGAAGGAGGGGAGGGAGGAAGGGGGCGGGGGTGGGAGACAGAGGAGCGAGAAGTGGGAGAGGAGAAATTTGTAAAATGGGAGAAAACTTATCCCCCCCCCCCAAAAAAAATGTGAATAAATAATTTAAGAGATTTAATTTTCCTTGTCAGGAGGAAGGGGAAAGGGACAAATGATGAAAATGATCATTTAAGAAACAAGAATTTAAGAAAGTCGATCATAGATAATAAAAATACAGAAAAACGGATTTTTGTCCGGATTTGTTTTTCATTTTATGTTTTCAAGAGAAAGGAGGTGGGAGTTGGGAGAAAAGGGTGGGGCGGGAGTTGGGAGAAAGGGGGGAGGTGGGAGAGAGTACCCCCTGTCCACCCCCTCAATTAGAAGTCGTAAATCGAAGAAGGACAGATGATACAAAGATCTAAAGAAAAATGATAAAAGAATAAACAATAAACTAGAAAACACTACCCAGTAAATTAAAAATTGAGCAACGCGAACCCAAATCCAACTACTATACGATAACGACTATGACTGCTCCGGTTATATAAGTGGATCCATTTACAGTTGTAATGGTTTCAATGTTGAGCATACCTATTCCGTGTTAAAAACGAGATCGTTTGATAATCTCTAGCCAACAGAAAGAAAAATAACTATAAAGGATATGGAAACGAATGTAAATGAACAATAAAGTAAAGTCCATCCGAAACAGATGTAAAAATCAACTGATTGATTGATTAGTAATTGCTTATAGGCCAGCAGCGAGCTGTTTCTCAAATTTGTTCCAGTTCATCAACATCTTAAGTTGGTACAGAAATGAGGAAGGAATTGGATAACCAGAGCCATGGATTTTTGACTGCAAGTAGTGGGAACATGTGGATTTAGCGCAGAGGTAGGATATGCAATGCGGCTAATATTTTCCCGAAAATCTACAAAAGAGCTGGTCCTTAGTGGTTCAGGTCTTCACGAGGTTGGACACGGCATCAGGCTAGGTAGACAACCATATGTTGAAATGGTTAAGACTCGGAAAGAGGTTATGGTGACGAAATTGAGTTAAAAGCCGGGCCATTCATAAGTTTGGAATGTTGGACTGCTACATCTGTGGATTTCGCTAGCACAAATAAGGACTAGTAGAATTTAGATTTTCCGAATTAGTTGGTAATTAGAACTTAATAAAAGTGTAGTAAAGATACCGGGCACATATAAATGTTCGGAAATATATTCGTTTCCTTATCGGATATGGTTTTTCAACTGAAAAAAAACACCGGAACTTAGATACCCAGAATGCAATGTCTGCCACGTCGAGGCCATTTTGTTTACAACGTCAACCGGCTTCTTCGTTCTCGTTTGAATAAGAAGCTATGGGTGGTGCTTTCAGTACAGAGATACCCGGCGGTGGGACGGAAGGCTACCATGTCTTAAGAGTAAATTTTATAGCGACTGTCAATTCACATATTTTGAACTAAATGATTCTAACTCCGCAAAATAAGTGAATAACAGACAACAGAATAGCCCCCCTTTTCTAACAATATTTTCCACGTGAGGTACAATGTATCTTTACGGTTATTTGAGTCATTTTAAGAAGGCGCTTCCTTTTAAACCTGTACCGTGGGTATAAATAGCTGTGGGCGGAGCAAACATTCAGATTGTTCATTATTTTGACCACGGTTATCAATATGACTCGAGGAGTCGGTACATCCAAATTCATCATGCATAAAATTTCGTTACCTTTGAGTTTTTCTCGTGTATGCCTGTGTCGTCCAGTGTCTGCACATTTGTCAAGCTGATTATATTGCAGACGTCAATTTTGACCTCTGACAGTGATTTAAGTCTTCTTATCTTATTCTTATAGGTGCGTTTCAACCAAGCCAGTACTTTCACAGTCACTTGTTTCATTCAAAAAATATATGCCCCCTCCTCTTCCTTACTTCAAGGTAAACATCTGCCCTTTACACCTTCCCCACTTCGCCTCAATATTTTTCGCAATTTTGTGATCCTTTCGCTGACCCAATTATATCGTTACACTTCCGAGATATTTCTCTTTTCTTCTGCCACATTTAAATATAGATACCGGGGGCCCCCTCAGACGAATTGTACAAGAATATTCAGCAAAAGTCGCATTTTCTATTTTTCAGTCAGTGAAACGGATACAGTCACTTCCGGTCCATTCTAAATTGATTTAGAAACTAAAAGAAAAGGGGTTTTAAAAATCAAATGTCAGTAATTTGGAGTTTTTATTTTTATAATCTGCATTGGAACAATTATCTGTATTTTAAAGGCTTACTTTACATTTGAGAGGAGATGATCATGATGGCATTGTTACACATGGCCGATCTAGAGAATTTCGAATGCATATGAAAAATCCAACGCAAACCGGAAGTGGTTGTATCCGTTTCAATGACTTAAATTTTCACCAAGCCACTTTCGCTGAATACTGTAAATCAGGAAATTTTGGTGTAGGTTAATTTTGGCCTTTTTTCTCCAAAAGAGGGATGTTTTATTTTGGTGTGTGAAATTTTGGCCATTTTCGTTTCTAGTGTGTTTAATTTTGGCCACTTTTGGTTCCCATGACTCCGCTCCCACAAAGCGCTTTGTTGTCAAAATTACTGTTGAAAGGTGCGACAAAATCAATGTCGCAGTTTCGCAAATTTTTGATAGGGTGAAATCCGTAGCCCTATGGTCCGCAAATATCAGAAAACTGGCCAAGAACCATAAGAGCTACTGAAGTACTGTTCTGCAGCTACTGTCATTGCTACATTTGCAACTGTCAGATCCCCAAGACACAGGCCGTGACAGGGCAGGAAGTTCATCAAATGCAATACAGTTATTCGTTAAATAACAGTAAAACAAAGCAAAGTTTACAAACTTTATCATACATTTGATTTTTAGCTCGACTTTTTGAAGAAGAAGAAAAGTCGAGCTATTGTTGTCACTCCGGCGTCAGCGTCTGGGTCGGCTAAGTTTTTTGTCAGAGTCCATTTCTCAAAAACTATCAAAGGTATCCATTTGAAACTTGGAATACTTGTTCACTATCAAAAGAGGAACCAATTACAACAAGGCAGATGACCCTGTGATTTGTATATCCAGAGTTATATGCCCTTGTTTTGACATAGTACATAGAAATTAGGGATATTTTTTTAGTATAATTAAAATTTCTCAATAACGATCAAAGCTATTAACTTGAAACTCAATACACTTGTAGAAAGTGTTGACCCCAATCTGTTGACAAGAGAAGACAACTCCATCCAGCATTTTATTTGAGTTATTCCCCCTTTTTGACTTTGAATTTTTTCAAAAAATACAATTTCTCAATAATTATGATAGGCATTGAAATGAAACTCAACATACCTGTTCACTATCAAATGGGGAACCCATTACAACAAGGCAGGTGACCCTGTGATTTGTATATCCAGAGTTATCTGCCCTTGTTTCGGCATAGTACATAGAAATTTGGGATATTGTTTTAGTATAATTAGAATTTCTCAATAACTATCAAAGCTATTAACTTGAAACTCAATACACTTGTAGAAAGTGTTGCCCCCGTTCTGTTGACAAGTGAAGACAACTCTATCCAGCATTTTGTTTGAGTTATTTCCCTTTTTTTACTTGCATATTTTTCTAAAAATACAATTTTCTCAATATAAACTATGATAGGCATTAAAATGAAACCCAACATAGTCATACCTGTTCACTATCAAAAGGGGGAACACATTACAGAAGGGTAACTCCCAACATACAACCCCCTCCTGCTGTCCCCCCCCCCCCCAATTTTTTTTTATTTAATAGTTTTATTTCATATGCACTAAAATAGTGTTACAAGAAAAGATTATACCCCTCTGATTATATTTACCAATCTTGCAAACATATTTGCTTAAATGACCATCATAGTTAGAAGTATGTATAACTTTGTAAATTGCTTGCAGTTGAATATTAGATACGAAAAAGTCAAGCGTCCAGCACCCGTGGGCGGTGCTCTTGTTATAGTCATTGTGGTTCCAGGTAAAAAAAAATTATGTATGTATTAATAGTGCAACTTATCCCTTTTGGTTTTAACTCTTAAAAATGTTGTCGTGCAATGATATATGTGCAACACATGGGAATTATAACCACTCGAACCTCGCTGCTTTATCACCATTTATTGAAATTTGTGCAGATTAATAACCTTAACTGGATCAGAAATATAAATGGCAAAATACGAGTGTGTAAATTGAATGTGTGATGGGTTTTTTTCAGGTTCAGCCAGGATCTCCAGGACATAAAGCTGGATTAGAAGCTTTCTTTGACTTTATTGTTGCTATAGGAAACACAAGATTGGTAATTATAAGGACTTTGCTAGTTTATTTTTAGTGAGTGAGTGAGTGATTGTTGTTTAATGCCAATTCAGCATTTTTTTCAGCTATATCATGATGAGAACAAGTTAATTTTCAATGAGATGATGATGAGGTCTGCTTTGTACTAGACCAACACGCTGAGTTGGATTTTTATAGTGCTAGCTCACTGAAACAACAGTCCACGGGTAGACATGTCGCTCCACTCGGATGCATTATTCTGATTCCAAACCAACCCGTATTTGCTCTTTCTACTAATGCTGCGTGCTTAGCGGAGAAACAACAAATACCAATTTTATAGTCTTTGGTTTTACCCAACCGGGGCTCGAACTCAACAATCTACCGCACTCGAGGCAAGCACACTAACCATTACGCCACCGATGTGGTTGTTTATTTTCAGTATTGCTGACTTTATAAGTGCTTGTCCAAAAATGGCAATAAAAACTTTATTGTAAGGACCAGACTTGGGGTCAATTACTTTCAAATGTAATCGATTACATTACAATTACTTTGCAATTTTCATGATTACATTACGATTGCATCAATTTTCAAATGTAATTGATTATATTACAATCACTTTGTAAATGTAATCGATTACATTACTGATTACATTTAATGTCATGACAACCAATATATTAATGTTTTATGTTATTTTGTCTAATGTGCATCTGTCCAATATCTCTCTTTTCTTTTTAGCTCATCTGGCCATAGGCCATGTGAGCTTTTGTCATGGGTAAGCGTCCGTCGTCCGTCCGTCCGTTAGCTTTTCACATTTAAATCTTCTTCTCTGAAACCGCTGAACAGAAATCAGCCAAACTTGCCAGAAATGTTCACTGGATGGTCCTCTACCAGATTTGTGTTTTTGGTGCTGATTTGAAATCCAACATGGCTGCCAGGGTCCATAATGTGTTCTCATTGGCTGAAATTTTAAAAATCTTCTTGTCAGAAACCACTAAGTCAATTGAATTGTGACTTTGCAGGAATGATCATTGGGTGGTCCTGTACTAAATTTGTGAATCGTTTGCCGATCGGAAATTCAAGATGGCCGCCATGACTCGACTTAGTTTAACATTGGACCCTATGGGAATTTCACATTTTCATCTTTTTTTTCTGAAACCACAAAACAGATTTGAACCAAACTTGGCAGAAATGTTCATTGGATGGTCATATACAAGATTTTTGTTTTTGGCGCTGATCGGAAATCCAACATGGCTGCCAGGGCCCATAATGTGTTCTGATTGGTCGAAATTTTAAAAATCTTCTTGTTAGAAACCACTAAGCCAATTGAATTGTGACTTTGCAGGAATGATCATTGGGTGGTCCTGTACTAAACTTGTGAATCGTTTGCCGATCGGAAATTCAAGATGGCCGCCATGACTCGACTTAGTTTAACATAGGACCCAATGGGAATTTCACATTTTCATCTTTTTTTCTTAAACCACAAAACAGATTTGAATCAAACTTGGCAGAAATGTTCATTGGATGGTCATATACAAGATTTTTGTTTTTAGCGCTGATCGGAAATCCAACATGGCTGCCAGGGCCCATAATGTGTTCTGATTGGTTGAAATTTTAAAAATCTTCTTGTTAGAAACCACTAAGCCAATTGAATTGTGACTTTGCAGGAATGATCATTGGGTGGTCCTGTACTAAACTTGTGAATCATTTGCCAATCGGAAATTCAAGATGGCCGCCATGACTCGACTTAGTTTAACATTGGACCCTATGGGAATTTCACATTTTCATCTTTTTTTCTGAAACCACAAAACAGATTTGAACCAAACTTGGCAGAAATGTTCATTGGATGGTCATATACAAGATTTATGTTTTTGGTGCTGATCGGAAATCCAACATGGCTGCCAGGGCCTATAATGTGTTCTGATTGGTCGAAATTTAAAAAATCTTCTTGTTAGAAACCACTAAGCCAATTGAATTGTGGCTTTGCAGGAATGATCATTGGGTGGTCCTGTACTAAACTTGTGAATCATTTACTGATCGGAAATTCAAGATGGCCACCATGACTCGACTTAATTTTAACATAGGACCCTATGGAAAAAATGTTTAAAAGTCTTCTCCTCTGAAACCAGTAAGTCAGTTTAAAGCAAACATGGGATGAATGGTCCTTAGGTGGTCAACTTTCAAAATTATGTCCTGTGACCCCGACCTCCATCCAAGATGGCAACCATCAGCGAACATAGTTTTAACATAGGACCCTATGGGAAATATATTTAAAAATCTTCTTCTCTGAAACCAGTAAGCCAATTTAAAGCAAACATGGCATGGATGGTCCTTAAGTGGTCAATTTTCAAAATTGTGTCCAGTGACCCTGACCTCCATCCAAGATGGCCACCTTCAGCAGACATACTGTAGTTTTAACATAGGACCCTATGGGAAAAAATGTTTTAAAATCTTCTCCTCTGAAACTAGTAAGCCAATATAGCAAACATGTCATCAATGGTCCTTAGGTGGTCAACTTCCAAAATTGTGTTCAGTGATCCCGATCTCGGTCCAAAATGGCCACCGTCAGCAGACATAGTTTTAACATAGGACCCTATGGGAAAATTGTTTAAAAGTCTTCTCTTCTGAAACCAGTCAGCCAATTTAAAGCAAACATGGCATGGATGGTCCTTGGGTAGTATACTTTCAAAATTGTGTCCGGTGACCACGACCTCCATCCATGATGGCTGCCATGAGCAGACATAGTTTTAACATAGAACCCTATGGCAGTATGGGATTTGAATAGTAACTTAGATGTATTCAGCATGCAGCCATTCTTAAGAGGACTTATTTATGTCAGGTGAGCGATACAGGCTCACCTGAGCCTCTAGTTTTTTAATGTATTTCTTAATCAGAACTATGAATTACAATTCAGTTGTAAATATAATGTGATCATTACATGCAATAACAAACAGTACATTGTAAATTATAAACAGCAATTCTCATTTTCCTATTTTTCATAAAATATGTCTTCTCTTATTACTATATATGACCAATATTGATTCCATCTAATACTATTAGTAAATATTATAACATACATTTGCACATTTTAATAATATATATCAAATAATTTCAAACATCCTGTGAAATTCTATTGGGGATACATTTGTAATAAACTAGCAGTTAATTACCTGATAAAATTTGTAATTAAGGTATTATTTATGACACCAAATTATGTAACAATCACCATTGGCATTACTAAATTTCACACCATTTGAATGTTTGACCTTGATATATAATTCAGAATATAAAAAAACAAAAATCATTTTGATTCTAAAAACTTGCTTAAAAATGTACATAATTTCTCAGTTTAAATATGAAAACTAAATCCTTAATTTATGTAAATAGGTTTAATAAAATATCCATTACAAGTTGCATAGTAACCCACAAGTAATGAAAAAATTATCATATAATCCAATAATAAAAGGAAAATCAGCACCAAAATAAAAAGCAGAAATATCACATATATCTGAATATCAGATACAAGCCCCCCCCCCCCATTAGAATATTCTTTAAAAAAAATCAAAAATTTTACAAATATTACAACTTGCTATTTAAGAAATAATTCATGGCAGGCATAGAGTTGTGCAAATTTACACATGGGCTGGGCCTTTATATTCGAGTTGTGCAAATTTACACATGGGCTGGGACTTTATATTCGAATTTTACCCCGAGCGATAGCGAGGGGTAAAATCTAAGAATATAAAGGCCCAGCCCATGTGTAAATTTGCACAACTATATGCCTGCCATGAATTATTTCGATTCTAATAGGACAAATACGGTAATTTTTAACCATTCGTGAACTGTATACACACGGCATTTGGTGGCTGTTCCATTTACCTCCTTCGTGAATTGATTTTGAATTATTTGTATTTGAACGAGATATTTTAAAACAAAGATATGGATGTTAACATGATAAACATATTTATTGTGTATTTTCCAACATAGATTCGATTGAACAATTCCTGCGTTAAAAATATTTTAAAAAAAGTCGGAGTTCATTCGTTCATCATTTTGTGCGCTAACAAGATGGCGGAGCGGAGTTGTCAAACATTGAACAGTTGTTAATAATCGACAATTATTGTTAGATATGAAATAAGAAAAATAAATGCCAATGGGAAAAAAAGTTTGTATTGTTGACATAAAAAAAAAATCCGGAATAAATACTTAAGACAACCATCTATCGACTTTGACTTTTGTAATATATCGTCATCCTGTGACGTTGTTTACAAGGGACGCTGATTGACACAAGCTGGTTACTGATTTATTTTACGACTTTGTGAGCATTTTACTTGTTTGAGTAGCAAAATTCAAAATGCCATCAAATTGGAAAATATCAGTAACTTAATTACATCACCGTCCAGTTATCAATGTATGCGTAGGAAAACATGAAGGTTAGTGCATTTCCCGGTTATTCATGGCCGAGACATATCAATGGAATGTATGTATGCGTACTGGGGATCCCCAAATGTAAATTTTCAAAACAAATGATAAAAAAATACTTAGTTACAGAATATTTATTTATAACTGAGGGGAAAATTTTTATTTTAAGGACTTTAAAAATACGTTATATGCCGGTGTTTTGTTTGTTTACACTCGGTCGTCACGGTAATTTCACAGCGGGAGTCACATCAGAACAGCCAGATTTGTTGTGTACTGCACTTGCGCTAAATATAGAGTTGTTGAGTATTATCGTGTGTGCCGTATTAGAGACGTCATATTAGAATTATCAGTTAATTTGTAATATACATGTATGTACGAGCATCATAAATAAATGTTTCTGAAAATTATAATTTACATTTTGCTTTTTATATAATATCTTTATTGAAATTTAAATCTCTTTTTAAACTTCTATAAGAAATCTTCATGAGATACCTATGTTTTGGTTTATATAAGATATTTCTTTATCTTATGTGAATCATGAGGACATGGTGATAGTCTTTCATAGAATCAATTTCATATATGAAATCTTGTAAGTTGTGTCAGATAATTTAAAATTTTAGAGCTTGTTGTGTTTTACACAAGCCGACAAACTGTTTTCACTGAATTTTTGAAACCCTAAAGAAATTGAAATTGAGATATTATTTGTTTGGATATCAAGTCTTTGAAGTCATAATTTATACTTAATATTTGTTGTAGCTGTGATAGTTTTGATTGCAATTAAGCATATAATAATATCTACATTATTTGTTTAATAAATTTCCTGAAGAAAATTCATTTACATAAATCATACATTAAATATCTAAGGAGATATATGTTTCAGTTAAGGCAAAATAAGTCAAAATGATGAAAAGTAATCTAAATGTAATCGGAAAGTAACCATGATTACAGGGTCAAAATAAATGTAATCAATTACATTACGATTACATGAAAAATGTAATCGATTACGATTACCACTTGTCTGGTAGGCACTGAAAATTAGGTTTGATAACGTTGGCGGAAAAACAGGTGTTTATTTTTTAATTTAAACAATATTTATTTAGGAAATAATCAGAATATACAGTACATCAAACATAGTAAATACAGACAGGATTCAGAAACAAGCAATTATTGCTTTTATAAATCTGTCTCCTAATCTTGTTTTTTTGGCCTAAGAACTATAAATTATGACATGTTTTGAATTTTATCTTTTTTCAAAACAGTATTTCAAATATCAGGAATTGTAGGATACTAAATAAATAACAATAACAATTTCTTTTTAAATTTCAGAATCAAGATGATGATACACTAAAAAGTTTACTGAGAACCAACATAGAGAAACCAGTCCAGATGGTCGTGTACAGCAGTAAAACCCAGTCAGTACGAGAAGCTACGATTGTACCAAGTCATAACTGGGGAGGAGAAGGTCTACTAGGTGTTAGTATAAGGTAAAGTAGATCGTTTCCCTCATTTCTGTATAAATTTTATATATTATTGAACATGTTTTCGGTTCTGAAAATAGCTGAAATACAGCTTGCTGGACGGAATTATAAAGCGGTAACAGACTAAAGACTAAATTATAGAAATATCGAACGAAACCTCAATTTTAACACACACTTACTGCATATGTAAACGTGAATCTGACTACAGTTATAGCAGTTGCCGTGATCGGATTGTAGTTTGATCTACAACTACCTATGCAATCAATACCTATCGTCACTAAAGTTGTGATTTCGAACCCCAGTCATGTTAAAGTGTACTCGATACAACATTATGTGATCAAATTTGTCGGCGGTTTTCTGCGGATACTCTGGTTTCCTTCACACCAATAATACTGACCACCACGATATAACTGAAATATTGTTGAAAGTTGCGTTAAACACTAACTGTGACAATAATTATAGCCAAGTAAACATTGCTATTGTTTTAATGAAAACGTAAATATCTAATATCTAAACAAGAATTGCTACAATTACAGTAAGCAAAATAATTAGATTGTGCATATAGTATAACAAAGGTAGCAAACTATATTTCATGGACTGCATCAGTGGTGTAATGGTTAGCCAGCTCGCCTCAAGTGTGGTAAAATCGTGGCTTCTAGCCCAGATCAGATAAAACCAAAGACTATAAAATTGAAATATGTTGTTTCTCCACTAAGCACGCAGCATTAAGGAGAAAGAACAAAGATTGGTTGGCTCGGAATCAGGATAATGTGTCCGAGTGGAATGACATGTCTACACAAACAAATCTAGCAAAGCGTGTTGGTCTAGTACAAAGCGAACCTCATCATGATCTCTTTGAAAATAAACTTGTACATGTACTTGAAAATAAGCCATGATATAGCTAAATAATTGTAGAGTTGCCATTAAACAACAATCACTCACTCACTATATTCCATGTTATTTGTTAATGTCATTGTTTTTTTGTTTATTTTGCAGATTTTGTTCCTTTGAAGGAGCTAATGAAAATGTTTGGCATGTGCTGGTACGTATAAATAAATTGTTGATAGCCCTCCATAAAATGTTTGGCATGTGCTGGTACGTATAAATAAATTGTTGATAGCCCTCCATAAAATGTTTGGCATGTGCTGGTACGTATAAATAAATTGTTGATAGCCCTCCATAAAATGTTTGGCATGTGCTGGTACGTATAAATAAATTGTTGATAGCCCTCCATTAAATGTTTGGCATGTGCTGGTACGTATAAATAAATTGTTGATAGCCCTCCATAAAATGTTTGGCATGTGCTGGTACGTATAAATAAATTGTTGATAGCCCTCCATAAAATGTTTGGCATGTGCTGGTACGTATAAATAAATTGTTGATAGCCCTCCATAAAATGTTTGGCATGTGCTGGTACGTATAAATAAATTGTTAATAGCCCTCCATAAAATGTTTGACATGTGCTGGTACGTATAAATAAATTGTTGATAGCCCTCCATAAAATGTTTGGCATGTGCTGGTACGTATAAATAAATTGTTGATAGCCCTCCATAAAATGTTTGGCATGTGCTGGTACGTATAAATAAATTGTTGATAGCCCTCCATTAAATGTTTGGCATGTGCTGGTACGTATAAATAAATTGTTGATAGCCCTCCATAAAATGTTTGGCATGTGCTGGTACGTATAAATAAATTGTTGATAGCCCTCCATAAAATGTTTGGCATGTGCTGGTACGTATAAATAAATTGTTGATAGCCCTCCATAAAATGTTTGGCATGTGCTGGTACGTATAAATAAATTGCTGATAGCCCTCCATAAAATGTTTGGCATGTGCTGGTACGTATAAATAAATTGTTGATAGCCCTCCATAAAATGTTTGGCATGTGCTGGTACGTATAAATAAATTGTTGATAGCCCTCCATAAAATGTTTGGCATGTGCTGGTACGTATAAATAAATTGTTGATAGCCCTCCATAAAATGTTTGGCATGTGCTGGTACGTATAAATAAATTGTTGATAGCCCTCCATAAAATGTTTGGCATGTGCTGGTACGTATAAATAAATTGTTGATAGCCCTCCATAAAATGTTTGACATGTGCTGGTACGTATAAATAAATTGTTGATAGCCCTCCATAAAATGTTTGGCATGTGCTGGTACGTATAAATAAATTGTTGATAGCCCTCCATAAAATGTTTGACATGTGCTGGTACGTATAAATAAATTGTTGATAGCCCTCCATAAAATGTTTGGCATGTGCTGGTACGTATAAATAAATTGTTGATAGCCCTCCATAAAATGTTTGGCATGTGCTGGTACGTATAAATAAATTGTTGATAGCCCTCCATAAAATGTTTGGCATGTGCTGGTACGTATAAATAAATTGTTGATAGCCCTCCATAAAATGTTTGGCATGTGCTGGTACGTATAAATAAATTGTTGATAGCCCTCCATAAAATGTTTGGCATGTACTGGTACGTATAAATAAATTGTTGATAGCCCTCCATAAAATGTTTGGCATGTGCTGGTACGTATAAATAAATTGTTGATAGCCCTCCATAAAATGTTTGGCATGTGCTGGTACGTATAAATAAATTGTTGATAGCCCTCCATAAAATGTTTGGCATGTGCTGGTACGTATAAATAAATTGTTGATAGCCCTCCATAAAATGTTTGGCATGTACTGGTACAAATAAATAAATTGTTGATAGCCCTCCATAAAATGTTTGGCATGTGCTGGTACGTATAAATAAATTGTTGATAGCCCTCCATCAGAATAAAAAAGAGATCACCAGATTTAGCATTTATTGAGTAAGAACTGCATGCTAGAGGATGTTTGACACCTGTTATGTTCATCATTGATTAAAGTGGTAAACTACTAATCACCTTCGTTGGAGTAATGGATAGCATGCTCACCTTGAGTATAGTAGGTCATGGGGTCAAGTCTTGGTCGGGTCAAACCAAAGACTATAGAATTGGTATTTGTAGCTCCTCAAAATTTTCTTGCAATAAGGTACATGTGATGATTTAGGCAATTCAAAATGATTTAAGTGTCAAGATAAAATTGAGAGAAAATGCCAATACAGCATTGCTAGTAGATGTTTTCAGAACAAATTTGGATTAGCTGAGATAATAGAAAAGGTTATTCGTGACTGATTTTTAAGTAACCCAACAATTGTTCAGATTATATTAAAACTTCTCACCTCAAATCATTGAACATAAAAAAGACCATATTACGTTGGAAATGCAGGTCCTGGCTTTGGGACAGGCACAAAAATGTGTTAGGTTTAAACCTAATGGCTACTTCTTTTTCTACTAAGGGCCGGGGTGTCTCAATGAGTTAGGTAGTTGGATTACCTAACAACTCGTACAAGTCTATCACCAATATGACGTGGGTTCACGCCCAGCTTTGTAAATTGCAAAAAAGGGTGCACTCGACTCGCAGCCGCACGTGATAAACTTTACCAGTTGCTTGCCCATGGTTGGTGGTTCTCTCCGGGTACACCACCTTCTTCCACCACTAAAACTGGTCGTCATGATATAGCTGAAATATTGCTGAAAGTGGCATTAAGCACAATAAATCAAATCAAATCAAAAAAAATTCTACTAATTAGTAACTGCCTTACAAGATGAAAGATTTTGTTTTTGTTTATGTTTCTGTATATTTTTCAGGAAGTAAATCCTAATTCACCAGCAGATTTAGCAGGATTAAAATCACACACAGATTATATCATTGGAGCAGATTCTGTTTTACATGAGGTAATAAATAGCTTGTGTTATCACAAAATCACACACAGATTATATTATTGGAGCAGATTCTGTTTTACATGAGGTAATAAATAGCTTGTGTTATCACAAAATCTCACACAGATTATATCATTGGAGCAGATTCTGTTTTACATGAGGTAATAAATAACTTGTGTTATCACAAAATCACACACAGATTATATTATTGGAGCAGATTCTGTTTTACATGAGGTAATAAATAGCTTGTGTTATCACAAAATCTCGCACAGATTATATCATTGGAGCAGATTCTGTTTTACCTGAGGTAATAAATAGCTTGTGTTATCACAAAATCACACACAGATTATATCATTGGAGTAGATTCTGTTTTACATGATGTAATAAATAGCTTGTGTTATCACAAAATCTCACACAGATTATATCATTGGAGCAGATTCTGTTTTACATGAGGTAATAAATAGCTTGTGTTATCACAAAATCTCACACAGATTATATCATTGGAGTAGATTCTGTTTTACATGAGGTAATAAATAGCTTGTGTTATCACAAAATCTTACACAGATTATATCATTGGAGCAGATTCTGTTTTACATGAGGTAATAAATACAGTTGACTCTCGTTATCTCGAATTCGATGGGACCATGGAAAAAATTTGAGTCAACCGTAGTTCGACTCAAGAGGAGCTACGAAGATACTGGAAGTGTGGTTTGTTTAACAACGAAAGGGAGACAACTCGAACGAAATTTTGAAGAGCTAAAACCAGCATCGCATGTCCCTATTCTCGGAACGATTTTAAACATATTCGATGTTTTTGTTGCTGTTTTTTTCTCTCCGTTAAATTCTTTGAATCTTGTGAAACGACTGATAACTTCTAGATATCTTTTTTTGTGTGAATGAATATGTTTATCCGTTTTGTTTATGTTTTTCACCTGTTGCATTGTCATTAAACTTCACCCATCATGACGTATTTTTCTTGGTGCAATACTGTTTATTTACAATAAATGGTGTGTTTTTATTATTCAATAAAGTGTAGAAGAAAACTATTCTTGTTTAATCAAAATTAATTTCCGACAAATAATTCAATAGATAAAACGCTTCCTTTGTGTACTTTTCATAATCATTGATGTATGCCGACCCAAGCACACTTATTATGAATCGATGATTTTTGATTGTACACATCTAACCTGTGTCATAATACCAAGCCAATTCAAATATTATCACTAATTAATTTGACAGATTGTGAAATAAACATGTGAAATAGCCTAAGGTAAAAATGTCAAATTCAGTGACTGGATGTTTCACCTGTGATCCGATTTTAATCCTAAGGTAATACACATGTTTTGACAGGTAAATTTGACTTAACGAATGTAAATAATATGGCTTTCTACATCTCGGGACCAAAACTTTTATTCGAGACAACCGAAATTTCGACTCATCCGAATTCGACTCAACAGGAGTCAAATTATATATATTTATACACAACGAAGTTCGGGACTTCGATAAAAATTCGACTCAACCGGAAATTCGAGACAATGAGAGTCAACTGTAGTTTGTGTTATCACAAAATCTCACACAGATTATATCATTGGAGCAGATTCTGTTTTACATGAGGTAATAAATAGCTTTTGATATGTGTATGCTAAATAAACAGAAAAAAAATCACATCATAAATACAGTGGAACT
Source organism: Bathymodiolus brooksi (assembly GCA_963680875.1). Classification (NCBI taxonomy): domain Eukaryota; kingdom Metazoa; phylum Mollusca; class Bivalvia; order Mytilida; family Modiolidae; genus Bathymodiolus; species Bathymodiolus brooksi. The sequence goes on along the minus strand of OY804589.1, from coordinate 52,868,870 downwards.
TGTTTAAACCGAACCTGCATGGAATAAAGTTATGTGTTTGGAATAGACAGGTGTTTGGTTTATACAGGTTAAATTAACAAAGATTTTATATTGGGACTTTATTTTAAGTTCAATTTGTACACCGTTCATGTTTATTTAGGGTTGGGTTTAGGCAGATTTCACTGTTTATTAACATTAAAGGTGGAAATGTTTTGGGTGATTCATTTGATGTTTTTTGTGAAATTGTAAACATTCAGAGATTCTTTGGTAAATGCCATTTTATAAGCAAAGATTGGTTGGCTCTGAGTCAAGATAATGTGTCTTGAGAGTAGCGAAATTCTACCTGTAGATTGTTGTTTCAGTAACAATACAACTGAGTGCGTTGGTCTGGTATAAAACGGACATCATCATAAAAAAATACCTTGTTCTCATGTTAAAATAGCTGAAAAATTGTTTACTCTGCAAATTCTTGGCATTACACAGCAATCATTCACTCACTCATTTAAAAATGTCAAATGATTTTTTATTTGATTTTTATAACCCACTTTTCTTGTTTATCTTTCAGACTGAAGATTTATTTACACTTATAGAGAATCATGAAGGAAAACCATTGAGATTATATGTATATAACACAGATACAGATGCTTGTAGAGAGGTTTCCATTACACCTAATGGTGCGTGGGGTGGAGAGGGGAGGTAATTCAATGTCTTACGAAATTAATGCACCACCACCACATGTTTTTTTTTCTTCAAATTTTCGACTCGTGGTATAACCTGTTATTACCAGGGAAATAACCCTATTCGTTCCATCAAGGGGAATAATCATTACGTCAGTAATTGTCTGCAGAAAAATGGCTGCAAATATCAAGTTCGGTTCATGGAGTTTCAAAAGTTTGTTTTGGTATTATAAAACATTTACAGCATAGTTAAAAGGTAGATATTCAGAATTATCAACCTTAGATAATTATAGATATCCACTTCCTAACAAGGTCGTAAATGTATATTTAATATACTATGGTGCTAACCATAAAATTGTTTGTTACTATTTCAGGAATGGAATATTAGCAAATTCTGGGTTTTTTTTATCCTGTTATTAGACATTTTCGTCAAGAGTTGTTTACCTTGACAAATTTTTGACATTGACAAACTTGGTGACTGCCCATGCAAAATATATATGTTAAGTCGAATGTGATCTGTAAATGTTTCAACAGAAGGATCATACATACTGAAAACAACTATTGATATAATTAAAGATTATATTATGAAAAGAAAGTTTAAATTATTTGGCTCTCCAATCTTTTGATTTTGAGCGTACCTCATGAAGGTTATTCCAGAAACGTGTCGTGCACACTATATTTAATATCTGTATTTATTAGACAGTTAAACAATGGTGATCAACAAAACACACACTTACTCTCACTTCAAATCATTGTACACAAAAAACACCACGATATATGTCAATGGAAATCAAGGTCCTGACGTGGGACGGGCACAAAATTGTGACATATTAAACGGGTAAATTTGATTCCAATTCTCCCCTTTTTGATAATGGGACCCCCAACGGATATATTTGATAGATCTGAAGCATTTGCAAATTACACTCATTATAAACAAAAATGTGCTTTTACCTTTGGCTCTTTTATTGACGGTCAAAAATTTTGTCTTTCAAAGGGAGATAACTGTTACAAAAAATATCTCTACATACAGTCATGTCTAAAATTAACCAATAGACTATTTTATCCTGCACTTGTTTTATCTGAGCTGTCAAGCTGTATTGACTGGATAAATTTTTGCTATATACATGTACTGTCGCCATGAAATAACTGAAAAATTGCTGAGTTGGCGATAAGCAACAATCCCGTACTCACTCTGTTATATACGGTCACTGACCAAGATATGATTTTCCTGGTACCTGATTCGTGTAGAGACAATAAGTAACAAAATAAGTGCAAACTTTGCAGTGGACACCATCCAAAAATGATTAGAATGACACTTGTTTCTGCTCTTTTCGTACAATTTGCCAGTTTGTTATGAGTTGTTTTTTTTTATTTACATTGCAGGATAAATACAATATATGTACATTTTCAGAAAATATAAAAATCCATTTGCACTCGCTGCGAGACAAACTTGCCAAAGTCTCACTTTTCTACCTGTTTCTATATCTCGTACAAATAAATTTTATATTTCCCGACAATGTACATATATTGTCTATTAAGCACATTAAATTGAGGTGTACTCGATACAACATTATGTGATAAATTTTCTCACTGACTTGCGGCAGGTCGGTGGTGTTTTCTGGGTACTCTGGTTTCCTCCACCAATATAACTGAAATATTGTTGAAAGTGGCATTAAAAACCATAAACCCCCCCCCGCCTAAATTTGAAAAATTATTGTTAAATATATTGTATTTAAACGTGATTTAGAACCAGTATTTATTTTTTAAGAAAGACCTAAAGGTTTCTGTTTTTTCTTTCAGTCTTGGTTGTGGTATAGGGTATGGTTATTTACATCGGATACCAAAGAGACAGTTCCCTAGCTCACAACCTCCACTCTCATTTAATGAATTAACAGTAGTACCAAATCCTCAAAAAACTACAGATGGATTTGCAGAGGTAGGCTATGTATAGAAATCATATCAGTGGTGTAATGGCTAGCGCGATCATTTTGAGTGCGATATATTGTGGGTTTGAACCTCGGTCTGATCAACCGAAAGGTTTTAGAATTGATATTTTCTACTTCTCCGCTAGAGCATGCAACATTAAGGAAAAAGAGCAAAGACTAGTTGGCTCAGAATCAGGATAATGTGTCCGAATGGGACAGAATGTCTATCCACAGACTGTTGTTTCAGTGAGCTGGCATTATAAAAATCCAACTAAGCGTGTTGGTCTAGTACAAGGTGGATTTCATCATCATCTCATTAAAAATTAATTTGTTCTCGCCATGATAATAGCTGGCAAATTACTGAGTTGGCATTAAACAACAATCACTCACTCACCCAATTAATTGTGATAAAATAATGATACAAATTTGTATCACCCTATTTTGATAAAATCCCTAATCTATCAGCTCTTCTCTTTAGCACTACAGTAGTAAATTAAAAGAACAATCAGTCGTCATATACATGTAATAGGGCATTCAATAACATTCTTGGACATACTCTTCTATTATTTTTTCAGGTAAATTTAACAAATTCTCCACCACAAGGAGGAACTAATATAACAACTGGTGTAGCAACTATGTCAATAAATACAGGTATGTCAAATAGTGTTTGAATGTATATTAATTCCTTCAAGTCAGTCATAAATAGTACAGTGAAACTTGTCTTAACATAATATCATTGGGACCAACTCTTGTATTCGTAATAGACGAGTGTTTGGTTTATATACAAGATTCCATTTTACTCTGTGTTTGGTTAAGTCATGTTTCACTATGCTTGACAACCTGTAATTAGGGCCCCAACAAGTATCAGTGGATGTAATCAGTTCTTCCTCAATTCCTATGTCATACAATAACTTTAGTTTAATCAAATCATTTGAAATTTTGTTCACTTCGTTTAATGAGATGGGGCTCTTTGTCAATTTTGACAATTTAGCTTTTTTTACATCCAGAGTTATGGGACTTTATTAACAATTGCTTTATTGTAGGATAACACAATTTTTGCTGTGAGCAAACACATTTGACAATATTAGATGTTGTTAAGATTGATGACGGGTGGCATCTGTTTGATTTTGATGATTTTTGTGTTTTCCTATCGAGTTATGGGAATTTATTTACACAAAATTGCTACAATTCCTTTGTCGTACTTCATTTCAATTATAATACAATGGATAATGTATGTGTTGTTGTGTATAAAGTGTCATTTACATGTAAGGACATTTTCATTTTAAGGGCCATCGTGATCGTGATCGTATGGTAGTTGGATTTATAACTACCTGTGCGATTAGTGTTTATCACCACTAACGTTATGAGTGGTGAGGTGTCATTGATACTACATTATGTGATAAAGTTTGTCAGTGACTTGTGACAGGTCAGTGGTTTTCTCTGGGTACTCCAGTTTCCTCCACCTATAAAACTGACTTCAATGATATAACTGAAATGTTGTTGAAAGTGGCATTAAACACCATAACCCTAATCCGTTTTCATTTTACGTTGATTTTAATTACAGGAACTCCAACCATACCCGTTCTTCCTGCAACAATAGGAACGTCATCTGCAGGACAAGTAGGGGGCATACCTTTCCAACCATTACCTAACTTTACAGCTAGCGGAGCAGCCATTCCATCAAGTATGTCATTTTACGATTAGAAATAATTGGAATTTTAAATATACAGTGAAAAGAAATTGAAGTGACAAATACTTTTTGCATGTCTCTGTATTGTAGAATTAATGCATATTTTGTGACATTTAGTGGAGAGATGCACTATGAAAGACTCGTGCTCATTTTGTTTGAAGTTCTGAAACACTCTGACTCCATGCTTTAAATGTACCATGGGTGCAAGCCCAGATTGAATCGGGATAATGTGGAGTGGACTGTTGTTTAAGTTTGCTAGCTTTATTAAAAATTCCATTGAAGTGCATTGGTCTAATATGAAGCTGACATCATCTCATTGATTGCTGTGAAAGTACTTTTCAATTTTTGTTTGTCACGACTAAAAAAAGAATAATCAAGTTGTTATGCCCCCGCGACGAAGAGTCGGGGACATATTAATTTACCCCTGTCCGTCCATCCGAATATAGATACATGGTTTGTCCGGCTATCTCCTCCTGCAGTCTTGGAGCTACAGCTTTAATATTGTTGTAGGATGTTTATACACATAATGGAGGTGTGCATGTCCACAGGATTTTGATTTTCATCAAATATTTTCAAAATGGCAGGTAGTTGGACTTTATAGTCATTTTGTTCATCCGTCCGGATATAGATACATGGTTTGTCCGGGTCTAGGACAATAGCCCCCCGGTCAATTGACCCCCATCCCCCAATTTTTTTTATTTCATTTTTATTTATTTTTTAAATGAGAAATAAATATGCATAAACTCAGATTCAATTATTCAAATTACTTTTAAGTTGGATTTTCTTCTTTGTATATTAATCACAGGGGCTTGAATCGCTTTCATAGAGGTCACACAGCCTATATACCATATAGATATTACTAACGTTAGTATATATGGTATATAGGCCGTGTGACCTCTATGAAAGCGATTCAAGCTATATATGGTATATAGGCCGTGTGACCTCTATGAAAGCAATTCAAGCCCCTGTGATATTAATCATCAAAAGGATTATACAGCTTGGACAAGCTATGATAAAAATAACTTTCTCTTATTATTTATAGATATTTTATTTTTAGATAGAGTTTAATGATTTCCCAATTAAGTTTAATTACCTTACAAATTGGTCTTCAAAGAAAAATTATAAAAAGGAATTTGATTAAACATTGATCAAAGCTAAGTACAAAGGTTAATAATTAAAAAGAATTTTGAGAAAAAATGATTGCAAGCTAAGTACAAGCTTAGAACTGGCTTAAATAGGAGTGTATTTTGAAGTGAAAGTATAGTAGTGCAATGGAGTTCATAGAGTCAGAAAGGGGTAATCAGAAACTAAATATAAAACTGAAAAAAATTTGTGGGGGGCAATTATCCTAGGGGGGCTATTGTCCTAGGGGGGCAATTGTCCGGGGGGCTATTGTCCTGCTCCCGGTTTGTCCAGCTATCTCCTCCTACAGTTTTGGAGCTACAGCTTTAATATTTTGTATGATGTTTATACACATAATGGAGGTTGACTTGTTTATAATTTCTTATGGTCAGGCAGGGGGGGAGGGGGGGGGGGGGGGGGGCATCATTTGTGTCTTACAGACACACTTCATTTTTAAAAAATCAATCCTAACAAAACAACTTTGTCCATAATTGTCAAGTGTGGGGGCATACTTCTTTTCTAGTTTTTATACCCCCTGCAAACAAAGTTTTTTGACCCCTAAATTACGCTCTACGCCCTCATAAGTTATTTCTACGCCAACAAGTTACAAAACTGAAAAAAATCACCAGAAAGTACTTTTGTTTCTTATAGTAGATACCCGAACGCAACACTGAGTCTTTGTCGTTTAAGCGCTTTATAATGATTGTATGTCCATGCTCCTTACAAACCCTTTGATGATCTAGTAACATGGGGATGAAAATTAATGGCGGCATGCCAAACGCAAGCAGGGGACTGAGCTTGAAGAAGTCACTGCCAGTGATAAGAGAAAGATGTAAACATGAAGTTAGGCATTTTGGAATTGTCTCAAATCCTCGACAAAGAGGGATACATTTGTACAGTGTTCTACTTGTCAGACTGACTTCTCATGTGTACACGACGGAAGACTTGACAGATCTGGTTAACGAAGTGATTACCGCCATATTTGAAATTTGTCGATAAAGTTGAGGGTAAAGGAAAAAAATCAGATTTATCATAAATTGATGTTTGCAAATATATAGAGATTGTATAATCTTATTTAGTAATGAATTATCTTTACATTTAAATCAATATATGTACGATTATTGATCTATTAAGCTGTTTTCAGATATTTTGTGTGATAGCCCTACTACTAATAAATATCAAATAGTCATCTCTAAAAACCCAATGTTGGTTATTTGGATATTTTTTGCACTGTAGTGTACAATTAATATTCTTATTTCATGAGAAGTCAATACACTATACATAAAAAAAATTATAAAAGGAATTAATAGATGTGGTGTTTTCATTTACAAGGGAGATAATCAAACGTCACAATCATTTCAATGTCTATCGAGTACATGTTAAACTACCCTATCTATATACACTGGATTTAACTGTAAAATTTTAATTATTGATGCATTAACAGAATTTTATGTTAAAGAGGGTTGAATAAACAAACATGTTGCACTGTTGACAAATTTTCAGTTAGTTCCATATGCTTTTAGGCTAGCCTATAAATCCGTACACTTAGATATTACACACAGGTACAAACAAACAATCATATTCGACAATGCAGCTGTATGATATACATTGCAGGAAACGATACCTAATTTTTCAAACTTTTCTTAGTGAGGGGGTGCCCTCAATCCCTGTAGCGAATTAGACTAAAACTACTCTCAGTCAAGGAAGTAAACTACTCCTATAGGTCAACAGGGGTAAACAGGTCTGGGAATCACTCTGTCCGTCCGTCCATGTACCTTGTAAGCGCAACTCCTACTAAACTACTTATTGAATTTTTATGAAACTTTACACAGTTGTAGTACACAACTTGCAGATGTGCATGAAGGAATATGGTTGCTGTCTAAAATTTAGAAGGGGAGATAATTCAACTTATACTTTCACGAAAAGGGGGGTCGTGTACCTTGTAAGCGCAACTCCTCCTAAATGGCTTATTGGAGTTTTGTGAAACTTTACACAGTTGTAGTATACTACCTGCAGATGTGCATGAAGGAATATGGTTGCTGTCAAAAATTTAAAAGGGGAGATAATTCAACTTATACTTTCACGAAAAGGGGAGGGGCATGTACCTTGTAAATGCAACTCCTACTAAACTGCTTATTGAATTTTTATGAAACTTTACACAGTTGTAGTACACAACCTGCAGATGTGCATGAAGGAATACCGGGATGTTGTCTCCTTGACATAACTCCATATCTGTTCATTTTTCATAGGTAACTTGCTAATATACCTGTATTCCAAAGTTTGAACATCATAGTATTGCAAGCGGGTGGTATCACTCAGTGAGGTCACTCACAGTTCTAGTTCTCATTATTTTTCAAACAATTACAGATTGTCCTTTTTTACCCTTTATCTCAAATTGAAACCACTCGTAGTCGTGTCACAAGATTAATCCTGGTCCCGAGGAAAATGTACAGTTAACTTATGCATACATTGATCATTAATTGTTTAAAGAAAGGTGATAAAATATGTTTATTGAAGGGCATTATACTTCAATACAGAAATGTTTATGCAACACTTAGAAGCGTGTCACCGTCAGTGTATGATTTGGAAGTAAATTTGATTTCTATAACCGGAAGTTGTTAAAGTCTTTTTATATATAAACATTTCTGTCATTTTTACACATGCATTCAAATCAAATAATTCACAAACATGTTCACGTGGATTATAACCCATTAAAAGGTATGCCTGTACTTATTTCGTCATTATAATTGTCACTACTACCCAATGCAGCTGGTCCAGCAAGTTGAGGTCACTCGAGGACAGCATTTGCCAGTATATCAATGTCAAGCTCCTTCCCAAGTTTTATTGTTCGTTGGATACTTAATTTCGTGGATCAGCCTACCCACGAAAACCACGAAAATTGGTACCCAATGAATAAAAGTGATTTCACAGTATATGTAACTTGTTCTTTCCATGATATAGCTGAATAATTGCTGACTTGGCTTTGAACAACAATCACTCTATATTTATCTGATTTTTTGTGGTACATTTTTTTTTCTTTCTATTTTTTATTTTTAAGATGTACCTTCTACAATGTGGTACATTACATTTTTCTCATGATTTATTTCTATTTTTTGGTTTTCAGATTTACCCCCTCCTACGATGCCTAATTTAGGAAACATACCGTTACCACCATTTACTTCACCAATCTCATTACCAGGTATGCCACCTGGTCAGCTACCACCACTCTCGTCGTTTTCTAGTACAGTAGGAACATTACCAGGTAAAAATTTATAAAATTTATGGGAGGGCCATCATGGCCGTGATCGTATCGAAGTGCATTCAATCCCTATCATCACTAAATTTGTGAGTTCGAACCCCATTCATGGTGAGTTGTACTCGATATAACATTATGTGATAAAGTTTGTCCGTAACTTACGATAGGTCTGTGGTTTTCTCCGGGTACTCCAGTTTCCTCCACCAATAAAACTGACCACCACGATATCACTGAAATATTGTTGAAAGTGGCATTAAACACCATTAAACTAAACCAAACCTATAAAATTTCTGGCCATTTCAATTGGAAATTATTGTCCAAAATGGTTTTCTAATGGCCTTCATTAAAGATGGTCGCTGTTAAAAAAAAATAGAAATTTCTTTAATTGCTTATTAATGCGTTATATTAAGTCAAAATGAGCTCAAATTAAATCTGCAGATTTATATAAATTATGAATTTTTTTCAATATATTAATTTTGAATATTTTGATACAAAAAATTTAATTTAAATCTTCTGTTCAGAAACTTCAGTTGAAGTTATCTTTTGGTGACCCATTTTCATATGTGATGCTCCATCCAATATGGCCGCTATTACTAAAAGTAGAAATTTCATTAAATGGCAATACAAGCCTATCGCCAATACGGCGTGGGTTCGAGCCCGGCTTTGTAAATTACAAAAAGGGGTGCACTCGACTCGCAGCCGCAAGTGTTAAAGTTTCCCAGTTGCTTGCCCATGATCAGTGGTTCTCTCAGGGTACTCCGGCTTCTTGCACCACTTAAACTGGTCGCCATGATATAGCTGAAATATTGCTGAAAGTGGTGTTAAAATAACAAAAAATCGATCAATCAATTATTAAATGGCAAAAAAAAAAGTAACGTCTGAAATTTTTCTACAAAATTTAGAAGTCAAATTCAAATCTAGAGAGGGATTACAGGCTCCTGAAGGACTCTTGTTGGTTTCTTCCTAGTTGGTAAAACAGAACACTACGATGTAACTGAAATGGTGTTTTTTTGTGCTCAGAAAAACTTGTAGCAAGCTTTGAATGATATATACACAAGGACAATTCATAATGTATACATACTGCTATTACAAGCAATAATTGACAAACGGACACAACATATGTATATCCTCGATAAATGTGTATTGTACAAACCGTTTCTGTCCAACCCTTCCTGTTTTTAACACTAACAAAAGAAGACAGTTTTGTAATGGTTAGCATGCTCGCTGTAGATTGTTAGTTCATGGCTCTACCGAAGGTTTTTATCATTGACTTGCGGCAGATCAGTGTTTTTCTCTTGTCACACTAATTCATCTCATCAACAAATCTTACCAATATAACTGAAATATTGTTGAAAGTGATGCCACATTAAACACTATTAAGTAGAAAAGGGACATAACTGTGATGAACATATGGAAACCTAACACAAATCAAGTTCAAGGACAGTAGATTTGAATCTGTCTTAAGTGACCTTCCAAATGAACATTGAAATAGGATCACATAAGACAGGTGGTCACTAAATACAGGATTAATTAATATGACATGCATTTTGAGAGGAAATTAAAATTATGCAAGTTATTGCTTAATAGACGTGGTCACTAAAGCAGGTTTGACTGTAACTTAATAGATGTGGTCACTAAAGCAGGTTTGACTGTAACTTAATAGACGTGGTCACTAAAGCAGGTTTGACTGTAACTTAATAGACGTGGTCACTAAAGCAGGTTTGACTGTAACTTAATAGACGTGGTCACTAAAGCAGGTTTGACTAACTTAATAGACGTGGTCACTAAAGCAGGTTTGACTGTAACTTAATAGACGTGGTCATTAAAGCAGGTTTGACTGTAACTTAATAGACGTGGTCACTAAAGATGATTTGACTGTAACTTAATAGACGTGGTCACTAAAGCAGGTTTGACTGTAACTTAATAGACGTGGTCACTAAAGCTGGTTTGACTGTAACTTAATAGACGTGGTCACTAAAGCAGGTTTGACTGTAACTTAATAGAGGTGGTCACTAAAGCAGGTTTGACTGTAACTTAATAGACGTGGTCACTAAAGCAGGTTTGATTGTAACTTAATAGTTTGATTGTAACTTAATAGACGTGGTCACTAAAGATGATTTGACTGTAACTTAATAGACGTGGTCACTAAAGCTGGTTTGACTGTAACTTAATAGACGTGGTCACTAAAGCTGGTTTGATTGTAACTTAATAGTTTGATTGTAACTTAATAGACGTGGTCACTAAAGCAGGTTTGACTGTAACTTAATAGACGTGGTCACTAAAGCTGGTTTGACTGTAACTTAATAGACGTGGTCACTAAAGCTGGTTTGACTGTAACTTAATAGACGTGGTCACTAAAGCTGGTTTGACTGTAACTTAATAGATGTGGTCACTAAAGCAGGTTTGACTGTAACTTAATAGACGTGGTCACTAAAGCAGGTTTGACTGTAACTTAATAGACGTGGTCACTAAAGCTGGTTTGACTGTAACTTAATAGACGTGGTCACTAAAGCTGGTTTGACTGTAACTTAATAGACGTGCTCACTAAAGCAGTTTTGACTGTAACTTAATAGACGTGGTCACTAAAGCTGGTTTGACTGTAACTTAATAGACGTGGTCACTAAAGCTGGTTTGACTGTAACTTAATAGACGTGGTCACTAAAGCTGGTTTGACTGTAACTTAATAGACGTGGTCACTAAAGCTGGTTTGACTGTAACTTAATAGACGTGGTCACTAAAGCTGGTTTGACTGTAACTTAATAGACGTGGTCACTAAAGCTGGTTTGACTGTAACTTAATAGACGTGGTCACTAAAGCTGGTTTGACTGTAACTTAATAGACGTGCTCACTAAAGCAGTTTTGACTGTAACTTAATGGACGTGGTCACTAAAGCAGGTTTGACTGTAACTTAATAGACGTGCTCACTAAAGCAGGTTTGACTGTAACTTAATAGACGTGGTCACTAAAGCTGGTTTGACTGTAACTTAATAGACGTGGTCACTAAAGCTGGTTTGACTGTAACTTAATAGACGTGGTCACTAAAGCTGGTTTGACTGTAACTTAATAGACGTGGTCACTAAAGCAGGTTTGACTGTAACTTAATAGACGTGGTCACTAAAGCAGGTTTGACTGTAACTTAATAGACGTGGTCACTAAAGCAGGTTTGACTGTAACTTAATAGACGTGGTCACTAAAGCAGGTTTGACTGTAACTTAATAGACGTGGTCACTAAAGCAGGTTTGACTGTAACTTAATAGACGTGGTCATTAAAGCAGGTTTGACTGTAACTTAATAGACGTGGTCACTAAAGATGATTTGACTGTAACTTAATAGACGTGGTCACTAAAGCAGGTTTGACTGTAACTTAATAGACGTGGTCACTAAAGCTGGTTTGACTGTAACTTAATAGACGTGGTCACTAAAGCAGGTTTGACTGTAACTTAATAGAGGTGGTCACTAAAGCAGGTTTGACTGTAACTTAATAGACGTGGTCACTAAAGCAGGTTTGATTGTAACTTAATAGTTTGATTGTAACTTAATAGACGTGGTCACTAAAGATGATTTGACTGTAACTTAATAGACGTGGTCACTAAAGCAGGTTTGACTGTAACTTAATAGACGTGGTCACTAAAGCTGGTTTGACTGTAACTTAATAGACGTGGTCACTAAAGCTGGTTTGACTGTAACTTAATAGACGTGGTCACTAAAGCTGGTTTGACTGTAACTTAATAGACGTGGTCACTAAAGCAGGTTTGACTGTAACTTAATAGACGTGGTCACTAAAGCAGGTTTGACTGTAACTTAATAGACGTGGTCACTAAAGCTGGTTTGACTGTAACTTAATAGACGTGGTCACTAAAGCTGGTTTGACTGTAACTTAATAGACGTGCTCACTAAAGCAGTTTTGACTGTAACTTAATAGACGTGGTCACTAAAGCTGGTTTGACTGTAACTTAATAGACGTGGTCACTAAAGCTGGTTTGACTGTAACTTAATAGACGTGGTCACTAAAGCTGGTTTGACTGTAACTTAATAGACGTGGTCACTAAAGCTGGTTTGACTGTAACTTAATAGACGTGGTCACTAAAGCTGGTTTGACTGTAACTTAATAGACGTGGTCACTAAAGCTGGTTTGACTGTAACTTAATAGACGTGGTCACTAAAGCTGGTTTGACTGTAACTTAATAGACGTGGTCACTAAAGCTGGTTTGACTGTAACTTAATAGACGTGCTCACTAAAGCAGTTTTGACTGTAACTTAATGGACGTGGTCACTAAAGCAGGTTTGACTGTAACTTAATAGACGTGCTCACTAAAGCAGGTTTGACTGTAACTTAATAGACGTGGTCACTAAAGCTGGTTTGACTGTAACTTAATAGACGTGGTCACTAAAGCTGGTTTGACTGTAACTTAATAGACGTGGTCACTAAAGCTGGTTTGACTGTAACTTAATAGACGTGGTCACTAAAGCTGGTTTGACTGTAACTTAATAGACGTGGTCACTAAAGCTGGTTTGACTGTAACTTAATAGACGTGCTCACTAAAGCAGTTTTGACTGTAACTTAATAGACGTGGTCACTAAAGCTGGTTTGACTGTAACTTAATAGACGTGGTCACTAAAGCAGGTTTGACTAACTTAATAGACGTGGTCACTAAAGCTGGTTTGACTGTAACTTAATAGACGTGGTCACTAAAGCTGGTTTGACTAACTTAATAGACGTGGTCACTAAAGCTGGTTTGACTGTAACTTAATAGATGTGGTCACTAAAGCTGGTTTGACTGTAACTTAATAGACGTGGTCACTAAAGCAGGTTTGACTGTAACTTAATAGACGTGGTCACTAAAGCAGGTTTGACTGTAACTTAATAGAGGTGGTTACTAAAGCAGGTTTGACTGTAACTTAATAGACGTGGTCACTAAAGCAGGTTTGACTGTAACTTAATAGACGTGGTCACTAAAGCAGGTTTGACTGTAACTTAATAGAGGTGGTCACTAAAGCAGGTTTGACTAACTTAATAGACGTGGTCACTAAAGCAGGTTTGACTGTAACTTAATAGAGGTGGTCACTAAAGCAGGTTTGACTGTAACTTAATAGAGGTGGTCACTAAAGCAGGTTTGACAGTAACTTAATAGAGGTGGTCACTAAAGCAGGTTTGACTGTAACTTAATAGAGGTGGTCACTAAAGCAGGTTTGACTGTAACTTAATAGAGGTGGTCACTAAAGCAGGTTTGACTGTAACTTAATAGACGTGGTCACTAAAGCAGGTTTGACTGTAACTTAATAGACGTGGTCACTAAAGCAGGTTTGACTGTAACTTAATAGAGGTGGTCACTAAAGCAGGGTTGACTGTAACTTAATGGACGTGGTCACTAAAGCAGGTTTGACTAACTTAATAGACGTGGTCACTAAAGCAGGTTTGACTGTAACTTAATAGAGGTGGTCACTAAAGCAGGTTTGACTGTAACTTAATAGACATGGTCACTAAAGCAGGTTTGACTGTAACTTAATAGACGTGGTCACTAAAGCAGGTTTGACTGTAACTTAATAGACGTGTTCACTAAAGCAGGTTTGACTGTAACTTAATAGACGTGGTCACTAAAGCAGGTTTGACTGTAACTTAATAGACGTGGTCACTAAAGCAGGTTTGACTGTAACTTAATAGACGTGGTCACTAAAGCAGGTTTGACTGTAACTTAATAGACGTGGTCACTAAAGCAGGTTTGACTGTAACTTAATAGAGGTGGTCACTAAAGCAGGTTTGACTGTAACTTAATAGAGGTGGTCACTAAAGCAGGTTTGACTAACTTAATAGACGTGGTCACTAAAGCAGGTTTGACTGTAACTTAATAGACGTGGTCACTAAAGCAGGTTTGACTGTAACTTAATAGAGGTGGTCACTAAAGCAGGTTTGACTGTAACTTAATAGACGTGGTCACTAAAGCAGGTTTGACTATATAGTTATGTGATCAAATGAAAAACAAAAATACCACACTTTCATAATAGTGCAAAAATCTAATTGAAAAATTGTAGAAAGAGGTAAATCAATACCTCTAACACACATATACATAACCACTCACTATTCTGGTTCAGGCAGGATTAATCTAGCTTTATAGGCCCCTCCCCTCTTAGTGAAATGATGCATTCATGTAAGTGTTTTACACATGTGAGTAAAATGCCAACCCTAACAAGGGGCTGTCATGGGTGTGATCGTATGGTAGCTGGATTTACAACTACCTGTGCAATCGGTGCCCATCACCACTAAAGTTGCGAGTCCGAACCCCATTCATCACGAGGTGTACTCAATACAACATTATGTGATAAAGTTTGTCAGTGACTTGCGACTGGTTGGTGGGTTTTTTCGGGTCCTCCGGTTTCCGCCACGATATAATTGAAATATTGTTGAAAGTGGCGTTTACCACCATAAACCAAACCAACATAACATAGCATTTTTTTTTTCTAGGAGGAACATCAAGTGGAGTAACGTTGCCCGCTGGTTTCCCTATGCCTGCTCCAGCTCCGTTACCAAATATGTCTACGAACTTTACTTTACCAACATCAGTGCAGTCACTTCCAAACGATGCAGGATCTGCCGGTAGCAACACTACTGGAAATGAAGTGGCGCCATCTACTGTTGCAGCCATAGGACAAAATGTACCAGTAGCGGAAGCTGCTGCGACATCATAGTGCTATTGTCAAGTGATTTTCTAGGATATATAGATACACATGCATTAGGCCATCGTAAAAAATACCGGTTTGCAATAACATGATTTGTTTTTGTTTTGAAATGATTTGGTATATGGGATAATTTTTCTTTTCTTTTCAAGTATCTGAAAAAGCTTACTTCAAGCAAAAGTTTTTCTGTGATCAAGGATTTTGTTTTGTGCAAAATATTTGGAAGTTCAAACATATCTAGCTAGTAAATGAAGGTGTGTAGGGAGGGTCCATGGGGATTTCCTCTTTTTTAATCAATTGACACTTTCATCTCTGTTAAAGGAAATAAAAACTTTCTTAAATTGTTAGAAAGTCTTTTCTTTGGAATGCATGATAGATATATATTATCATTGTGAGAAGCTTGAGATGTGAGATGAAATGAGAAATCCATCTTGATTAAAACATATCATTCAACGAGGATTTGTCACATTAGAAATCAATTAAAAGATATCATATAATGCTTGTTGCTTGATGATAGATATTATCTCGTGTAAATGGAAAATTGACAAATCTTTGATAGAATTTTAAAAGTTGAGTTACTGCAAATCAAAAACATTTTATTGATGGCCTTGGTACATACTTTGGGAAACTCTTGGGAGTCCATCATAGAAAGTTATTTATGAATTGTGATACATGTAACAAAAACATATTGTGTTCAATAAATGTATAAGCACATCTATTAAAAAGAGATTTTTTTTATTTCTTGAAAATATTATATTACATTTTTCATTCTTGTTAGTACTATGTATTCTTATGCTACTATTTTACAAAAGAAAAAAAGTCTTCATTACTCACCTTGTATGAGTAAAACATGCACAATTTACACATACAGGTTATCAGGTCTGATGGTCATAACTTGTTTGTTCTTGTACTAAGATAAACAGCCAATCAAAACACTGTATCAAATGCTCTGTTCTGATTGGACAATTTTAGAGTATGCACTTAAAAATTTTATGATCACTTTACTCAATCATACAGGATATCAGATCTGATTGGTCATAAACTTTTTGAACATGAATTTGTACTTGTACTAAAAATAACAGCCAATCAAGTACACTGTATCAAATACTCTGTTCTGATTGGACAATTTTAGAGTATGCACTTTAAAGTTTTACGATCATAAGGCCTGATTATCTACATGTCTAATTTTCACGATATTTGCATATGGAAATGAGCATAAGTACATGAAGGTTTACTAGATATAACCTAATGTGATGAAATATTTCAGTGATTTCTTTAGAATATCTGTGACTATCTCCAGGTCCAAAGGATTAGCAGAAACACTGGTATTATTTTGTTGGCCTTAATGCAGTCTTCTGATTGGTCAAATTTTAGAGTATGAATAAAAAAAATAATATCTTACTCAAAAATGTTATGTATTGATGAAGGAGAAGAATGATGATTGATGAAGAATTAAAACGGGAATTATGTGGATAGTCTTGTGTACAAATGTATGTTATTTAAGAATTTTGATTTTTGTTTTCTTGTTTTGTCTGGAGTTCTTTATTTGGAGTGTTACAGATATTTTTTTTTTATTTCTTGATATTTCTGTACAGTAAACATGATTTTAATCTCCAGGTGATAATGGTACAACAAATACTTGTAAATATAATGTTTACAGCGTTTTATTTTTCACCACATTCACTATAAGTTCATTTACAGCTTCAGATTACCCATTTGGTATCTTCAAACTATTCTGGAAGCATAATCTCAAAAATCAATTGTGGCACCATCTTGTCCAGAAAAGCCCTGGTTTAATATTATAAATAGCGGAGATGACTTTTTTTTTCAGTTATTTAACTGATTTCAACTATTTTCCTCAGAATTTTTCTTTTTTTAAAGTTGCAAAACAGATCGAAAAAAGACCTGTTGAAAGGGGTTGGAGATGGTTTCAGCTATTTTTGTTGATTTTCAGTTATTTTATTTTCTAGGCAAATAAGAAATAAAACATTGCATTTTGTACCGTGGAATGAGTGCATATTTGTCATATTATTGTGTACCAAGAACAACCAGTTATAGGGTACTAATTATATCTTTACAGTGATTTAAAATGTAAACGTTGTGACAGGTTGAAATAATTCTCACTGTATTAAAGGAGCAGCTATGTGTAGATTATGTTGGTTAGATATTGTGTTCGCCATTGAAAAGATCTGTTGACTTGCATACAATTAAATCACTTTAATATTACCTGTAATGGGGGTTCCTTAATGACTGCTGATAAAATAATGGAGTATATTTGTTGTCATGGAAACAAAATTGAAGTGAAGTGACTTATAATTTTGACTGAATTTTATCAAATTTTAGATGTTGGAGAGATTTTTGTTTGTATCTTCTGTTGTTAACGCCGTGATGTAGCTGAAATACTGCTAATGTTGGCGTTAAACACCAATCAATGCATCGTGTTGTTAAAAATTGGATCATGTTAGATGGCATCATAATAAACAAAATACAGATTGATAAAAGAAAATTTACTGTGTGAACTCTGAACTTCTTTTCATTTTCAATCATTTGAGAAACAATTTATAATTTTTCAGACTTGCATATTTACAATATTGTTCATCTATCAATAGTTAAATACTATACTGCAAAGAAATGTGAAAAATTATTATTTCGCATGGAGAATATTGTAACCCACTGAAAGCAGATTGAGAATCTATATATATATATTAAATGTAGAACAGCAAGAAAAGCGCTGTTCCTTTACTTTAATATGTGTCTAAAGTGTAAAATTGGATAATAATTTAAACATATTTTATTGTCATAAAACAACCAAAGGATCCAACACCAAGTCACACAACAAGTTATACAACTTAGAAATGTCTACTCCTTAAAATTTGAAATGTCTATTCCGTAAAATTTGAAATGTCTACTCCTTAAAATTTGAAATGTCTACTCCTTAAAATTTGAAATGTCTATTCCGTAAAATTTGAAATATCTACACTTGTGTTCATTTACATCCATATCATTTCTTACTAACATATATAAATCTATTTATTGTACATATTTATGCTTATTTATATCATACACAGTAAATATTACTACAGAATATAACTTTTTTACATAACAGGTAGTTTTTTTGTGGTATTTTGTTTGTTTTTCATAATATTTGCATAATTTGAAACTGTTACTAAAATGAACTCTAGTTATTTTTTATTGAATATGCAGTGTGAAGCATTGAAGCATGCCCTGAGGTAGGTTGTCACTCAATATGTTTACAGAATTAATGCAGTGTCTTAAAATATAACATTTATGTGTATGAGGGTTAAAAACTGGGATAATGGTGAGCCTTTAATTTCCCAGTTTTGTGCCGAATGCACATAAACTTTATATTTTAAGACACTGCATTAATATTGTGTTTATCTTGCAGAAAAATCACATTACTCCATCCACGGTGATATTTTGAATTAAATTATACAATTATCCCTCGATTTCCCCTTTTGACATTTTTCTTTCAACGGGAAGTGAACTGGTTTACAACAAGTTTCCCAAAGCGGTACCAGAAAAACTATAATTTTGTCAATGACTATATAGCAAAAATTTAAAAAGTCAATGCAATTTGAATTCTAAAATAGAACCAGAGCAGGATTAATGTTTTTATTTATATACATATATATATGTAAAGAAGAGTTGTGACACTTGTGTAAGTGGTATTGTTAAAAGAGGGGAAGTCACTCCAGAGAGGCTTCACTGCATTTAAGGCTGACTTTTTTCAGGAGATTATTGTAAGTATTGTATAAATATGACCATGGTAATTACTAGTTTTAATGAAATAATTTTTTGATTGAAACGTGAATGATGTGTTTAAAGTTAAAAAGAAATAAATGACCAAGAAGTAATGTATAGTTTATCACTGTTTATTGTTAGCTGAATGACAGCATCGGTGGTGTAATGGTTAGCATGCTCACCTCGAGTGCGGTAGATCATGGGATCGAGCGTCGATCGGGTCAAACCAAAGACTAAAATTGGTATTTGTTGCTTCTCTGCTAAGCATTGAGGAGAAAGAGCAAAGACTGGTTGGCTTTGCAATCAGGATAATGTGTCCAAGTGGAGCGACATGTCTACCCGGGGACTGTTATTTCAGTGAGCTAGCACTATGAAAAATCCAAATAAGCTGTTGGTCTAGTACAAAGCTGACCTCATCATCATCATCTCGTTGAAAATTAACTTGTTCTCGCCATGATATGGCTGAATAATTGCTGTGTTGGTGTTAAACAGCAATCGCTCACTGGAAGCTGAATGGTGGAAAGCAGACTAGAATTCAATTATTGCTCAAGATGGCAATTTTCTTCAAATTTAAGAAAACAAATACATATATTTATGTCTACATGACACATTTCTGGTATAACCTTCATCAGGTACACTCAAGGTAAAAATATGATTAGGGGTATAGGATATTAAATGCCACTTTCAACAATATTTCAGTCATTATACCCCCCTCAACAAAGTTGTAGGGGGGTATACTGGTTTCACCATGTCCGTCCGTCCGTCTGTCTAGACAAATCCTATGTCGTATGATAACTTGAGTAGTGTTTCTCAGAATGTTTTGAAATTTTATCAGCAGCTTACCGGTGAAGAGAGGAGGATCCCTTTCATTTTTGAGGATTTTCACTTTTGCCGTTCCAGAGTTATTGTACTTGATATGACGGAAAATAGGATTTTTACCCTATGTCGTATGATAACTTGAGTAGTGTTTCTCAGAATGTTTTGAAATTTTATTAGCAGCTTACCGGTGAAGAGAGGAGGATCCCTTTCATTTTTGAGGATTTTCACTTTTGCCGTTCCAGAGTTATTGGACTTGATATGACGGAAAATAGGATTTTTACGCTACATATGTATGTCGTATGATAACTTGAGTAGTGTTTCTCAGAATGTTTTGAAATTTTATCAGCAGCTTACCGGTGAAGAGAGGAGGATCCCTTTCATTTTTGAGGATTTTCACTTTTGCCGTTCCAGAGTTAATGGACTTGATATGACGGAAAATAGGATTTTTACGCTACATATGTATGTCGTATGATAACTTGAGTAGTGTTTCTCAGAATGTTTTGAAATTTTATCAGCAGCTTACTGGTGAAGAGAGAAGGGTTACTTTCATTTTTGGTCGGAACAATCAGTAATGTTTTGGTTATGGAAATAGGTTGGACAGATGTGGGGAGCGGGGGGTATATCTTAGTGAGCTGTGCTCACAGTAATACTAGTATTGTGGTTGTCAGTATTATTGATTAGTGAGTACAGAGTTTCTGAAAAAAAATCGCTGACAAACTTGGTCACATAATCACCGACGTACAGGTCACTGAGTCTTTATAGTATAATGGCTGACATACAAGTCATTGTCTAACTTGGTGGCATAAACGTTGACAAAGTCACTGACAAACTGTATTGCATAACATACAAGGCACTGATAAACTTGATCATATATATGATCACTGACATCTTTATCATAAAAATGGCTAAACATACAAATCACCGAAAAAACTTCTTCACATAAAGTTGAGGTTAGTGGTTACGGTGTTTAACGCCACTTTCAAAAATAGTTCAGTTATATCATGGCAGTCAGCTTTATTGGTGGAAGAAACCGGAGTACCCGTATAAAACCACCGACCTGCCGCAAGTCACTGACAGACTTTATCACATAATGTTGTATCGAGTACACAATGTTTTATTTATAGGCACATAGGATCCTATATTATACTTTAACCCATTAAAATAAGATTTGAAAACAAATAAAATTAAAACATTAGTTATTGACCCCTTTGGTCATATCTCTGAATAGGCATAAGGTACAACAAATCTGTTGGAATACTTCAGAGAGGAATTTTTACGCTAATAGAGATTTTTTTTCAATTTTCACATTATGAACTTTCCTTTTATATGTAAGAACACTCCAGCAACATCTACATGTGGAGTTGATACGATACTTCAGAATTTGTCGTTCTAATCATTATTTGCTTAATAGAGAGTTGCCGCTGGCAAGGAAGCTATTATACCAATGACTCCTAGTGTTTAAGTTAACGTCATCGATTGGCACGTTTTACGGCTGCCACCATGACTTGGTTAACCGTTATATCTGTGTCACAATGATATGTTCCATTAGACGTAGTCTCAATCCTTACCTTACCTTACCTCCGAATCTGCACCCCCTCTGTATGGGAACCATACAGGGTCCTCTGTATGTAGAACGAGTGCTCTAAATTTATGCACAGTGATTTATCCTCCACCAAACGCGTATGTATGTGCACATGTATATCACAATCCTGTTGTTGCTTCCTATTTAACGATTTGTCTTCGGATTTTTAACAAGAGTAACACGACGGGTGCCACTAGTAGAAAAGCAACTGTCTACCCTTCCGGAGTTCACCCCCAGTTGCTTGTGTTGTTCAATCTTCAGTTTTCTGTGTAGTCAGATTTGTAGGTCTTAGTTTGTCTTTTTGTACTTTTTCTTTTGGCCATTGTATTGTATGTTCTTCTATCTACGGCTTCTGGTTACGCCAATGATATCTACAAACTTTTCTTGAAGTACAATGTACATATTTTGTTCGTTAATACCGGGTTTCAGCTTAATTTATTCATGATAGCTCGAATACTCAAAAATGTCAAAATAAAATGATTGGTCTGTCGGACTTCAACAAAAGTTTCGATTCTATTCTGCATCCAAGTTCAATGAATTATTTTGGGGGCAAATGCGAATTCTAGAGAAGTACATGTATATCCATTGTGATACTAGGCAGAAATATTAACCTATAGGCTGATTTTCTTATCTCAATGTGACTAGCAGTGCCACAGAATGATCCTCCATCAGGGGCAGATAACACCAGTCTAGAACAATAAAAACGTAGATATCTAATTTAGTGCACACGACACGACGTATGTCTGGAATAACCTTCATTAGGTATGCTCAATATCAAAAGACTAGAACCGCATCGGTGGTGTAATGGTTAGCTTGCTCGCCTCGAGTGTGGTAGATCGTGGGTTCGAACCCCGGTAGGGTCAAACCAAAGACTATAAAATTGGTATTTGTTGCTTCTCCGCTAACCATGAGGCATTAAGGAGAAAGAGCCGAGACTGGTTGGCTCGGAATTAAGATAATGTGTCCGAGTAAGGCGACAAGTCTATCCACCGACTGTTGTTTCAGTGAATTAGCACTATACAAATCCAACTAAGCGTGTTGGTCTAGTACAAAGCTCAAAAGACTAAAAGACTAAAAAGCCAACTGATTCGAAAGCAAGCAAATCAAATGGCATAAACAGGTTAACTAAAATTGACAAAGTTGAGCTATTCCTTGTGGATATAGATAGACCTTAGTTTTAATAATACGTATGTATCTACATTATTTATGAACTGTGTGTTCATGCCATGATCTAGCTGAAATACTGATAAAGTTGGTGTTAAACACCAATCAATCAATTAATGAACTGTAACTTTCAATAATAAATATATCTAGTAAACCATATCAGTGTGGAAACGCTGACTACTGGAAGAAAAATACCGTCGGGGGCTAATAGTTCACTAACAGATATATCGACCCAGTGATATAATAGTAATATAAACATATATATCGAATGTATTGCGTACCTTCTGTGTTATTTAAAGAGAAATACTGTGAATTATTTCTAAATGTAATTGCGTCAAGCTAGACTATTGATGTAGGACATATAAAGTAAATATATTACAGTCTGTAGATCTGTTGACAAAAGATTCTCTCATCAATAAATCAATGGAAGGTCTTAGTATGTATTGACGAAATGTGTCAAAAGTAAATACATTATGTCTACCGTGTGGGGGGACGAAATTACATTTATCCAGTGTTGAGAAGAAAAAAAACTTGATAATGTTTTTTTCTGCTTAGGGGACCGACCATTTAACCTTTAGAAGGGCTAGTTTTTCTATAAAGTTGGCGACCGATTTTTTCTTCTTTTTTCAAGAACACAACATCATAATCATCCATTCCCCTTACCACCTAAAAAATTTCTACATATGGTCATTACGTCTCCTTTATGTGGAAATTGCATTAACCAAACCGCTCGGACCATATTCATAGTTGAAGATAATCAGTTCAGTATTGGAAATGTCATAATTTATAGAGGCCATTGTGGTCTAGTAGTTGCCAAGAAAATTGACACTCTTTTATAGTCAGTTTGCGCAATGAGTTTGTTTGATGGTGTTTAACGCCACTTTCAACAATATTTCAGTTATATCGTGGTGGTCAGTTTTATTGGTGCAGGAAACCGGAGGACCCGGAGAAAATCTCCGACCTGTCTAAAGTCACTGACAGACTTTATCACATAATGTTGTATCGAGCACATCTCGCCATGAAACGGGGTTCGAACTCACAAATTTAGTGGTGATATGCACTGATTGCACAGGTAGTTGTAAATCCAATTGCCATACGATCACGACCACGACAGTCCCTCTCAAATCTATATAATATAACATTTTCTCCAAACGTCTTCTGTACAAAATACTTAAAAAACAAAATTGTTTGATTGTTGATTTAACACCTGAAATTTAATAAAAAAATTACAGCATTTGTTATTCAAAAGATTAAACTTATGCCTCAATTACAGTTACTACATAGATATGTAGGATCAAATCAACTTTACTATTATACATACCATCTAAAATAACGAGGATCATATCAAAATTATAATACATTGTAATTATGTATGACACAAACCCCCGTTTTTTTTTGTATTATAATGGTATATAGTACGATCGAGAAAGTAAAGGTTAGAGAAAACCGAAGGGACTAATCTAGAATTGATAATCCAGAAATACAAATGTACAAGCAACATCAAATTGGGAACAAGACATAGTACGAAGACGAATAAAGCTAAAAACACAACACCAGTGGTGGACCTAGGACTCCATAGAACTGGGGCACAACACCAGTGGTGGACCTAGGACTCCATAGAACTGGGGGGTTCGGGTACTGCAAGCCCCAATTATTTTTTTTGAAATTTGACCAGTTAGAGGGACATTTCGAGGCCGTAAGAAATGGGTATTCGAGTATATTCTAAGGTCAACATTATGTACGTCAATCCATTAGCTTATGATTATATCACCAAAATAGCTTTATTTTAAGAACAAACACACACAAAAAAATCCATGGGTTTTGTTGAAATATTCATTCATTATAAAAAGTTGCTTCAAGGGCCCCTTCGGGATTAGACGCCCTTAAGCTTCATTAGTTTTATGGTCGATCCGCCACTAAACAGCACAAAAAAAAAACTAAAACTAAAGAGATGAGCAACACGGACCCCAACCAAAATTCGGGGGTGAACCGAGATGATCGCGAGGGGTAAGCAGTTCCTGTTTTATAGAACACCTGTCGTGTTACTCATATTGTCAAGACCGGATCACGTTTGTGTGTTCTAAAAAGGGGAGATTAATCAGTGATTTTTGTTTAATCTTTTAATAATCGCCTATAATTTTGTAATCGTACAATAGCTTCTAATTTTATAAGACTAGTAACAATATAATTCACTCAGAAAATTCCTACAATCACTGTTTATTTAAAAGTCATTCTACCACGAATAAACATTTACACACCTGATTGAATTTTGGAGTTTAAATACTAAAGTGTAGTGAATACACAGGGAAAGGGAAAAGACGATTTAAAATATATAACTCTATACTAGTATACAATATATATACAGAGTGTGTAATCCGTCCTTTCTCAACAAACGTTGAGAGGATCTCTACTAGCAACTAGTTAGCAAAACAATTTTAACTGATTTAAAACCGTTAGTATTCTAAATATGATATTGAGCCATATTGGAAATAGCTCTTGAGGGGATTACGAGAGTGTGATTTTAAAATCTCCACTAATAATTTGATTTGACACCGAAAGAATTTTGAAATGGAAAATAAATTTATAAGTAAAAAATCGTGACGTTTTATCAATGCTATTGATTAAATTGATGTTACGATAACGAGTCATTAGTGGATCTTTAGATAGCAGGTGAAACGAGTGTATTTTAAAAGGTAAGAATTAATCTTTTCATATTTTCACATTTCTACTAAATCACCGAAATTGTTAACAGGTAAGAAAGATTTGCTCTAAAGTTGTAACAGGTAGGACTTGCTCTAAAGTCTTTTATTTATCTATAATATTTGTGCTCAATCACCGAAATTTTAACAGGTAAAATTTCATATTTTCATATTTTCTGCTAAACCACCGAAATTTTAACAGGTAAGGTTTGCTCTATTAAGTCTTTTATTTATAATATTTGTGTTATATCATCGAAATTTGGCGATACTAGTATATGATCATGGAGGAGGAGACTGTGGTCTTGAAACTTTATACTTTATTAATATGTATGCAAATGTTTGATCGGTACAGAATGAATAAACCTAGAATCGATTCATGCTCAGGTCTAACCACCATTTAACTTGTGGGGGGGGGGGGGGGGGGGGGGGGGGGGCCTGACTAAGTTGTTTCCTTTAGTTTCTATCGCGAAATTGTATGGAAAAATATTAATTGACCTGCAATATGCAAAAAACTAAATAATCTTACTCAGAAGTTTTTAATGAGAAATTTTTGCAAATTTGAAATTTAAAAAAAAATACCTAGTTTTCGTTTCCCGTGAAAATAACATTGAAATAGTTAGTCCATAACGTTAACTACAGGGGATGAATTTTACTGTATTACATCTCATTTATTAAACAAAGCTTTTAAATCGTCATTTTAAATATGTTATCAGTAATATGATACAACATAAGTGGTACCTAAGAGTAGGAACTTCCTGGTGAATCAACGTTATCATTAGTATAGGTTGAGTTGGGGATTGTTGTTTAACGCCAACTCAGCAATTTTCCCGCAATATCATGGGAAGAACAAGTTACAATTCAATGAGATGTTGATGAGGTCCACTTTGTACTAGACGAACGTGCTTATTTGGATTTTTCCGTATGAATTCAAGCTACCATGTCGAGAAATCAAGCTACTATTTTGTTTGTCGTTCGGAATGCAGTTTTCCTAAACCTTAGAGATGTTCCAAATAACACCAGACTTTAAGCAACATACAATCATTCTATCAATATCCGCATTTTGAAGCAATGTTGAAAATGCCTCTCACAATATTTTAATTTTCATAAAATATTTCAAATCGAATTTTTCAAGCCATTTAACGTTATGCGTGCTCGTTTTATCATTTGAAATGCATGTGCATACACAATTTATATATAATGGCACGTTTTATTAGTTTAAACTTACCCCCTAGTTGTGTTACTTTTCTTAAGAACAGATTTAATTGCATGCCTTACAGAGACATTAAATAAAATTTAAATGCGTTCGTTCTCACCTTGAAAGAAATTGATCGATTTTTAAGGGGTAATTAGATAATTCTAAGGTACAAAGTTTAATATTTTTTTATGTTTTTAAAAGTTTAATGTCATCATTAAATTTTCCCAATTATTTGGTTATTTTCCTGTAATTTTAAGCGGTCGTACGTCACAACTAAGTATTTCTTATAAAACCAGGATTCACAATCGTCACCTACAGGAATATGTATTTGACAACGTGTTTCTGTATGCATAGCAATTGAAGGAGTGATTGTTGTTTTATGCCAACTCAGCAATTTTCAGCTACTAGCATATCATGACGAGAACAAGTTATATTTCAATGATAAGATGATAATGTCCTCTTTGTACTAGACCAACACGCTTAGTTGGGTCTTTTTATTGCTAGCTTAATGAAACAACAGTCCTCATGTAGACATGTCGTCCCACTCGGACACATTATCCTGATTCCGAGCTTTCTCCTTAATACTGTGTGCTTAGCAGAGAAGCTACAAATGCCAATTTTAGAAGTCTTTGATCCGACAGGGTCTCAAACCCACGATCAACTGCACTCGAGGCGAACACGTTAACCGTTACATAACCAAAATGGTTTTGTAATATGGAGTTTTTGATTTAGCAATAAGGAAACTGGTTGAACGGATCTTTTCCACATATCGTTTTCTTGTACTGTAATATTAAGTGCGTAATTCGATAAATTTGCTCTTTGAAATTTACCGACCTTTTTACATAAATTGCTATTTTTCATCACCTCCTACACAATTTCATTAATGTCTATTTTCAAATTATTTTAATTACTGATAACTATGTTTATAGAATACACATAATTGAAGTATCTTGTTGTTGGTCCTTGACTACCATTAATGATATGATACCTTATATAGTACACTCAAACCTGTCCATACGGTCACCTCTATTAAGCAGTCACCTGTATTAATAGGTAATATTGTTTTGTCCTGTCATAGAAAATTTCATATGAATTGAACCTCTTTTAAGAGGTCATCTATTTTATAAGTCCACCTTTTCTGTGTCCCTAAGGTGACCTCTTAATACAAAACTGACTGTATATACAATCAAACCTGTCCATACGGTCACCTCTATTAAGCAGTCACCTGTATTAATAGGTAATATTTTTTGTCCTGTCGTAGGAAATTTCATATGAATTGAACCTCTTTTAAGAGGACATCTGTTTTATAAGTCCACCTTTTTTGTGTCCCTAATGTGACCTCTTAATACAGAACTGACTGTATATACAATCAAACCTGAACATGTGGTCACCTCTATTAAGCAGTCAACTGTATTAATAGGTAATATTTTTTTGTCCTGCCATAGAAAATTTTATATGAATTAAACCTCTTTTAAGAGGTCACCTGTCTTATAAGGTCACGTTTTCTGTGTCCCTAAGGTGACCTCTTAATACAGAATCGACTGTATATATATTTATTTTTTACCAAGGTACTAATTGTTGATGTTTGCTCATCTGTCTGTTTATTGGAGTTATATTGATACAGCACACAAGTAGGACAATGCGATGTTTTATTTCTATTCAATATAATTAAAATTAGATCTCTACACTTGCTCCTTATTTGCTATTGGTTGTTTTGTTGTCGCTGCTTCCACGTGGCGACTACAAAACAACCGTTAGAAAATAGGGAGCAAACTTGTGCGAGATATGATTTTAATTAGATTGATTTCTATTCAAATGTTTTAATGATTGTCAATAAACATTATAGTATAGCCAGTTTCTGATAATCAAATTATTATTTTCCCATTCTGAGTCTGAAGATCTATAAATACCATATAATAGCATTTGACAGCATTTCCGTTAAGAGTTAATGGATGCATTCGAAAAAGTAAGTGGCTCACGAACGTTTACTGGCTGCATGGATATGTCATACAGATGCGTACCTATTGAATAGTACGTAAAAGTAGCCCTTTGTAACAGCTTCACTGTGCCTACCTTTTTGTCAGAATTAATTTACACAAGGTGTCTTTCACTTGAAATATATGATCCAGGGTCAGGTTTTTTGTATTATAACACCACACGGCCCCACCAATCGAGTGGAAAGCCCCTATCCACTGTCTGACATGGTGGGTAGCTCTGTTGGTTGAGAGCCATGGGAACCATCACCAGTGCCTTGTAGATTCACACTTTTCACGTAGAACCTAATAACACCCATGCTCGCACACCTCAACAATCGAGTTGTCAGTCCCTATCCGCGGTATGAGGACATGATGGTTGGGCCATGGGAACCGTCACCAGTGCCCAGTGGGTTCAAACCTTTCACATATGTTATCACTTAAAATCATTTTCGAATTTATTACTATCGACTCTTGTCTGAGGACATGATCGATATCTCTGTATATTCAAACTTTTCACGTAATGGTTTTTTTTCTATCGACTCTTGTTCTATAAATTGCTATCGAAAATACTTCAAATATTAATTTTAAAGTGTTCATGGCAGGCATTGAGATAAATAATTGAAAATTGATTATTTCTTCACAAAAGGTCATTTTATAGGATCATAACTTTAAAATATCTTGACGCGTCGTAGTCAATGACAGGTAGGTCTCTGTCTGTACTCTTGACGCGTCGTAGTCAATGACAGGTAGGTGTCTGTATGTACTCTTGACGCGTCGTAGTCAATGACAGGTATGTCTCTGTCTGTACTTGTATGTGTGTTTGTTTGACGCGTCGTAGTCAATGACAGGTAGGTCTCTGTCTGTGCTTGTATGTGTGTTTGTTTGACGCGTCGTAGTCAATGACAGGTAGGTCTCTGTCTGTACTCTTGACGCGTCGTAGTCAATGCCAGGTAGGTCTCTGTCTGTACTTGTATGTGTGTTTGTTTGACGCGTCGTAGTCAATGCCAGGTAAGTCTCTGTCTGTACTTGTATGTGTGTTTGTTTGACGCGTCGTAGTCAATGACAGGTAGGTCTCTGTCTGTACTTGTATGTGTGTTTGTTTGACGCGTCGTAGTCAATGACAGGTAGGTCTCTGTCTGTACTTGTATGTGTGTTTGTTTGACGCGTCGTAGTCAATGACAGGTAGGTCTCTGTCTGTACTTGTATGTGTGTTTGTTTGACGCGTCATAGTCAATGCCAGGTAAGTCTCTGTCTGTACTTGTATGTGTGTTTGTTTGACGCGTCGTAGTCAATGCCAGGTAGGTCTCTGTCTGTACTTGTATGTGTGTTTGTTTGACGCGTCGTAGTCAATGCCAGGTAAGTCTCTGTCTGTACTTGTATGTGTGTTTGTTTGACGCGTCGTAGTCAATGACAGGTAGGTCTCTGTCTGTACTTGTATGTGTGTTTGTTTCTTTCACGGTGTTTAACACCATTTTCAACAATATATAAGTTATATCGTGGCTGTCGGTTTTATTGGTGTAGGAAACTGGAGTACCCGGAGAAAACCACCGAACTGTCGCAAGTCACTGACAAACTTTATCACATAATGTTGTACACCTCGCCCTTATCGAGATTCGAACTCACAACATCAGTGGTGATAGGCACCGATTGCATAGGTAGTTATAAATCCAACTATCATACGATCACGGCCACGACGAACCCTGTATGTAGACAGATCTAAACTTTATAACATAAGGTATTAGTGGTGGTGGTATTCAATGGTATGACGTTCGCTGTCTGTACTTGTCTGTATACCGTCTCATTATGTAACGGTTGTGATTTTAATTAAAAGTTGTCACACCTCGGGATCGTCAAGCGCAAACGACTTACAGAACTAATCCCCGACACGATGTCTTCATGAAAGGCTTAATTAAATCTTTATTTAATTACAAGAAAAATCTAAGACGGTGGGTATGTCCTTTACAGTTAGGCGTCAACAGTTTATTTTAAGCGACCTTATAATTATTTCAACTTAAAAATTTAAAGTTAATCGTATACATACTATTCTAATCACGATTCGTCAGACAGCGACCATGTTTTATTTGTTTGTGTTAATCGTACACTTTTCTATCTATAGTTTATTTTCTTTCAGACAACATCATGAGTTCCATGTATTACAGACGTGAGGTTCAACCTCCACCTCCGATCACCTATGGCTATAGAAAAATATCTTCAAGACAGGAGGAGAATGAAATAACACATAGACTCTTAAAATCAACATATGAACGCAAACTTTATTCTGAGGAAGCAACACAAGTGTCGAACTATCAGTATTTAATTGAAACCGGAAACAGACGTCGCCCTCCGTCAGCATGCACGCACACGCCAACACCTTCCAGAAAGTCAGATTCAAAACGGTTATCGGAAAGGGATATGATGAGATTGCTCCGGAGACTTATGAAACCTACCGAAAGTCTGTACAATGCTCAACTCATGACTAATAAGGAGGAGGAACAAGAACTCAAGGAAGGACGAATTTGCAGAACAAAAACACCGAGTGAAGCGGAGGACAAGGTAATCCGAAGAGTACAAAGGCCGACAACTGCTTCTCGTGCTAAAAAAATAAACGACTGTCATCTTTGTTATGAACATGAAAATAAATCGGAAAAGGCTCCACCAGATGCGTTTGATTACGAATATGGAATAGAAGTTAAAAAACGGAAACAGGAAGAAGTAGACGAGCATTTGCGACGCATGCGTACACCAACCTATTCATCAGTTGACAAAAGGCAATGTGGAGATAATAGAAAATGTCCAAAAACCCCGAGTATGATAGATGAAGTGAAAATAAGAGCACAACTACCTTTAGTGAGTGGTTTATCACGGACGAAAAATGTTAAAGACATCGTGAACCGATTGTATCCCAAGCCAAAATATAGGATAGTTCCAGCAGCTACACCTTTTACTAGCTATACAGCGGAATTACTAGAATATGATCACTAAGATTTTTTATAGCATTTTGTCTATAATGTACAGTCAAACCTGTATTAAGAGGTCACACTTTGGACCAAGAAAAGGAGGCCTTATAAAACAGGCGACCTCTTAAAAGAGGTTCAATTCATATTAAATTTTCTATGACAGGACAAGAAAAAGGTGACCTCAGTTTTAATAGAGCTGACCACATGGGCAGGTTTGACTGTTCTCATAACTGGAACAGCGGAATTGCTAGAATAAGAATAATATTTTTGTAGCAATTTGCTTATATAATGTGCTCATATAACTGAAAAAGTGCAATGTTCTACATTTTC
Source organism: Bathymodiolus brooksi (assembly GCA_963680875.1). Classification (NCBI taxonomy): domain Eukaryota; kingdom Metazoa; phylum Mollusca; class Bivalvia; order Mytilida; family Modiolidae; genus Bathymodiolus; species Bathymodiolus brooksi. Next base: position 52,837,065 of record OY804589.1, on the reverse strand, counting down.
TTTGACTTGCATTTGGGATCAGTAGAATGTTATTGCCATGTCACATGACCAAGAGGCATTTATTTATATTGACACATGTAGTTCTAAAGGGAGATAATCAAATACTAGTATGTGTCTAGTGGTGTTTAAATGTTCCATCTTTATTTATTTTTCTAGAAATCGGAAATAAAACGTTAAACAGTAATCATGTTCAATAGTAATAACCAATCATAATAACACTATTAACTCCTCCATAACACCAAAAATAACTAAACAAAGGGAAATAACTCGTACACAATATAACACAACGCCTTAACCTACGTGCGCGAATGACTGTGTGTTTGCAGAATGTTTTCGTTAATTGCATATTTGCAACCCATTCTATTCTTTATTGACTTATTTACACGAGTCTTGTTTACTTTACTAATTAATGCCACTTTTCAAGAATATTTCATTTATTTCACGACGATCAGTTTTATTTTTAGAAGAAACCGGTGTACCCAAAGAAAACAACCGACGTATCACACGTTTCTGACAAATCTTTATAACATAAAGCTGTATCGAATGTAAACATTGCTACGGGCGAGAATCGAACTGAAAATTAGAGTGGTGATAGTCTGACTGCATAAACCCTATCACACGATAATAACCATGTCAACATCTTGATTAGCAATTATCTATTTAATTAATTTAAGCCGAGGCTCGTGAGAATTGCTTACAATGAGAGAAATATCATTAGTATAAAATATACGCTACGTATAGGTTATTCAATACCTGGTCATAGTACATGTATATGAAAAAGAATGCATTGAGGCGAAGCCGAGTTGCATTCTTTTTCATATACTAATGACCAGGTATTGTATAATCAATTTAGTCCATACTTTCTTTGTCGAGTGTCATGATTACCAATTATTACTAATTTAGGCAATCTAAGCCAGATTAGATTGAATGAGTATCAGCTCAAAAGCATTTCCTTCAATTACAACATATGTGATATATGAAAAGTATTCAATAACACAAGACAAAGAAAGTATGGGCTAACGTGGAGAAATGTTAATATATCATTCAGACATGATCTATCTTGCTTATTACAATGGAGTATTAAAAGAGAGATAACTCTTCCGGTGAATAACAAGTTGTGCTTAAGACTGTAGAATATTAATGTTAGTCTTTGAAGATGGTTTATGTTTAATATTTATAGGGCTTTAGCCAGAGGGTCGATATCGGTCGAGGGATGATAACAGTCCTGATATAGAAAAAGGCATGCCATAATCTATTTATCACATATTTCAACATTGAATTAAAAAGAACAAATTTAACTTCCCACACAGACACCAAACTTATGGATATGAGTGATCGATATCGGTTGAGGGTTCTGCTTCCGAAACGCCAACAAACCATTCCTCGCTGAACGTCGACATTTTCCAAACGACAATTAACAGTTGGGCGGAAGTGACGTCATGGGGCTCACGAGAGGCTTGATATCGTGTTATCAGAGTTTTGCCCCGATGGCAAATATCGCTGTGGCACTTCCGGTGTTTACGTATGGGCAATGGGCAAAATTGACGTTATTACTTATACATATGTGATAATGAACGATAAAACCCAGTTGGTGTTTTTCAAAATGACACCGAATAAATATATTTTCATATGGTTTACTCTGTTTTGTCAAACAACAATAGATGATACTTGCTGATTATAGAACAATTACCTAAAGCGAATACAACAAATGCGAAAATACGAATACTGTGTGTACCGAAATAGAGAAAATGAAACCCACCATGCATCACAGTTTTCTCCGTCCGAGCCATTTTACAGATTTCTTAATCATCTTTTAAGATTTCCTATTAAAACTTTAAACATATTTTATTGTTCAATAAGAAATAATTGGATAGGACACAAGTTTCACAACTTAGAAACGTCTTCTCCAATACATACATGAATTAATACAAAATGAACTTATATAATATTATATACATATTTCATATTAAGTGATGACATGAAAAAAAACAAAAACAAAAACAAACAAAAACTAAAAATGTTGAGCGTCATGCAGATGGATTATCCAAGCTAAAGTATACTTAATCGAACACACCCTTTCATCTTAATGACACGAACACACCAAACATTCAATTGGGATTTAACTTTCTTGTGGATTTATATATAAAGTGGGTGCTTAAATAAGGTAGTTAACATGTGAAGATATAGGGAGGAATCATTAAGTCTCCCAAGCAAAGTTTGGGAGACTTATTGTTTTTGCTCCGTTTCTTCTTCTTCTTATTATTATTATTATTCTTATTCTTATTCTTTCTTTCCGTGCACCATGAACTTGTCCACGGCAGATCTCAGGAACTACAGGACAGAATTTCATGAAACTTGGTGGAGTTATAGATATGTGTTTCTAGTTGATCCTAAAGTTTTCAGACTTGTGGTAAAGGGGGTCAAAGCCATATTTTTGGGGGATCAAAGGGGGTGGGGGTTACTATAGAATCCTATGGGAAACTTGAAATTTCGTACAATAATGTTGATAACTTCTAACTGGATAATGATAGAGACATAAAATTTGACATAGTGATAGGTCACCATTAGAGGAGCAATTCTGCGTTTTCAAAATGTTCAAGATGTCTGCCATTATCAAAATGGCTGCCAAAACACGGCATAAAAATGGAGGGTAAAAATTCAACATTGTCCGATATCATCAAAATTTGATATGTGGGTAGATAGAGTCAGTGGCCGGTTTGGGAGACTTCATAATCGTTAGATTATAATCATATCTTGTTATTATTACTATTATTCTTATTCTTATTCTTCTTCTTTTCTTCTTTCTTTCCGCGGACCATGAACTTGTCCACGGCAGATCTCAGGAACTACTGGACAGAATTTCGTGAAACTTGGTGAAGTTATAGATATATGTTTCTAGTTGATCCTAAAGTTTTCAGATTTGTGGTAAAGGGGGTCAAAGCCATATTTTTGGGGGTGGGGGGTTACTATAGAATCCTATGGGAAAGTTGAAATTTCGTACATTAATGTTGATAACTTCTAAATGTATATTGATAGAGACATAAAATTTGACATAGTGATAGGTCACCATTAGAGGAGCAATTCTGCGTTTTAAAAATTTCGAGATGTCTGCCATTTTCAAAATGGCTGCCAAAATACGGTATAAAAAATGGGCGGTAAAAATTCAACATTGTCCGATTTCAACGTCATTTGATATGTGGGTAGATTATGATGTCCCGAATTGATTCCCGACATCGAAAAATTTCTACCGGTCGCCATTTTCAAAATGGCCGCTACAATACCGCACAATTTCAACATTGTCCGATTTCAACGTCATTTGATATGTGGGTAGATTATGATGTCCCGAATTGATTCTCGACATCGAACAATTTCTACCGGTCGCCATTTTCAAAATGGCCGCCACAATACCGCACAATTTCAACATTGTCCGATTTCAACGTCATTTGATATGTGGGTAGATTATGATGTCCCGAATTGATTCCCAACATCGAAAAATTTCTACCGGTCGCCATTTTCAAAATGGCCGCCACAATACCGCACAAATTCAACATTGTCCGATTTCAACGTCATTTCATATGTGGGTAGATTATGATGTCCCGAATTGATTCCCGACATCGAAAAATTTCTACCGGTCGCCATTTTCAAAATGGCCGCTACAATACCGCACAATTTCAACATTGTCCGATTTCAACGTCATTTGATATGTGGGTAGATTATGATGTCCCGAATTGCTTTCCGACATCGAAAAATTTCTACCGGTCGCCATTTTCAAAATGGCCGCCACAATACCGCACAAATTCAACATTGTCCGATTTCAACGTCATTTGATATGTGGGTAGATTATGATGTCCCGAATTGATTCCCAACATCGAAAAATTTCTACCGGTCGCCATTTTCAAAATGGCCGCTACAATACCGCACAATTTCAACATTGTCCGATTTCAACGTCATTTGATATGTGGGTAGATTATGATGTCCCGAATTGATTCTCGTCATCGAACAATTTCTACCTGTCGCCATTTTCAAAATGGTCGCCACAATACGCACAATTTCAACATTGTCCGATTTCAACGTCATTTGATATGTGGGTAGATTATGATGTCCCGAATTGATTCCCAACATCGAAAAATGTCTACCGGTCGCCATTTTCAAAATGGCCGCCACAATACCGCACAGATTCAACATTGTCCAATTTCAACGTCATTTGATATGTGGGTAGATTATGATGTCCCGAATTGATTCCCGACATCGAAAAATTTCTACCGGTCGCCATTTTCAAAATGGCCGCCACAATACCGCACAAATTCAACATTGTCCGATTTCAACGTCATTTCATATGTGGGTAGATTATGATGTCCCGAATTGCTTCCCGACATCGAAAAATTTCTACCGGTCGCCATTTTCAAAATGGCCGCCACAATACCGCACAAATTCAACATTGTCCGATTTCAACGTCATTTGATATGTGGGTAGATTATGATGTCCCGAATTGATTCCCAACATCGAAAAATTTCTACCTGTCGCCATTTCAAAATGGCCGCCAAAATACCGCACAGATTCAACATTGTCCGATTTCAACATCATTTGATATGTGGGTATATTATGATGTCCCGAATTGATTCCCGACATCGAAAAATTTCTACCGGTCGCCATTTTCAAAATGGCCGCCACAATACCGCACAAATTCAACATTGTCCGATTTCAACGTCATTTCATATGTGGGTAGATTATGATGTCCCGAATTGCTTCCCGACATCGAAAAATTTCTACCGGTCGCCATTTTCAAAATGGCCGCCACAATACCGCACAAATTCAACATTGTCCGATTTCAACGTCATTTGATATGTGGGTAGATTATGATGTCCCGAATTGATTCCCGACATCGAAAAATTTCTACCTGTCGCCATTTCAAAATGGCCGCCAAAATACCGCACAGATTCAACATTGTCCGATTTCAACATCATTTGATATGTGGGTATATTATGATGTCCCGAATTGATTCCCGACATCGAAAAATTTCTACCTGTCGCCATTTTCAAAATGGCCGCCACAATACCGCACAATTTCAACATTGTCCGATTTCAACGACATTTGATATGTGGGTAGATTATGATGTCCCGAATTGATTCCCGACATCGAAAAATTTCTACCGGTCGCCATTTTCAAAATGGCCGCTACAATACCGCACAATTTCAACATTGTCCGATTTCAACGTCATTTGATATGTGGGTAGATTATGATGTCCCGAATTGATTCCCGACATCGAAAAATTTCTAACGGTCGCCATTTCAAAATGGCCGCCAAAATACCGCACAGATTCAACATTGTCCGATTTCAACGTCATTTGATATGTGGGTATATTATGATGTCCCGAATTGATTCCCGACATCGAAAAATTTCTACCTGTCGCCATTTTCAAAATGGCCGCCACAATACCGCACAGATTCAACATTGTTCGATTTCAAAGGTAGCTTTTAATTTATTTTTTAAACCGGTTGTCTGTGGCCGGTTTGGGAGACTTCATAATCGTTAGATTATAATCAGATCTTGTTCTATTAACGTTCGGTAGGTATATTGCTTTTTTTTGCTTTTTTTGTTTGTTGAAAACTGTTATTTATGATATGACGACTCGATAATCCAGTTACATGAGGCTATCTCGAAACTAGTTCATACGATCTTGATCAATAAAGTAAGACATAAATCTATTATTAACCTGTTACATATTACAAATATGACTAATTTACAAATATTTATGATCATGACATAGAAAAGCGACAGGTGTTTTTAATGTATTTTTGTACAGCCAAAAATATGGAACAATTTATATCACAGCTTTATAAGTGTTTTATTTTCGAATAATAATAAATCAATATTTACCGGAATTCCAATCAAATTCAACTTATTTCTTTCAAATAACATAATAATACGCGATAAGGTAAATCTGTTACAGTGTAACAAGTAATGCACAGGCACTTGGGTCCAGGAATTTTTTTTTTCCCGATTTTATCAATAAAATGTGCATCTACAACGTATATGAACCCGTTTGACATGCTTCGTTGTGAAATAAACGCCTTTATGAACTATGCCCCATTTTCCTAATACAATGTATAGAGTAGATAATTTAACTTGTCAATCATTGTAAGAAAATCATGTTACATCAGAGAAGTGAACGCCTTTATGAATTATGCCCCATTTTCCTAATATCTTCCTAATACAATGTATAGAGTAGATACATTGTATTAGGAAGATATTAGGAAAATGGGGCATAGTTCATAAAAGCGTTTATTTCACAACGAAGCATGTCAAACGGGTTCATATACGTTGTAGATGCACATTTTATTGATAAGATTGAAGAAAACAAATATCCTGGACCCAAGTGCCTGTGAAGTAATGCTCTGCATTTTCATTAAAGTATTCACATAAACAATTATAATTTACAATTAAATTTGCATGATATAAATCTACATTTAATGCACTGCATTTATTTCGCATTCTAGAGTAGAGTGCAATACACTGAGAAAGCGGTCACCTATAGAATAATATTGAGGATTTCTGCTCTTAGTATAACATATTTGCTGAAGTTTTAGTTTAAAAGAGGAAAACGTAGGAAGATTTCTAATAGTTAGATCCAAAGAATTCCATGCTTGAATAGTACATGGAAAGTAAGAATTTTGGTAAACAGACAAACGGTTAAAAGGTACATGTATATTGTGACTGTTACGTAAATTATAATTAACGTTTGCTGCCACTAAAGGCGGAACTAATTCATATAAATAATCTGGTGCTTCTTTATTGACAATTTTGTAAAAAAAAAGTAGCAGTTTTCCCATAATGGTATGATTCGAAGATATAAATTCAATTAAAGCAATATACGAAGACGTTGAAAGATTCTACAATCCTGAATGCACCCCTAGTCTCACTTCCGGTTGAGGTTGCTATATCTTATTCATTATACCCCCGCTCCCCGAAGGGAGAAAGGGGTATACTGTTTTACCTCTTTCCGTCTGTTCGCCCTTCCGTCCGTCCAAGATATTTTTCGTCGCATTTTTCTCAGTAACTGTTGATGGCAGAAATCTGATATTTGGTCACAAGTGTCATATAGGTATACCATATCGTGGGAAGCGTTTTTGGATCCATCAGATTCCTACTTCCTGTTTGCCGACTTAGTCGGTTTTTATACACATTGAACATATATGCACATTTTTCGTCGCATTTTTCTAAGCAACTATTGATGACAGAAATCTGATATTTGGTCACAAGCTTCATATAGGTACCCCATATCGTGGGAAGCGTTTTTGGACCCGTCAGTATCCTACTTCCTGTTTGCCGACTTAGTTGGTTTTTATACACATTGAACATATATGCACATTTTTCGTCACATTTTTCTCAGCAACTATTGATAGCAGACATCTGATATTTGGTCACAAGCTTCATATAGGTACCCCATATCGTGGGAAGCGTTTTTGGACCCATCAGATTCCTACTTCCTGTTTGCCGACTGTTGATTTTTATACACATTGAACATACATTTTGTATATGCCCATTTTTAGTCACATTTTTCTCAGCAACTATTGATAGCAGACATCTGATATTTGGTCACAAGCTTCATATAGGTACCCCATATCGTGGGAAGCATTTTTCACCCGTCAGATTCCTACTTTCTGTTTGTCGAAGAGCGGGGGTATGATAAGTGAGCATTAGCTCACAGTTCATCTTGTTTATATTTGTTTGTACTGTTGTGTTTTGAATCTGAATATTATCCTCTTTATATGGACTGACCTGCGTACTTTGTGCTCTCAGTAGATCTAGCTTAAACTTCATTACAAACTACGAATTATTCTATTGGAACTGCACACCTCCCATTTTCTGCGATAAACATATTTATTGTTTGATACTTTACGTATAAATAATGACTCATTACCGTAATCTTAGTATCGTCCACCTGCAGATCTAAACCCATAATTACAGAGATATCATCTCGCTTCTGACATGGTTATCAGGGGCGGATCCGGGGGGACGCACCCGGCGCCCCCCCCCCCCCCTTCCCCCTCTAAAATTGGAAAAAATATGATTTTTTGGTTTAAATTTGTGATTTTTCACACCAAATATCCCAACAATTTTCGCGCCTCCCTCCACTCGACGCAATTTTTTTAAGTGCGCAACCCCCCCCCCCCCCCCCTCCCCTCCCTAACTTGAAATCCTGGATCCGCCCCTGGTTATTGACGCCATGTTGAACAATATCGGTATAGATTGAAACCAGACTAAATAAACACCTCTATATAATAAATCACTGTATGTTAATGGCAGATTCATATAATGTGAAGCTCTATATATAGAAGAGTTTGAAGATACCAAAAGGTAATCACAATTGAAGAAGAACGGAAGATACAATGATCAGGAATATACAATGGTCAGGAATATACAATCGTCAGGAATATACAATGGTCAGAAATATATAATGGTCAGGAATATACAATGGTCAGGAATATACAATGGTCAGGAATATACAATGGTCAGGAATATACAATGGTCAGGAATATACAATGCTCAGGAATATACAATGATCAGGAATATGCAATGGTCAGGAATATACAATGGTCAGGAATATACAATGGTCAGGAATATACAATGATCAGGAATATACAATGGTCAGGAATATACAATGGTCTGGAATATACAATGGTCTGGAATATACAATGGTCAGGAATATACAATGGTCAGGAATATACAATGGTCAGGAATATACAATGGTCAGGAATATACAATGATCAGGAATATACAATGGTCAGGAATATACAATGGTCTGGAATATACAATGGTCTGGAATATACAATCGTCAGGAATATACAATCGTCAGGAATATACAATGGTCAGGAGTATACAATGGTCAGGAATATACAATGATCAGGAATATACAATGTTCTGGAATATACAATGGTCCGGAATATACAATCGTCAGGAATATACAATCGTCAGGAATATACAATGGTCAGGAATATACAATGGTCAGGAATATACAATGGTCAGAAATATACAATGGTCAGGAATATACAATGGTCAGGAATATACAATGATCAGGAATATACAATGGTCCGGAATATACAATGGTCCGAATATACAATCGTCAGGAATATACAATGGTCAGGAATATACAATCGTCAGGAATATACAATGGTCAGGAATATACAATGATCAGGAATATACAATGGTCAGGAATATACAATGGTCAGGAATATACAATGATCAGGAATATACAATGGTCAGGAATATACAATGGTCCGGAATATACAATCGTCAGGAATATACAATGGTCAGGAATATACAATGGTCAGGAATATACAATGGTCAGGAATATACAATGGTCAGGAGTATACAATGGTCAGGAATATACAATCGTCAGGAATATACAATGGTCTGGAATATACAATGGTCTGGAATATACAATGGTCAGGAATATATAATGGTCTGGAATATACAATCGTCAGGAATATACAATCTTCAGGAATATACAATGGTCAGGAATATACAATGGTCCGGAATATACAATGGTCCGGAATATACAATGGTCAGGAATATACAATCGTCAGGAATATACAATCGTCAGGAATATACAATGGTCAGGAATATACAATGGTCAGGAATATACAATCGTCAGGAATATACAATCGTTAGTAATATATAATCGTCAGGAATATACAATGGTCAGGAATATACAATGGTCAGGAATATACAATGGTCAGGAGTATACAATGGTCAGGAATATACAATGGTCAGGAGTATGCAATGGTCAGGAGTATACAATGGTCAGGAATGTACAATGGTCAGGAATATACAATGATCAGGAATATACAATGGTCAGTAATATACAATGGTCCGGAATATACAATGATCAGGAATATACAATGGTCAGGAATATACAATGGTCCGGAATATACAATCGTCAGGAATATACAATGGTCAGGAATGTACAATGGTCAGGAATATACAATGGTCAGGAATATACAATCGTTAGGAATATACAATGGTCAGGAATATACAATGGTCAGGAATATACAATGGTCAGGAATATACAATGGTCAGGAATATACAATCGTCAGGAATATACAATCGTCAGGAATATACAATGGTCAAAGAAAGAGGACAAAGGGACAAACAATGTTCTACAAAACAAAACACAAAACCGAACAACATGAACCCCACTAATAACCCGGGGTGAACTCAGGTGTTGCGGTAAGATAAGCAGTTCCTGCTCCAGATGTGGCACCCGTCCTGTTACTTTTGTTTTTAATACGATTACAGCTACGACAATATACAAGACAATTAACCATATTGACCAATCGCACAACAGCTCTTTACGTATACTCGATTAAAAAGAGTAGGTGGATTAAGATATACACAATATCAATGCAGTGTCTTGAAATAGGACTTTCCCGCCATTTGGTTCCTATAAGGGGTTCACTTATATTTCAGTGTTAGAAAAGAAACTGTTTAAATGAAAACGTATATATATATAATTCATTGCACACGACGTGTTCCTGGAATAACCTTCACCAAGTCCGTTCATAGTAAACAAAAACAAGTAAGCAAGTAAACCAAAGGGCATAAACTGGATATTAATATGGACTAAGAAAAGATAGAAGATACTAAAGGGGTAATCAGAAGCCGTCAATCGATGGACAGACAATACCATGGCCAAAAATAAACAAACAAAAGACAGAAGCCGTACATTGATGGACAGACAATACCATGGCCAAAAATAAAAAACAAAGGGACAGAAGCCGTACATTAATGGACAGACAATACCATGGCCAAAAAAAAAGAACAAAAGGACAGAAGCCGTAAATCGATGGACAGACAATACCATGGCCGATAGAAAAAAGAACAAAAGGACAGAAGCCGTAAATCGATGGACAGAAAATACCATGGCCAATAGAAAAAAGAACAAAAGGACAGAAGCCGTAAATCGATGGACAGAAAATACCATGGCCAAAAGAAAAAAGAACAAAAGGACAGAAGCCGTAAATCGATGGACAGACAATACCATGACCAAAAGAAAAAAGAACAAAAGGACAGAAGCCGTAAATCGATGGACAGAAAATACCATGGCCAAAAGAAAAAAGAGCAAAAGGACAGAATCCGTAAATCGATGGACAGACAATACCATGGCCAAAAGAAAAAAGAATAAAAGGCCAGAATCCGTAAATCGATGACACAGACAATACCATGGCCAAAAGAAAAAAGAGCAAAAGGACAGAATCCGTAAATCGATGGACAGAAAATGCAATGGCTGACAGAAAAAGGACGAACAACAATCTACAAAACATACACATAAAACTAAAGATCGAGTAACACGAACCCCACTGAAAACCGGGGTGTAGTCCGTTGTTTCGGAAGAGTAAGCATTACTGCTACACTAGTGAAACCCGTCGTGATAACCTTGTTACAAACCTGGTAATAAATCATGAATGACGAAAGGACCGGATTGTGATTACGACGAACGGAACATATCCATGGTCATCTAAAAAAAACCAAGTGATGGTGACAACTGTAAAACGTTGACAGTGATGACATCGACTCAACCACTAGGAACACTTGGTTCAGCAACAGCACGTTCGCAGTGATGACATCGACTCAACCACCAGGAACACTTGGTTCAGCAACAGCACGTTCACAGTGATGACATCGACTCAACCACTAGGAACACTTGGTTCAGCAACAGCACGTTGACAATGATGACATCGACTCAACCACCAGGAACACTTGGTTCAGCAACAGCACGTTCACAGTGATGACATCGACTCAACCACCAGGAACACTTGGTTCAGCAACAGCACGTTCACAGTGATGACATCGACTCAACCACCAAGAACACTTGGTTCAGCAACAGCACGTTCACAGTGATGACATCGACTCAACCACTAGAAAACTTGGTTCAGCAACAGCACGTTCACAGTGATGACATCGACTCAACCACTAGGAACACTTGGTTCAGCAACAGCAATCCCCTATCAAGAAAGTCATGATAGGAATCACAAGCTCTCTAATGTCGTAAGACATATACTCAGTATCGTAAGGTTGGGAGAGACATATACTCAGTATCGTAAGGTTGGGAGAGACATATACTCAGAATCGTAAGGTTGGGAGAGACATATACTCAGTATCGTAAGCTTGCCCATGACTGCGGGATATTGACCTCAGTTTAAATCAATAATATTGATCTTAGTATTGATAAAAGTTCATTACTTAGAAACAAACTGTGTAACGTACATGTCTTAGAAAAGCCAAAGGGATAATTAGAAGCTGTAAATCGAAGAAGGACAGACAATGTAATGATTATCTTTGATTATATCCTCACTGGGGGGGGATGCATTTAGAATTAAGTCGTGCGTTTTTTATTACTACATTTCCAATGTGATCAAGAATCATATTGAATTGTGTCTGTTGTCTGATGCATTGCAAATTGATGCAGTACTGTATTCTATTTGACATATTATTTCTGAAATACATCTGCGTTATGATGGCTTCAGTTGTGACAGTTTGCAAAGATATCCGAATATTGTTCTTCACATCCATGGGACTTTTCTCAAATGGATACTAGTAGTAAGTATTGACATTATAATCATAAAACGACCTATCAGAACACGGTATCAAATATACAGAGTGTTCATTTTGAGCCATTTTGGAGTCTGAGTAAGAATTTCGAGAGCTGTATGTCCATTACAATATCCATGGTCTTTCTCCTCATGGCTACAACACAGACTGTGTCACATATTATATGCCATAAAATGTTGGTACATGTCATATACAGGATTGAAAATAAATGACCACACCCTGTCTAAGCTTACCAACCACGTCCACCCCCTCCATACAGAATTAAATTAAATATAAATTCTCCTTCAGTTGTCCGTGGGCTACGATATTTCTCCACTCTCGAACTTTATTTCAAAATCCTCTGGCGGACATATTTGACAACATGCGGGGAGAGGCACGAGACATTTTAATCCTCTAGAGGATTACACATTTTTCCACCACTGGTTCAGCGGGGTTAAAACGCCGTAATAATGGGAGAAATGGTAATTCTCCCTAGTGGGATTAGTTCTCAACATTAATTATTGTTATTCCATTAGGAGAAAAGGATGTGCAACCTATGAATGTACAATACATAAGATGGTGTGATCCTGAGAAGGCCTTTGCAGTATATACTCACTCTGAATGCAATGCTGCTTACACATAGACGATTACTGGATAATGGTTGGTGTCCGTGTTGTTCATTTTTTATCTTGATTTGTTGTGTACTTATATGCCTTATATTCGCTATGTTTCTTGTGTGCCCAATGTTGCCAGTGTCTCCAGATTGTTTATTCTTGATTGACCCTTCGGTTTTCTCTCAAGTTTACCTGCATGGAATGGCCGTTGCATGGTGACCTGTTGCAGTACAAAGTATTCTGACTATATCCACTATGTCCTCCTTGTCTCGTAGAAATATAAATGTATATCCATAGATGCATCCCAGTACGCGCTTTGCACCTAGATGAGTCATTCTTTGTAAACTTGTAAAACAAATACTGCTAATTTGACGTTAAACAACAATATAACAATCAAGCTTTCTTTTTTGCAAAAACAGTCTTAAACAAAGGAAATCTTTGAGTGTACTAGTATGTCTATTTAGTATTAAAAATGTCTAAGAAGGGGATGACGTCACCAAAGGGGTAATCAGAATCGCAAATCGAAGGACAGACAACACAAAGGCCAAAAGAAAAAGGATGAAAGGACAAACAACGATATATAAAACATTACACAGAAAACATACATATAAAACTAAAAAGCGAGTAACACGAACCCCACTAAGAATCGGGGGTGAACTCAGGTGCTCCGGAAGGGTAAGCAGTTCCTGCTCCACATGTGACACCTGTCGTGTTACTGGAATTGTTTTTTGAAGATACCAAAGCATTCATGAGAAACCGAAATTCAAGGAAGGACAGTCAATACAATGGCCAAAAGAAAAGGAAAAATCAATGATGTACAAAAAACTACACAGAAAACTGAAGATAGAGCAACACGAACCCCACTAGAAACCGGGGACTCAAGTGATCTGGAAGGGTAAGAAGTTCCTGCTTCACCAGTGGAACCCGTCGTCTTACTCTAACATCCGGTGAAAAGTTATGAAATAGGAAATGAGGAATAGTTTATGGTTATTGGTATTGGATGGGATTTTTATTAATTTTACAGCTATTTCGTGAGTACTATCAGATCTTTATTGAGCAAGGAGAAACGTATGGACGTTTATATTGATTTGAACGGTGAAATTTCCAGTCTTGAATAGGTGTTTTGAAACCATTACACTTAAAGTATCATGGCAGTGGTTCAAAACCTTAACCATGCGGCCACATATAATTCGCTTATATATTTCAAGTGAATTAGTCAATGATTAAATTCTTTTAGTCACCGGGTTTACAACAAGAATAACACGGCGGGTGTCACATGTGGAGCAGAAACGGCTTACCCTTCCGAAGCATATGATTTTTAATTTTCAGTGGGTTCGTGTTGCTCGATCTGTTGTTTTCTGTGTGGTGTTTTGTATATTATTGTTTGTTCCTTTTTCTTTTTTCATTTGGCAATTTTTCGATTTGCGACTTCTAACTACACATTTGGTATCTTCAAGCTGTTCTTAGTGGTGTCTGATTCCATGAAGATGATTTAATTTATATCAATGATATTTTAAATGAAAACGGGGAAATAAGTCAGAATTTAATTTTAGATAAATTAAAATACAAGAATAATTGGATATCTGAATTTATCAGCCTAAAAAAAGCGATACCTAATGAATGGTATCATACATTACAGGCTCAAAACTCTATTAAAAGTGTTGTAAATTTTCAAAAAGATAAGCTTATAGTAAATGGAAAATGTATAGACCCGTCACAACTGTCCAACAAATATTTGTATAATGAATATATTAATGTAAAATTTTTGAAACCAATAGGTATAAATACATAGTTAAGGTACTTGTCTATAAATGAAAAACCAAACATGAGTCAGCTTTACTCTTTCATTTTTCATTATCTAGAAGAAAATAAGCTAAAAATATTCAGATGGAAATTATTGCAATATATAATTCCTACAAAGAAACTATTAATGAAATGGAGAATTGCTATTAATATCCAATGTTATTTCTGTGGTCAAGATGAAGACTATCTACATTACTTTATGTCTTGTCCCTACCTGAAAGAATTTTGGGTGAAAATACAACAAATATTGAAAAAATCTAATATAGAAAATTTTGTCACATTAAAACATATTGTTTTTGGGTACAAGATATTTGATAAAGATTATTTTGATTTCAACTATTTTTTAACAATTTTAGGATTTTCTACATACAAAGCATATTATGTATCTGAACAAAAGACCAAACAAGTAAACATATATTCTTTATTTGTGAGAGAATATATTACGAGAATAAGCCAGGTGCAAAAACTCCAAAATAGTAAACTGTTAGCAAAAATAAGGGAAAATATTGAAATGTAAATATGTAGGCATTGTATATACACGTATGTATATGTATATGTATGCATGCATATGTATGTGTGTATATGCATGGATGTATGTGTGTAGATGTAGGTGCGTATGTATAGGTATATTTAATTAAAGTCTGATACTCATCAGTTATATTATATTATTTGAAAGTATTTTAATTATATAAGAAAATATTAATATGAAATACTTCATAAGTAGCTTGGGCTTTTGAAGTAAGAATGTAACAAGCATTTTGAATAAAAATATATTGTTGTTAAAAAAAAAAAAAATGATTGATGTCATAAATAAACGTTAGAGAAACCGGAGGGACAATCAAGAGATACAGGCAACGTTGGACACACAGAACGAAGACAAACAGAACAGAAAGCTAAAACGATGAGCAACACAGATCCTGTCAAAACAACTGGGGGCTGGTACACGGACCATGCCAACACAACTGGGGGCCCCGTGGGCTGGCTCATTTGCTGGCGAAGAGTAAGCAGTATATGTTGCTTAAATGGTTAAAAGTTAACAAAATTATAATTAAAAAAAAAAAAAAATTAATTGTTTATTTCATGAAGCAAAATATCTACACATATTCTCTCCATAAATATTATATGTATATATAGAATGATTGTTTGAAAGCGAAAGACACTGGTAAAAATGCAAGTTATTAGGACGAATAATTGAATTGAAGCAAACTGATTGAATGCTTACCGTTAACAACCACATACACGTTTTTGTTTACATCAATACTATCAGGTTGCCAACAATCCTCCATCATTACGTGTTGTATTTATGATTATTATGGATTTTCCCAAATATTTCAATTAATAATTATATATACATTTGTATATTTAATTTTGATTGGTTAACAGAGATGGTGTTATTTTTTCCATCCATTAAAAAACTTTCTCTATACATGGATATCTAGAATAATTTGAAAACGAAAATTTTCAACTTTGATGACGCATTATTACTCCTTAGTTACCAAATATATTATATAAACATTGTGTTAAATTGAAATCCGAGCATTTTAGATCCGACTTTCTATCAGTAAGTAAGTTATTATATCAAATAAGTATAATTTATCTATCATAATGGGTTTCATGTTTAATGGTCCGTTTAAAGCTTGCTACAGTATGTTAAAATTTCAACATACATGTTTTAATTTTTATTTCATTTAAATTATTTTCCTATTTGTAAAGGGTGGTAATATTAAAATGTTACTTTTCGTATATAAAAATCAATTTTATAATACTACTTGCTTCTAAATATAAAATTAGTATTTGTTATTACTATTGCTGGCTCGATACCTGTGGACTATTAGTCATCGAGGGTATCATATTCCCAGCAATAAAAACTGTACTCATCAAAATTTTTAATAATAATTTTTTAATAATAAATAAAGATAAAAATCAGGTTTCTCTTTTTTATTATTACAGAATGAGTCAATTATATTAATACACCTATCGTAGGACGACATGAAAATAAAATATTTTATTTTAACGGAACACACACCTCACCTCTCATATCCGACTAGAAATAGCATTACTTATAAGATTTACTGTAATTGATTTTTATGTTCTGTATCTAATGTGTTTATATACGAGTTTTGTTGATGTTATTCACTAATACGGTAAGATCCATATACTGTTTATATAGTAACACTGTAAGGTTCATAGTATTTGTATCCATTTTGTTTACACTGTAGATTTTATAGTAATAATGTAAGGGTTTTGCCGTTTGTATTCAATTTTCAAAGATTTCATGAATGTTTTACACAAATCTGTATCAACTGTCTACATACTTCGTGGATGTTATACACAATTTCGGTAAGAGTTCTACTGTCTGTATCCATTGTGACTAGATACAGCGAATGGTATATAGAAATACGGCAGCATTCATACTGGACGTTTTACGTTCATACTGATTGCTATACACAAATACAAAAAGGTACTTCTGTCTGTACCCATTTAACATAGACTTGGCTGATGCTATGGACAAATATAAAAAGGGTATTTCTGTCTGTACCCATTTAATATAGACTTGGCTGATGCTATGGACAAATACAAAACGAGTATTTCTGTCTGTACCCATTTAACATATACTTGGCTGATGCTATGGACCAATACGGTAACGTTCCTACTGTCTGTATTTTGTTGCTATGGCCTAGATGTTAGAAAAGGTAGATATCTAATTTACTGTTCACTACGCGTACCTGGAGTAACGTTCATCGTGTACCTCAAAATCAGGGCCCGGGTGGCTCAATGAGATAGGTAGTTGGATTACCTAACAACTGACACAAGCCTATCATCAATACGGCGTGGGTTCGCGCCCGGCTTTGTAAATTACAAAAAAGGTGCACTCAACTCGCAGCCGCAAGTGATAAAGTTTATCAGTTGCTTGCCCATGGTCGGTGGTTCTCTCCGGGTACTCCGGCTTCTTCCACCACTAAAACTGGTCGCCATGATATAGCTGAAATATTGCTGAAAGTGGCGTTAAGCACAATAAAATCAATCAATCATGTACCGCAAAATCAAAGATTGGAAAAAAGTCTAATAATGTAAAACTGTTTAGGAGTTAAAAAACTTAAGGTCTTAAGTAGGATAGCCAAAATTGAGGATCTTAGTGATAGTAATAAAAACTTAGACGTCTAATTTAGCGCCTACGATGCTTTTCTGGAATTACAATCATCGGGTACACTCAAAATTAAGATTGGATAGTCAAATAATTTAAACGTCTTCGCGAGCAAAAAAACAAAGACAGCCAAAATCTGGAAATTTCAACCATGTATGAGGGATGGAACCTTAGTTTTAATAACTTGTGTATATGATGTCATATTATGTTTATTCTATTTCAGCTATACCACAATAGACAGAAGTTAGATAAAGCAGATCAATGAAGCCAGTTTGTAAACATATTCGTGTATGTGTTATATTAATTTATTTATTTAATTGCATTTTACACCCATAAAGGTCAAGCAATACAGTAATAACTACTAGTATATATGACCTGTTTTATCTTCGTGCTTGCTCTTAGGAACCATCATGACCGCAGTTAATATGGTAGTTGGATTTACATCTACCGGAGCAATCAGTGGGGTAGATAATCGGTTCGAGCAGTGGTCAGGTTAATCCAAAGACCATAAAATTGGTATTTTCCACTTCTCGTATAAGTACATAGCACTCAGGAGTGAAAGGAACTCTGGATGGCTCGGAATCATGATAATCTGTCAGAGAAGAGCGATATGTCTACCCGCTGACTGTTGTTTCATAAGTAAGTCGAAGAAGTACAGGCAATACAAAGGACAAAAACACATACAATGGTGGACAAAATACAATGCAGAAAAGATTGTTAGCAAACACGAATCCGACTACAAACGGGTGTGGCATAAGGATGAGCACTCCATTAGTTGCATCCGTTGTGCTACTCTTGCTAAAAACAATTAAGGATTGATCGCAATTTTTGTTCGGTTCATGAAGAAATAACCTCAATCAGGTTGTACACAAGGGTGTGTACAACCTGATTGAGGTTATTTCGAATGAACCGAACAAATAATTTCGATCAATCCTTATAAATTAATTTAAGCTTTTTTTGTTATGATATTGAAAAATAAATATATTTTTTCAAAATAAGGCAAATAATCGGAAATAAATTGAAATAACCCCAAATGTGCCTCATTTAAAGAAAATATAATGATGACAACGGCACGCGACGCCTTGAGAACGAGGTCTATTTTCCGATTCCGTACATTGACAAATAACCTCAACTTTTTAAGCCAATCAAAACACGTATAAAATGACATGTGACTCTAAAATTAATTTATTGTAAATTGTTCTTACCATGAAGTAATTTTTAAAATGCTAACTGGAGTTAAACAACAATTAACCACTCACTTACTATTCTCACTTGATGTTTAATAACAATCAATCAATCAATATGCTTGATGTAATACCACGGTGAGTATAAATTAGACAGAAAGTTTTTATCTTATACAATGTATATAGCAACTTCTGTTACATTTCAGGTTTTTGTTACTGTGTGTTTCGTCGTCACTTCTTTAAGTTTAGTGGGAATAATATGTTGGAGAGAATTCATGTGAGTATTATGTAACCATGACAACTAATTAACCATGACAGTGTTTCGTTCCTTTCTCCTTTCATTTTATCAATATTGTCCTCACTGAATGCTAAGTAACAAACAACCACTCCATCGATCTAGTCAAGAAAGAACACACATATAGCATTACTTGTAAAACATGCAACACATATCTTAGCTGTAAGTCGAAGAAGGACTGACAATGCAATGGCCAAATGGATAAAAGGACAAACCACTGTCAACAAAACAATAGAACTGAAGACGAAATATTGAGGCAGCAATGCGAACCCACTCAAAAAAGGGAGTATCGTCGAATGCTCCGGAAGGGTCGGCAGTTCCTGATCAACTAGTTACATCTGCCGTGTTAAGTGAGTGACGGATTAACGTAGAAGCAAAAGTAGTATATGCTACGGACTGCACTAAATACATTATATAAATAAACGTTAGAGAAAACCGAAGGGGCAATCAAGAATAGAAAATCCAGAGAAACTGGCAAATAAATGTTAGAGAAAACCGAAGGGGCAATCAAGAATGGAAAATCCAGAGAAACTGGCAAATAAACGTTAGAGAAAACCGAAGGAGCCATCAAGAATAGAAAATCCAGAGAAACTGGCAAATAAACGTTAGAGAAAACCGAAGGGGCAATCAAGAATGGAAAATCCAGAGAAACTGGCAAATAAATGTTAGAGAAAACCGAACGGGGCAATCAAGAATGGAATATCAAGAGCAACTGGTAAATAAACGTTAGAGAAAACCGAAGGGGCAATCAAGAATGGAATATCAAGAGAAACTGGCAAGATAGAGCACACAAACAGAAAAAACGTAAATAAGACATTAGCCCACCTGCAAACAACTCGAGGTAAAAACTAACCGAATATGTTTTTTGATTTGTTTTTGCGGAAATCGTGTTGGACGTCACAATAAACAACTAGAGGTAAATACGACACCATAAATATAAATTATATATAGTACATGTATTCGAAATTGATACCTATCTGCAAGTGGTACTATTACTGAAGTGTGAGACACGTTTGTCGTATTATATATCTGTATGGCGATTGAAAAAAGAACTGAATTACCTTTTTATAATATCTTATAATTTATAATATTATTTGTGTGTGTATTTGTTTAATAAAGGGCCCTTATTTACTTATGCTACAGGCCACACACTAGCTTAATCTATTCTACTGGTGTTATAAATAAAAACGTAGATATCTAATTTAGTGCGCACGACGAGTTTCTAGAATAACCTTCATCAGGTACGTTCAAAATAGAAAGATTGGAAAGCCAAATAGCTTAAAGTTTTGAGAGCTATGAATACAAAGGGCCTAAACAGGATAGCCAAAATGAATCATGAACGTGGAGAGGACAGGGTGTGACTATGACAAACGGAATGTATCGGTGGTCACCTGTGACACAGATATTATATGGTTGTGATCTAGCATGGGAAACCAATGTTCCAACATATCAATAAATTCATATTACAGTTGAATTACGACATCGTTGAATATAAAAAGTAGATTTCCAAGTTTACCATATACATGTACTCCTTATGTTGTTTTTGTCAGTTGGTCTGTAAGCATACAGGTGAGGCTTTACTACTATTATAGCTACACCTTCAAATTCTCAATGTTTTTTGTTTTTTTGGGGACCAAATTCTAATTTGGTTTATATCAAGTAAGATTATATCGTTTTAATTATCATTAAATATTTTTATGTTTCAGTGTTCATAAGCAAGATACTAGAATCACACGTGAAAATCTTATTAAGTATTATCCTACCATATTTGGACAATATAGCAAGCATTACCCATACAAAAAGGTATTATTAGATACAGCGGACAGGAGAGAGAAGACAAATACATTTTTCAATAGGACATATGCTTGTTCTTATGGCTGTGATAAGACTACCGTTGGCAGGAAACGACGATCTACAGCATTGAACCATGCCTGCTGTCGATCGTAAGTAAATTTACTGTTATGAGTATATAGGGGGTAAGGATTATGGTGTTTAACGCCACTTTCAACAATATTTCAGATATATCGTGACTTAATTTTATGGTGGAGGAAACTGGAGATAACCACCAACCTGTCACAAGTCACTGACAAACTTCATCACATAATGTTGTATCGAGTGCATCTCGCCTGAGCGGGATTCGAACTCATAACGTCAGTGGTGATTATATACGATGGCGCCATTTATTATATTATTTCTGTGATCATACACTCTTCCATTGACAATATAAGCAAATGTTTAAACTTGTAGGATAAGGTATCGCGTTAGTTTTAAATTAATTATTAAGATTTCATACCTGAACATAAATACAGGTCACTCAACTCTGTTCTCGGCGATAATCATTCAAGAGATATACTAATTGTGTTTCAGAATACCAACTATCGTGGCGCCAACTACGTACATGAGCAAATTCAACGGTTTAAGACAATTAGTCCAGTTCAACAATACAGTTAATGGGTTTCCAATTTTGCAGGTTTTCTTACAGGAAATATGCAGGTAAGGGGTATATTCATTTTTGTCTGTGTTTGAAAGCAATCGTCTATTTTCATTAGCGAAATACTAATTGTTTATACAGAACAATAGGGGCGGTAAGGTTATGGTGTTTAATGCCTCTTTCAACAATATTTTAGTTATATCGTGGCGGTCAGTTTTATAGGTGGAGGAAACCAGAGAACCCGGAGAAAACCACCGACCTGTTCACTGATAAACTTTATAGCATAATGATGTATCGTGTACACCTCGCACGAGTGGGAACTCACAACTTCAGTCGTGGTAGACACTGATTACATAGGTAATTGTAAATGCTTCTGCAATACGACCACGACCACGACGGCCCCTCTGTAGAACAAAGAACAAATCTAATACAATCAATTTATTCACAAAACGTATGCTGAATCAAACCAAGGAAAGCTCTGATGTACTACCAATGATACCAGGAAATCAGATATTTTAAAACAGTACTATTTTTTCTCCCCACGAGTGGAATCCATCTTGAAGTGTTTAAAGCGATACTTGTAGGAAGTGAATTAAGCATAAAGAAAAAGAGCGTTACCGTCGTTAAGACGATTGATATATAATATTGTTCAATCCGGAAGAAATCTGCAATAGAAATAAAAAAAATACGCCTACACTTTAGACTTTTTACTACTTCATAAATAAGAATGAAATGAAAAACAAAACCAAAATACCACAATATTCTACCTGCTCCAATAAATACCATAATGTACTACCTGCTCCAATAAATACCATAATGTTCTACCTGCTCCAATAAATACCATAATGTTCTACCTGCTCCAATAAATACCATAATGTTCTACCTGCTCCAATAAATACCATAATGTTCTACCTGCTCCAACAAATACCATAATGTTCTACCTGCTCCAATAAATACCATAATGTTCTACCTGCTCCAATAAATACCATAATGTTCTACCTGCTCCAATAAATACCATAATGTTCTACCTGCTCCAATAAATACCATAATGTTCTACCTGCTCCAATAAATACCATAATGTTCTACCTGCTCCAATAAATACCACAATGTTCTACCTGCTCCAATAAATACCATAATGTTCTACCTGCTCCAATAAATACCATAATGTTCTACCTGCTCCAATAAATACCATAATGTTCTACCTGCTCCAATAAATACCATAATGTTCTACCTGCTCCAATAAATACCATAATGTTCTACCTGCTCCAATAAATACCATAATGTTCTACCTGCTCCTATAAATACCATAATGTTCTACCTGCTCCAATAAATACCATAATGTTCTACCTGCTCCAATAAATACCATAATGTTCTACCTGCTCCAATAAATACCATAATGTTCTACCTGCCCCAATAAATACCACAATGTTCTACCTGCTCCAATAAATACCACAATGTTCTACCTGCTCCAATAAATACCATAATGTTCTACCTGCTCCAATAAATACCATAATGTTCTACCTGCTCCAATAAATACCATAATGTTCTACCTGCTCCAATAAATACCATAATGTTCTACCTGCTCCAATAAATACCACAATGTTCTACCTGCTCCAATAAATACCATAATGTTCTACCTGCTCCAAAAAATACCATAATGTTCTACCTGCTCCAATAAATACCATAATGTTCTACCTGCTCCAATGAATACCATAATGTTCTACCTGCTCCAATAAATACCACAATGTTCTACCTGCTCCAATAAATACCATAATGTTCTACCTGCTCCAATAAATACCATAGTGTTCTACCTGCTCCAATAAATACCATAATGTTCTACCTGCTCCAATAAATACCATAATGTTCTACCTGCTCCAATAAATACCATAATGTTCTACCTGCTCCAATAAATACCACAATGTTCTACCTGCTCCAATAAATACCATAATGTTCTACCTGCTCCAATCAATACCATAATGTTCTACCTGCTCCAATAAATACCATAATGTTCTACCCGCTCCAATAAATACCACAATGTTCTACCTGCTCCAATAAATACCATAATGTTCTACCTGCTCCAATAAATACCATAATGTTCTACCTGCTCCAATAAATACCATAATGTTCTACCTGCTCCAATAAATACCATAATGTTCTACCTGCTCCAATAAATACCATAATGTTCTACCTGCTCCAATAAATACAATAATGTTCTACCTGCTCCAATAAATACCATAATGTTCTACCTGCTCCAATAAATACCATAATGTTCTACCTGCTCCAATAAATACCATAATGTTCTACCTGCTCCAATAAATAACATAATGTTCTACCTGCTCCAATAAATACCATAATGTTCTACCTGCTCCAATAAATACCATAATGTTCTACCTGCTCCAATAAATACCATAATGTTCTACCTGCTCCAATAAATACCACAATGTTCTACCTGCTCCAATAAATACCATAATGTTCTACCTGCTCCAATAAATACCATAATGTTCTACCTGCTCCAATAAATACCACAATGTTCTACCTGCTCCAATAAATACCATAATGTTCTACCTGCTCCAATAAATACCATAATGTTCTACCTGCTCCAATAAATACCATAATGTTCTACCTGCTCCAATAAATACCATAATGTTCTACCTGCTCCAATAAATACCATAATGTTCTACCTGCTCCAATAAATACCATAATGTTCTACCTGCTCCAATAAATACCATAATGTTCTACCTGCTCCAATAAATACCATAATGTTCTACCTGCTCCAATAAATACCATAATGTTCTACCTGCTCCAATAAATACCATAATGTTCTAACTGCTCCAATAAATACCATAATGTTCTACCTGCTCCAATAAATACCACAATGTTCTACCTGCTCCAATAAATAACATAATGTTCTACCTGCTCCAATAAATACCATAACATTCTACCTGCTCCAATAAATACCATAATGTTCTACCTGCTCCAATAAATACCATAATGTTCTACCTGCTCCAATAAATACCACAATGTTCTGCCTGCTCCAATAAATACCATAATGTTCTACCTGCACCAATAAATACCACAATGTTCTACCTTCTCCAATATCTAATACCACAATGTTCTGCCTGCTCCAATAAATACCACAATGTTCTACCTGCTCCAATAAATACCATAAAGTTCTACCTGCTCCAATAAATACCACAATGTTCTACCTGCTCCAATAAATACCACAATGTTCTACCTGCTCCAATAAATACCATAATGTTCTACCTGCTCCAATAAATACCATAGTGTTCTACCTGCTCCAATAAATACCATAATGTTCTACCTGCTCCAATAAATACCATAATGTTCTACCTGCTCCAATAAATACCATAATGTTCTACCTGCTCCAATAAATACAATAATGTTCTACCTGCTCCAATAAATACCATAATGTTCTACCTGCTCCAATAAATACCATAATGTTCTACCTGCTCCAATAAATACCATAATGTTCTACCTGCTCCAATAAATAACATAATGTTCTACCTGCTCCAATAAATACCATAATGTTCTACCTGCTCCAATAAATACCATAATGTTCTACCTGCTCCAATAAATACCATAATGTTCTACCTGCTCCAATAAATACCACAATGTTCTACCTGCTCCAATAAATACCATAATGTTCTACCTGCTCCAATAAATACCATAATGTTCTACCTGCTCCAATAAATATCACAATGTTCTACCTGCTCCAATAAATACCATAATGTTCTACCTGCTCCAATAAATACCATAATGTTCTACCTGCTCCAATAAATACCATAATGTTCTACCTGCTCCAATAAATACCATAATGTTCTACCTGCTCCAATAAATACCATAATGTTCTACCTGCTCCAATAAATACCATAATGTTCTACCTGCTCCAATAAATACCATAATGTTCTACCTGCTCCAATAAATACCATAATGTTCTACCTGCTCCAATAAATACCATAATGTTCTACCTGCTCCAATAAATACCATAATGTTCTAACTGCTCCAATAAATACCATAATGTTCTACCTGCTCCAATAAATACCACAATGTTCTACCTGCTCCAATAAATAACATAATGTTCTACCTGCTCCAATAAATACCATAACATTCTACCTGCTCCAATAAATACCATAATGTTCTACCTGCTCCAATAAATACCATAATGTTCTACCTGCTCCAATAAATACCACAATGTTCTGCCTGCTCCAATAAATACCATAATGTTCTACCTGCACCAATAAATACCACAATGTTCTACCTTCTCCAATATCTAATACCACAATGTTCTGCCTGCTCCAATAAATACCACAATGTTCTACCTGCTCCAATAAATACCATAAAGTTCTACCTGCTCCAATAAATACCACAATGTTCTACCTGCTCTAATAAATGCCACAATGTTCTACCTGCTCCAATATCTAATACCACAATGTTCTACCTGCTCCAATAAATACCACAATGTTCTACCTGCTCCAATAAATACCATAATGTTCTACCTGCTCCAATAAATACCATAATGTTCTACCTGCTCCAATAAATACCATAATGTTCTACCTGCTCCAATAAATACCATAATGTTCTACCTGCTCCAATAAATACCATAATGTTCTACCTGCTCCAATAAATACCATAATGTTCTACCTGCTCCAATAAATACCATAATGTTCTACCTGCTCCAATATCTAATCTAATCTAAACAAAATACCATAATGTTCTACCTGCTCCAATAAATACCATAATGTTCTACCTGCTCCAATATCTAATCGAACTATCGTAGAAACATAGGCAAACTCCATACACTTAACACACATATACATTCATGACCGCTCACTTTTCTGGCTTGGTTCTGGTACTTCAATAAGAAGTGGATGGGCTAAATTAGTTTTATTGACCCAAACCTCCTCTCTTAATGAAATAAGGAGGTCATGCAAGTGCTTTCCACATGTGAATAAAATTCTAACCCTCACATATAACAGGGCGAACAGCGTTCTTTTTAAGAACACTATAACCTTAAAAATGATACATGATATATTGAATCTTCATGACACAAAAGTTATCATATGCATAATATTAGTTCTAGAAAGGATGGCCTCAACCATTTTGAATATTAGACAGACAACCTTCAATCCAAAATCTAATTCCCAATACCATATGTCGTCACCTGTATGCAATTGACAGCATACTTTTCAACAAGGTGTTAAATTCTTCTGATATAGAGCTTTAAATGCTATTTTTTCATACCCCTCCCCCCTCCCATTTTAAGATAATTTCCAGTATGTTAAGTACAATTCTGTGTATTACTTATTCTGTCGTTTTCTGTATGCAATTGACAGCATAATTTTCAACAAGGTGTTAAATACTATTTTTCCAAGCCTCTCCCTCTAATTTCCAGTATTTTATGTACAATTATGTGTATTTCTCATTTTCAGCCAAGCCAACGATTGTACAGGGTGTACCTGTACCTACCTGTATCAGATAACATCAGCTGTTGTTTATAGATTTGGATTTTCATCTGTTACAGCCACGGACATGTCACATCTAGAGGTAGATCTTTTTGAATTACAAGGATGTTGTAAATGTATAAACGAAGGAACGTAGTCTCCGCCCACTGACGTGCTGAAGATTAATTTACCATGACAACATAAACAAAATATAATTATTTTGTCCTATTCTAGAGTTTTATATGACTTTACATTATGTTTTTTTTTACATAATATAATAACATTCAAAATAATTTATAATTACTCTGTATGTAACTTAATTTTTTTTAATGATGTACACTGAAACCTCTTTAAAACGAACCTCATTGGGGTCAACTTTATTGTTCGGAATAGACGGGTGTTTGACTTATTCAGATTAAATCAGCAAATATTTACTACATTGGGACTTTAGTTTGGTTTATGCATAAATCAAGTTTATCCGGGTTAGGTTTAAACAAATTTCACTGTATTTATCACAGGTCTGATAGGTAGTGGATCAAATCAAGGTATGGGTGCATAACGCCATTTTCAACAATATTTTAGCTATGTTGTGGCAATCAGTTGTATGGATGGAGAAATCCGGAGTACCTGGTGATATCCACCAAACTGTCGTTACGACCCCCCCTAAAATTGGAAAAAATATGATTTTTTGACGTAAAATCGTGATTTTTCACACGAATTACCCCAAAAACATTTCGCGCCTCACTCCGCTCGGCGCAATATTTTGAATTGCGCCCCCCCTAACTTGAAATCCTGGATCCGCCCCTTCAACGGGCGGAAGTCTAACTAACAAATGGTGATAGATACTGGTTATACATGTCACAGGCACGCCATTGTATTGGGCATGGATACCAGGTAGTGATGGTCACGGACATGACGTTGTATATGAAATGTCTACGAGGTTGATTAGGCCATGGGCATGACGCTGTGTGGGGTCATGGACATGACGTTGTATAGATCACTGCAATAATGTTGTATAGGTCATGGATGTGACGTTGTATATGAACCGACCATGACGTTGTGTTTATTAGTCACAACACTGTATGGGTCACGGGCACGACGTAGTGTAGTTCATGGGCACGAAATTGTATAGGTCACAGCCACGACCTTGAGTAGATCACCCACATCATGTTGTATTCGACGTTGCATAGGTCACGGATACGAGGGTTTATAAGAAACGGCCAGGACATTGTGTAGGTCTTTGGCAAGACATCACGGTAATGACGACCGTTGTGTGATTACTATACATGTATTTTTGATTGATTGTTTGATTGGTGTTTAGCGCCAGCTTTAGCAATAATTCAGTTATATCGTGGTTTGAACAAATTGAATTAACTTAGATATGTATTTGTGTATTGTATATATGTTCTTTTATTGTCTACACAAAACTTTCACATAAAGAGTAAACAGTATTTTATTCAGACTGATTTTGGCATACATGTACAATGTATATATTGTTATTAAGCTAAATGCTATTTATTGACAACTTTTATTATGATATTTTTATATACATATATTATACATTGTAAATATACCTATGTTGATTTTTTATTATCAATATAAAATCGAATCTCGTTATATCAAACTCTGCTAAAAAACAAAGTGGCTTTCCTTTGATACATCGAAGTGTAATAATGTTTTCTTTATGGTCGATCTACATAGGTAAACGTTAGAGAATCACGAAGGGTAATCAACAATGAACAACCAGCAAACTGGAAACATAGGGTACACAAGACGAAGAAAACAAAACAAAAACACAACACAATATGTGTTGGGAACCACTATGCGCAATCCTACAAACAATTGGAGGTAAAGAAGAACCGAACATCGTTTTTATGCGGAAATCGTACCGGACATTACAATTAGAATTTTGTTGTATCTTTTTATTTTTATTTTAGATGTTAGTGTATCTCAAAAAATATGTAAATAAAAAGATACAACACACATTTAATTTAAACTATTTTGTTTCGTGATAGTGTTAATAATCTTCATGTAGCTCGAAACTATAAGTAAATCATTAGAGGGGATTGTGGTGTATAACGCCACTTTCAACTGAACAATATTTCAGGTATATCATGGTGGTCAGTTTTATTGGTGGAGGAAACAGGAGTACCCAGAGAAAACCATCGACCTGTCGTAAGTCACTGACAAATTTTAGCACATAATGTTGTATCGAATACACCTCGACATGAGCGAGATTCAAACTCACAACGTTTGTGGTGATAGCCACTGATTGCATAGGGAGTTGTAAGTCCAACTACCATACGAGCACCACGATGACCCCTAAATCATTAGCCTCCTATTGCTTAGATATAACAAGATTCGACTGTAATTGTTTATTATTATTTTTATGATTTAATGATTAACTATGTATTATTTGTAATTAAGCATATATTTGTTTTTATTTATTATATTTGTTTATTTTCTTTATATTAAAGTTTTTTTTATATATAAAACTGTTCCTCAACTTCCATTTTAAAATAAATATGACGTCATATATACACTTTGTCCATGATAGAAAGAAACCCCATGTTTGCAGATCTACTGAGAGTAGCTATTGTTCGGATCCCCTCGGCATTCGTCTTAATGTTACGTGAAGACGAAACATTGGCAGACGATGTAAGACAACATTGTCATGTTTAAATTACAAACAAACCTCAGATAGTAAGCATGTCTTATTTACGTTATTTGTGTTTGTTTGAGAATAGTGATGTCCATCACATATTGTGCTATGTTTTTGCTTTGTTTTTCTTCGTCTTGTGTACCCTATGTTGCCAGTTTCTCTGGATTGTCTTCTCTTGGTTGCCACTTCGGTATTCTCTAACGTTTATTAACAGAAAGTTGTTATTGAAAATGTAGTAGCAAAATTAAAGAAAAGAGGTAACGAACTGGTCATCCCCTTAGAAACAAAGATGGCGATCATATACTGTTAGATCATCGTAGAGAAGGTCAAGGGTGCAGTCACTCTTTCAAATTGTCATGGGAAAATATGAAATGGACCAATTACCCTGTGATGGGGGGAGGGGGGTTGCAATATTTGATTTTCAATGTAAAGGTTATTGAATGGATAAATAAAATAATAAATACAAAATTTTGGGATCATGGTTCACGTGAAATGGAGTATAGACACCAATTATAGTACAGCAACATTGTTTTTATTGAAGCATAGCTCATACTCTATAATGAGTGTGAAACGACCACTAGGAAGACAAGACAAGAATGTGTATTCTCAAATAAACCATACATTACAATGGTAAAGAGAAGTTACAACAAACAAATACAACACAATACAAATAAATAACAGATACACAAATACATATACATACAATATTTACATTACAACAGGAGAAGCTAAATATTAGCCTAGAGAATATCTGATCTGCTGATTTTCCTTATAAATCTACATAGCTTTTCTACTTTTGTTTTTTCCCGAGGTACACATAATTTGTTTATATTTTAATTATTTTTGGCCTTTGGGTAAGATTTCTACTTATTAATTGGATTCGATTTTCAGCAAAAAATTGGCATTCCATGATATAGTGAAATTCGTCACTAATAGATCTGGTATTACATTTTAAGCACTGTCTATTTTCTCTGTCGATACCATACCACCGTAGCATGTAGTTGTGTTTCGCATGTTCCCCATCAGATGCCATATTTGGGCATCTGTAAGCATTTCTTGAAATAGGCATACTTTAATTACAGTCCTCCAACAACCCTTACACAAATCTAACTTTACAGACGTCTATCCTCTGTACTCTGCTTAGAGAAACATAAGAATAAGTATCTGAAATACTAACCAAAGGCCTTTTGGATTGGGAATCAGATGGTTGCTGATATTGATCCAGTCTTGGTATTCTGAAAATAATAAATGTGTACATACAATGTGAACGTTGGTAGTAATCGTAATAAGTGGTCGAAATATTCTTATATGCAACATTAGCAATTGTGAATTAAAAGATTGTTACTTTGAATACAAATGTCATTTTAAATATGAAAATTACTTTAACTGTATTTAATTTTATTGTGCATTTTTACTTCTTCCATTATGAGACCATTTTTTAATCAACATGTGGTAAAGCTTATTCTGATCTATCTGACGTGTTCCATTTGTGGCGTTGATAAGGGTAATAACAAAATTACCGAACTCCGAACAATCTTACAAAGGGAAAGTCAAAACTCATAAGTATGTAAACAGACAAAATCAGTCAACAACCAGAAAACTGTGAAAACCGTAATGACCCTGACTTGGTACAGGCATTTCTAAAGAAATGGTGGGTTGAATCAGATTTTAAAGCGCCAAACCTCACCCTTTCATTACGGTTCAAAGTTTCCGGCTGTCACTATAACAGTATTTATAACAATACTTGAACAAAACAGGTAAAACAGTTTTCAAAGCAGCACCAAACTCAGTGAAGTAAATGTCAAACAAAACATCAGATATATTGTTAAGTCACAAATGTAGGTCTTCAAAACATTGTATTTCTGTATCAACATACATGTTTTACCTGTATCGGATGTATCATCTGTATCTCTGACAAATACCCATACACATAGACATATTAATTATCATCCGCACGGATATACAGGGGCTTGTTAGACTCCCATTCCATGCTAGGCATGTGTCATACGACTTTTAATTCCTTGTTTTATTGTTTATTATTTCAATAGAAAAGATACTAGCATTGGTTATTGTAATTCCCCAATCTTTCGAATCTTCCAGGGGCTTCTCCCCATAGCCACCGACCAATGCCCTGTCCTGTTATCACTTGGGACCTCTGTAGTCCTATCACCTTTCACCCTCCTCTAATGCTTGTCCCTGATTTAGGCGTACATGTAAATATTTCACTTACAATACACATCCACACAATAGTCAGTGTTTCGGCACTGATATGGTTTATTAAACATATTTATTATTGATATTATTATCAAAACTAAGGGTCTCCTCCCTCTAGCTTAGGGACCGACCATTTAACTTGCAGGGGGGGTATGGTATTTTATTTTGTTTCGCTCAGAATTTTTTTTTCGGACAACATGAGAGTTAGAATATTTATTTTTTTTGTTCCTCCACCAAAATCAGAATATTTGTTTTGGCAACATTGGGAATCAAAATATTTTGTTTAGAAAAAAAAACATAACCCCCCCCCCCCCCTTCAAGTTAAATGGTCCGTCCCTTATGTAACCTTAGTCCATTTTGGCTATTCTCTTTGGGCCCTTTGGTTTTATTGCTCCTAACTTTTCTAAAGATTTTCAATTTATCCAATTTGTCGATATTAAGCGTACCTGATGAAGGTTATTCCAGAAATGTGTCGTAAGCACTAAATTTGATATCTACGTTTTCATTACCTGTACAATTGACGAATTTATTATCTGTATCTCTTACAAATGTTCCAGTGTTGTTACATCTGGCCCCATCATTGCCAAGCTTGGATAAACAGTTCAGTAACAGATACAACCTTGTAAGGCTGCAGTCACAAACAAGAGGGTTGTTTGACAGATCGCTACAAAAATAACTGATTAATATCAGACATGCATTGTTATATGAGAAGTTTGAAGATACCAAGGGGTATCAGAAGCCGTTAATCGAAGGACAAAAGATACAACGGCCAACAGAAATAGGACAAATGGACAAAGAAAAGTTTGAAGATATCAAAGGGGTAATCAGAAGCCGTAAATCGAAGAAGGACTGACGATACAATAGACAAGCGAAAAGGGGCAAACAATGATCTACAAAATACTACACAGAAAATTAAAAATTGAGCAACACGAACCCCATTAAAAACCGGGGGTGAAATTGGGGGCTCCGAAAGGTTTAGAAGTTTCTGCTCCATGTTTTACACCCGTCCTGTTATTGTTAAACGCCACGAACATCATCTGATATGGAAATCGCGTTGGATACAAGCATACGTAAATCAATGCATGCATAAAACATGAACCCCCCTTACAAACCAACTGGAAGTCAAGACTAATCCTACATCGTTTTCATCGTATTATATATTACATTCACAATTTGTAATTTGTGAATAAAACGGAAAAAAATAGCATGCTGCTAGAACAGTTCTAAAATGTAATGGAAAAATGGTAGAAACAGATGCAAAATAAATACCCCTATCACACATATACCCCCATTTCATTGGCTTGGTCCAGGCATTTCAATAAAAAGTGACGGTGTTAAACTAGTATTATGCGTCCAAACCTTCCATCTTACATTTGTATTATTCAACAGAGCACGTCGTTGCAGTAATCTTATTGTTAGATATATTTACACCTACGATCAAAATCGTGCCTATCTTCTCTATAGTCCAGCGACAAGGTGCACTCGATACAACAATATGTGAAAAAGTATGTGAGAATCTTGCTGCAGGTTGTTGGTGAACTATACTCACTAATAAAACTGGCCGCTAAGATAAAAATTGAAATACTTGAATACCCATGACCCCTATGACCTAGCACAACACTTATTACACATAATTATTTTGTTAGTAATGAATTAAACATGCTTTATTGCTCTAATGGGATGGGTACAACTTATAACAACATTATAAACACCCTCCCCCTATAGTGATGTTGATACCGTATTCCAAAAAAAACTGATTTATGGTTTACTTACAAAGATTTCATATAGTGGAACACTCCTTCCGTTTGCTGAATTTCCATCGAGACAATGTTATTGTTGGATAGATTTCTGAAAATCATATAAAATGTATGTTGATATTTTGAATTATTTATATTGTAAAGAATTTTACGTTATTTTTCGTTATTTGTGTTTGCTTGCGTATAGTGATGTCCAACACATATTGTGTTGTGTTTGTGTTCCCTATGTTCTAGTTTCTGTGGATTGTCCATTTTTCATTGCTTCTTCGGTATTCTCTAACGTGTATCTAAAGGTATGTATAGCTTCTTCGGTATTCTCTAACGTGTATCTAAAGGTATGTATAGCTTCTTCGGTATTCTCTAACGTGTATCTAAAAGTATGTATATTGATATGTTGGTGGGATCCACGTTGTTTATCTCTTTAGTTCTCTGTGTTCTGTAATGCTTCTTCGGTATTCTCTAACGTGTATCTAAAGGTATGTATAGCTTCTTCTGTATTCTCTAACGTGTATATAAAAGTATGTATATTGATGTTTTGGTGGGATCCACGTTGTTTATCTCTTTAGTTCTCTGTGTTCTGTAATGCTTCTTCGGTATTCTCTAACGTGTATCTAAAGGTATGTATAGCTTCTTCGGTATTCTCTAACGTGTATATAAAAGTATGTATATTGATGTTTTGGTGGGATCCACGTTGTTTATCTCTTTAGTTCTCTGTGTTCTGTAATGCTTCTTAGGTATTCTCTAACGTGTATCTAAAGGTATGTATAGCTTCTTCGGTATTCTCTAACGTGTATATAAAAGTATGTATATTGATGTTTTGGTGGGATCCACTTTATTTATCTCTTTTGTTCTCTGTGTTCTGTAATGCTTCTTCGGTATTCTCTAACGTGTATCTAAAGGTATGCATAGCTTCTTCGGTATTCTCTAACGTGTATATAAAAGTATGTATATTGATGTTTTGGTGGGATCCACTTTATTTATCTCTTTAGTTCTCTGTGTTTGTTTGTTTTGCTTGTCTTTGCGCTGTGTCTTGTGTCCAATGTTATCTGTGTCATCGTATGTTAATTCTTGATTGCCCTTTCGGTTTTTCTCTAAAGTTTATTTAACACTGACGCAAAGATTTCTGAAATGGGTTTGTCAGTATTCTGAATTATTGCTATTGTAAAAATTTCTCAAATATTTACATATTTCATATTAAAAGATTTGTTAACACTTTATAATGTCAATGTAAAGAAATAAAACCCACAGCATGCAAGCCATCTATAAATATGTTTTAAGATATCGTTAATATCAATAATTTTAAGAACCCGGGTGGCTCAATGAGTTAGATAGTTGGATTACCGAACAACTCATACAAGCCTATCACCAATACGGCGTGGGTTCGCACCCGGCTTAAATTACAAAAAGGTGCACTTGACTCGCAGCTGCAAGTGATAAAGTTTACCAGTTGCTTGCCCATGGTCGGTGGTTCTCTCCGGGTACTCCGGCTTCTTCCACCACTAAAACTGGTCGCCATGATATAGCTGAAATATTGCTGAAAATGGCGTTAAAACATCAAAAATCAAATCAAATCAATCAATAATCTTATCATCCGAAAGTATTGTGCAGTTCGTTGTCCTCCGATTTTTGAAAGGTTTTGATCACTGTTGAAAGTGAACCCGACCTCTGTGTTCATGTTGCATGGCATATCACATGGTGAATTATTGAAGTCTATTGGATATTGTCTTTTCTGTTGTATCATACTTTTCATTGTCTTATATTTTGCATTGTATTGTGGTATGTGCCATCAATCTCTTTGGGAGTAAAATTTGGCTGATAATTATCCTCGAACATTTGTTTTATCCATTTATCAGTATGCAACATTTAAAACAACATCTATAGCTAACAGATGGGCCGTCGTGGCAGTGATGGCAAGGTAGTTGGATATACAACTACCTATGTAATTAGTGCCTATCACCACTAACGTTGTGAGATTGAATCCCACTCATGCGATACAACATTATGTGAAAGAGTTTGTCAGTGACTTACTAGAGGTCGGTCGGGTACTCAGGTGTCCTCCACCAATAATACTTACCGCCACGATATAGCTGAAATATTGTTGGAAGTGGCGTTAAACACCATAACCCTAACCCCAATCCCCCTTTTTGAATGAAATTGAGCTGATAAATGTACTTGAAGTTTGCTTTACCCATTTATCAATATACAAAATTTAAAACAACATCTATCACTAACAGAGAACTTACAATGTCCTAAGCTTACAGTCGTCAAATGAATCTGTCATTACATGTGCTATTTTATTGTGATGTAGCTGTCTGTAACAGAGATATCATATGGTTTAAACATAATTTATTGTCCAAACACATGACAATAGGATCAGACACAGGTTTTTCAATTTAGGACATCATCTCCTTTATATACACAATATACAGATACAGTTGAACATAAATACAAGATAGCTGCAATCTTCATTAAATTTTTTAAAGCATGAAATTAACGAGTGCAACACAATTTGCGATTTGCCAAATGACAAATGACAAATAAAACACCAAAAATCAAATAAAATCAATCAATCAAAATATAATATATCGGCTACATTACACGATGTGTGCCTCCTCTAGTGGAGCAGGAACGGGTTAACCTTCCATTCCATCATGAGTTCGATTCCCGGTCTTGTCAGACCAATGACTATATAGGCTATTTGCTGCATCTCTGATAATTACACAGCATACAGACGGACTTGCTGGAAGGCGGAAAGATGTGTTCGGGTGGAGTAACACGAATGGAGTAATACTCGTGGAGCAGGAACTGCTTCCTCTTCCAGCGAATATGACATCCCGGTTTTAGTTGGTTTCGTGTTGCTCAATCTTTAATTTCCGAGTAGTACTTTGTAGATAATTGTTTCTCTTTTGTCCTACATTTTTGGTCATTGTATTGTGTGTCCTACTTTTTTGGTCATTGTATTGTCTGTCCTTTGATTCACGACTTCTGATTATACCTTTTGGTATCTTCAGACTTTTATGGTTTTCTCTTGGCTTCTCGTACTGATTTCCTCTCAAACTGACCGTTATTGTCACGACATAGTTAATAAAAAACAAAATGGTGTACAGCAAATATTCTCGTAGAATATCAACTGATTAATTGAATATCGATTTTGCATCTGTTTCTACGTTTTTTTTTCGATTGTATTTTACAACTGACAGTTTGGTATCATTCAGGTTTTCATTTTATTCTTCCATATTTTAACTGGATTCCTCTTCCCATCATGTTAATATGTAAAATGTATTATTTCCTGTCGGCGTACTAAATGTACCAATTCAATAAATGGGTGTTCAAATAATATTTGTGGTACAACCACACAGGCGAACACATCTTTAAAAAACACAATCAACAAACAAACAACAAAACAGCAACATGCAAACCAGCCGGTTGTTTCCGGCCTAGGTAACCTTATGTCCTTTGGTTTGCTTGCTTCCAAATAATTTTAAATTATTTGACTTCATTTCAAATCTTTCGGCTGTGATCATAACTGATTAATGTTATTTCAGAAACGTATCGTGGGCACATACTATTGATTACATATACAGTCAAACCTGCCAATGTGGTCACCTCTATTAAGCAGTCACCTGTATTAAGAGGTCACATTTTTCTTGTCCTGTCATAGAACATTTCATATGAATTGAACCTCTTTTAAGGGGTCACCTGTCTTATAAGGCCACTTTTTCTTTGTCCCAAAGGTGACCTCTTAATACAGGTTAGACTGTACTTACAACCCTCTTAGAGATGTGAGCCCTCTAAACAAGTCTATTCCAATTTCAGATATGCTATTGTTGTACAAAAACCTAAAATATTAAAATTAAACTACATAACATTGCTTATAAATCTGTGAATATGTCTATGGGGGGATGGGGGTTATGGTGCTTAACGTCACGTTCAGCTATATCATGACTGCCAGTTTTACTTGTGGAGGAAATCGGAGTACCCGGAGAAAACCGCCGACCTGTCGCACGTCACTGACAAACTTTATCACATAATAGTGTATCGAGTACACCTCAACATGAGCGAGATTCGAACTCACAACGTTTGTGGTGATAGC
Source organism: Bathymodiolus brooksi (assembly GCA_963680875.1). Classification (NCBI taxonomy): domain Eukaryota; kingdom Metazoa; phylum Mollusca; class Bivalvia; order Mytilida; family Modiolidae; genus Bathymodiolus; species Bathymodiolus brooksi. Next base: position 52,798,814 of record OY804589.1, on the reverse strand, counting down.
CACTGATTACATGGGTAGTTGTAAATCCAACTACCATACGATCGCTACCACAGCGGCCCCTGAATATACCTTTTGGTTGGTATCAGTTTTTACATATCAAAATAGAAAACGTCACTAACCAGCACAACCCATTTTCAACTTTATACATACATGGTGATTACTTGTTCTCGTCATGAATTATTGAAATATTGTTGCCACAAGTAAACCAATTATGCAATGACATGAACAAAGACCGAAAAAAGAAATAAGCTTACACATCAATACGCCGATACTTAACAATAATTATCCTCTGCTGAGTAAATTCAGTTCTTAAATAATGTAAAAACAATTGAAACTAAGGTTCCCTTCCTCATGTATAGATAACCATATTCGATTTTGACTATTCTCTTTAGTAAACTTACTCTCTCCTACTTCATAAACATGATGTGGATTTCCAGATTCTAAGGCATTAATATATCAAAATAGATCTTTAATTTATCGAAAGTATTAATTGTTTTGTCAAGTATTCGCTGAAAGTTGGTTAATATGATACAAGAATAGTCATTACTATAGACAAGTAAAGTATAAGAATCTACTGGTGCAAAGTTAATTCGTGTTGTTATATTTTTTTGGTGGGGTCGGTGCTGCTCATGTTTTTAGTTTTTTGTTTTGTCCTATTATGTGTCTTTATGTTCTGAGTTCCGTGTTGTTATGTCCTTTACGAGTTTCGCATAGAAACGATTTTCTGTTCGTTTTTACCTCCAGTTGCTCGTAGGAGGGCGTATGTCTTATTGACGTTATTTGTGTTTGTTTACATATAGTGGTGTCCAACACATATTGTGTTGCGTTTTTGTATTGTTTTCATTCGTCTTGTGTACCATATGTTGACAGTTTCTCTGGATTGTCTATTTTTGATTGCCCTTCGGTATTCTCTAACGTTTATTTACTCACAGATATTTCAAAGACGGTAAATCTTGAAGGACACCATTGTCTAGCGATGTAATGTTATTGGAAGACAAACTTCTGAAAGGAAAGATATAATAGTAAAATGGCTTTTATTAAATGTTGCCAGGATACCACAATATGTCCTGAATTTTACCTAACGCTGACGTTACGCTACTAATTACCAATACCGTGCACAACGTCACAATAAATAAGGGTATTAACAAAATTACCGAACTCCAAGCAATCTTACAAAGGGAAAGTCAAAACTCATAAGTATATAAACAGACAAAATCAGTCAACAACCGGAAAACTGTGAAAACCGTAAAAAGTAAAACTGTGAAAACCAATACACCAATTTAGAAACGTCGGTCATGCATTCTTCCTACTTGTATCTGTCCTTACGGATGGAATTAATGGCAATATTCATACACAACTTGTTTGATGCTTTGATTTCAGATTCTAAATATTGTAATTTATTTTAATAACGTTAGAAAATACCGAAGGGGCAACCAAAAATGGATAATCAAGAGAAAATAGCAACATAGGGTACCCCAAGACCAAACAGATAATGAGGTGTTCGTTAACATTTCAATTCATGGTTTTCATACTTACTCATAAATTCTCTTGTTACAAATGCCTTTAGTTCTGAACTAAATTGTGTGGTTTTAAAGAAAATTGGTATCCAATGAATACAAATGAATTCACAGTATGACAATCTTTTCTTGAAAAGAAATAGATATACACGACAGCATACTCTAAATTTTAATAAATTCCACTAAAATTCAAATACCACTTCCAAATAAGGATAATAACAAAATTACCGAACTCCGAGCAATCTTGCAAAGGGAAAGTCAAAACTCATAAGTATATAAACAGACAAAATCAGTCAACAACCAGAAAACTGTGAAAACGTAACGACCCTGACTTGGTACAGGCATTTCTAAAGAAATGGTGGGTTGAATCAGATTTTAAAGTGCCAAATCTCCCCCTTTCATTACGGCTCAAAGTTTCCGGCTGTCACTATAACAGTATTTATAACAATACTTGAACAAAACAGGTAAAACAGTTGTCATATTACATATATGCAATGTGTTGAGACAAAAACGTTAACATTTTATTTTGTAATTTTGTTATTTCATCGTTGTTTCTCATAAGCCATTCGTTTGTGCACAAAATTTCTTGGTTTGACGATAGCAGCGTAAACCACAAAAATGTGCATAATAAAAAATCAATTTACAACATACTTGTTATAAATATCAGTTTTAACATATTTTCCAAATCTAGATCGAGGCCGTCGTGGTCAAGTTCGTATGGTAGTTGGATTTACAACCATTTGTGCAATCAGTCCCCATCACCACCAAAGCTGTGAATTCGAACCCCGTTCATGGCGAGGTGTACTCAATACAATATTATGTGATAAAGTTTGTCAGTGACTTGCCACAGGTTGGTGGTTTTCTCCGGGTACTCTAGTTTCCTCCATCAATAAACTTGGCAGCGTAGGGATGAGCAACACGGACCCTGCCAACACAACTGGGTGCTGGAACACGGACCCTGCCAACACAACTGGGGTCTGGAACACGGACCCTGCCAACACAACTGGGGACTGGAACACGGACCCTGCCAACACAACTGGGGGCTGGAACACGGACCCTGCCAACACAACTGGGGGCTGGCTCATTTACTGGCGAAGAGTAAGCAGTATCTGTTGCTTAAATGGTTAAAAGTTAACAAAATTATGATTAAAAATAAAAAAATTAATTGTTTATTTCATGAAACAAAATATCTACACATATTCTCTCCATAAATATACAAATGAATAATTGAATTGAAGCAAATTGATTGGATGTTTACCGTTAACAACCACATACACGTGTTTGCTTACATCAATACTATCAGGTTGCCAACAATTCTCCATCATTACGTGTTGTATTTATAAATATTATGGATTTTCCCACTTTCTCCTCAAATATTTCAAGTAATAATTATATATACATTTGTATATTTAATTTTAATTGGTTAACAGAGATGGTGTTATTTTTTCCATCCATTAATAAACTTTCTCTATACATAGATATCTAGAATAATAATATAAAACGAAAATGTTCAACTTTGATGACGCAATATCACTCCTTAGTTACCAAATATATTTTATATAAACATTGTGTTAAATTGAAATCCGAGCATTTTAGATCCGACTTTCTATCAGTACGTTATTATATCAAATAAGTATAGTTTATCTATCATAATGGGTTTCATGTTTAATGGTCCGTTTAAAGCTTGCTACAGTATGTTAAAATTTCAACATGCATGTTTTAATTTTTATTTCATTTAAATTATTTTCCTATTTGTAAAGGGTGGTAATATTAAAATGTTACTTTTCGTATATAAAAATCAATTTTATAATACTACTTGCTTCTAAATATAAAATTAGTGTTTGTTATTACTATTGCTGGCTCGATACCTGTGGACTATTAGTCATCGCGGGTATCATACTCCCAGCAATAAAAACTGTACTCATCAAAATTTTCTCCGGTACACCAGTTTCTTACTTAAGACAGGTCGGTGATTTTCTCCGGGTACAGCAGTTTCTTACTTGAGACAGATCGGTGATTTTCTCCGGGTACAGCAGTTTCTTACTTGAGACAGGTCGGTGATTTTCTCCGGGTACACCAGTTTCTTACTTGAGACAGGTCGGTGATTTTCTCCGGGTACAGCAGTTTCTTACTTGAGACAGGTCGGTGATTTTCTCCGGGTACAGCAGTTTCTTACTTGAGACAGGTCGGTGATTTTCTCCGGGTACAGCAGTTTCTTACTTGAGACAGATCGGTGATTTTCACCGGGTACAGCAGTTTCTTACTTGAGACAGGTCGGTGATTTTCTCCGGGGACAGCAGTTTCTTACTTGAGACAGGTCGGTGATTTTCTCCGGGTACAGCAGTTTCTTACTTGAGACAGGTCGGTGATTTTCTCCGGGTACAGCAGTTTCTTACTTGAGACAGGTCGGTGATTTTCTCCGGGTACAGCAGTTTCTTACTTGAGACAGGTCGGTGATTTTCTCCGGGTACACCAGTTTCTTACTTGAGACAGGTCGGTGATTTTCTCTGGATACACCAGTTTCTTACTTGAGACAGGTCGGTGATTTTCTCTGGGTACACCAGTTTCTTCCACCAATAAAACTGACCGCCATGAAATAACTAAAATATTGCTGAAAGTGGCGTTAAACACCATAACCCTAACCCTCATCACTTAGTCAATACATCTACTGGATAACAACTATTCCCTGGTGGTATCGTCATTTTTATTACGCATCTATTGCTTGTGATGAACTTCAAGGTATACACACAAGAACAAATCGAAAGTGTTGCTACATATTTATGTTTGAGAAACCTATGACATATGTAAACAAATAATTTGAGGATACCACAGGGGTAATCAGAATTAAGTCCTATATGGCTTTCTTGCTCCAAAAGACTTTTAAACTATTTGTGTTTTGAATATGAGTGTTCATGATGAAGATTATATCAGAAACCTGTCGTACGTACTCATATAGATACCTACGTCTTTTATTAACCCTGTTCCTTTTTATTGAAGTGCCTGTACCAAGACTGGAGGGTGGGTGGTCATGTATATATATGTTACGGGTATCTATGTTGCTTTTTTTTCTGGTTGGATTTTGAGATTGTTCTAACGTGTGGTATTTTTTGTGATGTATTTTATTGAAGTGTCTGTACCAATCCATCAGAGTATCATGTATTCGCGTGTTAATGACAGTGATTTTGTATCTTCCTTTGATTTTTCTATTTTATTTTGTTCCGACAACGTGGTGTTTTTGTTTTTCATTTTATTGCTATTCTTAATTGTCAAGTTTTCGTATCGAGGCTTTGGAATATATTCGACATTCAAAACACAACATAACGATCATATTGGTTTTCTCAGCTAGATAATTTAAATTGCTTAGTGCAGGTAGATATAACTACCTGTACCAAGCCAGGAAAGTGAGCGATCACGTGTGTTAGGGAGAACTACCTGTACCAAGCCAAGAAAGTGAGCAGTCCTGTATATGTGTGTTAGGGAGAACTACCTGTACCAAGCCAGGAAATTGAGCGGTCATGTATATGTGTGTTAGGGAGAACTACCTGTACCAAGCCAGGAAAGTGAGCGGTCATGTATATGTGTGTTAGGGAGAACTACCTGTACCAAGTCAGGAAAGTGAGCGGTCATGTATATGTGTGTTAGGGAGAACTACCTGTACCAAGCCAGGAAAGTGAGCGGTCATGTATATGTGTGTTAGGGAGAACTACCTGTACCAAGCCAGGAAAGTGAGCGGTCATGTATATGTGTGTTAGGGAGAACTACCTGTGCCAAGCCAGGAAAGTAAGCAGTCCTGTATATGTGTGTTAGGGAGAACTACCTGTACCAAGCCAGGAAAGTGAGCGGTCATGTATATGTGTGTTAGGGAGAACTACCTGTACCAAGCCAGGAAATTGAGCGATCACGTGTGTTAGGGATATAGTTTTTGACTCTTTCTGAGATTTTTCTATTGGAGTTTGGAACTGTTCCTACATTGTTCTTGGAACTGTTCCTTCAGTGTTCTTTCCCCATTTTATTAGATATATTAGACGTAGATGTATACTGTAGTGCTGATTCATGATTCGCTTATAGAATAACCTTCAACAGGCACGTTCAAACTCAAACGATTGGAGAGCCAAATAATTTAAGTACGACAGCAAGGAAACAAACGATCCTAGACAGAGTCTGCACCAAGCCAGGAAATGTATAATATGTGTGTTGTGTATCTACTATGCCTGTTTCTACGATTTTTCGGTAGGATTTTTGAATGGTTCCGACAGTTCGATATTTTTGCTTTACATTTTATTTCCATATCTGAATGTCTCTGAAAAAATTGACCTCAAAAACACAACTTAACAATCATATTGTTTTTCACAACTAGAAGTATTTAAAATGTTTAGTGTGCGTAGATGTGTTAGAACATAAATATCAAATACAGTGCGGACTATGTGTTTCTGGAACAACCTTCATCAGGTACGCCTCAAAATTGGAATGTTTTTTAAAGTGTGGGAGTAGGAAAACAAACGGATCTTGATAGGATTGCCAAGTCCAAAGGTCCACATCGGACAATACAATGTGTGTTAATAATGTTAAAAATAGGAAGCTAAATTACTGGGTAACCTCAGTGTTAACTGCTTGATTAGTTTTTATATTTATTTCTTTTTGTCGCAACTTCCGTAAATATATATTACCCATTAGGATAGAACCGGATTTTTATTAATAATAAATAAAGATAAAAATCAGGTTTCTCTTTTTTTTATTACAGAACGAGTCAATTATATTAATACGCCTATCGTAGGACGACATGAAAATAAAATATTTTATTTTAACGGAACACACACCTCACCCCTCATATCCGATTGAAATAACATTACTTATAAGATTTACTGTAATTGATTTTTATGTTCTGTATCTAATGTGTTTATATACGAGTTGTGTTGATGTTATTCACTAATACGGTAAGATCCATATACTGTTTATATAGTAACACTGTAAGCTTCATAGTATTTGTATCCATTTTGTTTACACTGTAGATTTGATAGTAATAATGTAAGGGTTTTGCCGTTTGTATTCAATTTTCAAAAATTTCATGAATGTTTTACACAAATTTGTATCAACTGTCTAAATACTCCGTGGATGCTATGCACAATTTCGGTAAGAGTTCTACTGTCTGTATCCATTGTGACTAGATACAGCAGATGGTATATAGAAATACGGCAGCATTCATACTGGACGTTTTACGTTAATACTGATTGCTATGCACAAATACAAAAAGAGTATTTCTGTCTGTACCCATTTAACATAAACTTGGCTGATGCTATGAACAAATACAAAAAGGGTATTTCTGTCTGTACCCATTTAATATAGACTTGGCTGATGCTATGGACAAATACAAAAAGGGTATTTCTGTTTGTACCTATTTAATATAGACTTGGCTGCTGCTATGGACCAATACGGTAACGTTCCTACTGTCTGTATTTTTTTGCTATGGCCTAGATGTTAGAAAATGTAGATATCTAATTTACTGCTCACTACGCATACCTGGAGTAACGTTCATCGTGTACCTCAAAATCAGGGCCCGGGTGGCTCTATGAGATAGGTAGTTGGATTACCTAACAACTGACACAAGCCTATCATCAATACGGCGTGGGTTCGCGCCCGGCTTTGTAAATTACAATAAAGGTGCACTCAACTCGCATCCGCAAGTGATAAAGTTTATCAGTTGCTTGCCCATGGTCCGTGGTTCTCTCCGGGTACTCCGGCTTCTTCCACCACTAAAACTGGTCGCCATGATATAGCTGAAATATTGCTGAAAGTGGCGTTAAGCACAATAAAATCAATCAATCATGTACCGCAAAATCAAAGATTGGAAAAAAGTCTAATAATGTAAAACTATTTAGGAATTAGAAAACTTAAGGTCTTAAATAGGATAGCCAAAATTGAGGATCTTAGTGATAGTAATAAAAACTTAGACGTCTAATTTAGCGCCTACGATGCTTTTCTGGAATTACAATCATCGGGTACACTCAAAATTAAGATTGGACAGTCAAATAATTTAAACGTCTTTCGCGAGCAAAAAAACAAAGACAGCCAAAATCTGGAAATTTCAACCATGCATGAGGGATGGAACCTTAGTTTTGATAACTTGTGTATATGGTGTCATATTGTGTTTATTCTATTTCAGTTATACCACAATAGACAGAAGTTAGATAAAGCAGATCAATGAAGCCAGTTTGTAAACATATTCATGTATGTGTTATATTAATTAATTTATTTAATTGCATTTAACACCCATAAGGGTCAAGCAATACAGTAATAACTATTAGTATATATGACCTGTTTTATCTTCGTGCTTGCTCTTAGGAACCATCATAACCGCAGTTAATATGGTAGTTGGATTTACATCTACCGGAGCAATCAGTGGGGTAGATAATGGGTTCGAGCAGTGGTCAGGTTAATCCAAAGACTATACAATTGGTGTTTTCCACTTCTCGTATAAGTACATAGCACTCAGGAGTGAAAGGAACACTGGATGGCTCGGAATCATGATAATGCTGGCTGTTGGTTCATAAGTAAGTCGAAGAAGGACAGGCAATGCAGTGGCCAAAAGAAGGACAGGCAATACAATGGCCAAAAGATACAGAGCAGTCTATTGATCTTGCATTGACATGTAATATTGATATTATTGTAACTGGTGATTTTAATGTTAACATGTTACGGAATACTTCTAACGATAAAATTGGCAACCTGAAAAATCAGTTCAGTTTACATCAGTTGATTTCCGACCACACATACGTTACTGAGCATAGTTCATCGTTACTGGATCCTATTCTTGTAAATAATCCTAGAACTATTTTGTTGTCAGAAGTAGGTATTTCGTTACTGGATCAAGTCCGATACCATTTACCTGTGATTGGTGTAATCGATCAATCATGTAAATTAAATAATTCATTTAAACGTAAGGTATATCTACATGTATATGACAGAGCTGATTTCAGTTCTTACCGAGAAAACTCTCACAGGTTAATTTTGACAACTTGTTTGCATATTGATTCTAATGATACTTATAAATGAAGCAGACAAAGCAATACCGAGCCGAATAATTAAAGTAAGGAAAGACAATCCTCCTTGGTTAACCACAGAAATAAAAAAAAATATCCGTAAGAAAAATAGACAACACAAACGTGCAAAAACAAGTGATTTGGCAGATTACTGGGCAAAATTTCGACGAATTAGGAACAGATGCAACAAACTTGTGATTAACTCAAAAAATGATTATTTTACAAAATTATCGTCAAAAATTGCTTCGGAATCACGTGGTAGTAAGCAATATTGGAATATAATAAAATCGTTGATGAACTATGACACTACCGATAGCCGATCTATTCCCCCTTACAAGTAGACGGAGATTTAATATGTGACAACAAAGAAAAAGCCAAGATTTTTAATGGTTTCTTTTGTAATCAATCTGACCTTGATGATACTAATATCCTCACCCCAAATATATTTCTTAGACAACAGGGAAGTCTTGGACATATAATTATTACTGAGAACGAGGTTGAAGATATACTAAAAATTGTAAACATATCCAATGCTTCGGGACCTGATGCTGTTAGTCCAAGATTATTAAAAGAAGCTACCCAAATTTTAAAATCCCCCCCTTTGTAGACTTTTTAATTTATCTCTTAGAACTGGAATATTTCCTACTAATTGAAAATGTGCCAACGTCACTCCCATTTTCAAAAAAGATTCCCCAAGTAACTATAACAATTACAGACCTATATCTTTAATTAGTGTAATAGGAAAGGTTATGGAGAAATGTGTATTCAAACACATTCATAATTATCTACTTGAAAATAATATTATTATAAACAACCAGTCTGGATTTACGAAAGTTGATTCGGCTATTTATCAACTTATTAATATTACAAATGATTTTGGTAAGGCATTGGATGAGGGTAAGGAAGTTAGGGTCATATTTTGCGATATTAGTAAGGTATTTGATAGGGTATGGCATCAGGGTTTACTAAAGAAATTAGAGTCAATTGGTATAAGAGGGTCTCTTTTGGATTGGGTTCAAAATTATTTGTCTTGAAGGAAACAAAGAGTGGTGATCAACAATGCATCGTCTGACTGGGGTTTCATTAAGGCGGGATTGCCCCAAGGGTTGATTCTAGGGCCGCTATTTTTTTTATTACTTTTATAAATGACATCGTTATAGACATACAGTCTACGATTGAATTATTTGCTGATGACACGAGTTTATATTTAATTATTGACAATCCACAAACGACGGCAGACATTCTAAATAGAGACCTAGATAAAATTCATACTTGGTCAACGAACTGGTTGGTTTCATTCAATCCACAGAAAACTGAAACCATGACTATTTCACGAAAAATTAACAAACCGCATCATCCTGACATTTTTATTAATGACACTCCTATAGCTGATGTTCCTAATCACAAGCATCTCGGACTGAATATTTCGAAGGACGGTACTCACCATACTCATATTGACTTAATAACAGAGAAAGCGTACAGACGATTAAATATTTTACGGAGATTTAAATTTATTCTTGACAGTAAAACGTTGGAGACCATATATCTGACTTACATAAGACCATTATTAGAATATGCTGACGTTATTTGGGACAATAATATAACTTACCTAGTTGATAAAATCGAGAAAGTACAAATGGAGGCTGCTAGAATCGTAACTGGGGGCACTCGGTTAGTCTCATTAAATAATCTATGCTTAGAAACAGGGTGGGATAAACTAAAGAACCGTCGGGAAATGCATAGACTAGTTTATTTTTACAAACTGAAGAACAACATTTCGCCACAGTACTTATCAGACTTAGTTCCAGATTCTCTTAATAGTATGCATAGTCATAACACAAGAAATTCATCTATTATTCCCCCTATAAGGACACGAATTAGTTTATACACAAATTATTTTTTACCGGCTACCATACGCTCTTGGAATCTTTTACCTGAACGCATCAAGTCTAGCACTTCGTTCAATTCTTTCAAATCTAATCTGAAATCCAATTACCCACAAAAACTGCCCTATTATTATATTGGAAAACGACTTGGTCAAATTCTACACTCTAGACTTCGTATGCATTGCAGCTCTTTAAACCAGCATCTTTACTCAAAAAAATAATGTTGACTCCCCGCTTTGTCAGTGTGGTGCTATTGAAACAACAGAACATTATTTGTTATACTGCCCTCTCTACAACGTACACAGACAGCTTTTTATTGAGCCTTTTTTGACGATCCTCTGATTTCATATCATCATTATCTTTTTGGATCGCCCGAGTTCAGTTACGAACAAAACGTTGAAATTTTCTTGGCAGTGCGCTCCTTTATTATCAACATGAAACGATTTAACAGAAATTAGAGTTGTCAATTGAAACCACGACTTGTCTTTTGACATATGACACAAACAATGCATATGTTCACTTTATTTTCTCTTTATATCATATTTCTTTTCATTATTTAATTTCACATATATTATTATATCAAGTTTAATTTGTCTTAATTATTATATTAATTCATTATAATTTCTACCATTTGAGCATATATTCTGCTTTGTAAATTTAATTTCTTCAGGAAACAGATTAATATAAGTTTTATAACTTGCTTCCGAATCCTATTAGTGATTCATCCGAATAGTTTGTACATATTCATGCTTGTATTGTCTTAATGAATTACTTAATAAAATATGTTTACACTAAAAGAAAAAGGACAAAAGCACATACAATGGTGGACAAAACACAATGCAGAAAAGATTGTTAGCAAACACGAATCCGACTACAAACGGGTGTGACATAAGGATGAGCACTCCATTAGTTACACCCGTTGTGCTACTCTTGCTAAAATCAATTAAGGATTGATCGCAATTTGTGTTCGGTTCATGAAGAAATAACCTCAATCAGGTTGTACACACCGTGTAACCCGCGTTACGCAAAGGTGTGTACAACTTGATTGAGGTTTTTTCGAATGAACCGACCAAATAATTTCGATCAATCCTTATAAATTAATTCAAACTTTTTTTGTTATGATATCGAAAAATAAATATATTTTTTCAAAATAAGGCAAATAATCAGAAATAAATTTAAATAACTCCAGTGGTGCCTCATTTAAAGAAAATCACATAATGACAACGGCACGCGAAGCCTTAAGAACGAGGTCTATTTTTCGATTCCGTACATTGACAAATAACCTCAACTTCTTAAGCCAATCAAAACACGTATAAAATGACATGTGACTCTAAAATTGATTTATTGTAAATTGTTCTTACCATGAAGTAATTTTTAAAATGCTAACTGGAGTTAAACAACAATTAGCCACTCACTTACTATTCTCACTTGATGTTTAATAACAATCAATCAATCAATATGCTTGATGTAATATCATGGTGAGTATAAATTAGACAGAAAGTTTTTATCTTATACAATGTATATAACTTTTCTGTTACATTTCAGGTTTTTGTTACTGTGTGTTTCGTCGTCACTTCTTTAAGTTTAGTGGGAATAATATGCTGGAGAGAATTCATGTGAGTATTATGTAACCATGACAACTAATTAACCATGACATTATGCATGTACTAAATCCTTCGTGTTGACTTCTTGAGTCAAACTGGGCACTGGTGAAAATATGGCGGATATGGAGTGCCTTCCAAATGGGCCGGGAGTGTCAATTTATTATACGGAAAGCGTAACCGTGTACCATAGTGGATGTGTTAAGAGAGTGTCACACTTTCAGCAAGTTAAAAACATCTTTTGTAGATTTCGACAAAGAGTAGTAGCTTGCATAAAATATTTGTTTCGCCCCTACTCAACTCGCCATACTTTTCCAAAGAGAGTGTTTCGTTCCTTTCTCCTTTCATTTTATCAATATTGTCCTCACTGAACGCTAAGTAACAAACAACCACTCCATCGATCTAGTCAAGAAAGAACACACATATAGCATTATTTGTAAAACATGCAACACATATCTTAGCTGTAAGTCGAAGAAGGACTGACAATGCAATGGCCAAATGGATAAAAGGACAAACCACTGTCAACAAAACAATAGACTGAAGACGAAATATTGAGGCAGCAATGCGAACCCACTCAAAAAAGGGAGTGTCGTCGAATGCTCCGGAAGGGTCGGCAGTTCCTGATCAACTAGTTACATCTGCCGTGTTAAGTGAGTGACGGATTAACGTAGAAGCAAAAGTAGTATATGCTACGGACTGCACTAAATACATTATATAAATAAACGTTAGAGAAAACCGAAGGGGCAATCAAGAATAGAAAATCCAGAGAAACTGGCAAATAAACGTTAGAGAAAACCGAAGGGGCAATCAAGAATAGAAAATCCAGAGAAACTGGCAAATAAATGTTAGAGAAAACCGAACGGGGCAATCAAGAATGGAATATCAAGAGCAACTGGTAAATAAACGTTAGAGAAAACCGAACGGGCAACCAAGAATGGAATATCAAGAGAAACTGGCAAGATAGAGCACACAAATAAAGGTAATAACAAAATTACCGAACTCCGAACAATCTTACAAAGGGAAAATCAAAACTCATAATTATATAAACAGACAAAATCAGTCAACAACCGGAAAACTGTGAAAACCGTAATGACCCTGACTTGGTACAGGCATTTCTAAAGAAATGGTGGGTTGAATCAGATTTTAAGGCGCCAAACCTCCCGCTCTCATTACGGTTCAAAGGTTCCGGCTGTCACTGTAACAGTATTTAAATACAGGAACAAAATAGGTAAAATAGTTGTCAAAGCAGTACCATATTCGGTGACGTAAATGTCAAAAATATTTTTACGTCACACATTGACAAAAAAAATTCTTGACATATTTGACTCTTTATCTTTATACATTTTCACTATATGAAAATGCATCGCTTATAATTTTTTCTGCAGAGACGGAATATATTTCGACAAGATATTGGTATCGGAATATAAACTTTTTAAGAGATCGAATAAGGCGAATCTTTTTATAGCCCTGGTCCAGTAGCCTGTTTCTCAGATGAAGATGACGTTTCAGGAAATCAGAATAATTGCTACTGCCCCTTGCATAGCGAATCAATTGCGAGATGTAAACACCATATGCAGGAGAAGCTGGAATATTGCTGCACATATTTGGAAAATTTATGATTTTAAAATTGAAGTCGTCCCGCTTATCATAAATTTTAGTACTGAGTTGACCACTGTCGTCAAATTCGAGGTATAAGTCCAAAAATGATGCGGACGAAGCTGTATCGGTGGTCTCTTTAACTTCCAGAAATAACGTAAATAAAACATTAGCCCACCTGCAAACAACTCGAGGTAAAAACTAACCGAATATATTTTTTGTTTTGTTTTTGCGGAAATCGTGTTGGACGTCACAATAAACAACTAGAGGTAAAGACGACACCATAAATATAAATTATATATAGTACATGTATTCGAAATTGATATCTATCTGCAAGTGGTACTATTACTGAAGTGTGAGACACGTTTGTCGTATTATATATCTGTATGGCGATTGAAAAAGAACTGAATTACCTTTTTATAATATCTTATAATTTATAATATTATTTGTGTGTGTATTTGTTTAATAAAGGGCCCTTATTTACTTATGCTACAGGCCACACACTAGCTTAATCTATTCTACTGGTGTTATAAATAAAAACGTAGATATCTAATTTAGTGCGCACGACGAGTTTCTAGAATAACCTTCATCAGGTACGCTCAAAATAGAAAGATTGGAAAGCCAAATAGCTTAAAGTTTTGAGAGCTATGAATACAAAGGGCCTAAACAGGATAGCCAAAATGAATCATGAACGTGGAGAGGACAGGGTGTGACTATGACAAACGGAATGTATCGGTGGTCACCTGTGACACAGATATTATATGATTGTGATCTAGCATGGGAAACCAATGTTCCAACATATCAATAAATTCATATTACAACTGAATTACGACATCGTTGAATATAAAACGTAGATTTCCAAGTTTACCATATACATGTACTCCTTATGTTGTTTTTGTCAGTTGGTCTGTAAGCATACAGGTGAGGCTTTACTACTATTGTAGCTACACCTTCAAATTCTCAATGTTTTTTGTTTTTTTGGGGACCAAATTCTAATTTGGTTTATATCAAGTAAGATTATATCGTTTTAATTATCATTAAATATTTTTATGTTTCAGTGTTCACAAGCAAGATACTAGAATCACACGTGAAAATCTTATTAAGTATTATCCTACCATATTTGGACAGTACAGCAAGCAATACCCATACAAAAAGGTATTATTAGATACAGCGGGCAGGAGAGAGAAGACAAATACATTTTTCAATAGGACATATGCTTGTTCTTATGGCTGTGATCAGACTACCGGTGGCAGGAAACGACGATCTACAGCATTGAACCATGCCTGCTGTCGATCGTAAGTAAATTTACTGTTATGAGTATATTGGGGATAAGGATTATGGTGTTTAACGCCACTTTCAACAATATTTCAGTTATATCGTGACTTAATTTTATGGTGAAGGAAACTGGAGATAACCACCAACCTGCCACAAGTCACTGACAAACTTCATCACATAATGTTGTATCGAGTGCATCTCGCCTGAGCGGGATTCGAACTCATAACGTCAGTGGTGATTATATACGATGGCGCCATTTATTATATTATTTCTGTGATCATACACTCTTCCATTGACAATATAAGCAAATGTTTAAACTTGTAGGATAGCTTATCGCGTTAGTTTTAAATTAATTAATTTTATTCAAACAATTAAGATTTCATACCTGAACATAAATACAGGTCACTCAACTCTGTTAATCATTCAAGAGATATATTAATTTTGTTTCAGAATACCAACTATCGTGGCACCATCTACGTACATGAGCAAATACAACGGTTTAAGAGAATTAGTCCAGTTCAACAATACAGATACTGGGTTTCCAATTTTGCAGGTTTTCTTACAGGAAATATGCAGGTAAGGGATATATTCATTTTTGTTTGTGTTTTAAAGCAATCGTCTATTTTCATTAGCGAAATACTAATTGTTTATACAGAACAATAGGGGCGGTAAGGTTATGGTGCTTAACGCCTCTTTCAACAATATTTCAGCTATATCATGGCGGTCAGTTTTATAGGTGGAGGAAACCGGAGAACCCGGAAAAAACCGCCGACCTGTCGCAAGTCACTGATAAACTTTATAGCATAATGATGTATCGTGTACACCTCGCATGAGTGGGAACTCACAACTTCAGTCGTGGTAGACACTGATTACATAGGTAATTGTAAATGCTTCTACAATACGACCACGACCACGACGGCCCCTCTGTAGAACAAATCTAATACAATCAATTTATTCACAAAACGTATGCTGAATCAAACCAAGGAAAGCTCTGATGTACTACCAATGATACCAGGAAATCAGATATTTTAAAACAGTACTATTTTTTCTCCCCACGAGTGGAATCCATCTTGAAGTGTTTAAAGCGATACTTGTAGGAAGTGAATTAAGCATAAAGAAAAAGAGCGTTACCGTCGTTAAGAAGATTGATATATAATATTGTTCAATCCGGAAGAAATCTGCAATAAAAATAAAAAATACGCCTACACTTTAGACTTTTTACTACTTCATAAATAAGAATGAAATGAAAAATAAAACCAAAATACCACAATGTTCTACCTGCTCCAATAAATACCATAATGTTCTACCTGCTCCAATAAATACCATAATGTTCTACCTGCTCCAATAAATACCATAATGATCTACCTGCTCCAATAAATATCACAATGTTCTACCTGCTCCAATAAATACCATAATGTTCTACCTGCTCCAATATCTAATCGAACTATCGTAGAAACATAGGCAAACTCCATACACTTAACACACATATACATTCATGACCGCTCACTTTTCTGGCTTGGTTCTGGTACTTCAATAAGAAGTGGATGGGCTAAATTAGTTTTATGGGCCCAAACCTCCTCTCTTATTGAAATAAGGAGGTCATGCAAGTGATTTCCACATGTGAATAAAATTCTAACCCTCACATATAACAGGGCGAACAGCGTTCTTTTTAAGAACACTATAACCTTGAAAATGATGCATGATATATTTAATTTTCATGACCCAGAAGTTATCATATGCATAATATTAGTTCTAGAAAGGATGGCCTCAACCATTTTGAATATTAGACAGACAACCTTCAATCCAAAATCTAATTCCCAATACCATATGTCGTCCCCTGTATGCAATTGACAGCATACTTTTCAACAAGGTGTTAAATTCTTCTGATATAGAGCTTTAAATGCTATTTTTTCATACCCCTCCCCCTACCATTTTAAGATAATTTCCAGTATGTTATGTACAATTCTGTGTAATACTTATTCTGTCGTCTTCTGTATGCAATTGACAGCATAATTTTCAACAAGGTGTTAAATACTATTTTTCCAAGCCTCTACCTCTATTTTAAGAAAGGGCCCGGGTGGGTCAATGTGTTAAGTACTTCGATTACCAAATAATTCATGCAATCCTATCACCAATACGGCGTGGGTTCGCGCCAGGCTTTGTAAATTACAAAAAAGGGTGCACTCGACTCGCAGCCGCAAGTGATAGAGTTCACCAATTGCTTGCCCATGGCCGGTGGTTCTCTTCGGGTACTCCGGCTTCTTCCACCACTAAAACTGGTCGCCATGATATAGCTGAAGTATTGCTGAAAGTGGCGTTAAACACAATATATCAATCAATCAACCTATTTAACGATAATTTCCAGTATTTTATGTACAATTATGTGTATTTCTCATTTTCAGCCAAGCCAATGATTGTACAGGGTGTACCTGTACCTACCTGTATCAGATAACATCAGCTGTTGTTTATAGATTTGGATGTTCATCTGCTACAGCCACGGACATGTCACATCTAGAGGTAGATCTTTTTGAATTACAAGGATGTTGTAAATGTATAAACGAAGGAACGTAGTCTCCGCCCACTGACGTGCTGAAGATTAATTTACCATGACAACATAAACAAATATAATTATTTTGTCCTATTCTAGAGTTTTATATGACTTTACATTATGTTTTTTTTACATAATATAATAACATTCAAAATAATTTATAATTACTCTGTATGTAACTTAATTTTTTTTAATGATGTACACTGAAACCTCTCTACAACGAACCTCATTGGGGTCAACTTTATTGTTCGGAATAGACGGGTGTTTGGCTTATGCAGATTAAATCAGCAAATATTTACTACATTGGGACTTTAGTTTGGTTTATGCATAAATCAAGTTTATCCGGGTTAGGTTTAAACAAATTTCACTGTATTTATCACAGGTCTGATAGGTAGTGGATCAAATCAAGGTATGGGTGCATAACGCCATTTTCAACAATATTTTAGCTATATTGTGGCAATCAGTTGTATGGATGGAGAAATCCAGAGTACCTGGTGATATCCACCAAAACTGTCGTTACGACCCCCCCTAAAATTGGAAAAAATATGATTTTTTGACGTAAAATCGTGATTTTTCACACGAATTACCCCAAAAACATTTCGCGCCTCACTCCGCTCGGCGCAATATTTTGAATTGCGCCCCCCCTAACTTGAAATCCTGGATCCGCCCCTGCAACGGGCGGAAGTCTAACTAACAAATGGTGATAGATACTGGTTATACATGTCACAGGCACGCCATTGTATTGGGCATGGATACCAGGTAGTGATGGTCACGGACATGACGTTGTATATGAAACGTCTACGAGGTTGATTAGGCCATGGGCATGACGCTGTGTGGGGTCATGGACATGACGTTGTATAGATCACTGCAATAATGTTGTATAGGTCATGGATATGACGTTGTATATGAACCGACCACGGCGTTTTGTTTATTAGTCACAACACTGTATGGGTCACGGGCACGACGTAGTGTAGTTCATGGGCACGAAATTGTATAGGTCACAGCCACGACCTTGAGTAGATCACCCACATCATGTTGTATTCGACGTTGCATAGGTCACGGATACGAGGGTTTATAAGAAACGGCCAGGACATTGTGTAGGTCTTTGGCAAGACATCACGGTAATGACGACCGTTGTGTGATTACTATACATGTATTTTTGATTGATTGTTTGATTGGTGTTTAGCGCCAGCTTTAGCAATAATTCAGTTATATCGTGGTTTGAACAAATTGAATTAACTTAGATATGTATTTGTGTATTGTATATATGTTCTTTTATTGTCTACACAAAACTTTCACATAAAGAGTAAACAGTATTTTATTCAGACTGATTTTGGCATACATGTACAATGTATATATTGTTATTAAGCTAAATGCTATTTATTGACAACTTTTATTATGATATTTTTATATACATATATTATACATTGTAAATATACCTATGTTGATTTTTTATTATCAATATAAAATCGAATCTCGTTATATCAAACTCTGCTAAAAAACAAAGTGGCTTTCCTTTGATACATCGAAGTGTAATAATGTTTTCTTTATGGTCGATCTAAATAGGTAAACGTTAGAGAATCACGAAGGGTAATCAACAATGAACAACCAGCAAACTGGAAACATAGGGTACACAAGACGAAGAAAACAAAACAAAAACACAACACAACAAAATATGTGTTGGGAACCACTATGCGCAATCCTACAAACAATTGGAGGTAAAGAAGAACCGAACATCGTTTTTATGCGGAAATCGTACCGGACATTACAATTAGAATTTTGTTGTATCTTTTTATTTTTATTTTAGATGTTAGTGTATCTCAAAAAATATGTAAATAAAAAGATACAACACACATTTAATTTAAACTATTTTGTTTCGTGATAGTGTTAATAATCTTCATATAGCTCGAAACTATAAGTAGATCATTAGAGGGGATTGTGGTGTTTAACGCCACTTTCAACTCAACAATATTTCAGTTATATCATGGCGGTCAGTTTTATTGGTGGAGGAAACCGGAGTACCCAGAGAAAACCATCGACCTGTCGTAAGTCACTGACAAATTTTAGCACATAATGTTGTATCGAATACACCTCGACATGAGCGAGATTCAAACTCACAACGTTTGTGGTGAAAGCCACTGATTGCATAGGGAGTTGTAAGTCCAACTACCATACGAGCACCACGATGACCCCTAAATCATTAGCCTCCTATTGCTTATATATAACAAGATTCGACATTAATTGTTTATTATTATTTTTATGATTTAATGATTAACTATGTATTATTTGTAATTAAGCATATATTTGTTTTTATTTATTATATTTGTTTATTTTCTTTAT
The DNA here is from genome assembly GCA_963680875.1 of Bathymodiolus brooksi. Lineage (NCBI taxonomy): Eukaryota > Metazoa > Mollusca > Bivalvia > Mytilida > Modiolidae > Bathymodiolus > Bathymodiolus brooksi. The sequence continues at coordinate 52,779,014 of OY804589.1, read as the reverse complement.
ATTAAATTTTTTTTTATATATAAAACTGTTCCTCAACTTCCATTTTAAAATAAATATGACATCATATATACACTTTGTCCATGATAGAAAGAAACCCCATGTTTGCAGATCAACTGAGAGTAGCTATTGTTCGGATCCCCTCGGCATTCGTCTTAATGTTACGTGAAGACGAAACATTGGCAGACGATGTAAGACAACATTGTCATGTTTAAATTACAAACAAACCTCAGATAGTAAGCATGTCTTATTTACGTTATTTGTGTTTGTTTGAGTATAGTCATGTCCATCACATATTGTGCTATGTTTTTGTTTTGTTTTACTTCGTCTTGTGTACCCTATGTTGCCAGTTTCTCTGGATTGTCTTCTCTTGGTTGCCACTTCGGTATTCTCTAACGTTTATTAACAGAAAATTGTCATTGAAAATGTAGTAGCAAAATTAAAGAAAAGAGGTAACGAACTGGTCATCCCCTTAGAAACAAAGATGGCGATCATATACTGTTAGATCATCGTAGAGAAGGTCAAGGGTGCATTCACTCTTTCAAATTGTCATGGGAAAATATGAAATGGACCAATTACCCTGTGATGGGGGGAGGGGGGTTGCAATATTTGATTTTCAATGTAAAGGTTATTGAATGGATAAATAAAATAATAAATACCAAATTTTGGGATCATGGTTCACGTGAAATGGAGTATAGACACCAATTATAGTACAGCAACATTGCTTTTATTGAAGCATAGATCATACTTTATAATGAGTGTGAAACGAACACTAGGAAGACAAGACAAGAATGTTTATTCTCAAATAAACCATACATTACAATGGTAAAGAGAAGTTACAACAAACAAATACAACACAATACAAATAAATAACAGATACACAAATACATATACATACAATATTTACATTACAACAGGAGAAGCTAAATATTAGCCTAGAGAATATCTGATCTGCTGATTTTCCTTATAAATCTACATAGCTTTTCTAATTTTGTTTTTTCCCGAGGTACACATAATTTGTTTATATTTTAATTATTTTTGGCCTTTGGGTAAGATTTCTACTTATTAATTGGATTCGATTTTCAGCAAAAAATTGGTTATTCCATGATATAGTGAAATTCGTCACTAATAGATCTGGTATTACATTTTAAACACTGTCTATTTTCTCTGTCGATACCATACCACCGTAGCATTTAGTTGTGTTTCGCATGTTCCCCATCAGATGCCATATTTGGGCATCTGTAAGCATTTCTTGAAATAGGCATACTTTAATTACAGTCCTCCAACAACCCTTACACAAATCTAACTTTACAGACGTCTATCCTCTGTACTCTGCTTAGAGAAACATAAGAATAAGTATCAGAAATACTAGCCAAAGGCCTTTTGGGTTGGGAATCAGATGGTTGCTGATATTGATCCAGTCTTGGTATTCTGAAAATAATAAATGTGTACATACAATGTTGGTAGTAATCGTAATAAGTGGTCGAAATATTCTTATATGCACATTAGCAATTGTGAATTAAAATATTGTTACTTTGAATACAAATGTCATTTTAAATATGAAAATTACTTTAACTGTATTTAATTGTATTATTCATTTTTACTTCTTCCATTATGAGACCATTTTTTAATCAACATGTGGTAAAGCTTATTCTGATCTATCTGACGTGTTCCATTTGTGGCGTTGATAAGGGTAATAACAAAATTACCGAACTCCGAACAATCTTACAAAGGGAAAGTCAAAACTCATAAGTATGTAAACAGACAAAATCAGTCAACAACCGGAAAACTGTGAAAACCGTAATGACCCCGACTTGGTACAGGCATTTCTAAAGAAATGGTGGGTTGAATCAGATTTTAAAGCGCCAAACCCCCCCCCCCCCCCCCCCCTGCATTACGGCTCAAAGTTTCCGGCTGTCACTATAACAGTATTTATAACAATACTTGAACAAAACAGGTAAAACAGTTGTCAAAGCAGCACCAAGCTCAATGAAGTAAATGTCAAACAAAACATCATATATATTGTTAAGTCACAAATGTAGGTCTTCAAAACATTGTAGTTCGTGTATCAACATACATGTTTTACCTGTATAGGATGTATCATCTGTATCTCTGACAAATACCCATACACATAGACATATTAATTCTTATCCGCACGGATATACAGGGGCGTGGTGGACTCCAATCCCATGCTAGGCATGTGTCATACGACTTTTAATTCCTTGTTTTATTGTTTATTATTTCAATAGAAAAGATAATAGCCTTGGTTATTGTAATTCCCCAATCTTTCGAATCTTCCAGGGGCTTCTCGCCATAGCCACCGACCAATGCCCTGTCCTGTTATCGCTTGGGACCTCTGTAGTCCTATCACCTTTCACCCTCCTCTAATGCTTGTCCCTGATTTAGGCGTACATGTAAATATTTCACTTACAATACACATCCACACAATAGTCAGTGTTTCGACACTGATATGGTTTATTAAACATATTTATTATTGAAATTATTATCAAAACTAAGGGTCCCTCCCTCTAGCTTATGTAAACTTAGTCCATTTGGGCCCTTTGGTTTTATTGCTCCAACTTTTTAAAGATTATCTGTTTATCCAATTTGTCGATATTAAGCTTACCTGATGAAGGTTATTCCAGAAATGTGTCGTAAGCACTAAATTTGATATCTACGTTTTCATTACCTGTACAATTGACGAATTTATTATCTGTATCTCTTACAAATGTTCCAGTGTTGTTACATCTGGCTCCAGCATTGCCAAGCTTGGATAAAAAGTTCAGTAATAGATACAACCTTGTAAGGCTGCAGTCACAAACAAGAGGGTTGTTTGACAGATCGCTACAAAATAACTGATTAATATCAGACATGCATTGCTATATGAGAAGTTTGAAGATACCAAGGGGTATCAGAAGCCGTTAACCGAAGGACAAAAGATACAACGGCCAACCTTAATAGGACAAATGGACAAAGAAACGTTTGAAGATATCAAAGGGGTAATCAGAAGCCGTAAATCAAAGAAGGACTGACGATACAATAGACAAGCGAAAAGGGGCAAACAATGATCTACAAAATACTACACAGAAAATTAAAAATTGAGCAACACGAACCCCATTAAAAACCGGGGGTGAACTTGGGGGCTCCGAAAGGTTTAGAAGTTTCTGCTCCATGTGTTACACCCGTCCTGTTATTGTTAAACGCCACGAACATCATCTGATATGGAAATCGCGTTGGATACAAGTATACGTAAATCAATGCATGCATAAAACATGAACCCCCCTTACAAACCAACTGGAAGTCAAGACTAATCCTACATCGTTTTAATCGTATTATATATTACATTACTTTATTTATCTCTTTAGTTCTCTGTGTTCTGCAATGCTTATTCGGTATTCTCTAACGTGTATCTAAAGGTATGCATAGCTTCTTCGGTATTCTCTAACGTGTATATAAAAGTATGTATATTGATGTTTTGGTGGGATCCACTTTATTTATCTCTTTAGTTCTCTGTGTTTGTTTGTTTTGCTTGTCTTTGCGCTGTGTCTTGTGTCCAATGTTATCTGTGTCATCGTATGTTAATTCTTGATTGCCCTTTCGGTTTTTCTCTAAAGTTTATTTAACACTGACGCAAAGATTTCTGAAATGGGTTTGTCAGTATTCTGAATTATTGCTATTGTAAAAATTTCTCAAATATTTACATATTTCATATTAAAAGATTTGTTAACACTTTATAATGTCAATGTAAAGAAATAAAACCCACAACATGCAAGCCATCTATAAATATGTTTTAAGATATCGTTAATATCAATAATTTTAAGAACCCGGGTGGCTCAATGAGTTAGATAGTTGGATTACCGAACAACTCATACAAGCCTATCACCAATACGGCGTGGGTTCGCACCCGGCTTAAACTACAAAAAGGTGCACTTGACTCGCAGCTGCAAGTGATAAAGTATACCAGTTGCATGCCCATGGTCGGTGGTTCTCTCCGGGTACTCCGGCTTCTTCCACCACTAAAACTGGTCGCCATGATATAGCTGAAATATTGCTGAAAGTGGCGTTAAAACATCAAAAATCAAATCAAATCAATCAATAATCTTATCATCCGAAAGTATTGTGCAGTTCGTTGTCCTCCGATTTTTGAAAGGTTTTGATCACTGTTGAAAGTGAACCCGACTTCTGTGTTCATGTTGCATGGCATATCACATGGTGAATTATTGAAGTCTATTGGATATTGTCTTTTCTGTTGTATCATACTTTTCATTGTCTTATAGTTTGCATTGTATTGTGGTATGTGCCATCAATCTCTTTGGGAGTAAAATTTGGCTGATAATTATCCTCGAACATTTGTTTTATCCATTTATCAGTATGCAACATTTAAAACAACATCTATAGCTAACACGTCGTGGCAGTGATGGCAAGGTAGTTGGATATACAACTACCTATGTAATTAGTGCCTAGCACCACTAACGTTGTGAGATTGAATCCCACTCATGCGATACAACATTATGTGATAGAGTTTGTCAGTGACTTACTAGAGGTCGGTCGGGTACTCAGGTGTCCTCCACCAATAATACTTACCGCCACGATATAGCTGAAATATTGTTGAAAGTGGCGTTAAACACCATAACCCTAACCCCAATCCCCCTTTTTGAATGAAATTGAGCCGATAAATGTACTTGAAGTTTGCTTTACCCATTTATCAATATACAAAATTTAAAACAACATCTATCACTAACAGAGAACTTACAATGTCCTAAGCTTACAGTCGTCAAATGAATCTGTCATTACATGTGCTATTTTATTGTGATGTAGCTGTCTGCAACAGAGATATCATATGGTTTAAACATAATTTATTGTCCAAACACATGACAATAGGATCAGACACATTTTTTTCAATTTAGAACATCATCTCCTTTATTTACACAATATACAGATACAGTTGAACATAAATACAAAATAGCTGCAATCTTCGTTAAATTTTTTAAAGCATGAAATTAACGAGTGCAACACAATTTGCGATTTGCCAAATAACAAATGACAAATAAAACACCAAAAATCAATTAAAATCAATCAATCATATATAATATCTCGGCTACATTACACGATGTGTGCCTCTAGTGGAGCAGGAACGGGTTACCCTTCCATTCCATCATGAGGTTCGATTTCCGGTCTTGTCAGACCAATGACTATATAGGCTATTTGCTGCATCTCTGATAATTACACAGCATACAGACTGACTGGCTGGAAGACGGAAAGATGCGTTCGGGTGGAGTAATACTCGTGGAGCAGGAACTGCTTCCTCTTCCAGCGAATATGACATCCCGGTTTTTAGTTGGTTTCGCGTTGCTCAATCTTTAATTTCCGAGTAGTGCTTTGTAGATAATTGTTTCTCTTTTGTCCTACTTCTTTTTTGGTCATTGTATTGTCTGTCCTTCTTCGATTCACGACTTCTGATTATACCTTTTGGTATCTTCAGACTTTTATGGTTTTCTCTTGGCTTCTCGTACTGATTTCCTCTCAAACTGACCGTTATTGTCACGACATAGTTAATAACAAACAAAATGGTGTACAGCAAATATTCTCGTAGAATATCAACTGATTAATTGAATATCGATTTTGCATCTGTTTCTACGTTTTTTTTTCGATTGTATTTTACAACTGACATTACAACTGACAGTTTGGTATCATTCAGGTTTTCATTTTATTCTTCCATATTTTAACTGGATTCCTCTTCCCATCATGTTAATATGTAAAATGTATTATTTCCTGTCGGCGTACTAAATGTACCAATTCAATAAATGGGTGTTCAAATAATATTTGTGGTACAACCACACAGGCGAACACATCTTTAAAAAACACAAAAAACAAACAAACAACAAAACAGCAACATACAAACCAGCCGGTTGTTTCCGGCCTAGGTAACCTTATGTCTTTTGGTTTGCTTGCTTCCAAATAATTTTAAATTATTTGGCTTCATTTCAAATCTTTCGGCTGTGATCATAACTGATGAAAGTTATTTCAGAAACGTATCGTGGGCACATACTATTGATTACATATACAGTCAAACCTGCCAATGTGGTCACCTCTATTAAGCAGTCACCTGTATTAAGAGGTCACATTTTTCTTGTCCTGTCATAGAACATTTCATATGAATTGAACCTCTTTTAAGGGGTCACCTGTCTTATAAGGCCACTTTTTCTTTGTCCCAAAGGTGACCTCTTAATACAGATTAGACTGTACTTACAACCCTCTTAGAGATGTGAGCCCTCTAAACAAGTCTATTCCAATTTCAGATATGCTATTGTTGTACAAAAACCTAAAATATTAAAATTAAACTACATAACATTGCTTATAAATCTGTGAATATGTCTATGGGGGGGGTATGGTGCTTAACGTCACGTTCAGCTATATCATGACTGCCAGTTTTACTTGTGGATGAAATCGGAGTACCGGGAGAAAACCGCCGACCTGTCGCACGTCACTGACAAACTTTATCACATAATATTGTATCGAGTACACCTCAACATGAGCGAGATTCGAACTCACAACGTTTGTGGTGATAGCCACTGATTACATGGGTAGTTGTAAATCCAACTACCATACGATCGCTACCACAGCGGCCCCTGAATATACCTTTTGGTTGGTATCAGTTTTTACATATCAAAATAGAAAACGTCACTAACCAGCACAACCCATTTTCAACTTTACACATACATGGTGATTACTTGTTCTCGTCATGAATTATTGAAATATTGTTGCCACAAGTAAACCAATTATGCAATGACATGAACAAAGACCGAAAAAAGAAATAAGCTAAGTCTTTACACGTACATGCTTACACCTCAATACGCCGATACTTAACAATAATTATCCTCTGCTGAGTAAATTCAGTTCTTAAATAATGTAAAAACAATTGAAACTAAGGTTCCCTTCCTCATGTATAGATAACCATATTCGATTTTGACTATTCTCTTTAGTAAACATACTCTCTCCTACTTCATAAACATGATGTGGATTTCCAGATTTTAAAGCATTAATATATCCAAATAGATCTTTAATTTATCGAAAGTATTAATTGTTTTGTCAAGTATTCGCTGAAAGTTGGTTAATATGATACAAGAATAGTCATTACTATAGACAAGTAAAGTATAAGAATCTACTGGTGCAAAGTTAATTCGTGTTGTTATATTTTTTTGGTGGGGTCGGTGCTGCTCATGTTTTTAGTTTTTTGTTTTGTCCTATTATGTGTCTTTATGTTCTGAGTTCCGTGTTGTTATGTCCTTTACGAGTTTCGCATAGAAACGATTTTCTGTTCGTTTTTACCTCCAGTTGCTCGTAGGAGGGCGTAGGTCTTATTGACGTTATTTGTGTTTGTTTACATATAGTGGTGTCCAACACATATTGTGTTGCGTTTTTGTATTGTTTTCATTCGTCTTGTGTACCATATGTTGACAGTTTCTCTGGATTGTCTATATTTGATTGCCCTTCGGTATTCTCTAACGTTTATTTACTCGCAGATATTTCAAAGACGGTAAATCTTGAAGGACACCATTGTCTAGCGATGTAATGTTATTGGAAGACAAACTTCTGAAAGGAAAGATATAATAGTAAAATGGCTTTTATTAAATGTTGCCAGGATACCACAATATGTCCTGAATTTTACCTAACGCTGACGTTACGCTACTAATTACCAATACCGTGCGCAGCGTCACAATAAATAAGGGTATTAACAAATTACCGAACTCCAAGCAATCTTACAAAGGGAAAGTCAAAACTTATAAGTATATAAACAGACAAAATCAGTCAACAACCGGAAAACTGTGAAAACGTAAAAAGTAAAACTGAGAAAACCAATACACCAATTTAGAAACGTCGGTCATGCATTCTTCCTACTTGTAACTGTCCTGACGGATGGAATTAATGGCAATATTCACACACAACTTGTTTGATGCTTTGATTTCAGATTCTAAATATTGTAATTTATTTTAATAACGTTAGAAAAAGCGAAGGGGCAACCAAAAATGGATAATCAAGAGAAAATAGCAACATAGGGTACCCCAAGACCAAACAGATAATGAGGTGTTCGCTAACATTTCAATTCATGGTTTTCATACTTACTCATAAATTCTCTTGTTACAAAGGCCTTTAGTTCTGAACTAAATTGTGTGGTTTTAAAGAAATTTGGTATCCAATGAATACAAATGAATTCACAGTATGACAATCTTTTCTTGAAAAGAAATAGATATACACGACAGCATACTCTAAATTTTAATAAATTCCACTAAAATTCAAATACCACTTCCAAATAAGGGTAATAACAAAATTACCGAACTCCGAGCAATCTTGCAAAGGGAAAGTCAAAACTCATAAGTATATAAACAGACAAAATCAGTCAACAACCAGAAAACTGTGAAAACGTAATGACCCTGACTTGGTACAGGCATTTCTAAAGAAATGGTGGGTTGAATCAGATTTTAAAGCGCCAAACCTCCCCCTTTCATTACGGCTCAAAGTTTCCGGCTGTCACTATAACAGTATTTATAACAATACTTGAACAAAACAGGTAAAACAGTTGTCATATTATATATATGCAATGTGTTGAGACAAAAACGTTAACATTTTATTTTGTAATTTTGTTATTTCATCGTTGTTTCTCATAAGCCATTCGTGTGTGCACAAAATTTCGTGGTTTGACGATAGCAGCGTAAACCACAAAAATGTGCATAATAAAAAATCAATTTACAACATACTTGTTATAAATATCAGTTTTAACATATTTTCCAAATCTAGATCGAGGCCGTCGTGGTCAAGTTCGTATGGTAGTTGGATTTACAACCATTTGTGCAATCAGTCCCCATCACCACCAAAGCTGTGAATTCGAACCCCGTTCATGGCGAGGTGTACTCAATACAATATTATGTGAAAAAGTTTGTCAGTGACTTGCCACAGGTTGGTGGTTTTCTCCGGGTACTCTAGTTTCCTCCATCAATAAACTTGGCAGCGTAGGGATGAGCAACACGGACCCTGCCAACACAACTGGGTGCTGGAACACGGACCCTTCCAACACAACTGGGGACTGGAACACGGACCCTGCCAACACAACTGGGGGCTGGAACACGGACCCTGCCAACACAACTGGGGGCTGGCTCATTTACTGGCGAAGAGTAAGCAGTATCTGTTGCTTAAATGGTTAAAAGTTAACAAACTTATGATTAAAAAATAAAAAAATTCATTGTTTATTTCATGAAACAAAATATCTACACATATTCTCTCCATAAATATACAAATGAATAATTGAATTGAAGCAAATTGATTGGATGTTTACCGTTAACAACCACATACACGTGTTTGCTTACATCAATACTATCAGGTTGCCAACAATCCTCCATCATTACGTGTTGTATTTATAAATATTATGGATTTTCCCACTTTCTCCTCAAATATTTCAAGTAATAATTATATATACATTTGTATATTTAATTTTAATTGGTTAACAGAGATGGTGTTATTTTTTCCATCCATTAATAAACTTTCTCTATGCATAGATATCTAGAATAATAATATAAAACGAAAATGTTCAACTTTGATGACGCAATATCACTCCTTAGTTACCAAATATATATTATATAAACATTGTGTTAAATTGAAATCCGAGCATTTTAGATCCGACTTTCTATCAGTAAGTTATTATATCAAATAAGTATAGTTTATCTATCATAATGGGTTTCATGTTTAATGGTTCGTTTAAAGCTTGCTACAGTATGTTAAAATTTCAACATACATGTTTTAATTTTTATTTCATTTAAATTATTTTCCTATTTGTAAAGGGTGATAATATTAAAATGTTACTTTTCGTATATAAAAATCAATTTTATAATACTACTTGCTTCTAAATATAAAATTAGTATTTGTTATTACTATTGCTGGCTCGATACCTGTGGACTATTAGTCATCGCGGGTATCATACTCCCAGCAATAAAAACTGTACTCATCAAAATTTTCTCCGGGTACACCAGTTTCTTACTTAAGACAGGTCGGTAATTTTCTCCGGGTACAGCAGTTTTTTACTTGAGACAGGTCGGTGATTTTCTCCGGGTACAGCAGTTTCTTACTTGAGACAGGTCGGTGATTTTCTCCGGGTACACCAGTTTCTTACTTGAGACAGGTCGGTAATTTTCTCCGGGTACAGCAGTTTCTTACTTGAGACAGGTCGGTGATTTTCTCCGGGTACAGCAGTTTCTTACTTGAGACAGATCGGTGATTTTCACCGGGTACAGCAGTTTCTTACTTGAGACAGGTCGGTGATTTTCTCCGGGTACAGCAGTTTCTTACTTGAGACAGGTCGGTGATTTTCTCCGGGTACACCAGTTTCTTACTTGAGACAGGTCGGTGATTTTCTCCGGGTACACCAGTTTCTTACTTGAGACAGGTCGGTGATTTTCTCCGGGTACACCAGTTTCTTACTTGAGACAGGTCGGTGATTTTCTCTGGATACACCAGTTTCTTACTTGAGACAGGTCGGTGATTTTCTCCGGGTACAGCAGTTTCTTACTTGAGACAGATCGGTGATTTTCACCGGGTACAGCAGTTTCTTACTTGAGACAGGTCGGTGATTTTCTCCGGGTACACAAGTTTCTTACTTGAGACAGGTCGGTGATTTTCTCCGGGTACAGCAGTTTCTTACTTGAGACAGGTCGGTGATTTTCTCCGGGTACACCAGTTTCTTACTTGAGACAGGTCGATAATTTTCTCCGGGTACAGCAGTTTCTTACTTGAGACAGGTCGGTGATTTTCTCCGGGTACAGCAGTTTCTTACTTGAGACAGATCGGTGATTTTCACCGGGTACAGCAGTTTCTTACTTGAGACAGGTCGGTGATTTTCTCCGGGTACAGCAGTTTCTTACTTGAGACAGGTCGGTGATTTTCTCCGGGTACACCAGTTTCTTACTTGAGACAGGTCGGTGATTTTCTCCGGGTACAGCAGTTTCTTACTTGAGACAGGTCGGTGATTTTCTCCGGGTACAGCAGTTTCTTACTTGAGACAGGTCGGTGATTTTCTCCGGGTACACCAGTTTCTTACTTGAGACAGGTCGGTGATTTTCTCCGGGTACACCAGTTTCTTACTTGAGACAGGTCGGTGATTTTCTCTGGATACACCAGTTTCTTACTTGAGACAGGTCGGTGATTTTCTCCGGGTACAGCAGTTTCTTACTTGAGACAGATCGGTGATTTTCACCGGGTACAGCAGTTTCTTACTTGAGACAGGTCGGTGATTTTCTCCGGGTACACAAGTTTCTTACTTGAGACAGGTCGGTGATTTTCTCCGGGTACAGCAGTTTCTTACTTGAGACAGGTCGGTGATTTTCTCCGGGTACAGCAGTTTCTGACTTGAGACAGGTCGGTAATTTTCTCCGGGTACAGCAGTTTCTTACTTGAGACAGGTCGGTGATTTTCTCCGGGTACAGCAGTTTCTTACTTGAGACAGATCGGTGATTTTCACCGGGTACAGCAGTTTCTTACTTGAGACAGGTCGGTGATTTTCTCCGGGTACACCAGTTTCTTACTTGAGACAGGTCGGTGATTTTCTCCGGGTACACCAGTTTCTTACTTGAGACAGGTCGGTGATTTTCTCCGGGTACAGCAGTTTCTTACTTGAGACAGGTCGGTGATTTTCTCCGGGTACAGCAGTTTCTTACTTGAGACAGGTCGGTGATTTTCTCCGGGTACACCAGTTTCTTACTTGAGACAGGTCGGTGATTTTCTCCGGGTACACCAGTTTCTTACTTGAGACAGGTCGGTGATTTTCTCTGGATACACCAGTTTCTTACTTGAGACAGGTCGGTGATTTTCTCCGGGTACACCAGTTTCTTCCACCAATAAAACTGACCGCCATGAAATAATTAAAATATTGCTGAAAGTGGCGTTAAACACCATAACCCTAACCCTCATCACTTAGTCAATACATCTACTGGATAACAACTATTCCCTGGTGGTATCTTCATTTTTATTACGCATCTATTGCTTGTGATGAACTTCAAGGTATACACGCAAGAACAAATCGAAAGTGTTGCTACATATTTATGTTTGAGAAACCTATGACATATGTAAGCAAATAATTTGAGGATACCACAGGGGTAATCAGAATTAAGTCCTATATGGCTTTCTTGCTCCAAAAGACTTTTAAACTATTTGTGTTTTGAATATGAGTGTTCATGATGAAGATTATATCAGAAACCTGTCGTACGTACTAATATAGATACCTACGTCTTTTATTAACCCTGTTCCTTTTTATTGAAGTGCCTGTACCAAGACTGGAGGGTGGGTGGTCATGTATATATATGTTACGGGTATCTATGTTGCTTTTTTTTCTGGTTGGATTTTGAGATTGTTCTAACGTGTGGTATTTTTTGTGATGTATTTTATTGAAGTGTCTGTACCAATCCATCAGAGTATCATGTATTCGCGTGTTAATGACAGTGATTTTGTATCTTCCTTTGATTTTTCTATTTTATTTTGTTCCGACAACGTGGTGTTTTTGTTTTTCATTTTATTGCTATTCTTAATTGTCAAGTTTTCGTATCGAGGCTTTGGAATATATTCGACATTCAAAACACAACATAACGATCATATTGGTTTTCTCAGCTAGATAATTTAAATTGCTTAGTGCAGGTAGATATAACTACCTGTACCAAGCCAGGAAAGTGAGCGATCACGTGTGTTAGGGAGAACTACCTGTACCAAGCCAAGAAAGTGATCAGTCCTGTATATGTGTGTTAGGGAGAACTACCTGTACCAAGCCAGGAAATTGAGCGGTCATGTATATGTGTGTTAGGGAGAACTACCTGTACCAAGCCAGGAAAGTGAGCGATCACGTGTGGTAGGGATAACTACCTGTACCAAGCCAGGAAAGTGAGCAGTCCTGTATATGTGTGTTAGGGAGAACTACCTGTACCAAGCCAGGAAATTGAGCGGTCATGTATATGTGTGTTAGGGAGAACTACCTGTACCAAGCCAGGAAAGTGAGCGGTCATGTATATGTGTGTTAGGGAGAACTACCTGTACCAAGTCAGGAAAGTGAGCGGTCATGTATATGTGTGTTAGGGAGAACTACCTGTACCAGCCAGGAAAGTGAGCGGTCATGTATATGTGTGTTAGGGAGAACTACCTGTACCAAGCCAGGAAAGTGAGCGGTCATGTATATGTGTGTTAGGGAGAACTACCTGTGCCAAGCCAGGAAAGTAAGCAGTCCTGTATATGTGTGTTAGGGAGAACTACCTGTACCAAGCCAGGAAAGTGAGTGGTCATGTATATGTGTGTTAGGGAGAACTACCTGTACCAAGCCAGGAAATTGAGCGATCACGTGTGTTAGGGATATAGTTTTTGACTCTTTCTGAGATTTTTCTATTGGAGTTTGGAACTGTTCCTACATTGTTCTTGGAACTGTTCCTTCAGTGTTCTTTCCCCATTTTATTAGATATATTAGACGTAGATGTATACTGTAGTGCTGATTCATGATTCGCTTATAGTATAACCTTCAACAGGCACGTTCAAACTCAAACGATTGGAGAGCCAAATAATTTAAGTACGACAGCAAGGAAACAAACGATCCTAGACAGAGTCTGCACCAAGCCAGGAAATGTATAATATGTGTGTTGTGTATCTACTATGCCTGTTTCTACGATTTTTCGGTAGGATTTTTGAATGGTTCCGACAGTTCCATATTTTTGCTTTACATTTTATTTCCATATCTGAATGTCTCTGAAAAAATTGACCTCAAAAACACAACTTAACAATCATATTGTTTTTCACAACTAGAAGTATTTAAAATGTTTAGTGTGCGTAGATGTGTTAGAACATAAATATCAAATACAGTGCGGACAATGTGTTTCTGGAACAACCTTCATCAGGTACGCCTCAAAATTGGAAGGTTTTTTAAAGTGTGGGAGTAGGAAAACAAACGGATCTTGATAGGATTGCCAAGTCCAAAGGTCCACATCGGACAATACAATGTGTGTTAATAATGTTAAAAATAGGAAGCTAAATTACTGGGTAACCTCAGTGTTAACTGCTTGATTAGTTTTTATATTTATTTCTTTTTGTCGTAACTTCCGTAAATATATATTACCCATTAGGATAGAACCGGATTTTTAGTAATAATAAATAAAGATAAAAATCAGGTTTCTCTTTTTTTTATTACAGAATGAGTGCATTATATTAATACACCTATCGTAGGACGACATGAAAATAAAATATTTTATTTCAACGGAACACACACCTCACCCCTCATATCCAGCTAGAAATAACATTACTTATAAGATTTACTGTAATTGATTTTTATGTTCTGTATCTAATGTGTTTATATACGAGTTTTGTTAATGTTATTCACAAATACGGTAAGATCCATATACTGTTTATATAGTAACACTGTAAGCTTCATAGTATTTGTATCCATTTTGTTTACACTGTAGATTTTATAGTAATAATGTAAGGGTTTTGCCGTTTGTATTCAATTTTCAAAGATTTCATGAATGTTTTACACAAATCTGTATCAACTGTCTACATACATCGTGGATGTTATACACAAGTTCTACTGTCTGTATCCATTGTGACTAGATACAGCGGATGGTATATAGAAATACGGCAGCATTCATACTGGACGTTTTACGTTCATACTGATTGCTATACACAAATACAAAAAGGGTACTTCTGTCTGTACCCATTTAACATAGACTTGGCTGATGCTATGGACAAATATAAAAAGGGTATTTCTGTCTGTACCCATTTAATATAGACTTGGCTGATGCTATGGACAAATACAAAACGAGTATTTCTGTCTGTACCCATTTAACATATACTTGGCTGATGTTATGGACCAATACGGTAACGTTCCTACTGTCTGTATTTTGTTGCTATGGCCTAGATGTTAGAAAAGGTAGATATCTAATTTACTGTTCACTACGCGTACCTGGAGTAACGTTCATCGTGTACCTCAAAATCAGGGCCCGGGTGGCTCAATGAGATAGGTAGTTGGATTACCTAACAACTGACACAAGCCTATCATCAATACGGCGTGGGTTCGCGCCCGGCTTTGTAAATTACAAAAAAGGTGCACTCAACTCGCAGCCGCAAGTGATAAAGTTTATCAGTTGCTTGCCCATGGTCGGTGGTTCTCACCGGGTACTCCGGCTTCTTCCACCACTAAAACTGGTCGCCATGACATAGCTGAAATATTGCTGAAAGTGGCGTTAAACACAATAAAATCAATCAATCATGTACCGCAAAATCAAAGATTGGAAAAAAGTCTAATAATGTAAAACTGTTTAGGAGTTAAAAAACTTAAGGTCTTAAGTAGGATAGCTAAAATTGAGGATCTTAGTGATAGTAATAAAAACTTAGACGTCTAATTTAGCGCCTACGATGCTTTTCTGGAATTACAATCATCGGTACACTCAAAATTAAGATTGGATAGTCAAATAATTTAAACGTCTTCGCGAACAAAAACACAAAGACAGCCAAAATCTGGAAATTTCAACCATGTATGAGGGATGGAACCTTAGTTTTAATAACTTGTGTATATGGTGTCATATTGTGTTTATTCTATTTCAGTTATACCACAATAGACAGAAGTTAGATAAAGCAGATCAATGAAGCCAGTTTGTAAACATATTCGTGTATGTGTTATATTAATTTATTTATTTAATTGCATTTTACACCCATAAGGGTCAAGCAATACAGTAATAACTACTAGTATATATGACCTGTTTTATCTTCGTGCTTGCTCCTAGGAACCACCATGACCACAGTTAATATAGTAGTTGGATTTACATCTACCGGAGCAATCAGTGGGGTAGATAATGGGTTCGAGCAGTGGTCAGGTTAATCCAAAGACTATACAATTGGTATTTTCCACTTCTCGTATAAGTACATAGCACTCAGGAGTGAAAGGAACACTGGATGGCTCGGAATCATGATAATGTGTCAGAGAAGAGTGATATGTCTACCCGCTGACTGTTGTTTCATAAGTAAGCAGAAGAAGTACAGGCAATACAATGGCCAAAAGAAAAAGGACAAACACACATACAATGGTCGATAAAACACAAAGCAGAAAGGATTTTTAGGAAACACGAATCCGACTACAAACGGGTGTGACATAAGGATGAGCACTCCATTAGTTACTCTTGCTAACATCAATGTAAATTGTTCTCACCATGAAATAATTTTTAACTAGAGTTAAACAACAATTAACCACTCATTTACTATTCTCACTTGATGTTTAATAACAATCAATGAATCAATCAATATGCTTGATGTAATATCATGGTGAGTATAATTTGGACAGAAAGTTTGTATCTTATACAATGTATATAACAACTTCTGTTACATTTCAGGTTTTTGTCACTGTGTGTTTCGTCGTCATTTCTTTAAGTTTAGTGGGAATAATATGCTGGAGAGAATTCATGTGAGTATTATGTAACCATGACAACTAATTAACCATGACATTATGCATGTACTAAATCCTTCGTGTTGACTTCTTGAGTCAAACTGGGCACTGGTTAAAATATGGCGGCAGCAATGCGAACCCACTCAATAAAGGGAGTGTCGTCGAATGCTCCGGAAGGGTCGGCAGTTCCTGATCAACTAGTTACATCTGCCGTGTTAAGTGAGTGACGGATTAACGTAGAAGCAAAAGTAGTATATGCTACGGACTGCACTAAATACATTATATAAATAAACGTTAGAGAAAACCGAAGGGGCAATCAAGAATAGAAAATCCAGAGAAACTGGCAAATAAACGTTAGAGAAAACCGAAGGGGCAATCAAGAATGGAAAATCCAGAGAAACTGGCAAATAAATGTTAGAGAAAACCGAACGGGGCAATCAAGAATGGAATATCAAGAGCAACTGGTAAATAAACGTTAGAGAAAACCGAACGGGCAATCAAGAATAGAAAATCCAGAGAAACTGGCAAATAAACGTTAGAGAAAACCGAAGGGGCAATCAAGAATGGAATATTAAGAGAAACTGGCAAGATAGAGCACACAAACAGAAATAACGTAAATAAGACATTAGCCCACCTGCAAACAACTCGAGGTAAAAACTAACCGAATATATTTTTTGTTTTGTTTTTGCGGAAATCGTGTTGGACGTCACAATAAACAACTAGAGGTAAAGACGACACCATAAATATAAATTATATATAGTACATGTATTCGAAATTGATACCTATCTGCAAGTGGTACTATTACTGAAGTGTGAGACATGTTATATATCTGTATGGCTATTGAAAAAAGAACTGAATTACCTTTTTATAATATCTTATAATTTATAATATTATTTGTATGTGTATTTGTTTAATAAAGGGCCCTTATTTACTTATGCTACAGGCCACACACTAGCTTAATCTATTCTACTGGTGTTATAAATAAAAACGTAGATATCTAATTTAGTGCGCACGACGAGTTTCTAGAATAACCTTCATCAGGTACGCTCAAAATAGAAAGATTGGAAAGCCAAATAGCTTAAAGTTTTGAGAGCTATGAATACAAAGGGCCTAAACAGGATAGCCAAAATGAATCATGAACGTGGAGAGGACAGGGTGTCACTATGACAAACGGAATGTATCGGTGGTCACCTGTGACACAGATATAATATGGTTGTGATCTAGCATGGGAAACCAATGTTCCAACATAACAATAAATTCATATTACAACTGAATTACGACATCGTTGAATATAAAACGTAGATTTCCAAGTTTACCATATACATGTACTCCTTATGTTGTTTTTGTCAGTTGGTCTGTAAGCATACAGGTGAGGCTTTACTACTATTATAGCTACACCTTCAAATTCTCAATGTTTTTTGTTTTTTTGGGGACCAAATTCTAATTTGGTTTATATCAAGTAAGATTATATCGTTTTAATTATCATTAAATATTTTTATGTTTCAGTGTTCACAAGCAAGATACTAGAATCACACGTGAAAATCTTATTAAGTATTATCCTACCATATTTGGACAATATAGCAAGCATTACCTATACAAAAAGGTATTATTAGATACAGCGGGCAGGAGAGAGAAGACAAATACATTTTTCAATAGGACATATGCTTGTTCTTATGGCTGTGATCAGACTACCGGTGGCAGGAAACGACGATCTACAGCATTGAACCATGCCTGCTGTCGATCGTAAGTAAATTTACTGTTATGAGTATATTGGGGATAAGGATTATGGTGTTTAACGCCACTTTCAACAATATTTCAGTTATATCGTGACTTAATTTTATGGTGGAGGAAACTGGAGATAACCACCAACCTGTCACAAGTCATTGACAAACTTCATCACATAATGTTGTATCGAGTGCATCTCACCTGAGCGGGATTCGAACTCATAACGTCAGTGGTGATTATATACGATGGCGCCATTTATTATTTTATTTCTGTGATCATACACTCTTCCATTGACAATATAAGCAAATGTTTAAACTTGTAGGATAAGGTATCGCGTTAGTTTTAAATTAATTATTAAGATTTCATACCTGAACATAAATACAGGTCACTCAACTCTGTTCTCGGCGATAATCATTCAAGAGAAATATTAATTTTGTTTCAGAATACCAACTATCGTGGCACCATCTACGTACATGAGCAAATACAACGGTTTAAGAGAATTAGTCCAGTTCAACAATACAGATACTGGGTTTCCAATTTTGCAGGTTTTCTTACAGGAAATATGCAGGTAATGGATATATTCATTTTTGTCTGTGTTTGAAAGCAATCGTCTATTTTCATTAGCGAAATACTAATTGTTTATACAGAACAATAGGGGCGGTAAGGTTATGGTGTTTAACGCCTCTTTCAACAATATTTTAGTATGCTGAATCAAACCAAGGAAAGCTCTGATGTACTACCAATGATACCAGGAAATCAGATATTTTAAAACAGTACTATTTTTTCTCCCCACGAGTGGAATCCATCTTGAAGTGTTTAAAGCGATACTTGTAGGAAGTGAATTAAGCATAAAGAAAAAGAGCGCTACAGTCTTTAAGACGATTGATATATAATATTGTTCAATCCGGAAGAAATCTCCAATAAAAATAAAAAATACGCCTACACTTAAGACTTTTTACTACTTCATAAATAAGAATGAAATGAAAAACAAAACCAAAATACCATAATGTTCTACCTGCTCCAATAAAAACCATAATGTTGTACCTGCTCCAATAAATACCATAATGTTCTACCTGCTCCAATAAATACCACAATGTTCTACCTGCTCAAATAAATACCATAATGTTCTACCTGCTCCAATAAATACCATAATGTTCTACCTGCTCCAATAAATACCATAATGTTCTACCTGCTCCAATAAATACCATAATGTTCTACCTGCTCCAATAAATACCACAATGTTCTACTTGCTCCAATATCTAATACTACAATGTTCTACCTGCTCCATTAAATACCATAATGTTCTACCTGCTCCAATAAATACCACAATGTTCTACCTGCTCCAATAAATACCACAATGTTCTACCTGCTCCAATATCTAATACCACAATGTTCTGCTTGCTCCAATAAATACCATAATGTTCTACCTGCTCCAATAAATACCATAATGTTCTACCTGCTCCAATAAATACCATAATATTCTACCTGCTCCAATAAATACCATAATGTTCTACCTGCTCCAATAAATACCATAATGGTCTACCTGCTCCAATAAATACCATAATGTTCTACCTGCTCCAATAAATACCATAATGTTCTACCTGCTCCAATAAATACCACAGTGTTCTACCTGCTCCAATAAATACCATAATGTTCTACCTGCTCCAATAAATACCACAATGTTCTACTTGCTCCAATATCTAATACTACAATGTTCTACCTGCTCCATTAAATACCATAATGTTCTACCTGCTCCAATAAATACCACAATGTTCTACCTGCTCAAATAAATATCACAATGTTCTACCTGCTCCAATATCTAATACCACAATGTTCTGCTTGCTCCAATAAATACCACAATGTTCTACCTGCTCCAATAAATACCACAATGTTCTACCTGCTCCAATAAATACCACAATGTTCTACCTGCTCCAATATCTAATACCACAATGTTCTACCTGCTCCAATAAATACCACAATGTTCTACCTGCTCCAATAAATACCATAATGTTCTACCTGCTCCAATAAATACCATAATTTTCTACCTGCTCCAATAAATACCATAATGTTCTACCTGCTCCAATAAATACCATAATGTTCTACCTGCTCCAATAAATACCATAATGTTCTACCTGCTCCAATATCTAATCTAATCTAAACAAAATACCATAATGTTCTACCTGCTCCAATAAATACCATAATGTTCTACCAGCTCCAATATCTAATCGAACTATCGTAGAAACATAGGCAAACTCCATGCACTTAACACACATATACATTCATGACCGCTCACTTTTCTGGCTTGGTTCTGGTACTTCAATAAGAAGTGGATGGGCTAAATTAATTTTATGGGCCCAAACCTCCTCTCTTAATGAAATAAGGAGGTTATTGAAGTGCTTTCCACATGTGAATAAAATTCTAACCCTCACATATAACAGGGCGAACAGCATTCTTTTGAAGAACACTATAACCTTGAAAATGATGCATGATATATTTAATCTTCATGACACAGAAGTTATCATATGCATAATATTAATTCTAGAAAGGATGGCCTCAACCATTTTGAATATTAGACAGACAACCTTCAATCCAAAATCTAATTCCCAATACCATATGTCGTCACCTGTATGCAATTGACAGCATACTTTTCAACAAGGTGTTAAATTCTTCTGATATAGAGCTTTAAATGCTATTTTTTCATACCCCTACCCCCTCCCATTTTAAGATAATGTCCAGTATGTTATGTACAATTCTGTGTATTACTTATTTTGTCGTCTTCTGTATGCAATTGACAGCATAATTTTCAACAAGGTGTTACATACTATTTTTCCAAGCCTCTCCCTCTATTTTAAGAAAGGGCCCGGGTGGGTCAATGTGTTAAGTACTTGGATTACCAAATAATTCATACAATCCTATCACCAATACGGCGTGGGTTCGCGCCAGGCTTTGTAAATTACAAAAAAGGGTGCACTCGACTCGCAGCCGCAAGTGATAAAGTTCACCAGTTGCTTGCCCATGGCCGGTGGTTCTCTCCTGGTACTCCGGCTTCTTCCACCACTAAAACTGGTCGCCATGATATAGCTGAAATATTGCTGAAAGTTGCGTTAAACACAATATATCAATCAATCAACCTATTTGACGATAATTTCCAGTATTTTATGTACAATTATGTGTATTTCTCATTTTCAGCCAAGCCAATGATTGTACAGGGTGTACCTGTACCTACCTGTATCAGATAACATCAGCTGTTGTTTATAGATTTGGATTTTCATCTGCTACAGCCACGGACATGTCACATCTAGAGGTAGATCTTTTTGAATTACAAGGATGTTGTAAATGTATAAACGAAGGAACGTAGTCTCTGCCCACTGACGTGCTGAAGATTAATTTACCATGACAACATAAACAAAATATAATTATGTTGTACTATTCTAGAGTTTTATATGACTTTACATTATGTTTTTTTTACATAATATAATAACATTCAAAATAATTTATAATTACTCTGTATGTAACTTAATTTTTTTTAATGATGTACACTGAAACCTCTCTACAACGAACCTCATTGGGGTCAACTTTATTGTTCGGAATAGACGGGTGTTTGGCTTATGCAGATTAAATCAGCAAATATTTACTACATTGGGACTTTAGTTTGGTTTATGCATAAATCAAGTTTATCAGGGTTAGGTTTAAACAAATTTCACTGTATTTATCACAGGTCTGATAGGTAGTGGATCAAATCAAGGTATGGGTGCATAACGCCATTTTCAACAATATTTTAGCTATATTGTGGCAATCAGTTGTATGGATGGAGAAATCCGGAGTACCTGGTGATATCCACCAAACTGTCGTTACGCCCCCCCCCCCCCCCCTAAATTTGGAAAAAATATGGTTTTTTGGCGAAAATCGTGATTTTTCACACGAATTACCCCAAAAACAAAATTTTGAATTGCGCCCCCCCAAACTTGAAATCCTGGATCCGACCCTGCAACGGGCGGAAGTCTAACTAACAAATGGTGATAGACACTGGTTATACATGTCACAGGCACGCCATTGTATTGGGCATGGATACCAGGTAGTGATGGTCACGGACATGACGTTGTATATGAAACGTCTACGAGGTTGATTAGGCCATGGGCATGACGCTGTGTGGGGTCATGGACATGACGTTGTATAGATCACTTCAATAATGTTGTATAGGTCATGGATGCGACGTTGTATATGTTCCGACCACGGCGTTGTTTTATTAATCACAACACTGTATGGGTCACGGGCACGACGTAGTGTAGTTCATGGTCACGAAATTGTATAGGTCACAGCCACGACCTTGAGTAGATCACCCACATCATGTTGTATTCGACATTGTAT
Organism: Bathymodiolus brooksi; assembly: GCA_963680875.1. Taxonomy (NCBI): domain Eukaryota; kingdom Metazoa; phylum Mollusca; class Bivalvia; order Mytilida; family Modiolidae; genus Bathymodiolus; species Bathymodiolus brooksi. Next base: position 52,756,477 of record OY804589.1, on the reverse strand, counting down.
AGGTCACGGATACGAGGGTTTATAAGAAACGGCCAGGACATTGTATAGGTCTTTGGCGAGACATCACGGTAATGACGACCGTTGTGTGATTACTATACATGTATTTTTGATTGATTGTTTGATTGGTGTTTAGCGCCAGCTTTAGCAATAATTAAGTTATATCGTGGTTTGAACAAATTGAATTAACTTAGATATGTATTTGTGTATTGTATATATAATCTTTTATTGTCTACACAAAACTTTCACATAAAGAGTAAACAGTATTTTATTCAGACTGATTTTGTCATACATGTACAATGTATATATTGTTATTAAGTTAAATGCTATTTATTGACAACTTTTATTATGATATTTTTATATACATATATTATACATTGTAAATGTACCTATGTTGATTTTTTATTATCAATATAAAATCGAATCTCGTTATATCAAACTCTGCTAAAAAACAAAGTCGCTTTCCTTTGATACATCGAAGTGTAATAATGTTTTCTTTATGGTCGACCTAAATAGGTAAACGTTAGAGAATCACGAAGGGTAATCAACAATGAACAACCAGCAAACTGGAAACATAGGGTACACAAGACGAAGAAAACAAAACAAAAACACAACACAATATGTGTTGGGAACCACTATGCGCAATCCTACAACCAATTGGAGGTAAAGACGAACCGAACATCGTTTTTATGCGGAAATCGTACCGGACATTACAATTAGAATTTTGTTGTATCTTTTTATTTTTAGTTTAGATGTTAGTGTATCTCAAAAAATATGTAAATAAAAAGATACAACACACATTTAATTTAAACTATTTTGTTTCGTGATAGTGTTAATAATCTTCATATAGCTCGAAACTATAAGTAAATCATTAGAGGGGATTGTGGTGTTTAACGCCACTTTCAACTCAACAATATTTCAGTTATATCATGGCGGTCAGTTTTATTGGTGGAGGAAACAGGAGTACCCAGAGAAAACCATCGACCTGTCGTAAGTCACTGACAAATTTTAGCACATAATGTTGTATCGAATACACCTCGACATGAGCGAGATTCAAACTCACAACGTTTGTGGTGATAGCCACTGATTGCATAGGGAGTTGTAAGTCCAACTACCATACGAGCACCACGATGACCCCTAAATCATTAGCCTCCTATTGCTTAGATATAACAAGATTCGACTGTAATTGTTTATTATTATTTTTATGATTTAATGATTAACTATGTATTATTTGTAATTAAGCATATATTTGTTTTTATTTATTATATTTGTTTATTTTCTTTATATTAAATTTTTTTTTATATATAACACTGTTCCTCAACTTCCATTTTAAAATAAATATGACGTCATATATACACTTTGTCCATGATAGAAAGAAACCCCATGTTTGCAGATCTACTGAGAGTAGCTATTGTTCGGATCCCCTCGGCATTCGTCTTAATGTTACGTGAAGACGAAACATTGGCAGACGATGTAAGACAACATTGTCATGTTTAAATTACAAACAAACCTCAGATAGTAAGCATGTCTTATTTACGTTATTTGTGTTTGTTTGAGTATAGTCATGTCCATCACATATTGTGCTATGTTTTTGCTTTGTTTTTCTTCGTCTTGTGTACCCTATGTTGCCAGTTTCTCTGGATTGTCTTCTCTTGGTTGCCACTTCGGTATTCTCTAACGTTTATTAACAGAAAATTGTTATTGAAAATGTAGTAGCAAAATTAAAGAAAAGAGGTAACGAACTGGTCATCCCCTTAGAAACAAAGATGGCGATCATATACTGTTAGATCATCGTAGAGAAGGTCAAGGGTGCATTCACTCTTTCAAATTGTCATGGGAAAATATGAAATGGACCAATTACCCTGTGATGGGGGGAGAGGGGTTGCAATATTTGATTTTCAATGTAAAGGTTATTGAATGGATAAATAAAATAATAAATACCAAATTTTGGGATCATGGTTCACGTGAAATGGAGTATTGACACCAATTATAGTACAGCAACATTGTTTTTATTGAAGCATAGCTCATACTCTATAATGAGTGTGAAACGACCACTAGGAAGACAAGACAAGAATGTGTATTCTCAAATAAACCATACATTACAATGGTAAAGAGAAGTTACAACAAACAAATACAACACAATACAAATAAATAACAGATACACAAATACATATACATACAATATTTACATTACAACAGGAGAAGCTAAATATTAGCCTAGAGAATATCTGATCTGCTGATGTTCCTTATAAATCTACATAGCTTTTCTACTTTTGTTTTTTCCCGAGGTACACATAATTTGTTTATATTTTAATTATTTTTGGCCTTTGGGTAAGATTTCTACTTATTAATTGGATTCGATTTTCAGCAAAAAAATGGCATTCCATGATATAGTGAAATTCGTCACTAATAGATCTGGTATTACATTTTAAGCACTGTCTATTTTCTCTGTCGATACCATACCACCGTAGCATGTAGTTGTGTTTCGCATGTTCCCCATCAGATGCCATATTTGGGCATCTGTAAGCATTTCTTGAAATAGGCATACTTTAATTACAGTCCTCCAACAACCCTTACACAAATCTAACTTTACAGACGTCTATCCTCTGTACTCTGCTTAGAGAAACATAAGAATAAGTATCAGAAATACTAGCCAAAGGCCTTTTGGGTTGGGAATCAGATGGTTGCTGATATTGATCCAGTCTTGGTATTCTGAAAATAATAAATGTGTACATACAATGTGAACGTTGGTAGTAATCGTAATAAGTGGTCGAAATATTCTTATATGCAACATTAGCAATTGTGAATTAAAAGATTGTTACTTTGAATACAAATGTCATTTTAAATATGAAAATTACTTTAACTGTATTTAATTTTATTATGCATTTTTACTTCTTCCATTATGAGACCATTTTTTAATCAACATGTGGTAAAGCTTATTCTGATCTATCTGACGTGTTCCATTTGTGGCGTTGATAAGGGTAATAACAAAATTACCGAACTCCGAACAATCTTACAAAGGGAAAGTCAAAACTCATAAGTATGTAAACAGACAAAATCAGTCAACAACCGGAAAACTGTGAAAACCGTAATGACCCTGACTTGGTACAGGCATTTCTAAAGGAATGGTGGGTTGAATCAGATTTTAAAGCGCCAAACCTCCCCCTTTCATTACGGTTCAAAGTTTCCGGCTGTCACTATAACAGTATTTTTAACAATACTTGAACAAAACAGGTAAAACAGTTTTCAAAGCAGCACCAAACTCAGTGAAGTAAATGTCAAACAAAACATCACATATATTGTTAAGTCACAAATGTAGGTCTTCAAAACATTGTATTTCTGTATCAACATACATGTTTTACCTGTATCGGATGTATCATCTGTATCTCTGACAAATACCCATACACATAGACATATTAATTATTATCCGCACGGATATACAGGGGCGTGTTGGACTCCCATTCCATGCTAGGCATGTGTCATACGACTTTTAATTCCTTGTTTTATTGTTTATTATTTCAATAGAAAAGATACTAGCATTGGTTATTGTAATTCCCCAATCTTTCGAATCTTCCAGGGGTTTCTCCCCATAGCCACCGACCAATGCCCTGTCCTGTTATCACTTGGGACCTCTGTAGTCCTATCACCTTTCACCCTCCTCTAATGCTTGTCCCTGATTTAGGCGTACATGTAAATATTTCACTTACAATACACATCCACACAATAGTCAGTGTTTCGGCACTGATATGGTTTATTAAACATATTTATTATTGATATTATTATCAAAACTAAGGGTCTCCTCCCTCTAGCTTAGGGACCGACCATTTAACTTGCAGGGGGGGTATGGTATTTTATTTTGTTTCGTTCAGAATTTTTTTTTCGGACAACATGAGAGTTAGAATATTTATTTTTTTTGTTCCTCCACCAAAATCAGAATATTTGTTTTGGCAACATTGGGAATCAAAATATTTTGTTTAGAAAAAAAAACATAACCCCCCCCCCCCTTCAAGTTAAATGGTCCGTCCCTTATGTAACCTTAGTCCATTTTGGCTATTCTCTTTGGGCCCTTTGGTTTTATTGCTCCTAACTTTTCTAAAGATTTTCTCTTTATCCAATTTGTCGATATTAAGCGTACCTGATGAAGGTTATTCCAGAAATGTGTCGTAAGCACTAAATTTGATATCTACGTTTTCATTACCTGTACAATTGACGAATTTATTATCTGTATCTCTTACAAATGTTCCAGTGTTGTTACATCTGGCCCCATCATTGCCAAGCTTGGATAAACAGTTCAGTAACAGATACAACCTTGTAAGGCTGCAGTCACAAACAAGAGGGTTGTTTGACAGATCGCTACAAAAATAACTGATTAATATCAGACATGCATTGTTATATGAGAAGTTTGAAGATACCAAGGGGTATCAGAAGCCGTTAATCGAAGGACAAAAGATACAACGGCCAACAGAAATAGGACAAATGGACAAAGAAAAGTTTGAAGATATCAAAGGGGTAATCAGAAGCCGTAAATCGAAGAAGGACTGACGATACAATAGACAAGCGAAAAGGGGCAAACAATGATCTACAAAATACTACACAGAAAATTAAAAATTGAGCAACACGAACCCCATTAAAAACCGGGGGTGAACTTGGGGGCTCCGAAAGGTTTAGAAGTTTCTGCTCCATGTTTTACACCCGTCCTGTTATTGTTAAACGCCACGAACATCATCTGATATGGAAATCGCGTTGGATACAAGTATACGTAAATCAATGCATGCATAAAACATGAACCCCCCTTACAAACCAACTGGAAGTCAAGACTAATCCTACATCGTTTTCATCGTATTATATATTACATTCACAATTTGTAATTTGTGAATAAAACGGAAAAAAATAGCATGCTGCTAGAACAGTTCTAAAATGTAATGGAAAAATGGTAGAAACAGATGCAAAATAAATACCCCTATCACACATATACCCCCATTTCATTGGCTTGGTCCAGGCATTTCAATAAAGAGTGACGGTGTTAAACTAGTATTATGCGTCCAAACCTTCCATCTTACATTTGTATTATTCAACAGAGCACGTCGTTGCAGTAATCTTATTGTTAGATATATTTACACCTACGATCAAAATCGTGCCTATCTTCTCTATAGTCCAGCGACAAGGTGCACTCGATACAACAATATGTGAAAAAGTATGTGAGAATCTTGCTGCAGGTTGTTGGTGAACTATACTCACTAATAAAACTGGCCGCTAAGATAAAAATTGAAATACTTGAATACCCATGACCCCTATGACCTAGCACAACACTTATTACACATAATTATTTTGTTAGTAATGAATTAAACATGCTTTATTGCTCTAATGGGATGGGTACAACTTATAACAACATTATAAACACCCTCCCCCTATAGTGATGTTGATACCGTATTCCAAAAAAAACTGATTTATGGTTTACTTACAAAGATTTCATATAGTGGAACACTCCTTCCGTTTGCTGAATTTCCATCGAGACAATGTTATTGTTGGATAGATTTCTGAAATCATATAAAATGTATGTTGATATTTTGAATTATTTATATTGTAAAGAATTTTACGTTATTTTTCGTTATTTGTGTTTGCTTGCGTATAGTGATGTCCAACACATATTGTGTTGTGTTTGTGTTCCCTATGTTCTAGTTTCTGTGGATTGTCCATTTTTCATTGCTTCTTCGGTATTCTCTAACGTGTATCTAAAGGTATGTATAGCTTCTTCGGTATTCTCTAACGTGTATCTAAAGGTATGTATAGCTTCTTCGGTATTCTCTAACGTGTATCTAAAAGTATGTATATTGATATGTTGGTGGGATCCACGTTGTTTATCTCTTTAGTTCTCTGTGTTCTGTAATGCTTCTTCGGTATTCTCTAACGTGTATCTAAAGGTATGTATAGCTTCTTCGGTATTCTCTAACGTGTATCTAAAAGTATGTATATTGATATGTTGGTGGGATCCACGTTGTTTATCTCTTTAGTTCTCTGTGTTCTGTAATGCTTCTTCGGTATTCTCTAACGTGTATCTAAAGGTATGTATAGCTTCTTCTGTATTCTCTAACGTGTATATAAAAGTATGTATATTGATGTTTTGGTGGGATCCACGTTGTTTATCTCTTTAGTTCTCTGTGTTCTGTAATGCTTCTTCGGTATTCTCTAACGTGTATCTAAAGGTATGTATAGCTTCTTCGGTATTCTCTAACGTGTATATAAAAGTATGTATATTGATGTTTTGGTGGGATCCACTTTATTTATCTCTTTTGTTCTCTGTGTTCTGTAATGCTTCTTCGGTATTCTCTAACGTGTATCTAAAGGTATGCATAGCTTCTTCGGTATTCTCTAACGTGTATATAAAAGTATGTATATTGATGTTTTGGTGGGATCCACTTTATTTATCTCTTTAGTTCTCTGTGTTTGTTTGTTTTGCTTGTCTTTGCGCTGTGTCTTGTGTCCAATGTTATCTGTGTCATCGTATGTTAATTCTTGATTGCCCTTTCGGTTTTTCTCTAAAGTTTATTTAACACTGACGCAAAGATTTCTGAAATGGGTTTGTCAGTATTCTGAATTATTGCTATTGTAAAAATTTCTCAAATATTGACATATTTCATATTAAAAGATTTGTTAACACTTTATAATGTCAATGTAAAGAAATAAAACCCACAGCATGCAAGCCATCTATAAATATGTTTTAAGATATCGTTAATATCAATAATTTTAAGAACCCGGGTGGCTCAATGAGTTAGATAGTTGGATTACCGAACAACTCATACAAGCCTATCACCAATACGGCGTGGGTTCGCACCCGGCTTAAATTACAAAAAGGTGCACTTGACTCGCAGCTGCAAGTGATAAAGTTTACCAGTTGCTTGCCCATGGTCGGTGGTTCTCTCCGGGTACTCCGGCTTCTTCCACCACTAAAACTGGTCGCCATGATATAGCTGAAATATTGCTGAAAGTGGCGTTAAAACATCAAAAATCAAATCAAATCAATCAATAATCTTATCATCCGAAAGTATTGTGCAGTTCGTTGTCCTCCGATTTTTGAAAGGTTTTGATCACTGTTGAAAGTGAACCCGACCTCTGTGTTCATGTTGCATGGCATATCACATGGTGAATTATTGAAGTCTATTGGATATTGTCTTTTCTGTTGTATCATACTTTTCATTGTCTTATATTTTGCATTGTATTGTGGTATGTGCCATCAATCTCTTTGGGAGTAAAATTTGGCTGATAATTATCCTCGAACATTTGTTTTATCCATTTATCAGTATGCAACATTTAAAACAACATCTATAGCTAACAGATGGGCCGTCGTGGCAGTGATGGCAAGGTAGTTGGATATACAACTACCTATGTAATTAGTGCCTATCACCACTAACGTTGTGAGATTGAATCCCACTCATGCGATACAACATTATGTGAAAGAGTTTGTCAGTGACTTACTAGAGGTCGGTCGGGTACTCAGGTGTCCTCCACCAATAATACTTACCGCCACGATATAGCTGAAATATTGTTGGAAGTGGCGTTAAACACCATAACCCTAACCCCAATCCCCCTTTTTGAATGAAATTGAGCTGATAAATGTACTTGAAGTTTGCTTTACCCATTTATCAATATACAAAATTTAAAACAACATCTATCACTAACAGAGAACTTACAATGTCCTAAGCTTACAGTCGTCAAATGAATCTGTCATTACATGTGCTATTTTATTGTGATGTAGCTGTCTGCAACAGAAATATCATATTGCTCAAACATAATTTATTGTCCAAAAACATGACAATAGGATCAGACACACGTTTTTCAATTTAGAACATCATCTCCTTTATATACACAATATACAGATACAGTTGAACATAAATACAAGATAGCTGCAATCTTCATTAAATTTTTTAAAGCATGAAATTAACGAGTGCAACACAATTTGCGATTTGCCAAATGACAAATGACAAATAAAACACCAAAAATCAAATAAAATCAATCAATCAAAATATAATATATCGGCTACATTACACGATGTGTGCCTCTTCTAGTGGAGCAGGAACGGGTTAACCTTCCATTCCATCATGAGTTCGATTCCCGGTCTTGTCAGACCAATGACTATATAGGCTATTTGCTGCATCTCTGATAATTACACAGCATACAGACGGACTTGCTGGAAGGCGGAAAGATGTGTTCGGGTGGAGTAACACGAATGGAGTAATACTCGTGGAGCAGGAACTGCTTCCTCTTCCAGCGAATATGACATCCCGGTTTTAGTTGATTTCGTGTTGCTCAATCTTTAATTTCCGAGTAGTACTTTGTAGATAATTGTTTCTCTTTTGTCCTACTTTTTTGGTCAATGTATTGTCTGTCCTTCGATTCACGACTTCTGATTATACCTTTTGGTATCTTCAGACTTTTATGGTTTTCTCTTGGCTTCTCGTACTGATTTCCTCTCAAACTGACCGTTATTGTCACGACATAGGTAATAAAAAACAAAATGGTGTACAGCAAATATTCTCGTAGAATATCAACTGATTAATTGAATATCGATTTTGCATCTGTTTCTACGGTTTTTTTTCGATTGTATTTTACAACTGACAGTTTGATATCATTCAGGTTTTCATTTTATTCTTCCATATTTTAACTGGATTCCTCTTCCCATCATGTTAATATGTAAAATGTATTATTTCCTGTCGGCGTACTAAATGTACCAATTCAATAAATGGGTGTTCAAATAATATTTGTGGTACAACCACACAGGCGAACACATCTTTAAAAAACACAAAAAACAAACAAACAACAAAACAGCAACATACAAACCAGCCGGTTGTTTCCGGCCTAGGTAACCTTATGTCCTTTGGTTTGCTTGCTTCCAAATAATTTTAAATTATTTGACTTCATTTCAAATCTTTCGGCTGTGATCATAACTGATTAATGTTATTTCAGAAACGTATCGTGGGCACATACTATTGATTACATATACAGTCAAACCTGCCAATGTGGTCACCTCTATTAAGCAGTCACCTGTATTAAGAGGTCACATTTTTCTTGTCCTGTCATAGAGCATTTCATATGAATTGAACCTCTTTTAAGGGGTCACCTGTCTTATAAGGCCACTTTTTCTTTGTCCAAAAGGTGACCTCTTAATACAGGTTAGACAGTATTTACAACCCTCTTAGAGATGTGAGCCCTCTAAACAAGTCTATTCCAATTTCAGATATGCTATTGTTGTACAAAAACCTAAAATATTAAAATTAAACTACATAACATTGCTTATAAATCTGTGAATATGTCTATGGGGGGGGGGGTTATGGTGCTTAGCGTCACGTTCAGCTATATCATGACTGCCAGTTTTACTTGTGGAGGAAATGGGAGTACCCGGAGAAAACGCCGACTTATCGCACGTCACTGACAAACTTTATCACATAATAGTGTATCGAGTACACCTCAACATGAGCGAGATTCGAACTCACAACGTTTGTGGTGATAGCCACTGATTACATGGGTAGTTGTAAATCCAACTACCATACGATCGCTACCACAGCGGCCCCTGAATATACCTTTTGGTTGGTATCAGTTTTTACATATCAAAATAGAAAACGTCACTAACCAGCACAACCCATTTTCAACTTTATACATACATGGTGATTACTTGTTCTCGTCATGAATTATTGAAATATTGTTGCCACAAGTAAACCAATTATGCAATGACATGAACAAAGACCGAAAAAAGAAATAAGCTAAGTCTTTACACGTACATGCTTACACCTCAATACGCCGATACTTAACAATAATTATCCTCTGCTGAGTAAATTCAGTTCTTAAATAATGTAAAAACAATTGAAACTAAGGTTCCCTTCCTCATGTATAGATAACCATATTCGATTTTGACTATTCTCTTTAGTAAACTTACTCTCTCCTACTTCATAAACATGATGTGGATTTCCAGATTTTAAAGCATTGATAGATCTTTAATTTATCGAAAGTATTAATTGTTTTGTCAAGTATTCGCTGAAAGTTGGTTAATATGATACAAGAATAGTCATTACTATAGACAAGTAAAGTATAAGAATCTACTGGTGCAAAGATAATTCGTGTTGTTATATTTTTTTGGTGGGGTCGGTGCTGCTCATGTTTTTAGTTTTTTGTTTTGTCCTATTATGTGTCTTTATGTTCTGAGTTCCGTGTTGTTATGTCCTTTACGAGTTTCGCATAGAAACGATTTTCTGTTCGTTTTTACCTCCAGTTGCTCGTAGGAGGGCGTATGTCTTATTGACGTTATTTGTGTTTGTTTACATATAGTGGTGTCCAACACATATTGTGTTGCGTTTTTGTATTGTTTTCATTCGTCTTGTGTACCATATGTTGACAGTTTCTCTGGATTGTCTATTTTTGATTGCCCTTCGGTATTCTCTAACGTTTATTTACTCACAGATATTTCAAAGACGGTAAATCTTGAAGGACACCATTGTCTAGCGATGTAATGTTATTGGAAGACAAACTTCTGAAAGGAAAGATATAATAGTAAAATGGCTTTTATTAAATGTTGCCAGGATACCACAATATGTCCTGAATTTTACCTAACGCTGACGTTACGCTACTAATTACCAATACCGTGCACAACGTCACAATAAATAAGGGTATTAACAAAATTACCGAACTCCAAGCAATCTTACAAAGGGAAAGTCAAAACTCATAAGTATATAAACAGACAAAATCAGTCAACAACCGGAAAACTGTGAAAACCGTAAAAATTAAAACTGTGAAAACCAATACACCAATTTAGAAACGTCGGTCATGCATTCTTCCTACTTGTATCTGTCCTTACGGATGGAATTAATGGCAATATTCATACACAACTTGTTTGATGCTTTGATTTCAGATTCTAAATATTGTAATTTATTTTAATAACGTTAGAAAATACCGAAGGGGCAACCAAAAATGGATAATCAAGAGAAAATAGCAACATAGGGTACCCCAAGACCAAACAGATAATGAGGTGTTCGTTAACATTTCAATTCATGGTTTTCATACTTACTCATAAATTCTCTTGTTACAAATGCCTTTAGTTCTGAACTAAATTGTGTGGTTTTAAAGAAATTTGGTATCCAATGAATACAAATGAATTCACAGTATGAAAATCTTTTCTTGAAAAGAAATAGATATACACGACAGCATACTCTAAATTTTAATAAATTCCACTAAAATTCAAATACCACTTCCAAATAAGGATAATAACAAAATTACCGAACTCCGAGCAATCTTGCAAAGGGAAAGTCAAAACTCATAAGTATATAAACAGACAAAATCAGTCAACAACCAGAAAACTGTGAAAACCGTAATGACCCTGACTTGGTACAGGCATTTCTAAAGAAATGGTGGGTTGAATCAGATTTTAAAGCGCCAAACCTCCCCCTTTCATTACGGCTCAAAGTTTCCGGCTGTCACTATAACAGTATTTATAACAATACTTGAACAAAACAGGTAAAACAGTTGTCATATTATATATATGCAATGTGTTGAGACAAAAACGTTAACATTTTATTTTGTAATTTTGTTATTTCATCGTTGTTTCTCATAAGCCATTCGTTTGTGCACAAAATTTCGTGGTTTGACGATAGCAGCGTAAACCACAAAAATGTGCATAATAAAAAATCAATTTACAACATACTTGTTATAAATATCAGTTTTAACATATTTTCCAAATCTAGATCGAGGCCGTCGTGGTCAAGTTCGTATGGTAGTTGGATTTACAACCATTTGTGCAATCAGTCCCCATCACCACCAAAGCTGTGAATTCGAACCCCGTTCATGGCGAGGTGTACTCAATACAATATTATGTGAAAAAGTTTGTCAGTGACTTGCCACAGGTTGGTGGTTTTCTCTGGGTACTCTAGTTTCCTCCATCAATAAACTTGGCAGCGTAGGGATGAGCAACACGGACCCTGCCAACACAACTGGGTGCTGGAACATGGACCCTGCCAACACAACTGGGGGCTGGAACACGGACCCTGCCAACACAACTGGGGACTGGAACACGGACCCTGCCAACACAACTGGGGGCTGGAACACGGACCCTGCCAACACAACTGGGGGCTGGCTCATTTACTGGCGAAGAGTAAGCAGTATATGTTGCTTAAATGGTTAAAAGTTAAAAAATTATGATTAAAAAATAAAAAAATTCATTGTTTATTTCATGAAACAAAATATCTACACATATTCTCTCCATAAATATACAAATGAATAATTGAATTGAAGCAAATTGATTGGATGTTTACCGTTAACAACCACATACACGTGTTTGCTTACATCAATACTATCAGGTTGCCAACAATCCTCCATCATTACGTGTTGTATTTATAAATATTATGGATTTTCCCACTTTCTCCTCAAATATTTCAAGTAATAATTATATATACATTTGTATATTTAATTTTAATTGGTTAACAGAGATGGTGTTATTTTTTCCATCCATTAATAAACTTTCTCTATACATAGATATCTAGAATAATAATATAAAACGAAAATGTTCAACTTTGATGACGCAATATCACTCCTTAGTTACCAAATATATATTATATAAACATTGTGTTAAATTGAAATCCGAGCATTTTAGATCCGACTTTCTATCAGTAAGTTATTATAATAAATAAGTATAGTTTATCTATCATAATGGGTTTCATGTTTAATGGTTCGTTTAAAGCTTGCTACAGTATGTTAAAATTTCAACATACATGTTTTAATTTTTATTTCATTTAAATTATTTTCCTATTTGTAAAGGGTTGTAATATTAAAATGTTACTTTTCGTATATAAAAATCAATTTTATAATACTACTTGCTTCTAAATATAAAATTAGTATTTGTTATTACTATTGCTGGCTCGATACCTGTGGACTATTAGTCATCGCGGGTATCATACTCCCAGCAATAAAAACTGTACTCATCAAATTTTCTCCGGGTACACCAGTTTCTTACTTAAGACAGGTCGGTGATTTTCTCCGGGTACAGCAGTTTTTTACTTGAGACTGGTCGGTGATTTTCTCCGGGTACAGCAGTTTCTTACTTGAGACAGGTCGGTGATTTTCTCCGGGTACAGCAGTTTCTTACTTGAGACAGGTCGGTGATTTTCTCCGGGTACAGCAGTTTCTTACTTGAGACAGATCGGTGATTTTCACCGGGTACAGCAGTTTCTTACTTGAGACAGATCGGTGATTTTCACCGGGTACAGCAGTTTCTTACTTGAGACTGGTCGGTGATTTTCTCCGGGTACAGCAGTTTCTTACTTGAGACAGGTCGGTAATTTTCTCCGGGTACAGCAGTTTCTTACTTGAGACAGGTCGGTGATTTTCTCCGGGTACAGCAGTTTCTTACTTGAGACAGATCGGTGATTTTCACCGGGTATAGCAGTTTCTTACTTGAGACAGGTCGGTGATTTTCTCCGGGTACAGCAGTTTCTTACTTGAGACAGGTCGATGATTTTCTCCGGGTACAGCAGTTTCTTACTTGAGACAGGTCGGTGATTTTCTCCGGGTACACCAGTTTCTTACTTGAGACAGGTCGTTGATTTTCTCCGGGTACACCAGTTTCTTACTTGAGACAGGTCGGTGATTTTCTCCGGGTACACCAGTTTCTTACTTGAGACAGGTCGGTGATTTTCTCTGGATACACCAGTTTCTTACTTGAGACAGGTCGGTGATTTTCTCCGGGTACACCAGTTTCTTCCACCAATAAAACTGACCGCCATGAAATAATTAAAATATTGCTGAAAGTGGCGTTAAACACCATAACCCTAACCCTCATCACTTAGTCAATACATCTACTGGATAACTACTATTCCCTGGTGGTATCTTCATTTTTATTACGCATCTATTGCTTGTGATGAACTTCAAGGTATACACGCAAGAACAAATCGAAAGTGTTGCTACATATTTATGTTTGAGAAACCTATGACATATATGTAAACAAATAATTTGAGGATACCACAGGGGTAATCAGAATTAAGTCCTATATGGCTTTCTTGCTCCAAAAGACTTTTAAACTATTTGTGTTTTGAATATGAGTGTTCATGATGAAGATTATATCAGAAACCTGTCGTACGTACTAATATAGATACCTACGTCTTTTATTAACCCCGTTCCTTTTTATTGAAGTGCCTGTACCAAGACTGGAGGGTGGGTGGTCATGTATATATATGTTACGGGTATCTATGTTGCTTTTTTTCTGGTTGGATTTTGAGATTGTTCTAACGTGTGGTATTTTTTGTGATGTATTTTATTGAAGTGTCTGTACCAATCCATCAGAGTATCATATATTCGCGTGTTAATGACAGTGATTTTGTATCTTCCTTTGATTTTTCTATTTTATTTTGTTCCGACAGCGTGGTGTTTTTGTTTTTCATTTTATTGCTATTCTTAATTGTCAAGTTTTCGTATCGAGGCTTTGGAATATATTCGACATTCAAAACACAACATAACGATCATATTGGTTTTCTCAGCTAGATAATTTAAATTGCTTAGTGCAGGTAGATATAACTACCTGTACCAAGCCAGGAAAGTGAGCGATCACGTGTGTTAGGGAGAACTACCTGTACCAAGCCAAGAAAGTGATCAGTCCTGTATATGTGTGTTAGGGAGAACTACCTGTACCAAGCCAGGAAATTGAGCGGTCATGTATATGTGTGTTAGGGAGAACTACCTGTACCAAGCCAGGAAATTGAGCGGTCATGTATGTGTGTTAGGGAGAACTACCTGTACCAAGACAGGAAAGTGAGCGATCACGTGTGTTAGGGAGAACTACCTGTACCAAGCCAGGAAAGTGAGCAGTCCTGTATATGTGTGTTAGGGAGAACTACCTGTACCAAGCCAGGAAATTGAGCGGTCATGTATGTGTGTTAGGGAGAACTACCTGTACCAAGACAGGAAAGTGAGCGATCACGTGTGTTAGGGAGAACTACCTGTACCAAGCCAGGAAAGTGAGCAGTCCTGTATATGTGTGTTAGGGAGAACTACCTGTACCAAGCCAGGAAATTGAGCGGTCATGTATATGTGTGTTAGGGAGAACTACCTGTACCAAGCCAGGAAAGTGAGCGATCATGTATATGTGTGTTAGGGAGAACTACCTGTATCAAGTCAGGAAAGTGAGCGGTCATGTATATGTGTGTTAGGGAGAACTACCTGTACCAAGCCAGGAAAGTGAGCGGTCATGTATATGTGTGTTAGGGATAACTACCTGTACCAAGCCAGGAAAGTGAGCGGTCATGTATATGTGTGTTAGGGAGAACTACCTGTGCCAAGCCAGGAAAGTAAGCAGCCCTGTATATGTGTGTTAGGGAGAACTACCTGTACCAAGCTAGGAAAGTGAGCGGTCATGTATATGTGTGTTAGGGAGAACTACCTGTACCAAGCCAGGAAATTGAGCGATCACGTGTGTTAGGGATATAGTTTTTGACTCTTTCTGAGATTTTTCTATTGGAGTTTGGAACTGTTCCTACAGTGTTCTTGGAACTGTTCCTACAGTGTTCTTTCCCCATTTTATTAGATATATTAGACGTAGATGTATAATGTAGTGCTGATTCATGATTCGCTTATAGAATAACCTTCAACAGGCACGTTCAAACTCAAACGATTGGAGAGCCAAATAATTTAAGTACGACAGCAAGGAAACAAACGATCCTAGACAGAGTCTGCACCAAGCCAGGAAATGTATATTATGTGTGTTGTGTATCTACTATGCCTGTTTCTAGGTATTTTCGGTAGGATTTTTGAATGGTTCCGACAGTTCGTTATTTTTGCTTTACATTTTATTTCCATATCTGAATGTCTCTGAAAAAATGACCTCAAAAACACAACTTAACAATCATATTGTTTTTCACAACTAGAAGTATTTAAAATGTTTAGTGTGCGTAGATGTGTTAGAACATAAATATCAAATACAGTGCGGACGATGCGTTTCTGGAACAACCTTCATCAGGTACGCCTCAAAATTGGAAGGTTTTTTAAAGTGTGGGAGTAGGAAAACAAACGGATCTTGATAGGATTGCCAAGTCCAAAGGTCCACATCGGACAATACAATGTGTGTTAATAATGTTAAAAATAGGAAGCTAAATTACTGGGTAACCTCAGTGTTAACTGCTTGATTAGTTTTTATATTATTTCTTTTTGTCGTAACTTCCGTAAATATATATTACCCATTAGGATAGAACCGGATTTTTATTAATAATAAATAAAGATAAAAATCAGGTTTCTCTTTTTTTTATTACAGAACGAGTCAATTATATTAATACGCCTATCGTAGGACGACATGAAAATAAAATATTTTATTTTAACGGAACACACACCTCACCCCTCATATCCGATTAAAATAACATTACTTATAAGATTTACTGTAATTGATTTTTATGTTCTGTATCTAATGTGTTTATATACGAGTTTTGTTGATGTTATTCACTAATACGGTAAGATCCATATACTGTTTATATAGTAACACTGTAAGCTTCATAGTATTTGTATCCATTTTGTTTACACTGTAGATTTTATAGTAATAATGTAAGGGTTTTGCCGTTTGTATTCAATTTTCAAAAATTTCATGAATGTTTTACACAAATTTGTATCAACTGTCTAAATACTCCGTGGATGCTATGCACAATTTCGGTAAGAGTTCTACTGTCTGTATCCATTGTGACTAGATACAGCAGATGGTATATAGAAATACGGCAGCATTCATACTGGACGTTTTACGTTAATACTGATTGCTATGCACAAATACAAAAAGGTATTTCTGTCTGTACCCATTTAACATAAACTTGGCTGATGCTATGAACAAATACAAAAAGGGTATTTCTGTCTGTACCCATTTAATATAGACTTGGCTGATACTATGGACAAATACAAAAAGGGTATTTCTGTTTGTACCTATTTAATATAGACTTGGCTGCTGCTATGGACCAATACGGTAACGTTCCTACTGTCTGTATTTTTTTGCTATGGCCTAGATGTTAGAAAATGTAGATATCTAATTTACTGCTCACTACGCATTCCTGGAGTAACGTTCATCGTGTACCTCAAAATCAGGGCCCGGGTGGCTCTATGAGATAGGTAGTTGGATTACCTAACAATTGACACAAGCCTATCATCAATACGGCGTGGGTTCGCGCCCGGCTTTGTAAATTACAATAACGGTGCACTCAACTCGCATCCGCAAGTGATAAAGTTTATCAGTTGCTTGCCCATGGTCCGTGGTTCTCTCCGGGTACTCCGGCTTCTTCCACCACTAAAACTGGTCGCCATGATATAGCTGAAATATTGCTGAAAGTGGCGTTAAGCACAATAAAATCAATCAATCATGTACCGCAAAATCAAAGATTGGAAAAAAGTCTAATAATGTAAAACTGTTTAGGAATTAGAAAACTTAAGGTCTTAAATAGGATAGCCAAAATTGAGGATCTTAGTGATAGTAATAAAAACTTAGACGTCTAATTTAGCGCCTACGATGCTTTTCTGGAATTACAATCATCGGGTACACTCAAAATTAAGATTGGACAGTCAAATAATTTAAACGTCTTTCGCGAGCAAAAAAACAAAGACAGCCAAAATCTGGAAATTTCAACCATGCATGAGGGATGGAACCTTAGTTTTGATAACTTGTGTATATGGTGTCATATTGTGTTTATTCTATTTCAGTTATACCACAATAGACAGAAGTTAGATAAAGCAGATCAATGAAGCCAGTTTGTAAACATATTCATGTATGTGTTATATTAATTAATTTATTTAATTGCATTTAACACCCATAAGGGTCAAGCAATACAGTAATAACTATTAGTATATATGACCTGTTTTATCTTCGTGCTTGCTCTTAGGAACCATCATAACCGCAGTTAATATGGTAGTTGGATTTACATCTACCGGAGCAATCAGTGGGGTAGATAATGGGTTCGAGCAGTGGTCAGGTTAATCCAAAGACTATACAATTGGTGTTTTCCACTTCTCGTATAAGTACATAGCACTCAGGAGTGAAAGGAACACTGGATGGCTCGGAATCATGATAATGTGTCAGAGAAGAGGGATATGTCTACCCGCTGGCTGTTGGTTCATAAGTAAGTCGAAGAAGGACAGGCAATGCAGTGGCCAAAAGAAGGACAGGCAATACAATGGCCAAAAGATACAGAGCAGTCTATTGATCTTGCATTGACATGTAATATTGATATTATTGTAACTGGTGATTTTAATGTTAACATGTTACGGAATACTTCTAATGATAAAATTGGCAACCTGAAAAATCAGTTCAGTTTACATCAGTTGATTTCCGACCCCACATACGTTACTGAGCATAGTTCATCGTTACTGGATCTTATTCTTGTAAATAATCCTAGAACTATTTTGTTGTCAGAAGTAGGTATTTCGTTACTGGATCAAGTCCGATACCATTTACCTGTGATTGGTGTAATCGATCAACCATGTAAATTAAATAATTCATTTAAACGTAAGGTATATCTACATGTATATGACAGAGCTGATTTCAGTTCTTACCGAGAAAACTCTCACAGGTTAATTTTGACAACTTGTTTGCATCAGATGATATTGATTCTATAACTCGTTCGATTGTAAAGATACCTAATGAAGCAGATAAAGCAATACCGAACCGAATAATTACAGTAAGGAAAGACAATCCTCCTTGGTTAACCACAGAAATAAAAAAAAATATCCGTAAGAAAAATAGACAACACAAACGTGCAAAAACAAGTGAGTTGGCAGATGACTGGGCAAAATTTCGACGAATTAGGAACAGATGCAACAAACTTGTGATTAACTCAAAAAATGATTATTTTACAAAATTATCGTCAAAAATTGCTTCGGAATCACGTGGTAGTAAGCAATATTGGAATATAATAAAATCGTTGATGAACTATGACACTACCGATAGCCGATCTATTCCTCCCTTACAAGTAGACGGAGATCTAATATCTGACAACAAAGAAAAAGCCAAGATTTTTAATGATTTCTTTTGTAATCAATCTGACCTTGATGATACTAATATCCTCACCCCAAATATATTTCTTAGACAACAGGGAAGTCTTGGACATATAATTATTACTGAGAACGAGGTTGAAGATATACTAAAAATTGTAAACATATCCAATGCTTCGGGACCTGATGCTGTTAGTCCAAGATTATTAAAAGAAGCTACCCAAATTTTAAAATCCCCCCTTTGTAGACTTTTTAATTTATCTCTTAGAACTGGAATATTTCCTACTAATTGAAAATGTGCCAACGTCACTCCCATTTTCAAAAAAGATTCCCCAAGTAACAATAAAAATTACAGACCTACATCTTTAATTAGTGTAATAGGAAAGGTTATGGAGAAATGTGTATTCAAACACATTCATAATTATCTACTTGAAAATAATATTATTATAAACAACCAGTCTGGATTTACGAAAGTTGATTCGGCTATTTATCAACTTATTAATATTACAAATGATTTTGGTAAGGCAGTGGATGAGGGTAAGGAAGTTAGGGTCATATTTTGCGATATTAGTAAGGTATTTGATAGGGTATGGCATCAGGGTTTACTAAAGAAATTAGAGTCAATTGGTATAAGAGGGTCTCTTTTGGATTGGTTCAAAATTATTTGTCTTGAAGGAAACAAAGAGTGGTGATCAACAATGCATCGTCTGACTGGGGTTTCATTAAGGCGGGATTGCCACAAGGATCGATTCTGGAGCCGCTATTTCTTAAAATTTTTATAAATGACATCGTTATAGACATACAGTCTACGATTGAATTATTTGCTGATGACACGAGTTTATATTTAATTATTGACAATCCACAAACGACGGCAGACATTCTAAATAGGGACCTAGATAAAATTCATACTTGGTCAACGAACTGGTTGGTTTCATTCAATCCACAGAAAACTGAAACCATGACTATTTCACGAAAAATTAACAAACCGCATCATCCTGACATTTTTATAAATGACACTCCTATAGCTGATGTTCCTAATCACAAGCATCTCGGACTGAATATTTCGAAGGACGGTACTCACCATACTCATATTGACTTAATAACAGAGAAAGCGTACAGACGATTAAATATTTTACGGAGATTTAAATTTATTCTTGACAGAAAAACGTTGGAGACCATATATCTGACTTACATAAGACCATTATTAGAATATGCTGACGTTATTTGGGACAATAATATAACTTACCTAGTTGATAAAATCGAGAAAGTACAAATGGAGGCTGCTAGAATCGTAACTGGGGGCACTCGGTTAGTCTCATTAAATAATCTATGCTTAGAAACAGGGTGGGATCAACTAAAGAACACCGTCGGGAAATGCATAGACTAGTTTATTTTTACAAAATGAAGAACAAAATTTCGCCACAGTACTTATCAGACTTAGTTCCAGATTCTATTAATAGTATGCATAGTCATAACACAAGAAATTCATCTATTATTCCCACTATAAGGACACGAACTAGTTTATACACAAATTATGTTTTACCAGCTACCATACGCTCTTGGAATCTTTTACCTGAACGCATCAAGTCTAGCACTTCGGTCAATTCTTTCAAATCTAATCTGAAATCCAATTACCCACAAAAACCGCCCTATTATTATATTGGTAAACGACTTGGTCAAATTCTACACTCTAGACTTCGTATGCATTGCAGCTCTTTAAACCAGCATCTTTGCTCAAAAAATAATGTTGACTCCCCGCTTTGTCAGTGTGGTGCTATTGAAGCAACAGAACATTATTTGTTATACTGCCCTCTCTACAACGTACACAGACAGCTTTTTATTGAGCCTTTTTTGATGATCCTCTGATTTCATATCATCATTATCTTTTTGGATCGCCCGAGTTCAGTTACGAACAAAACGTTGAAATTTTCTTGGCAGTGCGCTCCTTTATTATCAACATGAAACGATTTAACAGAAATTAGAGTTGTCAATTGAAACCACGACTTGTCTTTTGACATATGACACAAACAATGCATATGTTCACTTTATTTTCTCTTTATATCATATTTCTTTTCATTATTTAATTTCACATGTATAACTGTATATTATTATATCAAGTTTAATTTGTCTTAATTATTATATTAATTCATTATAATTTCTACCATTTGAGCATATATTCTGCTTTGTAAATTTAATTTCTTCAGGAAACAGATTAATATAAGTTTTATAATTTGCTTCCGAATCCTATTAGTGATTCATCCGAATAGTTTGTACATATTCATGCTTGTATTGTCTTAATGAATTACTTAATAAAATATGTTTACACTAAAAGAAAAAGGACAAAAGCACATACAATGGTGGACAAAACACAATGCAGAAAAGATTGTTAGCAAACACGAATCCGACTACAAACGGGTGTGGCATAAGTATGAGCACTCCATTAGTTACACCCGTTGTGCTACTCTTGCTAAAATCAATTAAGGATTGATCGCAATTTGTGTTCGGTTCATGAAGAAATAACCTCAATCAGGTTGTACACACTGTGTAACCCGCGTTACGCAAAGGTGTGTACAACTTGATTGAGGTTTTTTCGAATGAACCGACCAAATAATTTCGATCAATCCTTATAAATTAATTCAAACTTTTTTTACTATGATATCGAAAAATAAATATATTTTTTCAAAATAAGGCAAATAATCAGAAATAAATTTAAATAACCCCAATGGTGCCTCATTTAAAGAAAATCACATAATGACAACGGCACGCGAAGCCTTGAGAACGAGGTCTATTTTTCGATTCCGTACATTGACAAATAACCTCAACTTTTTAAGCCAATCAAAACACGTATAAAATGACATGTGACTCTAAAATTAATTTATTGTAAATTGTTCTTACCATGAAGTAATTTTTAAAATGCTAACTGGAGTTAAACAACAATTAACCACTCACTTACTATTCTCACTTGATGTTTAATAACAATCAATCAATCAATATGCTTGATGTAATATCATGGTGAGTATAATTTAGACAGAAAGTTTTTATCTTACACAATGTATATAACTCTTCTGTTACATTTCAGGTTTTTGTTACTGTGAGTTTCGTCGTCACTTCTTTAAGTTTAGTGGGAATAATATGCTGGAGAGAATTCATGTGAGTATTATGTAACCATGACAACTAATTAACCATGACATTATGCATGTACTAAGTCCTTCGTGTTGACTTCTTGAGTCAAACTGGGCACTGGTGAAAATATGGCGGATATGGAGTGCCTTCCAAATGGGCCGGGAGTGTCAATTTATTATACGGAAAACGTAACCGTGTACTATAGTGGATGTGTTAAGAGAGTGTCACACTCTCAGCAAGTTAAAGACATCTTTTGTAGATTTCGACAAAGAGTAGTAGCTTGCATAAAATATTTGTTTCGCCCCTACACAACTCGCCATACATGTCCAAAGACAGTGTTTCGTTCCTTTCTCCTTTCATTTTATTAATATTGTCCTCACTGAACGCTAAGTAACAAACAACCACTCCATCGATCTAGTCAAGAAAAAACACACATACAGCATTATTTGTAAAACATGCAACACATATCTTACCTGTAAGTCGAAGAAGGACTGACAATGCAATGGCCAAATGGATAAAAGGACAAACCACTGTCAAAAAAACAATAGACTGAAGACGAAATATTGAGGCAGCAATGCGAACCCACTCAAAAATGGGAGTATCGTCGAATGCTCCGGAAGGGTCGGCAGTTCCTGATCAACTAGTTACACCTGCCGTGTTAAGTGAGTGACGGATTAACGTAGTAGCAAAAGTAGTATATGCTACGGACTGCACTAAATACATTATATAAATAAACGTTAGAGAAAACCGAAGGGGCATTCAAGAATGGAAAATCCAGAGAAACTGGCAAATAAACGTTAGAGAAAACCGAAGGGGCAATCAAGAATAGAAAATCCAGAGAAACTGGCAAATAAACGTTAGAGAAAACCGAAGGGGCAATCAAGAATGGAAAATCCAGAGAAACTGGCAAATAAATGTTAGAGAAAACCGAACGGGGCAATCAAGAATGGAATATCAAGAGCAACTGGTAAATAAACGTTAGAGAAAACCGAACGGGCAACCAAGAATGGAATATCAAGAGAAACTGGCAAGAGAGAGCACACAAACAGAAATAACGTAAATAAGACATTAGCCCACCTGCAAACAACTCGAGGTAAAAACTAACCGAATATATTTTTTGTTTTGTTTTTGCGGAAATCGTGTTGGACGTCACAATAAACAACTAGAGGTAAAGACGACACCATAAATATAAATTATATATAGTACATGTATTCGAAATTGATATCTATCTGCAAGTGGTACTATTACTGAAGTGTGAGACACGTTTGTCGTATTATATATCTGTATGGCGATTGAAAAAAGAACTGAATTACCTTTTTATAATATCTTATAATTTATAATATTATTTGTGTGTGTATTTGTTTAATAAAGGGCCCTTATTTACTTATGCTACAGGCCACACACTAGCTTAATCTATTCTACTGGTGTTATAAATAAAAACGTAGATATCTAATTTAGTTCGCACGACGAGTTTCTAGAATAACCTTCATCAGGTACGCTCAAAATAGAAAGATTGGAAAGCCAAATAGCTTAAAGTTTTGAGAGCTATGAATACAAAGGGCCTAAACAGGATAGCCAAAATGAATCATGAACGTGGAGAGGACAGGGTGTGACTATGACAAACGGAATGTATCGGTGGTCACCTGTGACACAGATATTATATGGTTGTGATCTAGCATGGGAAACCAATGTTCCAACATATCAATAAATTCATATTACAACTGAATTACGACATCGTTGAATATAAAACGTAGATTTCCAAGTTTACCATATACATGTACTCCTTATGTTGTTTTTGTCAGTTGGTCTGTAAGCATACAGGTGAGGCTTTACTACTATTATAGCTACACCTTCAAATTCTCAATGTTTTTTGTTTTTTTTGGGACCAAATTCTAATTTGGTTTATATCAAGTAAGATTATATCGTTTTAATTATCATTAAATATTTTTATGTTTCAGTGTTCACAAGCAAGATACTAGAATCACACGTGAAAATCTTATTAAGTATTATCCTACCATATTTGGACAATATAGCAAGCATTACCCATACAAAAAGGTATTATTAGATACAGCGGGCAGGAGAGAGAAGACAAATACATTTTTCAATAGGACATATGCTTGTTCTTATGGCTGTGATCAGACTACCGGTGACAGGAAACGACGATCTACAGCATTGAACCATGCCTGCTGTCGATCGTAAGTAAATTTACTGTTATGAGTATATTGGGGATAAGGATTATGATGTTTAACGCCACTTTCAACAATATTTCAGTTATATCGTGACTTAATTTTATGGTGGAGGAAACTGGAGATAACCACCAACCTGTCACAAGTCACTGACAAACTTCATCACATAATGTTGTATCGAGTGCATCTCGCCTGAGCGGGATTCGAACTCATAACGTCAGTGGTGATTATATACGATGGCGCCATTTATTATATTATTTCTGTGATCATACACTCTTCCATTGACAATATAAGCAAATGTTTAAACTTGTAGGATAAGGTATCGCGTTAGTTTTAAATTAATTATTAAGATTTCATACCTGAACATAAATACAGGTCACTCAACTCTGTTCTCGGCGATAATCATTCAAGAGATATACTAATTGTGTTTCAGAATACCAACTATCGTGGCGCCAACTACGTACATGAGCAAATTCAACGGTTTAAGACAATTAGTCCAGTTCAACAATACAGTTAATGGGTTTCCAATTTTGCAGGTTTTCTTACAGGAAATATGCAGGTAAGGGGTATATTCATTTTTGTCTGTGTTTGAAAGCAATCGTCTATTTTCATTAGCGAAATACTAATTGTTTATACAGAACAAAAGGGGTGGTAAGGTTATGGTGTTTAACGCCTCTTTCAACAATATTTCAGCTATATCGTGGCGGTCAGTTTTATAGGTGGAGGAAATCGGAGAACCCGGAGAAAACCACCGACCTGTCACAAGTCACTGATAAACTTTATAACATAATGATGTATCGTGTACACCTCGCACGAGTGGGAACTCACAACTTCAGTCGTAGTAGGCACTGATTGCATAGGTAACTGTAAATGCTTCTACAATGCGATCACGACCACGACGATCCCTCTGTAGAACAAAGAACAAATCTAATACAATCAATTTATTCACAAAACGTATGCTGAATCAAACCAAGGAAAGCTCTGATGTACTACCAATGATACCAGGAAATCAGATATTTTAAAACAGTACTATTTTTTTCTCCCCACGAGTGGAATCCATCTTGAAGTGTTTAAAGCGATACTTGTAGGAAGTGAATTAAGCATAAAGAAAAAGAGCGTTACAGTCGTTAAGAAGATTGATATATAATATTGTTCAATCCGGAAGAAATCTGCAATAAAAATAAAAAATACGCCTACACTTTAGACTTTTTACTACTTCATAAATAAAAATGAAATGAAAAATAAAACCAAAATACCACAATGTTCTACCTGCTCCTATAAATACCATAATGTTCTACCTGCTCCAATAAATACCATAATGTTCTACCTGCTCCAATAAATACCACAATGTTCTACCTGCTCCAATAAATACCACAATGTTCTACCTGCTCCAATAAATACCACAATGTTCTACCTGCTCCAATATCTAATACCACAATGTTCTACCTGCTCCAATAAATATCACAATGTTCTACCTGCTCCAATAAATACCATAATGTTCTACCTGCTCCAATAAATACCATAATGTTCTACCTGCTCCAATAAATACCATAATGTTCTACCTGCTCCAATAAATACCACAATGTTCTACCAGCTCCAATATCTAATACCACAATGTTCTGCCTGCTCCAATAAATACCACAATGTTCTAACTGTTCCAATAAATACCATAATGTTCTACCTGCTCCAATAAATACCACAATGTTCTACCTGCTCCAATAAATACCACAATGTTCTACCTGCTCCAATATCTAATACCACAATGTTCTGCCTGCTCCAATAAATACCACAATGTTCTAACTGCTCCAATAAATACCATAATGTTCTACCTGCTCCAATAAATACCACAATGTTCTACCTGCTCCAATAAATACCACAATGTTCTACCTGCTCCAATATTTAATACCACAATGTTCTACCTGCTCCAATAAATACCACAATGTTCTACCTGCTCCAATAAATACCATAATGTTCTACCTGCTCCAATAAATACCATAATGTTCTACCTGCTCCAATAAATACCATAATGTTCTACCTGCTCCAATATCTAATCTAATCTAAACAAAATACCATAATGTTCTACCTGCTCCAATAAATACAATAATGTTCTACCTGCTCCAATATCTAATCGAACTATCGTAGAAACATAGGCAAACTCCATACACTTAACACACATATACATTCATGACCGCTCACTTTTCTGGCTTGGTTCTGGTACTTCAATAAGAAGTGGATGGGCTAAATTAGTTTTATGGGCCCAAACCTCCTCTCTTATTGAAATAAGGAGGTCATGCAAGTGCTTTCCACATGTGAATAAAATTCTAACCCTCACATATAACAGGGCGAACAGCGTTCTTTTTAAGAACACTATAACCTTGAAAATGATGCATGATATATTTAATCTTCATGATCCAGAAGTTATCATATGCATAATATTAGTTCTAGAAAGGATGGCCTCAACCATTTTGAATATTAGACAGACAACCTTCAATCCAAAATCTAATTCCCAATACCATATGTCGTCACCTGTATGCAATTGACAGCATACTTTTCAACAAGGTGTTAAATTCTTCTGATATAGAGCTTTAAATGCTATTTTTTCATACCCCTCCCCCTACCATTTTAAGAAAATTTCCAGTATGTTATGTACAATTCTGTGTATTACTTATTCTGTCGTCTTCTGTATGCAATTGACAGCATAATTTTCAACAAGGTGTTAAATACTATTTTTCCAAGCCTCTCCCTCTATTTTGAGAAAGGGCCGGGTGGGTCAATGTGTTAAGTACTTGGATTACCAAATAATTCATACAATCCTATCACCAATACGGCGTGGGTTCGCGCCAGGCTTTGTAAATTACAAAAAAGGGTGCACTCGACTCGCAGCCGCAAGTGATAAAGTTCACCAGTTGCTTGCCCATGGCCGGTGGTTCTCTCCGGGTACTCCAGCCTCTTCCACCACTAAAACTGGTCGCCATGATATAGCTGAAGTATTGCTGAAAGTGGCGTTAAACACAATATATCAATCAATCAACCTATTTAACGATAATTTCCAGTATTTTATGTACAATTATGTGTATTTCTCATTTTCAGCCAAGCCAATGATTGTACAGGGTGTACCTGTACCTACCTGTATCAGATAACATCAGCTGTTGTTTATAGATTTGGATTTTCATCTGCTACAGCCACGGACATGTCACATCTAGAGGTAGATCTTTTTGAATTACAAGGATGTTGTAAATGTATAAACGAAGGAACGTAGTCTCCGCCCACTGACGTGCTGAAGATTAATTTACCATGACAACATAAACAAAATATAATTATTTTGTCCTATTCTAGAGTTTTATATGACTTTACATTATGTTTTTTTTACATAATATAATAACATTCAAAATAATTTATAATTACTCTGTATGTAACTTAATTTTTTTTTAATGATGTACACTGAAACCTCTCTAAAACGAAACTCATTGGGGTCAACTTTATTGTTCGGAATAGACGGGTGTTTGGCTTATGCAGATTAAATCAGCAAATATTTACTACATTGGGACTTTAGTTTGGTTTATGCTTAAATCAAGTTTATCCAGGTTAGGTTTAAACAAATTTCACTGTATTTATCACAGGTCTGATAGGTAGTGGATCAAATCAAGGTATGGGTGCATAACGCCATTTTCAACAATATTTTAGCTATGTTGTGGCAATCAGTTGTATGGATGGAGAAATCCGGAGTACCTGGTGATATCCACCAAACTGTCGTTACGCCCCCCCCCCCCCCTAAAATTGGAAAAAATATGATTTTTTGGCGTAAAATCGTGATTTTTCAGACGAATTACGCCAAAAACATTTGGCGCCTCACTCCGCTCGGCGCAATATTTTGAATTGCGCCCCCCCAAACTTGAAATCCTGGATCCGACCCTGCAACGGGCGGAAGTCTAACTAACAAATGGTGATAGATACTGGTTATACATGTCACAGGCACGCCATTGTATTGGGCATGGATACCAGGTAGTGATGGTCACGGACATGACGTTGTATATGAAACGTCTTCGAGGTTGATTAGGCCATGGGCATGACGCTGTGTGGGGTCATGGACATGACGTTGTATAGATCACTTCAATAATGTTGTATAGGTCATGGATGCGACGTTGTATATGAACCGACCACGGCGTTGTATTTATTACAGTCACAACACTGTATGGGTCACGGGCACGACGTAGTGTATTTCATGGGCACGAAATTGAATAGGTCACAGCCACGACCTTGAGTAGATCACCCACATCATGTTGTATTCGACGTTGCATAGGTCACGGATACGAGGTTTATAAGAAACGGCCAGGACATTGTGTAGGTCTTTGGCAAGACATCACGGTAATGACGACCGTTGTGTGATTACTATACATGTATTTTTGATTGATTGTTTGATTGGTGTTTAGCGCCAGCTTTAGCAATAATTCAGTTATATCGTGGTTTGAACAAATTGAATTAACTTAGATATGTATTTGTGTATTGTATATATGTTCTTTTATTGTCTACACAAAACTTTCACATAAAGAGTAAACAGTATTTTATTCAGACTGATTTTGTCATACATGTACAATGTATATATTGTTATTAAGTTAAATGCTATTTATTGACAACTTTTATTATGATATTTTTATATACATATATTATACATTGTAAATGTACCTATGTTGATTTTTTATTATCAATATAAAATCGAATCTCGTTATATCAAACTCTGCTAAAAATCAAAGTCGCTTTCCTTTGATACATCGAAGTGTAATAATGTTTTCTTTATGGTCGACCTAAATAGGTAAACGTTAGAGAATCACGAAGGGTAATCAACAATGAACAACCAGCAAACTGGAAACATAGGGTACACAAGACGAAGAAAACAAAACAAAAACACAACACAATATGTGTTGGGAACCACTATGCGCAATCCTACAAACAATTGGAGGTAAAGAGACGAACCGAACATCGTTTTTATGCGGAAATCGTACCGGACATTACAATTAGAATTTTGTTGTATCTTTTTATTTTTAGTTTAGATGTTAGTGTATCTCAAAAAATATGTAAATAAAAAGATACAACACACATTTAATTTAAACTATTTTGTTTCGTGATAGTGTTAATAATCTTCATATAGCTCGAAACTATAAGTAAATCATTAGAGGGGATTGTGGTGTTTAACGCCACTTTCAACTCAACAATATTTCAGTTATATCATGGCGGTCAGTTTTATTGGTGGAGGAAACAGGAGTACCCAGAGAAAACCATCGACCTGTCGTAAGTCACTGACAAATTTTAGCACATAATGTTGTATCGAATACACCTCGACATGAGCGAGATTCAAACTCACAACGTTTGTGGTGATAGCCACTGATTGCATAGGGAGTTGTAAGTCCAACTACCATACGAGCACCACGATGACCCCTAAATCATTAGCCTCCTATTGCTTATATATAACAAGATTCGACATTAATTGTTTATTATTATTTTTATGATTTAATGATTAACTATGTATTATTTGTAATTAAGCATATATTTGTTTTTATTTATTATATTTGTTTATTTTCTTTATATTAAAGTTTTTTTATATATAACACTGTTCCTCAACTTCCATTTTAAAATAAATATGACGTCATATATACACTTTGTCCATGATAGAAAGAAACCCCATGTTTGCAGATCTACTGAGAGTAGCTATTGTTCGGATCCCCTCGGCATTCGTCTTAATGTTACGTGAAGACGAAACATTGGCAGACGATGTAAGACAACATTGTCATGTTTAAATTACAAACAAACCTCAGATAGTAAGCATGTCTTATTTACGTTATTTGTGTTTGTTTGAGTATAGTGATGTCCATCACATATTGTGCTATGTTTTTGTTTTGTTTTTCTTCGTCTTGTGTACCCTATGTTGCCAGTTTCTCTGGATTGTCTTCTCTTGGTTGCCACTTCGGTATTCTCTAACGTTTATTAACAGAAAATTGTTATTGAAAATGTAGTA
Organism: Bathymodiolus brooksi; assembly: GCA_963680875.1. NCBI lineage: Eukaryota > Metazoa > Mollusca > Bivalvia > Mytilida > Modiolidae > Bathymodiolus > Bathymodiolus brooksi. The sequence goes on along the minus strand of OY804589.1, from coordinate 52,726,180 downwards.
GCAAAATTAAAGAAAAGAGGTAACGAACTGGTCATCCCCTTAGAAACAAAGATGGCGATCATATACTGTTAGATCATCGTAGAGAAGGTCAAGGGTGCATTCACTCTTTCAAATTGTCATGGGAAAATATGAAATGGACCAATTACCCTGTGATGGGGGGAGGGGGGTTACAATATTTGATTTTCAATGTAAAGGTTATTGAATGGATAAATAAAATAATAAATACCAAATTTTGGGATCATGGTTCACGTGAAATGGAGTATTGACACCAATTATAGTACAGCAACATTGCTTTTATTGAAGCATAGCTCATACTCCATAATGAGTGCGAAACGACCACTAGGAAGACAAGACAAGAATGTGTATTCTCAAATAAACCATACATTACAATGGTAAAGAGAAGTTACAACAAACAAATACAACACAATACAAATAAATAACAGATACACAAATACATATACATACAATATTTACATTACAACAGGAGAAGCTAAATATTAGCCTAGAGAATATCTGATCTGCTGATTTTCCTTATAAATCTACATAGCTTTTCTACTTTTGTTTTTTCCCGAGGTACACATAATTTGTTTATATTTTAATTATTTTTGGCCTTTGGGTAAGATTTCTACTTATTAATTGGATTCGATTTTCAGCAAAAAATTGGCATTCCATGATATAGTGAAATTCGTCACTAATAGATCTGGTATTACATTTTAAACACTGTCTATTTTCTCTGTCGATACCATACCACCGTAGCATGTAATTGTGTTTCGCATGTTCCCCATCAGATGCCATATTTGGGCATCTGTAAGCATTTCTTGAAATAGGCATACTTTAATTACAGTCCTCCAACAACCCTTACACAAATCTAACTTTACAGACGTCTATCCTCTGTACTCTGCTTAGAGAAACATAAGAATAAGTATCAGAAATACTAGCCAAAGGCCTTTTGGGTTAGGAATCAGATGGTTGCTGATATTGATCCAGTCTTGGTATTCTGAAAATAATAAATGTGTACATACAATGTGAACGTTGGTAGTAATCGTAATAAGTGGTAGAAATATTCTTATATGCAACATTAGCAATTGTGAATTAAAAGATTGTTACTTTGAATACAAATGTCATTTTAAATATGAAAATTACTTTAACTGTATTTAATTTTATTGTGCATTTTTACTTCTTCCATTATGAGACCATTTTTTAATCAACATGTGTTAAGGCTTATTCTGATCTATCTGACGTGTTCCATTTGTGGCGTTGATAAGGGTAATAACAAAATTACCAAACTCCGAACAATCTTACAAAGGGAAAGTCAAAACTCATAAGTATGTAAACAGACAAAATCAGTCAACAACCGGAAAACTGTGAAAACCGTAATGACCCTAACTTGGTACAGGCATTTCTAAAGAAATGGTGGGTTGAATCAGATTTTAAAGCGCCAAACCTCCCCCTTTCATTACGGTTCAAAGTTTCCGGCTGTCACTATAACAGTATTTATAACAATACTTGAACAAAACAGGTAAAACAGTTGTCAAAGCAGCACCAAACTCAATGAAGTAAATGTCAAACAAAACATCACATATATTGTTAAGTCACAAATGTAGGTCTTCAAAACATTGTATTTCTGTATCAACATACATGTTTTACCTGTATCGGATGTATCATCTGTATCTCTGACAAATACCCATACACATAGACATATTAATTATTATCCGCACGGATATACAGGGGCGTGGTGGACTCCCATTCCATGCTAGGCATGTGTCATACGACTTTTAATTCCTTGTTTTATTGTTTATTATTTCAATAGAAAAGATACTAGCATTGGTTACTGTAATTCCCCAATCTTACGAATCTTCTAGGGGCTTCTCCCCATAGCCACCGACCAATGCCCTGTCCTGTTATCGCTTGGGACCTCTGTAGTCCTATCACCTTTCACCCTCCTCTAATGCTTGTCCCTGATTTAGGCGTACATGTAAATATTTCACTTACAATACACATCCACACAATAGTCAGTGTTTCGGCACTGATATGGTTTATTAAGCATATTTATTTTTGAAATTATTATCAAAACTAAGGGCCCCTCCCTCTAGCTTATGTAAACTTAGTCCATTTGGGCCCTTTGGTTTTATTGCTCCTAACTTTTAAAGATTATCTGTTTATCCAATTTGTCGATATTAAGCTTACCTGATGAAGGTTATTCCAGAAATGTGTCGTGAGCACTAAATTTGATATCTACGTTTTCATTACCTGTACAATTGACGAATTTATTATCTGTATCTCTTACAAATGTTCCAGTGTTGTTACATCTGGCTCCAGCATTGCCAAGCTTGGATAAACAGTTCAGTAACAGATACAACCTTGTAAGGCTGCAGTCACAAACAAGAGGGTTGTTTGACAGATCGCTACAAAAATAACTGATTAATATCAGACATGCATTGTTATATGAGAAGTTTGAAGATACCAAGGGGTATCAGAAGCCGTTAATCGAAGGACAAAAGATACAACGGCCAACAGAAATAGGACAAATGGACAAAGAAAAGTTTGAAGATATCAAAGGGGTAATCAGAAGCCGTAAATCGAAGAAGGACTGACGATACAATAGACAAGCGAAAAGGGGCAAACAATGATCTACAAAATACTACACAGAAAATTAAAAATTGAGCAACACGAACCCCATTAAAAACCGGGGGTGAACTTGGGGGCTCCGAAAGGTTTAGAAGTTTCTGCTCCATGTGTTACACCCGTCCTGTTATTGTTAAACGACACGAACATCATCTGATATGGAAATCGCGTTGGATACAAGTATACGTAAATCAATGCATGCATAAAACATGAACCCCCCTTACAAACCAACTGGAAGTCAAGACTAATCCTACATCGTTTTCATCGTATTATATATTACATTACTTTATTTATCTCTTTAGTTCTCTGTGTTCTGTAATGCTTCTTCGGTATTCTCTAACGTGTATCTAAAGGTATGCATAGCTTCTTCGGTATTCTCTAACGTGTATATAAACGTATGTATATTGATGTTTTGGTGGGATCCACTTTATTTATCTCTTTAGTTCTCTGTGTTTGTTTGTTTTGCTTGTCTTTGCGCTGTGTCTTGTGTCCAATGTTATCTGTGTCATCGTATGTTAATTCTTGATTGCCCTTTCGGTTTTTCTCTAAAGTTTATTTAACACTGACGCAAAGATTTCTGAAATGGGTTTGTCAGTATTCTGAATTATTGCTATTGTAAAAATTTCTCAAATATTGACATATTTCATATTAAAAGATTTGTTAACACTTTATAATGTCAATGTAAAGAAATAAAACCCACAGCATGCAAGCCATCTATAAATATGTTTTAAGATATCGTTAATATCAATAATTTTAAGAACCCGGGTGGCTCAATTAATTAGATAGTTGGGTTACCGAACAAATCATACAAGCCTATCACCAATACGGCGTGGGTTCGCACCCGGCTTAAATTACAAAAAGGTGCACTTGACTTGCAGCTGCAAGTGATAAAGTTTACCAGTTGCTTGCCCATGGTCGGTGGTTCTCTCCGGGTACTCCGGCTTCTTCCACCACTAAAACTGGTCGCCATGATATAGCTGAAATATTGCTGAAAGTGGCGTTAAAACATCAAAAATCAAATCAAATCAATCAATAATCTTATCATCCGAAAGTATTGTGCAGTTCGTTGTCCTCCGATTTTTGAAAGGTTTTGATCACTGTTGAAAGTGAACCCGACCTCTGTGTTCATGTTGCATGGCATATCACATGGTGAATTATTGAAGTCTATTGGATATTGTCTTTTCTGTTGTATCATACTTTTCATTGTCTTATATTTTGCATTGTATTGTGGTATGTGTCATCAATCTCTTTGGGAGTAAAATTTGGCTGATAATTATCCTCGTTGTGAGATTGAATCCCACTCATGCGATACAACATTATGTGATAGAGTTTGTCAGTGACTTACTAGAGGTCGGTCGGGTACTCAGGTGTCCTCCACCAATAATACTTACCGCCACGATATAGCTGAAATATTGTTGAAAGAGGCGTTAAACACCATAACCCTAACCCCAATCCCCCTTTTTGAATGAAATTGAGCCGATAAATGTACTTGAAGTTTGCTTTACCCATTTATCAATATACAAAATTTAAAACAACATCTATCACTAACAGAGAACTTACAATGTCCTAAGCTTACAGTCGTCAAATGAATCTGTCATTACATGTGCTATTTAATTGTGATGTAGCTGTCTGTAACAGAGATATCATATGGTTTAAACATAATTTATTGTCCAAACACATGACAATAGGATCAGACACACGTTTTTCAATTTAGGACATCATCTCCTTTATATACACAATATACAGATACAGTTGAACATAAATACAAGATAGCTGCAATCTTCATTAAATTTTTTAAAGCATGAAATTAACGAGTGCAACACAATTTGCGATTTGCCAAATGACAAATGACAAATAAAACACCAAAAATCAATTAAAATCAATCAATCATATATAATATCTCGGCTACATTACACGATGTGTGCCTCTAGTGGAGCAGGAACGGGTTAACCTTCCATTCCATCATGAGTTCGATTCCCGGTATTGTCAGACCAATGACTATATAGGCTATTTGCTGCATCTCTGATAATTACACAGCATACAGACTGACTGGCTGGAAGGCGGAAAGATGTGTTCGGGTGGAGTAACACGAATGGAGTAATACTCGTGGAGCAGGAACTGCTTCCTCTTCCAGCGAATATGACATCCCGGTTTTAGTTGGTTTCGTGTTGCTCAATCTTTAATTTCCGAGTAGTACTTTGTAGATAATTGTTTCTCTTTTGTCCTACTTTTTTGGTCATTGTATTGTGTGTCCTACTTTTTTGGTCATTGTATTGTGTGTCCTACTTTTTTGGTCATTGTATTGTCTGTCCTTCGATTCACGACTTCTGATTATACCTTTTGGTATCTTCAGACTTTTATGGTTTTCTCTTGGCTTCTCGTACTGATTTCCTCTCAAACTGACCGTTATTGTCACGACATAGTTAATAAAAAACAAAATGGTGTACAGCAAATATTCTCGTAGAATATCAACTGATTAATTGAATATCGATTTTGCATCTGTGTCTACGTTTTTTTTTTCGATTGTATTTTACAACTGACAGTTTGGTATCATTCAGGTTTTCATTTTATTCTTCCATATTTTAACTGGATTCCTCTTCCCATCATGTTAATATGTAAAATGTATTATTTCCTGTCGGCGTACTAAATGTACCAATTCAATAAATGGGTGTTCAAATAATACTTGTGGTACAACCACACAGGCGAACACATCTTTAAAAAACACAAACAACAAACAAACAACAAAACAGCAACATACAAACCAGCCGGTTGTTTCCGGCCTAGGTAACCTTATGTTCTTTGGTTGGCTTGCTTCCAAATAATTTTAAATTATTTGGCTTCATTTCAAATCTTTCGGCTGTGATCATAACTGATTAATGTTATTTCAGAAACGTATCGTGGGCACATACTATTGATTACATATACAGTCAAACCTGCCAATGTGGTCACCTCTATTAAGCAGTCACCTGTATTAAGAGGTCACATTTTTCTTGTCCTGTCATAGAACATTTCATATGAATTGAACCTCTTTTAAGGGGTCACCTGTCTTATAAGGCCACTTTTTCTTTGTCCCAAAGGTGACCTCTTAATACAGGTTAGACTGTACTTACAACCCTCTTAGAGATGTGTGCCCTCTAAACAAGTCTATTCCAATTTCAGATATGCTATTGTTGTACAAAAACCTAAAATATTAAAATTAAACTACATAACATTGCTTATAAATCTGTGAATATGTCTATGGGGGGGGTTATGGTGCTTAACGTCACGTTCAGCTATATCATGACTGCCAGTTTTACTTGTGGAGGAAATCGGAGTACCCGGAGAAAACCGCCGACTTGTCGCACGTCACTGACAAACTTTATCACATAATAGTGTATCGAGTACACCTCAACATGAGCGAGATTCGAACTCACAACGTTTGTGGTGATAGCCACTGATTACATGGGTAGTTGTAAATCCAACTACCATACGATCGCTACCACAGCGGCCCCTGAATATACCTTTTGGTTGGTATCAGTTTTTACATATCAAAATAGAAAACGTCACTAACCAGCACAACCCATTTTCAACTTTATACATACATGGTGATTACTTGTTCTCGTCATGAATTATTGAAATATTGTTGCCACAAGTAAACCAATTATGCAATGACATGAACAAAGACCGAAAAAAGAAATAAGCTAAGTCTTTACACGTACATGCTTACACCTCAATACGCCGATACTTAACAATAATTATCCTCTGCTGAGTAAATTCAGTTCTTAAATAATGTAAAAACAATTGAAACTAAGGTTCCCTTCCTCATGTATAGATAACCATATTCGATTTTGACTATTCTCTTTAGTAAACTTACTCTCTCCTACTTCATAAACATGATGTGGATTTCCAGATTTTAAAGCATTGATAGATCTTTAATTTATCGAAAGTATTAATTGTTTTGTCAAGTATTCGCTGAAAGTTGGTTAATATGATACAAGAATAGTCATTACTATAGACAAGTAAAGTATAAGAATCTACTGGTGCAAAGATAATTCGTGTTGTTATATTTTTTTGGTGGGGTCGGTGCTGCTCATGTTTTTAGTTTTTTGTTTTGTCCTATTATGTGTCTTTATGTTCTGAGTTCCGTGTTGTTATGTCCTTTACGAGTTTCGCATAGAAACGATTTTCTGTTCGTTTTTACCTCCAGTTGCTCGTAGGAGGGCGTATGTCTTATTGACGTTATTTGTGTTTGTTTACATATAGTGGTGTCCAACACATATTGTGTTGCGTTTTTGTATTGTTTTCATTCGTCTTGTGTACCATATGTTGACAGTTTCTCTGGATTGTCTATTTTTGATTGCCCTTCGGTATTCTCTAACGTTTATTTACTCACAGATATTTCAAAGACGGTAAATCTTGAAGGACACCATTGTCTAGCGATGTAATGTTATTGGAAGACAAACTTCTGAAAGGAAAGATATAATAGTAAAATGGCTTTTATTAAATGTTGCCAGGATACCACAATATGTCCTGAATTTTACCTAACGCTGACGTTACGCTACTAATTACCAATACCGTGCACAACGTCACAATAAATAAGGGTATTAACAAAATTACCGAACTCCAAGCAATCTTACAAAGGGAAAGTCAAAACTCATAAGTATATAAACAGACAAAATCAGTCAACAACCGGAAAACTGTGAAAACCGTAAAAATTAAAACTGTGAAAACCAATACACCAATTTAGAAACGTCGGTCATGCATTCTTCCTACTTGTATCTGTCCTTACGGATGGAATTAATGGCAATATTCATACACAACTTGTTTGATGCTTTGATTTCAGATTCTAAATATTGTAATTTATTTTAATAACGTTAGAAAATACCGAAGGGGCAACCAAAAATGGATAATCAAGAGAAAATAGCAACATAGGGTACCCCAAGACCAAACAGATAATGAGGTGTTCGTTAACATTTCAATTCATGGTTTTCATACTTACTCATAAATTCTCTTGTTACAAATGCCTTTAGTTCTGAACTAAATTGTGTGGTTTTAAAGAAATTTGGTATCCAATGAATACAAATGAATTCACAATATGAAAATCTTTTCTTGAAAAGAAATAGATATACACGACAGCATACTCTAAATTTTAATAAATTCCACTAAAATTCAAATACCACTTCCAAATAAGGATAATAACAAAATTACCGAACTCCGAGCAATCTTGCAAAGGGAAAGTCAAAACTCATAAGTATATAAACAGACAAAATCAGTCAACAACCAGAAAACTGTGAAAACCGTAATGACCCTGACTTGGTACAGGCATTTCTAAAGAAATGGTGGGTTGAATCAGATTTTAAAGCGCCAAACCTCCCCCTTTCATTACGGCTCAAAGTTTCCGGCTGTCACTATAACAGTATTTATAACAATACTTGAACAAAACAGGTAAAACAGTTGTCAAATTATATATATGCAATGTGTTGAGACAAAAACGTTAACATTTTATTTTGTAATTTTGTTATTTCATCGTTGTTTCTCATAAGCCATTCGTTTGTGCACAAAATTTCGTGGTTTGACGATAGCAGCGTAAACCACAAAAATGTGCATAATAAAAAATCAATTTACAACATACTTGTTATAAATATCAGTTTTAACATATTTTCCAAATCTAGATCGAGGCCGTCGTGGTCAAGTTCGTATGGTAGTTGGATTTACAACCATTTGTGCAATCAGTCCCCATCACCACCAAAGCTGTGAATTCGAACCCCGTTCATGGCGAGGTGTACTCAATACAATATTATGTGAAAAAGTTTGTCAGTGACTTGCCACAGGTTGGTGGTTTTCTCTGGGTACTCTAGTTTCCTCCATCAATAAACTTGGCAGCGTAGGGATGAGCAACACGGACCCTGCCAACACAACTGGGTGCTGGAACATGGACCCTGCCAACACAACTGGGGGCTGGAACACGGACCCTGCCAACACAACTGGGGACTGGAACACGGACCCTGCCAACACAACTGGGGGCTGGAACACGGACCCTGCCAACACAACTGGGGGCTGGCTCATTTACTGGCGAAGAGTAAGCAGTATATGTTGCTTAAATGGTTAAAAGTTAACAAACTTATGATTAAAAAATAAAAAAATTCATTGTTTATTTCATGAAACAAAATATCTACACATATTCTCTCCATAAATATACAAATGAATAATTGAATTGAAGCAAATTGATTGGATGTTTACCGTTAACAACCACATACACGTGTTTGCTTACATCAATACTATCAGGTTGCCAACAATCCTCCATCATTACGTGTTGTATTTATAAATATTATGGATTTTCCCACTTTCTCCTCAAATATTTCAAGTAATAATTATATATACATTTGTATATTTAATTTTAATTGGTTAACAGAGATGGTGTTATTTTTTCCATCCATTAATAAACTTTCTCTATACATAGATATCTAGAATAATAATATAAAACGAAAATGTTCAACTTTGATGACGCAATATCACTCCTTAGTTACCAAATATATATTATATAAACATTGTGTTAAATTGAAATCCGAGCATTTTAGATCCGACTTTCTATCAGTAAGTTATTATAATAAATAAGTATAGTTTATCTATCATAATGGGTTTCATGTTTAATGGTTCGTTTAAAGCTTGCTACAGTATGTTAAAATTTCAACATACATGTTTTAATTTTTATTTCATTTAAATTATTTTCCTATTTGTAAAGGGTTGTAATATTAAAATGTTACTTTTCGTATATAAAAATCAATTTTATAATACTACTTGCTTCTAAATATAAAATTAGTATTTGTTATTACTATTGCTGGCTCGATACCTGTGGACTATTAGTCATCGCGGGTATCATACTCCCAGCAATAAAAACTGTACTCATCAAATTTTCTCCGGGTACACCAGTTTCTTACTTAAGACAGGTCGGTGATTTTCTCCGGGTACAGCAGTTTTTTACTTGAGACTGGTCGGTGATTTTCTCCGGGTACAGCAGTTTCTTACTTGAGACAGGTCGGTGATTTTCTCCGGGTACAGCAGTTTCTTACTTGAGATAGGTCGGTGATTTTCTCCGGGTACAGCAGTTTCTTACTTGAGACAGATCGGTGATTTTCACCGGGTACAGCAGTTTCTTACTTGAGACAGATCGGTGATTTTCACCGGGTACAGCAGTTTCTTACTTGAGACAGGTCGGTGATTTTCTCCGGGTACAGCAGTTTCTTACTTGAGACAGGTCGGTAATTTTCTCCGGGTACAGCAGTTTCTTACTTGAGACAGGTCGGTGATTTTCTCCGGGTACAGCAGTTTCTTACTTGAGACAGATCGGTGATTTTCACCGGGTATAGCAGTTTCTTACTTGAGACAGGTCGGTGATTTTCTCCGGGTACAGCAGTTTCTTACTTGAGACAGGTCGATGATTTTCTCCGGGTACAGCAGTTTCTTACTTGAGACAGGTCGGTGATTTTCTCCGGGTACACCAGTTTCTTACTTGAGACAGGTCGTTGATTTTCTCCGGGTACACCAGTTTCTTACTTGAGACAGGTCGGTGATTTTCTCCGGGTACACCAGTTTCTTACTTGAGACAGGTCGGTGATTTTCTCTGGATACACCAGTTTCTTACTTGAGACAGGTCGGTGATTTTCTCCGGGTACACCAGTTTCTTCCACCAATAAAACTGACCGCCATGAAATAATTAAAATATTGCTGAAAGTGGCGTTAAACACCATAACCCTAACCCTCATCACTTAGTCAATACATCTACTGGATAACTACTATTCCCTGGTGGTATCTTCATTTTTATTACGCATCTATTGCTTGTGATGAACTTCAAGGTATACACGCAAGAACAAATCGAAAGTGTTGCTACATATTTATGTTTGAGAAACCTATGACATATGTAAACAAATAATTTGAGGATACCACAGGGGTAATCAGAATTAAGTCCTATATGGCTTTCTTGCTCCAAAAGACTTTTAAACTATTTGTGTTTTGAATATGAGTGTTCATGATGAAGATTATATCAGAAACCTGTCGTACGTACTAATATAGATACCTACGTCTTTTATTAACCCCGTTCCTTTTTATTGAAGTGCCTGTACCAAGACTGGAGGGTGGGTGGTCATGTATATATATGTTACGGGTATCTATGTTGCTTTTTTTTCTGGTTGGATTTTGAGATTGTTCTAACGTGTGGTATTTTTTGTGATGTATTTTATTGAAGTGTCTGTACCAATCCATCAGAGTATCATGTATTCGCGTGTTAATGACAGTGATTTTGTATCTTCCTTTGATTTTTCTATTTTATTTTGTTCCGACAGCGTGGTGTTTTTGTTTTTCATTTTATTGCTATTCTTAATTGTCAAGTTTTCGTATCGAGGCTTTGGAATATATTCGACATTCAAAACACAACATAACGATCATATTGGTTTTCTCAGCTAGATAATTTAAATTGCTTAGTGCAGGTAGATATAACTACCTGTACCAAGCCAGGAAAGTGAGCGATCACGTGTGTTAGGGAGAACTACCTGTACCAAGCCAAGAAAGTGAGCAGTCCTGTATATGTGTGTTAGGGAGAACTACCTGTACCAAGCCAGGAAATTGAGCGGTCATGTATATGTGTGTTAGGGAGAACTACCTGTACCAAGCCAGGAAAGTGAGCGATCACGTGTGGTAGGGATAACTACCTGTACCAAGCCAGGAAAGTGAGCGGTCATGTATATGTGTGTTAGGGAGAACTACCTGTACCAAGCCAGGAAAGTGAGCAGTCCTGTATATGTGTGCTAGGGAGAACTACCTGTACCAAGCCAGGAAATTGAGCGGTCATGTATATGTGTGTTAGGGAGAACTACCTGTACCAAGCCAGGAAAGTGAGCGGTCATGTATATGTGTGTTAGGGAGAACTACCTGTACCAAGTCAGGAAAGTGAGCGGTCATGTATATGTGTGTTAGGGAGAACTACCTGTACCAAGCCAGGAAAGTGAGCGGTCATGTATATGTGTGTTAGGGAGAACTACCTGTGCCAAGCCAGGAAAGTAAGCAGTCCTGTATATGTGTGTTAGGGTGAACTACCTGTACCAAGCCAGGAAAGTGAGCGGTCATGTATATGTGTGTTAGGGAGAACTACCTGTACCAAGCCAGGAAATTGAGCGATCACGTGTGTTAGGGATATAGTTTTTGACTCTTTCTGAGATTTTTCTATTGGAGTTTGGAACTGTTCCTACAGTGTTCTTGGAACTGTTCCTTCAGTGTTCTTTCCCCATTTTATTAGATATATTAGACGTAGATGTATACTGTAGTGCTGATTCATGATTCGCTTATAGAATAACCTTCAACAGGCACGTTCAAACTCAAACGATTGGAGAGCCAAATAATTTAAGTACGACAGCAAGGAAACAAACGATCCTAGACAGAGTCTGCACCAATCCAGGAAATGTATAATATGTGTGTTGTGTATCTACTATGCCTGTTTCTACGATTTTTCGGTAGGATTTTTGAATGGTTCCGACAGTTCGATATTTTTGCTTTACATTTTATTTCCATATCTGAATGTCTCTGAAAAAATTGACCTCAAAAACACAACTTAACAATCATATTGTTTTTCACAACTAGAAGTATTTAAAATGTTTAGTGTGCGTAGATGTGTTAGAACATAAATATCAAATACAGTGCGGACTATGTGTTTCTGGAACAACCTTCATCAGGTACGCCTCAAAATTGGAAGGTTTTTTAAAGTGTGGGAGTAGGAAAACAAACGGATCTTGATAGGATTGCCAAGTCCAAAGGTCCACATCGGACAATACAATGTGTGTTAATAATGTTAAAAATAGGAAGCTAAATTACTGGGTAACCTCAGTGTTAACTGCTTGATTAGTTTTTATATTTATTTCTTTTTGTCGCAACTTCCGTAAATATATATTACCCATTAGGATAGAACCGGATTTTTAGTAATAATAAATAAAGATAAAAATCAGGTTTCTCTTTTTTTTATTACAGAATGAGTGAATTATATTAATACACCTATCGTAGGACGACATGAAAATAAAATATTTTATTTCAACGGAACACACACCTCACCCCTCATATCCGGCTAGAAATAACATTACTTATAAGATTTACTGTAATTGATTTTTATGTTCTGTATCTAATGTGTTTATATACGAGTTTTGTTAATGTTATTCACAAATACGGTAAGATCCATATACTGTTTATATAGTAACACTGTAAGCTTCATAGTATTTGTATCCATTTTGTTTACACTGTAGATTGTATAGTAATAATGAAAAGGTTTTGCCGTTTGTATTCAATTTTCAAAGATTTCATGAATGTTTTACACAAATCTGTATCAACTGTCTACATACATCGTGGATGTTATACACAATTTCGGTAAGAGTTCTACTGTTTGTATCCATTGTGACTAGATACAGCGGATGGTATATAGAAATACGGCAGCATTCATACTGGACGTTTTACGTTCATACTGATTGCTATACACAAATACAAAAAGGGTACTTCTGTCTGTACCCATTTAACATAGACTTGGCTGATGCTATGGACAAATATAAAAAGGGTATTTCTGTCTGTACCCATTTAATATAGACTTGGCTGATGCTATGGACAAATACAAAACGAGTATTTCTGTCTGTACCCATTTAACATATACTTGGCTGATGCTATGGACCAATACGGTAACGTTCCTACTGTCTGTATTTTGTTGCTATGGCCTAGATGTTAGAAAAGGTAGATATCTAATTTACTGTTCACTACGCGTACCTGGAGTAACGTTCATCGTGTACCTCAAAATCAGGGCCCGGGTGGCTCAATGAGATAGGTAGTTGGATTACCTAACAACTGACACAAGCCTATCATCAATACGGCGTGGGTTCGCGCCCGGCTTTGTAAATTACAAAAAAGGTGCACTCAACTCGCAGCCGCAAGTGATAAAGTTTATCAGTTGCTTGCCCATGGTCGGTGGTTCTCTCCGGGTACTCCGGCTTCTTCCACCACTAAAACTGGTCGCCATGATATAGCTGAAATATTGCTGAAAGTAGCGTTAAACACAATAAAATCAATCAATCATGTACCGCAAAATCAAAGATTGGAAAAAAGTCTAATAATGTAAAACTGTTTAGGAGTTAAAAAACTTAAGGTCTTAAGTAGGATAGCCAAAATTGAGGATCTTAGTGATAGTAATAAAAACTTAGACGTCTAATTTAGCGCCTACGATGCTTTTCTGGAATTACAATCATCGGGTACACTCAAAATTAAGATTGGATAGTCAAATAATTTAAACGTCTTCGCGAGCAAAAAAACAAAGACAGCCAAAATCTGGAAATTTCAACCATGTATGAGGGATGGAACCTTAGTTTTAATAACTTGTGTATATGGTGTCATATTGTGTTTATTCTATTTCAGTTATACCACAATAGACAGAAGTTAGATAAAGCAGATCAATGAAGCCAGTTTGTAAACATATTCGTGTATGTGTTATATTAATTTATTTATTTAATTGCATTTTACACCCATAAGGGTCAAGCAATACAGTAATAACTACTAGTATATATGACCTGTTTTATCTTCGTGCTTGCTCTTAGGAACCACCATGACCGCAGTTAATATGGTAGTTGGATTTACATCTACCGGAGCAATCAGTGGGGTAGATAATGGGTTCGAGCAGTGGTCAGGTTAATCCAAAGACTATACAAATGGTATTTTCCACTTCTCGTATAAGTACATAGCACTCAGGAGTGAAAGGAACACTGGATGGCTCGGAATCATGATAATCTGTCAGAGAAGAGGGATATGTCTACCCGCTGGTTGTTGTTTAATAAGTAAGCAGAAGAAGTACAGGCAATACAATGGCCAAAAGAAAAAGGACAAACACACATACAATGGTCGATAAAACACAAAGCAGAAAGGATTTTTAGGAAACACGAATCCGACTACAAACGGGTGTGACATAAGGATGAGCACTCCATTAGTTACTCTTGCTAACATCAATGTAAATTGTTCTCACCATGAAATAATTTTTAACTAGAGTTAAACAACAATTAACCACTCATTTACTATTCTCACTTGATGTTTAATAACAATCAATGAATCAATCAATATGCTTGATGTAATATCATGGTGAGTATAATTTGGACAGAAAGTTTGTATCTTATACAATGTATATAACAACTTCTGTTACATTTCAGGTTTTTGTCACTGTGTGTTTCGTCGTCATTTCTTTAAGTTTAGTGGGAATAATATGCTGGAGAGAATTCATGTGAGTATTATGTAACCATGACAACTAATTAACCATGACATTATGCATGTACTAAATCCTTCGTGTTGACTTCTTGAGTCAAACTGGGCACTGGTTAAAATATGGCGGCAGCAATGCGAACCCACTCAAAAAAGGGAGTGTCGTCGAATGCTCCGGAAGGGTCGCAGTTCCTGATCAACTAGTTACATCTGCGTGTTAAGTGAGTGACGGATTAACGTAGAAGCAAAAGTAGTATATGCTACGGACTGCACTAAATACATTATATAAATAAACGTTAGAGAAAACCGAAGGGGCAATCAAGAATAGAAAATCCAGAGAAACTGGCAAATAAACGTTAGAGAAAACCGAAGAGGCAATCAAGAATGGAAAATCCAGAGAAACTGGCAAATAAACGTTAGAGAAAACCGAAGGAGCCATCAAGAATAGAAAATCCAGAGAAACTGGCAAATAAACGTTAGAGAAAACCGAACGGGCAATCAAGAATGGAAAATCCAGAGAAACTGGCAAATAAATGTTAGAGAAAACCGAACGGGGCAATCAAGAATGGAATATCAAGAGCAACTGGTAAATAAACGTTAGAGAAAACCGAACGGGCAATCAAGAATAGAAAATCCAGAGAAACTGGCAAATAAACGTTAGAGAAAACCGAAGGGGCAATCAAGAATGGAATATTAAGAGAAACTGGCAAGATAGAGCACACAAACAGAAATAACGTAAATAAGACATTAGCCCACCTGCAAACAACTCGAGGTAAAAACTAACCGAATATATTTTTTGTTTTGTTTTTGCGGAAATCGTGTTGGACGTCACAATAAACAACTAGAGGTAAAGACGACACCATAAATATAAATTATATATAGTACATGTATTCGAAATTGATACCTATCTGCAAGTGGTACTATTACTGAAGTGTGAGACATGTTATATATCTGTATGGCGATTGAAAAAAGAACTGAATTACCTTTTTATAATATCTTATAATTTATAATATTATTTGTATGAGTATTTGTTTAATAAAGGGCCCTTATTTACTTATGCTACAGGCCACACACTAGCTTAATCTATTCTACTGGTGTTATAAATAAAAACGTAGATATCTAATTTAGTGCGCACGACGAGTTTCTAGAATAACCTTCATCAGGTACGCTCAAAATAGAAAGATTGGAAAGCCAAATAGCTTAAAGTTTTGAGAGCTATGAATACAAAGGGCCTAAACAGGATAGCCAAAATGAATCATGAACGTGGAGAGGACAGGGTGTGACTATGACAAACGGAATGTATCGGTGGTCACCTGTGACACAGATATTATATGGTTGTGATCTAGCATGGGAAACCAATGTTCCAACATATCAATAAATTCATATTACAGTTGAATTACGACATCGTTGAATATAAAACGTAGATTTCCAAGTTTACCATATACATGTACTCCTTATGTTGTTTTTGTCAGTTGGTCTGTAAGCATACAGGTGAGGCTTTACTACTATTATAGCTACACCTTCAAATTCTCAATGTTTTTTGTTTTTTTGGGACCAAATTCTAATTTGGTTTATATCAAGTAAGATTATTTCGTTTTAATTATCATTAAATATTTATATGTTTCAGTGTTCATAAGCAAGATACTAGAATCACACGTGAAAATCTTATTAAGTATTATCCTACCATATTTTGACAATATAGCAAGCATTACCCATACAAAAAGGTATTATTAGATACAGCGGGCAGGAGAGAGAAGACAAATACATTTTTCAATAGGACATATGCTTGTTCTTATGGCTGTGATCAGACTACCGGTGGCAGGAAACGACGATCTACAGCATTGAACCATGCCTGCTGTCGATCGTAAGTAAATTTACTGTTATGAGTATATTGGGGATAAGGATTATGGTGTTTAACGCCACTTTCAACAATATTTCAGTTATATCGTGACTTAATTTTATGGTGGAGGAAACTGGAGATAACCACCAACCTGTCACAAGTCACTGACAAACTTCATCACATAATGTTGTATCGAGTGCATCTCGCCTGAGCGGGATTCGAACTCATAACGTCAGTGGTGATTATATACGATGGCGCCATTTATTATATTATTTCTGTGATCATACACTCTTCCATTGACAATATAAGCAAATGTTTTTTATTAAGATTTCATACCTGAACATAAATACAGGTCACTCAACTCTGTTCTCGGCGATAATCATTCAAGAGATATATTAATTGTGTTTCAGAATACCAACTATCGTGGCGCCATCTACGTACATTAGCAAATACAACGGTTTAAGACAATTAGTCCAGTTCAACAATACAGTTAATGGGTTTCCAATTTTGCAGGTTTTCTTACAGGAAATATGCAGGTAAGGGGTATATTCATTTTTGTCTGTGTTTGAAAGCAATCGTCTATTTTCATTAGCGAAATACTAATTGTTTATACAGAACAAAAGGGGCGGTAAGGTTATGGTGTTTAACGCCTCTTTCAACAATATTTTAGTTATATCGTGGCGGTCAGTTTTATAGGTGGAGGAAACCAGAGAACCCGGATAAAACCACCGACCTGTCGCAATTCACTGATAAACTTTATAACATAATGATGTATCGTGTACACCTCGCATGAGTGGGAACTCACAACTTCAGTCGTGGTAGACACTGATTACATAGGTAATTGTAAATGCTTCTGCAATACGATCACGACCACGACGGCCCCTCTGTAGAACAAAGAACAAATCTAATACAATCAATGTATTCACAAAACGTATGCTGAATCAAACCAAGGAAAGCTCTGATGTACTACCAATGATACCAGGAAATCAGATATTTTAAAACAGTACTATTTTTTCTCCCCATCTTGAAGTGTTTAAAGCGATACTTGTAGGAAGTGAATTAAGCATAAAGAAAAAGAGCGTTACAGTCGTTAAGAAGATTGATATATAATATTGTTCAATCCGGAAGAAATCTGCAATAAAAATAAACTTTTTACTACTTCATAAATAAGAATGAAATGAAAAACAAAACCAAAATACCATAATGTTCTACCTGCTCCAATAAATACCATAATGTTCTACCTGCTCCAATAAATACCATAATGTTCTACCTGCTCCAATAAATACCACAATGTTCTACCTGCTCCAATATCTAATACCACAATGTTCTACCTGCTCCAATAAATACCACAATGTTCTACCTGCTCCAATAAATACCATAATGTTCTACCTGCTCCAATAAATATCACAATGTTCTACCTGCTCCAATAAATACCATAATGTTCTACCTGCTCCAATATCTAATCGAACTATCGTAGAAACATAGGCAAACTCCATACACTTAACACACATATACATTCATGACCGCTCACTTTTCTGGCTTGGTTCTGGTACTTCAATATGAAGTGGATGGGCTAAATTAGTTTTATGGGCCCAAACCTCCTCTCTTATTGAAATAAGGAGGTCATGCAAGTGCTTTCCACATGTGAATAAAATTATAACCCTCACATATAATAGGGCGAACAGCGTTCTTTTTAAGAACACTATAACCTTGAAAATGATGCATGATATATTTAATTTTCATGACCCAGAAGTTATCATATGCATAATATTAGTTCTAGAAAGGATGGCCTCAACCATTTTGAATATTAGACAGACAACCTTCAATCCAAAATCTAATTCCCAATACCATATGTCGTCACCTGTATGCAATTGACAGCATACTTTTCAACAAGGTGTTAAATTCTTCTGATATAGAGCTTTAAATGCTATTTTTTCATACCCCTCCCACTACCATTTTAAGATAATTTCCAGTATGTTATGTACAATTCTGTGTATTACTTATTCTGTCGTCTTCTGTATGCAATTGACAGCATAATTTTCAACAAGGTGTTAAATACTATTTTTCCAAGCCTCTCCCTCTATTTTAAGAAAGGGCCCGGGTGGGTCAATGTGTTAAGTACTTGGATTACCAAATAATTCATACAATCCTATCACCAATACGGCGTGGGTTCGCGCCAGGCTTTGTAAATTACAAAAAAGGGTGCACTCGACTCGCAGCCGCAAGTGATAAAGTTCACCAATTGCTTGCCCATGGCCGGTGGTTCTCTCCGGGTACTCCGGTTTCTTCCACCACTAAAACTGGTCGCCATGATATAGCTGAAGTATTGCTGAAAGTGGCGTTAAACACAATATATCAATCAATCAACCTATTTAACGATAATTTCCAGTATTTTATGTACAATTATGTGTATTTCTCATTTTCAGCCAAGCCAATGATTGTACAGGGTGTACCTGTACCTACCTGTATCAGATAACATCAGCTGTTGTTTATAGATTTGGATTTTCATCTGTTACAGCCACGGACATGTCACATCTAGAGGTAGATCTTTTTGAATTACAAGGATGTTGTAAATGTATAAACGAAGGAACGTAATCTCCGCCCACTGACGTGCTGAAGATTAATTTTACCATGACAACATAAACAAAATATAATTATTTTGTCCTTTTCTAGAGTTTTATATGACTTTACATTATGTTTTTGTTTACATAATATAATAACATTCAAAATAATTTATAATTACTCTGTATGTAACTTAATTTTTTTTAATGATGTACACTGAAACCTCTTTAAAGCGAACCTCATTGGGGTCAACTTTATTGTTCGGAATAGACGGGTGTTTGGCTTATGCAGATTAAATCAGCAAATATTTACTACATTGGGACTTTAGTTTGGTTTATACATAAATCAAGTTTATCCGGGTTAGGTTTAAACAAATTTCACTGTATTTATCACAGATCTGATAGGTCGTGGATCAAATCAAGGTATGGGTGCATAACGCCATTTTCAACCATATTTTAGTTATATTGTGGCAATCAGTTGTATTGATGGAGAAATCCACCAAACTGTCGCTACGTCACTGACAAAAATAGTTGTATCGTATAAGTCCAACGGGCGGAAGTCTAACTAACAAATGGTGATAGATACTGGTTATACATATCACAGGCACGACATTGTATTGGGCATGGATACGAGGTAGTGATGGTCACGGACATGACGTTGTATATGAAACGTCCACGACGTTGATTAGGCCACGGGCATGACGCTGTGTGGGGTCATGGACATGACGTTGTATAGATCACTGCAATAATGTTGTATAGGTCATGGATGCGACGTTGTATATGAACCGACCACGGCGTTGTATTTATTACAGTCACAGCACTGTATGGGTCACGGGCACGACGTGGTTTAGTTCATGGGCACGAAATTGTATAGGTCACAGCCACGACCTTGAGTAGATCACCCACATCATGTTGTATTCGACGTTGCATAGGTCACGGATACGAGGGTTTATAAGAAACGGCCAGGACATTGTGTATGTCTTTGGCAAGACATCACGGTAATGACGACCGTCGTGTGATTACTATACATGTATTTTTGATTGATTGTTTGATTGGTGTTTAGCGCCAGCTTTAGCAATAATTCAGCTATATCGTGGTTTGAACAAATTGAATTAACTTAGATATGTATTTGTGTATTGTATATATGTTCTTTTATTGTCTACACAAAACTTTCACATAAAGAGTAAACAGTATTTTATTCAGACTGATTTTGTCATACATGTACAATGTATATATTGTTATTAAGTTAAATGCTATTTATTGCCAACTTTTATTATGATATTTTTATATACATATATTATACATTGTAAATGTACATATGTTGATTTTTTATTATCAATATAAAATCGAATCTCGTTATATCAAACTCTGCTAAAAAACAAAGTCGCTTTCCTTTAATACATCGAAGTGTAATAATGTTTTCTTTATGGTCGATCTAAATAGGTAAACGTTAGAGAATCACGAAGGGTAATCAACAATGAACAACCAGCAAACTGGAAACATAGGGTACACAAGACGAAGAAAACAAAACAAAAACACAACACAATATCTGTTGGGAACCACTATGCGCAATCCTACAAACAATTGGAGGTAAAGACGAACCGAACATCGTTTTTATGCGGAAATCGTACCGGACTTTACAATTAAAATTTTGTTGGATCTTTTTTTTTTTTTTTTTTTAGATGTTAGTGTATCGCCAAAAATATGTAAATAAAAGATACAACACACATTTAATTTAAATTATTTTGTTTTGTGATAGTGTTAATAATTCTCATATAGCTCGAAATTATAAGTAATTCATTAGAGGAGATTGTGGTGTTTAAAGCCACTTTCAACAATATTTCAGTTATATCATGGCGGTCAGTTTTATTGGTGGAGGAAACCGGAGTACCCAGAGAAAACCATCGACCTGTCGTAAGTCACTGACAAACTTTAGCACATAATGTTGTATCGAGTACACCTCGACATGAGCGAGATTCGAACTCACAACGTTTCTGGTGATAGCCACTGATTGCATAGGGAGTTGTACATCCAACTACCATACGAACACCACGATGACCCCTACATCATTAGTCCCCTATTACTTAGATATAACAAGATTCGACTGTAATTGTTTATTATTTTTATGGTTTAATGATTAACTATGTATTATTTGTAATTAAGCATATATTTGTTTTTATTTATTATATTTGTTTATTTTCTTTATATTAAAGGTTTTTTTTATATAAAACTGTTCCTCAACTTCCATTTTAAAATAAATATGACGTCATATATACACTTTGTCCATGATAAAAAGAAACCCCATGTTTGCAGATCTACTGAGACTAGCTATTGTTCGGATCCCCTCGGCATTCGTCTTAATGTTAAGTGAAGACGAAACATTGGCAGACGATGTAAGACAACATTGTCATGTTTAAATTACAAACAAACCTCAGATAGTAAGCATGTCTTATTTACGTTAGTTGTGTTAGTTTGAGTATAGTGATGTCCAACACATATTGTGCTATGTTTTTGTATTGTTTTTCTTCGTCTTGTGTACCCTATGTTGCCAGTTTCTCTGGATTTTTCTCTTGGTTGCCACTTCGGTATTCTCTAACGTTTATTAACAGAAAATTGTTATTGAAAATGCAGTAGAAAAATTAAAGAAGAGAGGTAACGAACTGGTCATCCCCTTAGAAACAAAGATGGCGACTATATACTGTTAGATCTCCGTAGAGAAGGTCAAGGGTGTATTCACTCTTTCAAATTGTCATGGGAAAATATAAAATGGACCAATTACCCTGTGATGGGGGGAAGGGGGTTGCAATACTCGATTTTCAATGTAAAGGTTATTGAATGGGCATATAAAATAATGAATACCAAATTTTGGGATCATGGTTCACGTGAAATGGAGTATAGACACCAATTATAGTACAGCAACATTGCTTTTATTGAAGCATCGCTCATACTCTATAATGAGTGTGAAACGACCACTAGGAAGACAAGACAAGAATGTTTATTCTCAAATAAACCATACATTACAATGGTAAAGAGAGGTTACAACAAACAAATACAACACAATACAAATAAATAACAGATACACAAATACATATACATACAATATTTACATTACAAGAGGAGGAGCTAAATATTAGCCTAGAGAATATCTGATCTGTTGATTTTCTACTTTTCTGTTTTCCCGAGGTACAGCTAATTTGTTTATATTTTAATTATTTTTGACCTTTGGGTAAGATTTCTACTTATTAATTGGATTCGATTTTCAGCAAAAAATTGGCATTCCATGATATAGTGAAATTCGTCACTAATAGATCTGGTATTACATTTTAAACACTGTCTATTTTCTCTGTCGATACCATACCACCGTAGCATGTAGTTGTGTTTCACATGTTTCCCATCAGATGCCATATTTGGGCATCTGTAAGCATTTCTTGAAATAGGCATACTTTAATTACAGTCCTCCAACAACCCTTACACAAATCTAACTTTACAGACGTCTATCCTCTGTACTCTGCTTAGAGAAACATAAGAATAAGTATCAGAAATACTAGCCAAAGGCCTTTTGGGTTGGGAATCAGATGGTTGCTGATATTGATCCAGTCTTGGTATTCTGAAAATAATAAATGTGTACATACAATGTGAACGTTGGTAGTAATCGTAATAAGTGGTCGAAATATTCTTATATGCAACATTAGCAATTGTGAATTAAAAGATTGTTACTTTGAATACAAATGTCATTTTAAATATGAAAATTACTTTTACTGTATCTAATTTTATTGTGCATTTTTACTTCTTCCATTATGAGACCATTTTTTAATCAACATGTGGTAAAGCTTATTCTGATCTATCTGACGTGTTCCATTTGTGGCGTTGATAAGGGTAATAACAAAATTACCAAACTCCGAACAATCTTACAAAGGGAAAGTCAAAACTCATAAGTAGTTAAACAGACAAAATCAGTCAACAACCGGAAAACTGTGAAAACCGTAATGACCCTGACTTGGTACAGGCATTTCTAAAGAAATGGTGGGTTGAATCAGATTTTAAAGCGCCAAACCTCCCCCTTTCATTACGGCTCAAAGTTTCCGGCTGTCACTATAACAGTATTTATAACAATACTTGAACAAACAGGTAAAACAGTTGTCAAAGCAGCACCAAACTCAGTGAAGTAAATGTCAAACAAAACATCGCATATATTGTTAAGTCACAAATGTAGGTCTTCAAAACATTGTATTTCTGTATCAACATACATGTTTTACCTGTATCGGATGTATCATCTGTATCTCTGACAAATACCCATACACATAGACATATTAATTCTTATCCGCACGGATATACAGGGGCGTGGTGGACTCCAATCCCATGCTAGGCATGTGTTATACGACTTTTATTTCCTTGTTTTATTGTTTATTATTTCAATAGAAAAGATAATAGCCTTGGTTATTGTAATTCCCCAATCTTTCGAATCTTCCAGGGGCTTCTCCCCATAGCCACCGACCAATGCCCTGTCCTGTTATCGCTTGGGACCTCTGTAGTCCTATCACCTTTCACCCTCCTCTAATGCTTGTCCCTGATTTAGGCGTACATGTAAACATTTCTCTTACAATACACATCCACACAATAGTCAGTGTTTCGGCACTGATATGGTTTATTAAACATATTTATTATTGAAATTATTATCAAAACTAAGGGTCTCCTCCCTCTAGCTTAGGGACCGACCATTTAACTTGCAGGGGGGGTATGGTTTTTTGTTTCGTTCAGAATTTTTTTTCCGACAACATGAGAGTTAGAATAATAATTTTTTTTGTTCCTCCACCAAAATCAGAATATTTTTTTCGGCAACATTGGGAATCAGAATATGTTTTTAGAAAAAAAAACATAACCCCCCCCCCCCCCTTTTCAAGTTAAATGGGCCGTCCCTTATGTAACCTTAGTCCATTTTGGCTATTCTCTTTGGGACCTTTGGTTTTATTGCTCCTAACTTTTAAAGATTATCTGTTTATCCATTTTGTCGATATTAAGCGTACCTGATGAAGGTTATTCCAGAAATGTTTCGTGCGCACTAAATTTGATATCTACGTTTTCATTACCTGTACAATTGACGAATTTATTATCTGTATCTCTTACAAATGTTCCAGTGTTGCTACATCTGGCTCCAGCATTGCCAAGCTTTGATAAACAGTTCAGTAACAGATACAACCTTGTAAGGCTGCAGTCACAAACAAGAGGGTTGTTTGACAGATCGCTACAAAAATAACTGATTAATATCAGACATGCATTGTTATATGAGAAGTTTGAAGATACCAAGGGTATCAGAAGCCGTTAACCGAAGGACAAAAGATACAACGGCCAACAGAAATAGGACAAATGGACAAAGAAAAGTTTGAAGATATCAAAGGGGTAATCAGAAGCCGTAAATCGAAGAAGGACTGACGATACAATAGACAAGCGAAAAGGAGCAAACAATGATCTACAAAATACTACACAGAAAATTAAAAATTGAGCAACACGAACCCCATTAAAAACCGGGGGTGAACTTGGGGGCTCCGAAAGGTTTAGAAGTTTCTGCTCCATGTGTTACACCCGTCCTGTTATTGTTAAACGACACGAACATCATCTGATATGGAAATCGCGTTGGATACAAGTATACGTAAATCAATGCATGCATAAAACATGAACCCCCCTTACAAACCAACTGGAAGTCAAGATTAATCCTACATCATTTTCATCGTATTATATATTACATTCAAAATTTGTAATTTGTGAATAAAACGGAAAAAAATAGCATGCTGCTAGAACAGTTCTAAAATATAATGGAAAAATGGTAGAAACAGATGCAAAATAAATACCCCTATCACACATATACCTCCATTTCATTGGCTTGGTCCAGGCATTTCAATAAAAAGTGACGGTGTTAAACTAGTTTTATGCGTCCAAACCTTCCATCTTACATTTTTATTATTCAACAGAGCACGTCGTTGCAGTAATCTTATTGTTAGATATATTTACACCTACGATCAAAATCGTGCCTATCTTCTCTATAATCCAGCGACAAGGTGCACTCGATACAACAATATGTGAAAAAGTATGTGAGAATCTTGCTGCAGGTTGTTGGTGAACTATACTCACTAATAAAACTGGCCGCTAAGATAAAAATTGAAATACTTGAATACCCATGACCTATGACCTAGCACAACACTTATTACACATAATTATTTTGTTAGTGATGAATTAAACATGCTTTATTGCTCTAATGGGATGGGTACAACTTATAACAACATTATAAACGCCCTCTCCCTATAGTGATGTTGATACCGTATTACAAAAAAGACTGATTTATGGTTTACTTACAAAGATTTCATATAGTGGAACACTCCTTCCGTTTGCTGAATTTCCATAGAGACAATGTTATTGTTGGATAGATTTCTGAAATCATATAAAATGTATGTTGATATTTTGAATTATTTATATTGTAAAGAATTTTACGTTATTTTTCGTTATTTGTGTTTGCTTGCGTATAGTGATGTCCAACACATATTGTGTTGTGTTTGTGTTCCCTATGTTCTAGTTTCTGTGGATTGTCCATTTTTCATTGCTTCTTCGGTATTCTCTAACGTGTATCTAAAGGTATGTATAGCTTCTTCGTTATTCTCTAACGTGTATATAAAAGTATGTATAGCTTCTTCGTTATTCTCTAACGTGTATATAAAAGTATGTATATTGATGTTTTGGTGGGATCCACGTTGTTTATCTCTTTAGTTCTCTGTGTTCTGTAATGCTTCTTCGGTATTCTCTAACGTGTATCTAAAGGTATGTATAGCTTCTTCGTTATTCTCTAACGTGTATATAAAAGTATGTATAGCTTCTTCGTTATTCTCTAACGTGTATATAAAAGTATGTATATTGATGTTTTGGTGGGATCCACGTTGTTTATCTCTTTAGTTCTCTGTGTTCTGTAATGCTTCTTCGGTATTCTCTAACGTGTATCTAAAGGTATGTATAGCTTCTTCGTTATTTTCTAACGTGTATCAAAAGGTATGTATAGCTTCTTCGGTATTCTCTAACGTGTATCTAAAAGTATGTATATTGATGTTTGGGTGGGATCCACGTTGTTTATCTCTTTAGTTCTCTGTGTTCTGTAATACTTCTTCGGTATTCTCTAACGTATATATAAAAGTATGTATATTGATATTTTGGTGGGATCCACGTTGTTTATCTCTTTAGTTCTCTGTGTTCTGTAATGCTTCTTCGGTATTCTCTAACGTGTATCTAAAGGTATGTATAGCTTCTTCATTATTCTCTAACGTGTATATAAAAGTGTGTATATTGATGTTTTGGTGGGATCCACGTTGTTTATCTCTTTAGTTCTCTGTGTTCTGTAATGCTTCTTCGGTATTCTCTAACGTGTATCTAAAGATATGTATAGCTTCTTCGTTATTCTCTAACGTGTATATAAAAGTATGTATATTGATGTTTGGGTGGGATCCACGTTGTTTATCTCTTTAGTTCTCTGTGTTCTGTAATACTTCTTCGGTATTCTCTAACGTATGTATAAAAGTATGTATATTGATGTTTTGGTGGGATCCACGTTGTTTATCTCTTTAGTTCTCTGTGTTCTGTAATGCTTCTTCGGTATTCTCTAACGTGTATCTAAAGGTATGCATAGCTTCTTCGGTATTCTCTAACGTGTATATAAAAGTATGTATATTGATGTTTTGGTGGGATCCACTTTATTTATCTCTTTAGTTCTCTGTGTTCTGTAATGCTTCTTCGGTATTCTCTAACGTGTATCTAAAGGTATGCATAGCTTCTTCGGTATTCTCTAACGTGTATATAAAAGTATGTATATTGATGTTTTGGTGGGATCCACTTTATTTATCTCTTTAGTTCTCTGTGTTCTGTAATGCTTCTTCGGTATTCTCTAACGTGTATCTAAAGGTATGCATAGCTTCTTCGGTATTCTCTAACGTGTATATAAAAGTATGTATATTGATGTTTTGGGGGGGATCCACTTTATTTATCTCTTTAGTTCTCTGTGTTTGTTTGTTTTGCTTGTCTTTGCGCTGTGTCTTGTGTCCAATGTTATCTGTGTCATCGTATGTTAATTCTTGATTGCCCTTTCGGTTTTTCTCTAAAGTTTATTTAACACTGACGCAAAGATTTCTGAAATGGGTTTGTCAGTATTCTGAATTATTGCTATTGTAAAAATTTCTCAAATATTGACATATTTCATATTAAAAGATTTGTTAACACTTTATAATGTCAATGTAAAGAAATAAAACCCACAGCATGCAAGCCATCTATAAATATGTTTTAAGATATCGTTAATATCAATAATTTTAAGAACCCGGGTGGCTCAATGAGTTAGATAGTTGGATTACCGAACAACTCATACAAGCCTATCACCAATACGGCGTGGGTTCGCACCCGGCTTAAATTACAAAAAGGGTGCACTTGACTCGCAGCTGCAAGTGATAAAGTTTACAAGTTGCTTGCCCATGGTCGGTGGTTCTCTCCGGGTACTCCGGCTTCTTCCACCACGAAAACTGGTCGCCATGATATAGCTGAAATATTGCTGAAAGTGGCGTTAAAACATCAAAAATCAAATCAAATCAAACCAATCAATAATCTTATCATCCGAAAGTATTGTGCAGTTCGTTGTCCTCCGATTTGTTGAAAGGTTTTGATCACTGTGGAAAGTGAACCCGACCTCTGTGTTCATGTTGCATGGCACATCACATGGTGAATTATTGAAGTCTATTGGATATTGTCTTTTCTGTTGTATCATACTTTTCATTGTCTTATATTTTGCATTGTATTGTGGTATGTACCTATGTAATTAGTGCCTATCACCACTAACGTTGTGAGATTGAATCCCACTCATGCGATACAACATTATGTGATAGAGTTTGTCAGTGACTTACTAGAGGTCTGTCGGGTACTCAGGTGTCCTCCACCAATAATACTTACCGCCACGATATAGCTGAAATATTGTTGAAAGTGGCGTTAAACACCATAACCCTAACCCCAATCCCCTTTTTTGAATGAAATTGAGCTGATAAATGTACTTGAAGTTTGCTTTACCCATTTATCAATATACAAAATTTAAAACAACATCTATCACTAACAGAGAACTTACAATGTCCTAAGCTTACAGTCGTTAAATGAATCTGTCATTACATGTGCTATTTTATTGTGATGTAGCTGTCTGCAACAGAGATATCATATGGTTTAAACATAATTTATTGTCCAAACACATGACAATAGGATCAGACACACGTTTTTCAATTTAGGACATCATCTCCTTTATATACACAATATACAGATACAGTTGAACATAAATACAAGATAGCTGCAATCTTCATTAAATTTTTTAAAGCATGAAATTAACGAGTGCAACACAATTTGCGATTTGCCAAATGACAAATGACAAATAAAACACCAAAAATCAATTAAAATCAATCAATCATATATAATATCTCGGCTACATTACACGATGTGTGCCTCTAGTGGAGCAGGAACGGGTTAACCTTCCATTCCATCATGAGTTCGATTCCCGGTATTGTCAGACCAATGACTATATAGGCTATTTGCTGCATCTCTGATAATTACACAGCATACAGACTGACTGGCTGGAAGGCGGAAAGATGTGTTCGGGTGGAGTAACACGAATGGAGTAATACTCGTGGAGCAGGAACTGCTTCCTCTTCCAGCGAATATGACATCCCGGTTTTAGTTGGTTTCGTGTTGCTCAATCTTTAATTTCCGAGTAGTACTTTGTAGATAATTGTTTCTCTTTTGTCCTACTTTTTTGGTCATTGTATTGTGTGTCCTACTTTTTTGGTCATTGTATTGTGTGTCCTACTTTTTTGGTCATTGTATTGTCTGTCCTTCGATTCACGACTTCTGATTATACCTTTTGGTATCTTCAGACTTTTATGGTTTTCTCTTGGCTTCTCGTACTGATTTCCTCTCAAACTGACCGTTATTGTCACGACATAGTTAATAAAAAACAAAATGGTGTACAGCAAATATTCTCGTAGAATATCAACTGATTAATTGAATATCGATTTTGCATCTGTTTCTACGTTTTTTTTCGATTGTATTTTACAACTGACAGTTTGATATCATTCAGGTTTTCATTTTATTCTTCCATATTTTAACTGGATTCCTCTTCCCATCATGTTAATATGTAAAATGTATTATTTCCTGTCGGCGTACTAAATGTACCAATTCAATAAATGGGTGTTCAAATAATACTTGTGGTACAACCACACAGGCGAACACATCTTTAAAAAACACAAAAAACAAACAAACAACAAAACAGCAACATGCAAACCAGCCGGTTGTTTCCGGCCTAGGTAACCTTATGTCCTTTGGTTGGCTTGCTTCCAAATAATTTTAAATTATTTGACTTCATTTCAAATCTTTCGGCTGTGATCATAACTGATTAAAGTTATTTCAGAAACGTATCGTGGGCACATGCTATTGATTACATATACAGTCAAACCTGCCAATGTGGTCACCTCTATTAAGCAGTCACCTGTATTAAGAGGTCACATTTTTCTTGTCCTGTCATAGAACATTTCATATGAATTGAACCTCTTTTAAGGGGTCACCTGTCTTATAAGGCCACTTTTTCTTTGTCCAAAAGGTGACCTCTTAATACAGGTTAGACAGTACTTACAACCCTCTTAGAGATGTGAGCCCTCTAAACAAGTCTATTCCAATTTCAGATATGCTATTGTTGTACAAAAACCTAAAATATTAAAATTAAACTACATAACATTGCTTATAAATCGGTGAATATGTCTATGGGGGGGGGGTTATGGTGCTTAGCGTCACGTTCAGCTATATCATGACTGCCAGTTTTACTTGTGGAGGAAATCGGAGTACCCGGAGAAAACGCCGACTTGTCGCACGTCACTGACAAACTTTATCACATAATAGTGTATCGAGTACACCTCAACATGAGCGAGATTCGAACTCACAACGTTTGTGGTGATAGCCACTGATTACATGGGTAGTTGTAAATCCAAATACCATACGATCGCTAACACAGCGGCCCCTGAATATACCTTTTGGTTGGTATCAGTTTTTACATATCAAAATAGAAAACGTTACTAACCAGCACAACCCATTTTCAACTTTATACATACATGGTGATTACTTGTTCTCGTCATGAATTATTGAAATATTGTTGCCACAAGTAAACCAATTATGCAATGACATGAACAAAGACCGAAAAAAGAAATAAGCTTACACATCAATACGCCGATACTTAACAATAATTATCCTCTGCTGAGTAAATTCAGTTCTTAAATAATGTAAAAACATTGAAACTAAGGTTCCCTTCCTCATGTATAGATAACCATATTCGATTTTGACTATTCTCTTTAGTAAACTTACTCTCTCCTACTTCATAAACATGATGTGGATTTCCAGATTTTAAAGCATTGATAGATCTTTAATTTATCGAAAGTATTAATTGTTTTGTCAAGTATTCGCTGAAAGTTGGTTAATATGATACAAGAATAGTCATTACTATAGACAAGTAAAGTATAAGAATCTACTGGTGCAAAGTTAATTCGTGTTGTTATATTTTTTTGGTGGGGTCGGTGCTGCTCATGTTTTTAGTTTTTTGTTTTGTCCTATTATGTGTCTTTATGTTCTGAGTTCCGTGTTGTTATGTCCTTTACGAGTTTCGCATAGAAACGATTTTCTGTTCGTTTTTACCTCCAGTTGCTCGTAGGAGGGCGTATGTCTTATTGACGTTATTTGTGTTTGTTTACATATAGTGGTGTCCAACACATATTGTGTTGCGTTTTTGTATTGTTTTCATTCGTCTTGTGTACCATATGTTGACAGTTTCTCTGGATTGTCTATTTTTGATTGCCCTTCGGTATTCTCTAACGTTTATTTACTCACAGATATTTCAAAGACGGTAAATCTTGAAGGACACCATTGTCTAGCGATGTAATGTTATTGGAAGACAAACTTCTGAAAGGAAAGATATAATAGTAAAATGGCTTTTATTAAATGTTGCCAGGATACCACAATATGTCCTGAATTTTACCTAACGCTGACGTTACGCTACTAATTACCAATACCGTGCGCAGCGTCACAATAAATAAGGGTATTAACAAAATTACCGAACTCCAAGCAATCTTACAAAGGGAAAGTCAAAACTTATAAGTATATAAACAGACAAAATCAGTCAACAACCGGAAAACTGTGAAAACCGTAAAAAGTAAAACTGTGAAAACCAATACACCAATTTAGAAACGTCGGTCATGCAATCTTCCTACTTGTAACTGTCCTTACGGATGGAATTAATGGCAATATTCACACACAACTTGTTTGATGCTTTGATTTCAGATTCTAAATATTGTAATTTATTTTAATAACGTTAGAAAAAGCGAAGGGGCAACCAAAAATGGATAATCAAGAGAAAATAGCAACATAGGGTACCCCAAGACCAAACAGATAATGAGGTGTTCGTTAACATTTCAATTCATGGTTTTCATACTAACTCATAAATTCTCTTGTTACAAATGCCTTTAGTTCTGAACTAAATTGTGTGGTTTTAAAGAAAATTGGTATCCAATGAATACAAATGAATTCACAGTATGACAATCTTTTCTTGAAAAGAAATAGATATACACGACAGCATACTCTAAATTTTAATAAATTCCACTAAAATTCAAATACCACTTCCAAATAAGGGTAATAACAAAATTACCGAACTCCGAGCAATCTTGCAAAGGGAAAGTCAAAACTCATATGTATATAAACAGACAAAATCAGTCAACAACCGGAAAACTGTGAAAACCGTAATGACCCTGACTTGGTACAGGCATTTCTAAAGAAATGGTGGGTTGAATCAGATTTTAAAGCGCCTAACCTCCCCCTTTCATTACGGCTCAAAGTTTCCGGCTGTCACTATAACAGTATTTATAACAATACTTGAACAAAACAGGTTAAACAGTTGTCATATTATATATATGCAATGTGTTGAGACAAAAACGTTAACATTTTATTTTGTTATTTTGTTATTTCATCGTTGTTTCTCATAAGCCATTCGTTTGTGCACAAAATTTCGTGGTTTGACGATAGCAGTGTAAACCACAAAAATGTGCATAATAAAAAATCAATTTACAACATACTTGTTATAACATATTTTCCAAATCTAGATCGAGGCCGTCGTGGTCAAGTTCATATGGTAGTTGGATTTACAACCATTTGTGCAATCAGTCCCCATCACCACCAAAGCTGTGAATTCGAACCCCGTTCATGGCGAGGTGTACTCAATACAATATTATGTGATAAAGTTTGTCAGTGACTTGCCACAGGTTGGTGGTTTTCTCCGGGTACTCTAGTTTCCTCCATCAATAAACTTGGCAGCGTAGGGATGAGCAACACGGACCCTGCCAACACAACTGGGTGCTGGAACACGGACCCTGCCAACACAACTGGGGGCTGGAACACGGACCCTGCCAACACAACTGGGGGCTGGCTCATTTACTGGCGAAGAGTAAGCAGTATATGTTGCTTAAATGGTTAAAAGTTATCAAAATTATGATTAAAAAATAAAAAAAATTAATTGTTTATTTCATGAAACAAAATATCTACACATATTCTCTCCATAAATATACAAATGAATAATTGAATTGAAGCAAATTGATTGGATGTTTACCGTTAACAACCACATACACGTGTTTGCTTACATCAATACTATCAGGTTGCCAACAATCCTCCATCATTACGTGTTGTATTTATAAATATTATGGATTTTCCCACTTTCTCCTCAAATATTTCAAGTAATAATTATATATACATTTGTATATTTAATTTTAATTGGTTAACAGAGATGGTGTTATTTTTTCCATCCATTAAAAAACTTTCTCTATACATAGATATCTAGAATAATAATATAAAACGAAAATTTTCAACTTTGATGACGCAATATCACTCCTTAGTTACCAAATATATATTATATAAACATTGTGTTAAATTGAAATCCGAGCATTTTAGATCCGACTTTCTATCAGTAAGTTATTATATCAAATAAGTATAGTTTATCTATCATAATGGGTTTCATGTTTAATGGTCCGTTTAAAGCTTGCTACAGTATGTTAAAATTTCAACATACATGTTTTAATTTTTATTTCATTTAAATTATTTTCCTATTTGTAAAGCGTGGTAATATTAAAATGTTACTTTTCGTATATAAAAAACAATTTTATAATACTACTTGCTTCTAAATATAAAATTAGTATTTGTTATTCCTATTGCTGGCTCGATACCTGTGGACTATAAGTCATCGAGGGTATCATACTCCCAGCAATAAAAACTGTACACATCAAAATTAGTGTACGCGACGCGTTTCTGTAACCTTCATCTGGTATGCTCAAAACTGACAGATTAGAAAGACAAATAACTATTTGGACATAATCTTCAATATGTTGAAGGCGACCTGTACTTGGTAGAAGATGTATTTATCCAGTTTAAGCAACTTTCGTTTGCCTGCTCCTCAAGCCTTTGACTTTATATGTACCGGATGAATGTTATGCCAGAAGCGCACCATGCACACTAAGTTGACTTGAGACAGGTCGGTGATTTTCTCCGGGTACAGCAGTTTCTTACTTGAGACAGGTCGGTGATTTTCTCCGGGTACAGCAATTTCTTATTTGAGACAGGTCGGTGATTTTCTCCGGGTACAGCAGTTTCTTACTTGAGACAGGTCGGTGATTTTCTCCGGGTACAACAGTTTCTTACTTGAGACAGGTCGGTGATTTTCTCCGGGTACAGCAGTTTCTTAGCTGAGACAGATCGGTGATTTTCTC
The DNA here is from genome assembly GCA_963680875.1 of Bathymodiolus brooksi. Taxonomy (NCBI): domain Eukaryota; kingdom Metazoa; phylum Mollusca; class Bivalvia; order Mytilida; family Modiolidae; genus Bathymodiolus; species Bathymodiolus brooksi. The sequence continues at coordinate 52,692,068 of OY804589.1, read as the reverse complement.
CGGGTACAGCAGTTTCTTACTTGAGACAGGTCGGTGATTTTCTCCGGGTACAGCAGTTTCTTACTTGAGACAGGTCGGTGATTTTCTCCGGGTACAGCAGTTTCTTACTTGAGACAGGTCGGTGATTTTCTCCGGGTACAGCAGTTTCTTACTTGAGACAGGTCGGTGATTTTCTCCGGGTACAGCAGTTTCTTACTTGAGACAGATCGGTGATTTTCACCGGGTACAGCAGTTTCTTACTTGAGACAGGTCGGTGATTTTCTTCGGGTACAGCAGTTTCTTACTTGAGACAGGTCGGTGATTTTCTCCGGGTTCACCAGTTTCTTACTTGAGACAGGTCGGTGATTTTCTCCGGGTACAGCAGTTTCTTACTTGAGACAGGTCGGTGATTTTCTCCGGGTACAACAGTTTCTTACTTGAGACAGGTCGGTGATTTTCTCCGGGTACACCAGTTTCTTACTTGAGACAGGTCGGTGATTTTCTCCGGATACACCAGTTTCTTACTTGAGACAGGTCGGTGATTTTCTCCGGGTACACCAGTTTCTTCCACCAATAAAACTGACCGCCATGAAATAACTAAAATATTGCTGAAAGTGGCGTTAAACACAATAACCCTAACCCTCATCACTGAGTCAATACATCTACTGGATAACAACTATTCCCTGGTGGTATCTTCATTTTTATTACGCATCTATTGCTTGTGATGAACTTCAAGGTATACACGCAAGAACAAATCGAAAGTGTTGCTACATATTTATGTTTGAGAAACCTATGACATATGTAAACAAATAATTTGAGGATACCACAGGGGTAATCAGAATTAAGTCCTATATGGCTTTCTTGCTCCAAAAGACTTTTAAACTATTTGTGTTTTGGATATGAGTGTTCATGATGAAGATTATATCAGAAACCTGTCGTACGTACTAAAATAGATACATACGTCTTTTATTAACCCCGTTCCTTTTTATTGAAGTGACTGTACCAAGACTGGAGGGTGGGTGGTCATGTATATATATGTTACGGGTATCTATGTTGCTTTTTTTTTCTGGTTGGATTTTGAGATTGTTCTAACGGTGTGGTATTTTTTGTGATGTATTTTATTGAAGTGTCTGTACCAATCCATCAGAGTATCATGTATTCGCGTGTTAATGACAGTGATTTTGTATCTTCCTATGATTTTTCTATTTTATTTTGTTCCGACAGCGTGGTGTTTTTGTTTTTCATTTTATTGCTATTCTTAATTGTCAAGTTTTCGTATCGAGGCTTTGGAATATATTCGACATTCAAAACATAACATAACGATCATATTGGTTTTCTCAGCTAGATAATTTAAATTGCTTAGTGCAGGTAGATAAAACTACCTGTACCAAGCCAGGAAAGTGAGCGACCACGTGTGTTAGGGAGAACTACCTGTACCAAGCCAGGAAAGTGAGCAGTCCTGTATATGTGTGTTAGGGAGAACTACCTCTACCAAGCCAGGAAATTGAGCGGTCATGTATATGTGTGTTAGGGAGAACTACCTGTACCAAGCCAGGAAAGTGAGCGATCACGTGTGTTAGGGAGAACTACCTGTACCAAGCCAGGAAAGTGAGCAGTCATGTATATGTGTGTTAGGGAGAACTACCTGTGCCAAGCCAGGAAAGTGAGCGGTCATGTATATGTGTGTTAGGGAGGACTACCTGTACCAAGCCAGGAAAGTGAGCGGTCATGTATATGTGTGTTAGGGAGAACTACCTGTACCAAGCCAGGAAAGTGAGCGATCACGTGTGTTAGGGATATAGTTTTTGACTCTTTCTTAGATTTTTCTATTGGAGTTTGGAACTGTTCCTACAGTGTTCTTGGAACTGTTCCTACAGTGTTCTTTCCCCATTTTATTAGATATATTAGACGTAGATGTATACTGTAGTGCTGATTCATGATTCGCTTATAGAATATCCTTCAACAGGCACGTTCAAACTCAAACGATTGGAAAGCCAAATAATTTAAGTACGACAGCAAGGAAACAAACGATCCTAGACAGAGTCTGCACCAAGCTAGGACATGTATATTATGTGTGTTGTGTATCTACTATGCCTGTTTCTAGGAATTTTCGGTAGGATTTTTGAATGGTTCCGACAGTTCGATATTTTTGCTTTACATTTTATTTCCATATCTGAATGTCTCTGAAAAAATTGACCTCAAAAACACAACTTAACAATCATATTGTTTTTCACAACTAGAAGTATTTAAAATGCTTAGTGTGCGTAGATGTGTTAGAACATAAATATCAAATACAGTGCGGACGATGCGTTTCTGGAACAACCTTCATCAGGTACGCCTCAAAATTGGAAGGTTTTTTAAAGTGTGGGAGTAGGAAAACAAACGGATCTTGATAGGATTGCCAAGTCCAAAGGTCCACATCGAACAATACAATGTGTATTAATAATGTTAAAAATAGGAAGCTAAATTACTGGGTAACCTCAGTGTTATCTGCTTGATTAGTTTTTATATTTATTTCTTTTTGTCGTAACTTCCGTAAATATATATTACCCATTAGGATAGAACCGGATTTTTATTAATAATAAATAAAGATAAAAATCAGGTTTCTCTTTTTTTTATTACAGAACGAGTCAATTATATTAATACACCTATCGTAGGACGACATGAAAATAAAATATTTTATTTCAACGGAACACACACCTCACCCCTCATATCCGATTGAAATAACATTACTTATAAGATTTACTGTAATTGATTTTTATGTTCTGTATCTAATGTGTTTATATACGAGTTTTGTTGATGTTATTCACAAATACGGTAAGATCCATATACTGTTTATATAGTAACACTGTAAGCTTCATAGTATTTGTATTCATTTTGTTTACACTGTAGATTTTATAGTAATAATGTAAGGGTTTTGCCGTTTGTATTCAATTTTCAAAAATTTCATGAATGTTTTACACAAATTTGTTTCAACTGTCTAAATACTCCGTGGATGCTATGCACAATTTCGGTAAGAGTTCTACTGTCTGTATCCATTGTGACTAGATACAGCAGATGGTATATAGAAATACGGCAGCATTCATACTGGACGTTTTACGTTCATACTGATTGCTATGCACAAATACAAAAAGGGTACTTCTGTCTGTACCCATTTAACATAAACTTGGCTGATGCTATAAACAAATACAAAAAGGGTATTTCTGTCTGTACCCATTTAATATAGACTTGGCTGATGCTATGGACAAATACAAAAAAGGTATTTCTGTTTGTACCTATTTAATATAGACTTGGCTGCTGCTATGGACCAATACGGTAACGTTCCTACTGTCTGTATTTTTTTGCTATGGCCTAGATGTTAGAAAAGGTAGATATCTAATTTACTGCTCACTACGCATACCTGGAGTAACGTTCATCGTGTACCTCAAAATCAGGGCCCGGGTGGCTCTATGAGATAGGTAGTTGGATTACCTAACAACTGACACAAGCCTATCATCAATACGGCGTGGGTTCGCGCCCGGCTTTGTAAATTACAATAAAGGTGCACTCAACTCGCATCCGCAAGTGATAAAGTTTATCAGTTGCTTGCCCATGGTCGGTGGTTCTCTCCGGGTACTCCGGCTTCTTCCACCACTAAAACTGGTCGCCATGATATAGCTGAAATATTGCTGAAAGTGGCGTTAAGCACAATAAAATCAATCAATCATGTACCGCAAAATCAAAGATTGGAAAAAAGTCTAATAATGTAAAACTGTTTAGGAATTAGAAAACTTAAGGTCTTAAATAGGATAGCCAAAATTTAGGATCTTAGTGATAGTAATACAAACTTAGACGTCTAATTTAGCGCCTACGATGCTTTTCTGGAATTACAATCATCGGGTACACTCAAAATTAAGATTGGACAGTCAAATAATTTAAACGTCTTTCGCGAGCAAAAAAACAAAGACAGCCAAAATCTGGAAATTTCAACCATGCATGAGGGATGGAACCTTAGTTTTGATAACTTGTGTATATGGTGTCATATTGTGTTTATTCTATTTCAGTTATACCACAATAGACAGAAGTTAGATAAAGCAGATCAATGAAGCCAGTTTGTAAACATATTCATGTATGTGTTATATTAATTAATTTATTTAATTGCATTTAACACCCATAAGGGTCAAGCAATACAGTAATAACTACTAGTATATATGACCTGTTTTATCTTCGTGCTTGCTCTTAGGAACCATCATAACCGCAGTTAATATGGTAGTTGGATTTACATCCACCGGAGCAATCAGTGGGGTAGATAATGGGTTCGAGCAGTGGTCAGGTTAATCCAAAGACTATACAATTGGTGTTTTCCACTTCTCGTATAAGTACATAGCACTCAGGAGTGAAAGGAACACTGGATGGCTCGGAATCATGATAATGTGTCAGAGAAGAGGGATATGTCTACCCGCTGGCTGTTGGTTCATAAGTAAGTCGAAGAAGGACAGGCAATGCAGTGGCCAAAAGAAGGACAGGCAATACAATGGCCAAAAGATACAGAGCAGTCTATTGATCTTGCATTGACATGTAATATTGATATTATTGTAACTGGTGATTTTAATGTTAACATGTTACGGAATACTTCTAACGATAAAATTAGCAACCTGAAAAATCAGTTCAGTTTACATCAGTTGATTTCCGACCCCACATACGTCACTGGGCATAGTTCATCGTTACTGGATCTTATTCTTGTAAATAATCCTAGAACTATTTTGTTGTCAGAAGTAGGTATTTCGTTACTGGATCAAGTCCGATACCATTTACCTGTGATTGGTGTAATCGATCAACCATGTAAATTAAATAATTCATTTAAACGTAAGGTATATCTACATGTATATGACAGAGCTGATTTCAGTTCTTACCGAGAAAACTCTCACAGGTTAATTTTGACAACTTGTTTGCATATTGATTCTAAAGATACTTATAAATGAAGCAGACAAAGCAATACCGAACCGAATAATTACAGTAAGGAAAGACAATCCTCCTTGGTTAACCACAGAAATAAAAAAAAATATCCGTAAAAAAAATAGACAACACAAACGTGCAAAAACAAGTGATTTGGCAGATTACTGGGCAAAATTTCGACGAATTAGGAACAGATGCAACAAACTTGTGATTAACTCAAAAAATGATTATTTTACAAAATTATCGTCAAAAATTGCTTCGGAATCACGTGGTAGTAAGCAATATTGGAATATAATAAAAATCGTTGATGAACTATGACACTACCGATAGCCGATCTATTCCCCCTTACAAGTAGACGGAGATTTAATATGTGACAACAAAGAAAAAGCCAAGATTTTTAATGATTTCTTTTGTAATCAATCTGACCTTGATGATACTAATATCCTCACCCCAAATATATTTCTTAGACAACAGGGAAGTCTTGGACATATAATTATTACTGAGAACGAGGTTGAAGATATACTAAAAATTGTAAACATATCCAATGCTTCGGGACCTGATGCTGTTAGTCCAAGATTATTAAAAGAAGCTACCCAAATTTTATAATCCCCCCCTTTGTAGACTTTTTAATTTATCTCTTAGAACTGGAATATTTCCTACTAATTGAAAATGTGCCAACGTCACTCCCATTTTCAAAAAAGATTCCCCAAGTAACTATAACAATTACAGACCTATATCTTTAATTAGTGTAATAGGAAAGGTTATGGAGAAATGTGTATTCAAACACATTCATAATTATCTACTTGAAAATAATATTATTATAAACAACCAGTCTGGATTTACGAAAGTTGATTCGGCTATTTATCAACTTATTAATATTACAAATGATTTTGGTAAGGCATTGGATGAGGATAAGGAAGTTAGGGTCATATTTTGCGATATTAGTAAGGTATTTGATAGGGTATGGCATCAGGGTTTACTAAAGAAATTAGAGTCAATTGGTATAAGAGGGTCTCTTTTGGATTGGGTTCAAAATTATTTGTCTTGAAGGAAACAAAGAGTGGTGATCAACAATGCATCGTCTGACTGGGGTTTCATTAAGGCGGGATTGCCCCAAGGGTTGATTCTAGGCCCGCTATTTTTTTTATTACTTTTATAAATGACATCGTTATAGACATACAGTCTACGATTGAATTATTTGCTGATGACACGAGTTTATATTTAATTATTGACAATCCACAAACGACGGCAGACATTCTAAATAGAGACCTAGATAAAATTCATACTTGGTCAACGAACTGGTTGGTTTCATTCAATCCACAGAAAACTGAAACCATGACTATTTCACGAAAAATTAACAAACCGCATCATCCTGACATTTTTATTAATGACACTCCTATAGCTGATGTTCCTAATCACAAGCATCTCGGACTGAATATTTCGAAGGACGGTACTCACCATACTCATATTGACTTAATAACAGAGAAAGCGTACAGACGATTAAATATTTTACGGAGATTTAAATTTATTCTTGACAGTAAAACGTTGGAGACCATATATCTGACTTACATAAGACCATTATTAGAATATGCTGACGTTATTTGGGACAATAATATAACTTACCTAGTTGATAAAATCGAGAAAGTACAAATGGAGGCTGCTAGAATCGTAACTGGGGGCACTCGGTTAGTCTCATTAAAAATCTATGCTTAGAAACAGGGTGGGATAAACTAAAGAACCGTCGGGAAATGCATAGACTAGTTTATTTTTACAAACTGAAGAACAACATTTCGCCAGTGTACTTATCAGACTTAGTTCCAGATTCTCTTAATAGTATGCATAGTCATAACACAAGAAATTCATCTATTATTCCCCCTATAAGGACACGAACTAGTTTATACACAAATTATTTTTTACCGGCTACCATACGCTCTTGGAATCTTTTACCTGAACGCATCAAGTCTAGCACTTCGTTCAATTCTTTCAAATCTAATCTGAAATCCAATTACCCACAAAAACTGCCCTATTATTATATTGGAAAACGACTTGGTCAAATTCTACACTCTAGACTTCGTATGCATTGCAGCTCTTTAAACCAGCATCTTTACTCAAAAAAATAATGTTGACTCCCCGCTTTGTCAGTGTGGTGCTATTGAAACAACAGAACATTATTTGTTATACTGCCCTCTCTACAACGTACACAGACAGCTTTTTATTGAGCCTTTTTTGACGATCCTCTGATTTCATATCATCATTATCTTTTTGGATCGCCCGAGTTCAGTTACGAACAAAACGTTGAAATTTTCTTGGCAGTGCGCTCCTTTATTATCAACATGAAACGATTTAACAGAAATTAGAGTTGTCAATTGAAACCACGACTTGTCTTTTGACATATGACACAAACAATGCATATGTTCACTTTATTTTCTCTTTATATCATATTTCTTTTCATTATTTAATTTCACATGTATAACTGTATATTATTATATCAAGTTTAATTTGTCTTAATTATTATATTAATTCATTATAATTTCTACCATTTGAGCATATATTCTGCTTTGTAAATTTAATTTCTTCAGGAAACAGATTAATATAAGTTTTATAATTTGCTTCCGAATCCTATTAGTGATTCATCCGAATAATTTGTACATATTCATGCTTGTATTGTCTTAATGAATTACTTAATAAAATATGTTTACACTAAAAGAAAAAGGACAAAAGCACATACAATGGTGGACAAAACACAATGCAGAAAAGATTGTTAGCAAACACGAATCCGACTACAAACGGGTGTGACATAAGGATGAGCACTCCATTAGTTACACCCGTTGTGCTACTCTTGCTAAAATCAATTAAGGATTGATCGCAATTTGTGTTCGGTTCATGAAGAAATAACCTCAATCAGGTTGTACACACCGTGTAACCCGCGTTACGCAAAGGTGTGTACAACTTGATTGAGGTTTTTTCGAATGAACCGACCAAATAATTTCGATCAATCCTTATAAATTAATTCAAACTTTTTTTGTTATGATATCGAAAAATAAATATATTTTTTCAAAATAAGGCAAATAATCAGAAATAAATTTAAATAACCCCAGTGGTGCCTCATTTAAAGAAAATCACATAATGACAACGGCACGCGAAGCCTTAAGAACGAGGTCTATTTTTCGATTCCGTACATTGACAAATAACCTCAACTTTTTAAGCCAATCAAAACACGTATAAAATGACATGTGACTCTAAAATTGATTTATTGTAAATTGTTCTTACCATGAAGTAATTTTTAAAATGCTAACTGGAGTTAAACAACAATTAGCCACTCACTTACTATTCTCACTTGATGTTTAATAACAATCAATCAATCAATATGCTTGATGTAATATCATGGTGAGTATAATTTAGACAGAAAGTTTTTATCTTATACAATGTATATAACTTTTCTGTTACATTTCAGGTTTTTGTTACTGTGTGTTTCGTCGTCACTTCTTTAAGTTTAGTGGGAATAATATGCTGGAGAGAATTCATGTGAGTATTATGTAACCATGACAACTAATTAACCATGACATTATGCATGTACTAAATCCTTCGTGTTGACTTCTTGAGTCAAACTGGGCACTGGTGAAAATATGGCGGATATGGAGTGCCTTCCAAATGGGCCGGGAGTGTCAATTTATTATACGGAAAGCGTAACCGTGTACCATAGTGGATGTGTTAAGAGAGTGTCACACTCTCAGCAAATTAAAAACATCTTTTGTAGATTTCGACAAAGAGTAGTAGCTTGCATAAAATATTTGTTTCGCCCCTACTCAACTCGCCATACTTTTCCAAAGAGAGTGTTTCGTTCCTTTCTCCTTTCATTTTATCAATATTGTCCTCACTGAACGCTAAGAAACAAACAACCACTCCATCGATCTAGTCAAGAAAGAACACACATATAGCATTATTTGTAAAACATGCAACACATATCTTAGCTGTAAGTCGAAGAAGGACTGACAATGCAATGGCCAAATGGATAAAAGGACAAACCACTGTCAACAAAACAATAGACTGAAGACGAAATATTGAGGCAGCAATGCGAACCCACTCAAAAAAGGGAGTGTCGTCGAATGCTCCGGAAGGGTCGGCAGTTCCTGATCAACTAGTTACATCTGCCGTGTTAAGTGAGTGACGGATTAACGTAGAAGCAAAAGTAGTATATGCTACGGACTGCACTAAATACATTATATAAATAAACGTTAGAGAAAACCGAAGGGGCAATCAAGAATAAAAAATCCAGAGAAACTGGCAAATAAACGTTAGAGAAAACCGAAGGGGCAATCAAGAATAGAAAATCCAGAGAAACTGGCAAATAAATGTTAGAGAAAACCGAACGGGGCAATCAAGAATGGAATATCAAGAGCAACTGGTAAATAAACGTTAGAGAAAACCGAACGGGCAACCAAGAATGGAATATCAAGAGAAACTGGCAAGATAGAGCACACAAACAGAAATAACGTAAATAAAACATTAGCCCACCTGCAAACAACTCGAGGTAAAAACTAACCGAATATATTTTTGTTTTGTTTTTGCGGAAATCGTGTTGGACGTCACAATAAACAACTAGAGGTAAAGACGACACCATAAATATAAATTATATATAGTACATGTATTCGAAATTGATATCTATCTGCAAGTGGTACTATTACTGAAGTGTGAGACACGTTTGTCGTATTATATATCTGTATGGCGATTGAAAAAAGAACTGAATTACCTTTTTATAATATCTTATAATTTATAATATTATTTGTGTGTGTATTTGTTTAATAAAGGGCCCTTATTTACTTATGCTACAGGCCACACACTAGCTTAATCTATTCTACTGGTGTTATAAATAAAAACGTAGATATCTAATTTAGTGCGCACGACGAGTTTCTAGAATAACCTTCATCAGGTACGCTCAAAATAGAAAGATTGGAAAGCCAAATAGCTTAAAGTTTTGAGAGCTATGAATACAAAGGGCCTAAACAGGATAGCCAAAATGAATCATGAACGTGGAGAGGACAGGGTGTCACTATGACAAACGGAATGTATCGGTGGTCACCTGTGACACAGATATAATATGGTTGTGATCTAGCATGGGAAACCAATGTTCCAACATAACAATAAATTCATATTACAACTGAATTACGACATCGTTGAATATAAAACGTAGATTTCCAAGTTTACCATATACATGTACTCCTTATGTTGTTTTTGTCAGTTGGTCTGTAAGCATACAGGTGAGGCTTTACTACTATTATAGCTACACCTTCAAATTCTCAATGTTTTTTGTTTTTTTGGGGACCAAATTCTAATTTGGTTTATATCAAGTAAGATTATATCGTTTTAATTATCATTAAATATTTTTATGTTTCAGTGTTCACAAGCAAGATACTAGAATCACACGTGAAAATCTTATTAAGTATTATCCTACCATATTTGGACAATATAGCAAGCATTACCCATACAAAAAGGTATTATTAGATACAGCGGGCAGGAGAGAGAAGACAAATACATTTTTCAATAGGACATATGCTTGTTCTTATGGCTGTGATCAGACTACCGGTGGCAGGAAACGACGATCTACAGCATTGAACCATGCCTGCTGTCGATCGTAAGTAAATTTACTGTTATGAGTATATTGGGGATAAGGATTATGGTGTTTAACGCCACTTTCAACAATATTTCAGTTATATCGTGACTTAATTTTATGGTGGAGGAAACTGGAGATAACCACCAACCTGTCACAAGTCACTGACAAACTTCATCACATAATGTTGTATCGAGTGCATCTCGCCTGAGCGGGATTCGAACTCATAACGTCAGTGGTGATTATATACGATGGCGCCATTTATTATATTATTTCTGTGATCATACACTCTTCCATTGACAATATAAGCAAATGTTTAAACTTGTAGGATAGCTTATCGCGTTAGTTTTAAATTAATTAATTTTATTCAAACAATTAAGATTTCATACCTGAACATAAATACAGGTCACTCAACTCTGTTCTCAGCGATAATCATTCAAGAGATATATTAATTTTGTTTCAGAATACCAACTATCGTGGCACCATCTACGTACATGAGCAAATACAACGGTTTAAGAGAATTAGTCCAGTTCAACAATACAGATACTGGGTTTCCAATTTTGCAGGTTTTCTTACAGGAAATATGCAGGTAAGGGATATATTCATTTTTGTCTGTGTTTGAAAGCAATCGTCTATTTTCATTAGCGAAATACTAATTGTTTATACAGAACGATCACGACCACGACGGCCCCTCTGTAGAACAAAGAACAAATCTAATACAATCAATTTATTCACAAAACGTATGCTGAATCAAACCAAGGAAAGCTCTGATGTACTACCAATGATACCAGGAAATCAGATATTTTAAAACAGTACTATTTTTTCTCCCCACGAGTGGAATCCATCTTGAAGTGTTTAAAGCGATACTTGTAGGAAGTGATTTAAGCATAAAGAAAAAGAGCGTTACCGTCGTTAAGACGATTGATATATAATATTGTTCAATCCGGAAGAAATCTGCAATAAAAATAAAATATACGCCTCCACTTTAGACTTTTTACTACTTCATAAATAAGAATGAAATGAAAAACAAAACCAAAATACCACAATGTTCTACCTGCTCCAATAAATACCATAATGTTCTACCTGCTCCAATAATTACCATAATATTCTACCTGCTCCAATAAATACCACAATGTTCTACCTGCTCCAATAAATACCACAATGTTCTAGCTGCTCCAATAAATACCACAATGTTCTACCTGCTCCAATATCTAATACCACAATGTTCTACCTGCTCCAATAAATACCATAATGTTCTACCTGCTCCAATAAATACCATAATGTTCTACCTGCTCCAATAAATACCGCAATGTTCTACCTGCTCCAATATCTAATACCACAATGTTTTACCTGCTCCAATAAATACCACAATGTTCTACCTGCTCCAATAAATACCATAATGTTCTACCTGCTCCAATATCTAATCGAACTATCGTAGAAACATAGGCAAACTCCATACACTTAACACACATATACATTCATGACCGCTCACTTTTCTGGCTTGGTTCTGGTACTTCAATAAGAAGTGGATGGGCTAAATTAGCTTTATGGGCCCAAACCTCCTCTCTTAATGAAATAAGGAGGTCATGCAAGTGCTTTCCACATGTGAATAAAATTCTAACCCTCACATATAACAGGGCGAACAGCGTTCTTTTTAAGAACACTATAACCTTGAAAATGATGCATGATATATTTAATCTTCATGACACAGAAGTTATCATATGCATAATATTAGTTCTAGAAAGGATGGCCTCAACCATTTTGAATATTAGGCAGACAACCTTCAATCCAAAATCTAATTCCCAATACCATATGTCGTCACCTGTATGCAATTGACAGCATAATTTTCAACAAGGTGTTAAAATCTTATGATATAAAGCTTTAAATACTATTTTTCCTAGCCTCTCCCTCTATTTTAAGAAAGGGCCCGGGTGGGTCAATGTGCTATGTACTTGGATTACCAAATAATTCATACAATCCTATCACCAATAAGGCTTTGTAAATTACAAAATAGGGTGCACTCGACTCGCAGCCGCAAGTGATAAAGTTCACCAGTTGCTTGCCCATGGCCGGTGGTTCTCTCCTGGTACTCCGGCTTCTTCCACCACTAAAACTGGTCGCCATGATATAGCTGAAATATTGCTGAAAGTTGCGTTAAACACAATATATCAATCAATCAACCTATTTGACGATAATTTCCAGTATTTTATGTACAATTATGTGTATTTCTCATTTTCAGCCAAGCCAATGATTGTACAGGGTGTACCTGTACCTACCTGTATCAGATAACATCAGCTGTTGTTTATAGATTTGGATTTTCATCTGCTACAGCCACGGACATGTCACATCTAGAGGTAGATCTTTTTGAATTACAAGGATGTTGTAAATGTATAAACGAAGGAACGTAGTCTCCGCCCACTGACGTGCTGAAGATTAATTTACCATGACAACATAAACAAAATATAATTATTTTGTCCTATTCTAGAGTTTTATATGACTTTACATTATGGTTTTTTTTACATAATATAATAACATTCAAAATAATTTATAATTACTCTGTATGTAACTTAATTTTGTTTAATGATGTACACTGAAACCTCTCTAAAACGAACCTCATTGGGGTCAACTTTATTGTTCGGAATAGACGGGTGTTTGGCTTATGCAGATAAAATCAGCAAATATTTACTACATTGGGACTTTAGTTTGGTTTATACATAAATCAAGTTTATCCGGGTTAGGTTTAAACAAATTTCACTGTATTTATCACAGGTCTGATGGGTAGTGGATCAAATCAAGGTATGGGTGCATAACGCCATTTTCAACAATATTTTAGCTATATTGTGGCAATCAGTTGTATGGATGGAGAAATCCGGAGTACCTGGTGATAACCACCAAACTGTCGTTACGCCCCCCCCCCCCCTAAAATTGGAAAAAATAAGATTTTTTGGCGTAAAATCGTGATTTTTCACACGAATAACCCCAAAAACATTTCGGGCCTCACTCCGCTCTGCGCAATATTTTGAATTGCGCCCCCCCCCCTAACTTGAAATCCTGGATCCACCCCTGCAACGGGCGGAAGTCCAACTAACAAATGGTGATATATACTGGTTATACATGTCACAGGCACGCCATTGTATTGGGCATGGATACCAGGTAGTGATGGTCACGGACATGACGTTGTATATGAAACGTCCACGACGTTGATTAGGCCACGGGCATGACGCTGTGTGGGGTCATGGACATGACGTTGTATAGATCACTGCAATAATGTTGTATAGGTCATGGATGTGACGTTGTATGTGAACCGACCACGGCGTTGTATTTATTACAGTCACAACACTGTATGGGTCACGGGCACGACGTGGTGTAGTTCATGGGCACGAAATTGTATAGGTCACAGCCACGACCTTGAGTAGATCACTCACATCACGTTGTATTCGACGTTGTATAGGTCACGGATACGAGGGTTTATAAGAAACGGCCAGGACATTGTATAGGTCTTTGGCGAGACATCACGGTAATGACGACCGTTGTGTGATTACTATACATGTATTTTTGATTGATTGTTTGATTGGTGTTTAGCGCCAGCTTTAGCAATAATTCAGTTATATCGTGGTTTGAACAAATTGAATTAACTTAGATATGTATTTGTGTATTGTATATATGTTCTTTTATTGTCTACGCAAAACTTTCACATAAAGAGTAAACAGTATTTTATTCAGACTGATTTTGGCATACATGTACAATGTATATATTGTTATTAAGTTAAATGCTATTTATTGACAACTTTTATTATGATATTTTTATATACATATATTATACATTGTAAATGTACCTAAGTTGATTTTTTATTATCAATATAAAATCGAATCTCGTTATATCAAACTCTGCTAAAAAACAAAGTCGCTTTCCTTTGATACATCGAAGTGTAATAATGTTTTCTTTATGGTCGATCGAAATAGGTAAACGTTAGAGAATCACGAAGGGTAATCAACAATGAACAACCAGCAAACTGGAAACATAGGGTACACAAGACGAAGAAAACAAAACAAAAACACAACAAAATATGTGTTGGGAACCCACTATGCGCAATCCTACAAACAATTGGAGGTAAAGACGAACCGAACATCGTTTTTATGCGGAAATCGTACCGGACATTACAATTAGAATTTTGTTGTATCTTTTTATTTTTATTTTAGATGTTAGTGTATCTCAAAAAATATGTAAATAAAAAGATACAACACACATTTAATTTAAACTATTTTGTTTCGTGATAGTGTTAATAATCTTCATATAGCTCGAAACTATAAGTAAATCATTAGAGGGGATTGTGGTGTTTAACGCCACTTTCAACTCAACAATATTTCAGTTATATCATGGCGATCAGTTTTATTGGTGGAGGAAACAGGAGTACCCAGAGAAAACCATCGACCTGTCGTAAGTCACTGACAAATTTTAGCACATAATGTTGTATCGAATACACCTCGACATGAGCGAGATTCAAACTCACAACGTTTGTGGTGATAGCCACTGATTGCATAGGGAGTTGTAAGTCCAACTACCATACGAGCACCACGATGACCCCTAAATCATTAGCCTCCTATTGTTTAGATATAACAAGATTCGACTGTAATTGTTTATTATTATTTTTATGATTTAATGATTAACTATGTATTATTTGTAATTAAGCATATATTTGTTTTTATTTATTATATTTGTTTATTTTCTTTATATTAAAGTTTTTTTATATATAACACTGTTCCTCAACTTCCATTTTAAAATAAATATGACGTCATATATACACTTTGTCCATGATAGAAAGAAACCCCATGTTTGCAGATCTACTGAGAGTAGCTATTGTTCGGATCCCCTCGGCATTCGTCTTAATGTTACGTGAAGACGAAACATTGGCAGACGATGTAAGACAACATTGTCATGTTTAAATTACAAACAAACCTCAGATAGTAAGCATGTCTTATTTACGTTATTTGTGTTAGTTTGAGTATAGTGATGTCCATCACATATTGTGCTATGTTTTTGTTTTGTTTTTCTTCGTCTTGTGTACCCTATGTTGCCAGTTTCTCTGGATTGTCTTCTCTTGGTTACCACTTCGGTATTCTCTAACGTTTATTAACAGAAAATTGTTATCGAAAATGTAGTAGCAAAATTAAAGAAAAGAGGTAACGAACTGGTCATCCCCTTAGAAACAAAGATGGCGATCATATACTGTTAGATCATCGTAGAGAAGGTCAAGGGTGCATTCACTCTTTCAAATTGTCATGGGAAAATATGAAATGGACCAATTACCCTGTGATGGGGGGAGGGGGGTTGCAATATTTGATTTTCAATGTAAAGGTTATTGAATGGATAAATAAAATAATAAATACCAAATTTTGGGATCATGGTTCACGTGAAATGTAGAATAGACACCAATTATAGTACAGCAACATTGCTTTTATTGAAGCATAGCTCATACTCTATAATGAGTGTGAAACGACCACTAGGAAGACAAGACAAGAATGTTTATTCTCAAATAAACCATACATTACAATGGTAAAGAGAAGTTACAACAAACAAATACAACACAATACAAATAAATAACAGATACACAAATACATATACATACAATATTTACATTACAACAGGAGAAGCTAAATATTAGCCTAGAGAATATCTGATCTGCTGATTTTCCTTATAAATCTACATAGCTTTTCTACTTTTGTTTTTTCCTGAGGTACACATAATTTGTTTATATTTTAATTATTTTTGGCCTTTGGGTAAGATTTCTACTTATTAATTGGATTCGATTTTCAGCAAAAAATTGGCATTCCATGATATAGTGAAATTCGTCACTAATAGATCTGGTATTACATTTTAAACACTGTCTATTTTTTCTGTCGATACCATACCACCGTAGCATGTAGTTGTGTTTCGCATGTTCCCCATCAGATGCCATATTTGGGCATCTGTAAGCATTTCTTGAAATAGGCATACTTTAATTACAGTCCTCCAACAACCCTTACACAAATCTAACTTTACAGACGTCTATCCTCTGTACTCTGCTTAGAGAAACATAAGAATAAGTATCAGAAATACTAGCTAAAGGCCTTTTGGGTTGGGAATCAGGTGGTTGCTGATATTGATCCAGTCTTGGTATTCTGAAAATAATAAATGTGTACATACAATGTGAACGTTGGTAGTAATCGTAATAAGTGGTCGAAATATTCTTATATGCAACATTAGCAATTGTGAATTAACAGATGGTTACTTTGAATACAAATGTCATTTTAAATATGAAAATTACTTTTACTGTATTTAATTTTATTGTGCATTTTTATTTGTTCCATTATGAGACCATTTTTTAATCAACATGTGGTAAAGCTTATTCTGATCTATCTGACATGTTCCATTTGTGGCGTTGATAAGGGTAATAACAAAATTACCAAACTCCGAACAATCTTGCAAAGGGAAAGTCAAAACTCATAAGTATGTAAACAGACAAAATCAGTCAACAACCGGAAAACTGTGAAAACCGTAATGACCCTGACTTGGTACAGGCATTTCTAAAGAAATGGTGGGTTGAATCAGATTTTAAAGCGCCAAACCTCCCCCTTTCATTACGGCTCAAAGTTTCCGGCTGTCACTATAACAGTATTTATAACAATACTTGAACAAAACAGGTAAAACAGTTGTCATATTATATATATGCAATGTGTTGAGACAAAAACGTTAACATTTTATTTTGTAATTTTGTTATTTCATCGTTGTTTCTCATAAGCCATTCGTTTGTGCACAAAATTTCGTGGTTTGACGATAGCTGCGTAAACCACAAAAATGTGCATAATAAAAAATCAATTTACAACATACTTGTTATAAATATCAGTTTTAACATATTTTCCAAATCTAGATCGAGGCCGTCGTGGTCAAGTTCGTATGGTAGTTGGATTTACAACCATTTGTGCAATCAGTCCCCATCACCACCAAAGCTGTGAATTCGAACCCCGTTCATGGCGAGGTGTACTCAATACAATATTATGTGAAAAAGTTTGTCAGTGACTTGCCACAGGTTGGTGGTTTTCTCCGGGTACTCTAGTTTCCTCCATCAATAAACTTGGCAGCGTAGGGATGAGCAACACGGACCCTGCCAACACAACTGGGTGCTGGAACACGGACCCTGCCAACACAACTGGGGGCTGGAACACGGACCCTGCCAACACAACGGGGGACTGGAACACGGACCCTGCCAACACAACTGGGTGCTGGAACACGGACCCTGCCAACACAACTGGGGGCTGGAACACGGACCCTGCCAACACAACTGGGGACTGGAACACGGACCCTGCCAACACAACTGGGGGCTGGAACACGGACCCTGCCAACACAACTGGGGGCTGGCTCATTTACTGGCGAAGAGTAAGCAGTATATGTTGCTTAAATGGTTAAAAGTTAACAAACTTATGATTAAAAAATAAAAAAATTCATTGTTTATTTCATGAAACAAAATATCTACACATATTCTCTCTATAAATATACAAATGAATAATTGAATTGAAGCAAATTGATTGGATGTTTACCGTTAACAACCACATACACGTGTTTGCTTACATCAATACTATCAGGTTGCCAACAATCCTCCATCATTACGTGTTGTATTTATAAATATTATGGATTTTCCCACTTTCTCCTCAAATATTTCAAGTAATAATTATATATACATTTGTATATTTAATTTTAATTGGTTAACAGAGATGGTGTTATTTTTTCCATCCATTAATAAACTTTCTCTATACATAGATATCTAGAATAATAATATAAAACGAAAATGTTCAACTTTGATGACGCAATATCACTCCTTAGTTACCAAATATATATTATATAAACATTGTGTTAAATTGAAATCCGAGCATTTTAGATCCGACTTTCTATCAGTAAGTTATTATATCAAATAAGTATAGTTTATCTATCATAATGGGTTTCATGTTTAATGGTTCGTTTAAAGCTTGCTACAGTATGTTAAAATTTCAACATACATGTTTTAATTTTTATTTCATTTAAATTATTTTCCTATTTGTAAAGGGTGGTGATATTAAAATGTTACTTTTCGTATATAAAAATCAATTTTATAATACTACTTGCTTCTAAATATAAAATTAGTATTTGTTATTACTATTGCTGGCTCGATACCTGTGGACTATTAGTCATCGCGGGTATCATACTCCCAGCAATAAAAACTGTACTCATCAAAATTTTCTCCGGGTACACCAGTTTCTTACTTAAGACAGGTCGGTGATTTTCTCCGGGTACAGCAGTTTTTTACTTGAGACAGGTCGGTGATTTTCTCCGGGTACAGCAGTTTCTTACTTGAGACAGGTTGGTGATTTTCTCCGGGTACACCAGTTTCTTCCTTGAGACAGGTCGGTGATTTTCTCCGGGTACAGCAGTTTCTTACTTGAGACAGATCGGTGATTTTCACCGGATACAGCAGTTTCTTACTTGAGACAGGTCGGTGATTTTCTCCGGGTACACAAGTTTCTTACTTGAGACAGGTCGGTGATTTTCTCCGGGTACACCAGTTTCTTACTTGAGACAGGTCGGTGATTTTCTCCGGGTACAGCAGTTTCTTACTTGAGACAGGTCGGTGATTTTCTCCGGGTACAGCAGTTTCTTACTTGAGACAGGTCGGTGATTTTCTCCGGGTACACAAGTTTCTTACTTGAGACAGGTCGGTGATTTTCTCCGGGTACACCAGTTTCTTACTTGAGACAGGTCGGTGATTTTCTCCGGGTACACAAGTTTCTTACTTGAGACAGGTCGGTGATTTTCTCCGGGTACAGCAGTTTCTTACTTGAGACAGGTCGGTGATTTTCTCCGGGTACACCAGTTTCTTACTTGAGACAGGTCGGTGATTTTCTCCGGGTACAGCAGTTTCTTACTTGAGACAGGTCGGTGATTTTCTCCGGGTACAGCATTTTCTTACTTGAGACAGGTCGGTGATTTTCTCCGGGTACACCAGTTTCTTACTTGAGACAGATCGGTGATTTTCACCGGGTACAGCAGTTTCTTACTTGATACAGGTCGGTGATTTTCTCCGGGTACAGCAGTTTCTTACTTGAGACAGGTCGGTGATTTTCTCCGGGTTCACCAGTTTCTTACTTGAGACAGATCGGTGATTTTCTCCGGGTACAGCAGTTTCTTACTTGAGACAGTTCGGTGATTTTCTCCGGGTACACCAGTTTCTTACTTGAGACAGGTTGGTGATTTTCTCCGGGTACACCAGTTTCTTACTTGAGACAGGTCGGTGATTTTCTCCGGGTACACCAGTTTCTTACTTGAGACTGGTCGGTGATTTTCTCTGGATACACCAGTTTCTTACTTGAGACAGGTCGGTGATTTTCTCCGGGTACACCAGTTTCTTCCACCAATAAAATTGACCGCCATGAAATAATTAAAATATTGCTGAAAGTGGCGTTAAACACCATAACCCTAACCCTCATCACTTAGTCAATACATCTACTGGATAACAACTATTCCCTGGTGGTATCTTCATTTTTACTACGCATCTATTGCTTGTGATGAACTTCAAGGTATACACGCAAGAACAAATCGAAAGTGTTGCTACATATTTATGTTTGAGAAACCTATGACATATGTAAACAAATAATTTGAGGATACCACAGGGGTAATCAGAATTAAGTCCTATATGGCTTTCTTGCTCCTAAAGACTTTTAAACTATTTGTGTTTTGAATATGAGTGTTCATGATGAAGATTATATCAGAAACCTGTCGTACGTACTAATATAGATACCTACGTCTTTTATTAACCCCGTTCCTTTTTATTGAAGTGCCTGTACCAAGACTGGAGGGTGGGTGGTCATGTATATATATGTTACGGGTATCTATGTTGCTTTTTTTTCTGGTTGGATTTTGAGATTGTTCTAACGTGTGGTATTTTTTGTGATGTATTTTATTGAAGTGTCTGTACCAATCCATCAGAGTATCATGTATTCGCGTGTTAATGACAGTGATTTTGTATCTTCCTTTGATTTTTCTATTTTATTTTGTTCCGACAGCGTGGTGTTTTTGTTTTTCATTTTATTGCTATTCTTAATTGTCAAGTTTTCGTATCGAGGCTTTGGAATATATTCGACATTCAAAACACAACATAACGATCATATTGGTTTTCTCAGCTAGATAATTTAAATTGCTTAGTGCAGGTAGATATAACTACCTGTACCAAGCCAGGAAAGTGAGCGATCACGTGTGTTAGGGAGAACTACCTGTACCAAGCCAAGAAAGTGATCAGTCCTGTATATGTGTGTTAGGGAGAACTACCTGTACCAAGCCAGGAAATTGAGCGGTCATGTATATGTGTGTTAGGGAGAACTACCTGTACCAAGCCAGGAAAGTGAGCGATCACGTGTGGTAGGGATAACTACCTGTACCAAGCCAGGAAAGTGAGCAGTCCTGTATATGTGTGTTAGGGAGAACTACCTGTACCAAGCCAGGAAATTGAGCGGTCATGTATATGTGTGTTAGGGAGAACTACCTGTACCAAGCCAGGAAAGTGAGCGGTCATGTATATGTGTGTTAGGGAGAACTACCTGTACCAAGTCAGGAAAGTGAGCGGTCATGTATATGTGTGTTAGGGAGAACTACCTGTACCAGCCAGGAAAGTGAGCGGTCATGTATATGTGTGTTAGGGAGAACTACCTGTACCAAGCCAGGAAAGTGAGCGGTCATGTATATGTGTGTTAGGGAGAACTACCTGTGCCAAGCCAGGAAAGTAAGCAGTCCTGTATATGTGTGTTAGGGAGAACTACCTGTACCAAGCCAGGAAAGTGAGTGGTCATGTATATGTGTGTTAGGGAGAACTACCTGTACCAAGCCAGGAAATTGAGCGATCACGTGTGTTAGGGATATAGTTTTTGACTCTTTCTGAGATTTTTCTATTGGAGTTTGGAACTGTTCCTACATTGTTCTTGGAACTGTTCCTTCAGTGTTCTTTCCCCATTTTATTAGATATATTAGACGTAGATGTATACTGTAGTGCTGATTCATGATTCGCTTATAGTATAACCTTCAACAGGCACGTTCAAACTCAAACGATTGGAGAGCCAAATAATTTAAGTACGACAGCAAGGAAACATACGATCCTAGACAGAGTCTGCACCAAGCCAGGAAATGTATAATATGTGTGTTGTGTATCTACTATGCCTGTTTCTACGATTTTTCGGTAGGATTTTTGAATGGTTCCGACAGTTCCATATTTTTGCTTTACATTTTATTTCCATATCTGAATGTCTCTGAAAAAATAGACCTCAAAAACACAACTTAACAATCATATTGTTTTTCACAACTAGAAGTATTTAAAATGTTTAGTGTGCGTAGATGTGTTAGAACATAAATATCAAATACAGTGCGGACTATGTGTTTCTGGAACAACCTTCATCAGGTACGCCTCAAAATTGGAAGGTTTTTTAAAGTGTGGGAGTAGGAAAACAAACGGATCTTGATAGGATTGCCAAGTCCAAAGGTCCACATCGGACAATACAATGTGTGTTAATAATGTTAAAAATAGGAAGCTAAATTACTGGGTAACCTCAGTGTTAACTGCTTGATTAGTTTTTATATTTATTTCTTTTTGTCGTAACTTCCGTAAATATATATTACCCATTAGGATAGAACCGGATTTTTAGTAATAATAAATAAAGATAAAAATCAGGTTTCTCTTTTTTTTATTACAGAATGAGTGCATTATATTAATACACCTATCGTAGGACGACATGAAAATAAAATATTTTATTTCAACGGAACACACACCTCACCCCTCATATCCAGCTAGAAATAACATTACTTATACGATTTACTGTAATTGATTTTTATGTTCTGTATCTAATGTGTTTATATACGAGTTTTGTTAATGTTATTCACAAATACGGTAAGATCCATATACTGTTTATATAGTAACACTGTAAGCTTCATAGTATTTGTATCCATTTTGTTTACACTGTAGATTTTATAGTAATAATGTAAGGGTTTTGCCGTTTGTATTCAATTTTCAAAGATTTCATGAATGTTTTACACAAATCTGTATCAACTGTCTACATACATCGTGGATGTTATACACAATTTCGGTAAGAGTTCTACTGTCTGTATCCATTGTGACTAGATACAGCGGATGGTATATAGAAATACGGCAGCATTCATACTGGACGTTTTACGTTCATACTGATTGCTATACACAAATACAAAAAGGGTACTTCTGTCTGTACCCATTTAACATAGACTTGGCTGATGCTATGGACAAATATAAAAAGGGTATTTCTGTCTGTACCCATTTAATATAGACTTGGCTGATGCTATGGACAAATACAAAACGAGTATTTCTGTCTGTACCCATTTAACATATACTTGGCTGATGTTATGGACCAATACGGTAACGTTCCTACTGTCTGTATTTTGTTGCTATGGCCTAGATGTTAGAAAAGGTAGATATCTAATTTACTATTCACTACGCGTACCTGGAGTAACGTTCATCGTGTACCTCAAAATCAGGGCCCGGGTGGCTCAATGAGATAGGTAGTTGGATTACCTAACAACTGACACAAGCCTATCATCAATACGGCGTGGGTTCGCGCCCGGCTTTGTAAATTACAAAAAAGGTGCACTCAACTCGCAGCCGCAAGTGATAAAGTTTATCAGTTGCTTGCCCATGGTCGGTGGTTCTCACCGGGTACTCCGGCTTCTTCCACCACTAAAACTGGTCGCCATGATATAGCTGAAATATTGCTGAAAGTGGCGTTAAACACAATAAAATCAATCAATCATGTACCGCAAAATCAAAGATTGGAAAAAAGTCTAATAATGTAAAACTGTTTAGGAGTTAAAAAACTTAAGGTCTTAAGTAGGATAGCTAAAATTGAGGATCTTAGTGATAGTAATAAAAACTTAGACGTCTAATTTAGCGCCTACGATGCTTTTCTGGAATTACAATCATCGGTACACTCAAAATTAAGATTGGATAGTCAAATAATTTAAACGTCTTCGCGAGCAAAAACACAAAGACAGCCAAAATCTGGAAATTTCAACCATGTATGAGGGATGGAACCTTAGTTTTAATAACTTGTGTATATGGTGTCATATTGTGTTTATTCTATTTCAGTTATACCACAATAGACAGAAGTTAGATAAAGCAGATCAATGAAGCCAGTTTGTAAACATATTCGTGTATGTGTTATATTAATTTATTTATTTAATTGCATTTTACACCCATAAGGGTCAAGCATTACAGTAATAACTACTAGTATATATGACCTGTTTTATCTTCGTGCTTGCTCCTAGGAACCACCATGACCACAGTTAATATAGTAGTTGGATTTACATCTACCGGAGCAATCAGTGGGGTAGATAATGGGTTCGAGCAGTGGTCAGGTTAATCCAAAGACTATACAATTGGTATTTTCCACTTCTCGTATAAGTACATAGCACTCAGGAGTGAAAGGAACACTGGATGGCTCGGAATCATGATAATGTGTCAGAGAAGAGTGATATGTCTACCCGCTGACTGTTGTTTCATAAGTAAGCAGAAGAAGTACAGGCAATACAATGGCCAAAAGAAAAAGGACAAACACACATACAATGGTCGATAAAACACAAAGCAGAAAGGATTTTTAGGAAACACGAATCCGACTACAAACGGGTGTGACATAAGGATGAGCACTCCATTAGTTACTCTTGCTAACATCAATGTAAATTGTTCTCACCATGAAATAATGTTTAACTAGAGTTAAACAACAATTAACCACTCATTTACTATTCTCACTTGATGTTTAATAACAATCAATGAATCAATCAATATGCTTGATGTAATATCATGGTGAGTATAATTTGGACAGAAAGTTTGTATCTTATACAATGTATATAACAACTTCTGTTACATTTCAGGTTTTTGTCACTGTGTGTTTCGTCGTCATTTCTTTAAGTTTAGTGGGAATAATATGCTGGAGAGAATTCATGTGAGTATTATGTAACCATGACAACTAATTAACCATGACATTATGCATGTTCTAAATCCTTCGTGTTGACTTCTTGAGTCAAACTGGGCACTGGTTAAAATATGGCGGCAGCAATGCGAACCCACTCAATAAAGGGAGTGTCGTCGAATGCTCCGGAAGGGTCGGCAGTTCCTGATCAACTAGTTACATCTGCCGTGTTAAGTGAGTGACGGATTAACGTAGAAGCAAAAGTAGTATATGCTACGGACTGCACTAAATACATTATATAAATAAACGTTAGAGAAAACCGAAGGGGCAATCAAGAATAGAAAATCCAGAGAAACTGGCAAATAAACGTTAGAGAAAACCGAAGGGGCAATCAAGAATGGAAAATCCAGAGAAACTGGCAAATAAATGTTAGAGAAAACCGAACGGGGCAATCAAGAATGGAATATCAAGAGCAACTGGTAAATAAACGTTAGAGAAAACCGAACGGGCAATCAAGAATAGAAAATCCAGAGAAACTGGCAAATAAACGTTAGAGAAAACCGAAGGGGCAATCAAGAATGGAATATTAAGAGAAACTGGCAAGATAGAGCACACAAACAGAAATAACGTAAATAAGACATTAGCCCACCTGCAAACAACTCGAGGTAAAAACTAACCGAATATATTTTTTGTTTTGTTTTTGCGGAAATCGTGTTGGACGTCACAATAAACAACTAGAGGTAAAGACGACACCATAAATATAAATTATATATAGTACATGTATTCGAAATTGATACCTATCTGCAAGTGGTACTATTACTGAAGTGTGAGACATGTTATATATCTGTATGGCTATTGAAAAAAGAACTGAATTACCTTTTTATAATATCTTATAATTTATAATATTATTTGTATGTGTATTTGTTTAATAAAGGGCCCTTATTTACTTATGCTACAGGCCACACACTAGCTTAATCTATTCTACTGGTGTTATAAATAAAAACGTAGATATCTAATTTAGTGCGCACGACGAGTTTCTAGAATAACCTTCATCAGGTACGCTCAAAATAGAAAGATTGGAAAGCCAAATAGCTTAAAGTTTTGAGAGCTATGAATACAAAGGGCCTAAACAGGATAGCCAAAATGAATCATGAACGTGGAGAGGACAGGGTGTCACTATGACAAACGGAATGTATCGGTGGTCACCTGTGACACAGATATAATATGGTTGTGATCTAGCATGGGAAACCAATGTTCCAACATAACAATAAATTCATATTACAACTGAATTACGACATCGTTGAATATAAAACGTAGATTTCCAAGTTTACCATATACATGTACTCCTTATGTTGTTTTTGTCAGTTGGTCTGTAAGCATACAGGTGAGGCTTTACTACTATTATAGCTACACCTTCAAATTCTCAATGTTTTTTGTTTTTTTGGGGACCAAATTCTAATTTGGTTTATATCAAGTAAGATTATATCGTTTTAATTATCATTAAATATTTTTATGTTTCAGTGTTCACAAGCAAGATACTAGAATCACACGTGAAAATCTTATTAAGTATTATCCTACCATATTTGGACAATATAGCAAGCATTACCTATACAAAAAGGTATTATTAGATACAGCGGGCAGGAGAGAGAAGACAAATACATTTTTCAATAGGACATATGCTTGTTCTTATGGCTGTGATCAGACTACCGGTGGCAGGAAACGACGATCTACAGCATTGAACCATGCCTGCTGTCGATCGTAAGTAAATTTACTGTTATGAGTATATTGGGGATAAGGATTATGGTGTTTAACGCCACTTTCAACAATATTTCAGTTATATCGTGACTTAATTTTATGGTGGAGGAAACTGGAGATAACCACCAACCTGTCACAAGTCATTGACAAACTTCATCACATAATGTTGTATCGAGTGCATCTCACCTGAGCGGGATTCGAACTCATAACGTCAGTGGTGATTATATACGATGGCGCCATTTATTATTTTATTTCTGTGATCATACACTCTTCCATTGACAATATAAGCAAATGTTTAAACTTGTAGGATAAGGTATCGCGTTAGTTTTAAATTAATTATTAAGATTTCATACCTGAACATAAATACAGGTCACTCAACTCTGTTCTCGGCGATAATCATTCAAGAGAAATATTAATTTTGTTTCAGAATACCAACTATCGTGGCACCATCTACGTACATGAGCAAATACAACGGTTTAAGAGAATTAGTCCAGTTCAACAATACAGATACTGGGTTTCCAATTTTGCAGGTTTTCTTACAGGAAATATGCAGGTAATGGATATATTCATTTTTGTCTGTGTTTGAAAGCAATCGTCTATTTTCATTAGCGAAATACTAATTGTTTATACAGAACAATAGGGGCGGTAAGGTTATGGTGTTTAACGCCTCTTTCAACAATATTTTAGTATGCTGAATCAAACCAAGGAAAGCTCTGATGTACTACCAATGATACCAGGAAATCAGATATTTTAAAACAGTACTATTTTTTCTCCCCACGAGTGGAATCCATCTTGAAGTGTTTAAAGCGATACTTGTAGGAAGTGAATTAAGCATAAAGAAAAAGAGCGCTACAGTCTTTAAGACGATTGATATATAATATTGTTCAATCCGGAAGAAATCTCCAATAAAAATAAAAAATACGCCTACACTTAAGACTTTTTACTACTTCATAAATAAGAATGAAATGAAAAACAAAACCAAAATACCATAATGTTCTACCTGCTCCAATAAAAACCATAATGTTGTACCTGCTCCAATAAATACCATAATGTTCTACCTGCTCCAATAAATACCACAATGTTCTACCTGCTCAAATAAATACCATAATGTTCTACCTGCTCCAATAAATACCATAATGTTCTACCTGCTCCAATAAATACCATAATGTTCTACCTGCTCCAATAAATACCATAATGTTCTACCTGCTCCAATAAATACCATAATGTTCTACCTGCTCCAATAAATACCATAATGTTCTACCTGCTCCAATAAATACCATAATGTTCTACCTGCTCCAATAAATACCATAATGGTCTACCTGCTCCAATAAATACCATAATGTTCTACCTGCTCCAATAAATACCATAATGTTCTACCTGCTCCAATAAATACCACAGTGTTCTACCTGCTCCAATAAATACCAAAATGTTCTACCTGCTCCAATAAATACCATAATGTTCTACCTGCTCCAATAAATACCACAATGTTCTACTTGCTCCAATATATAATACTACAATGTTCTACCTGCTCCATTAAATACCATAATGTTCTACCTGCTCCAATAAATACCACAATGTTCTACCTGCTCCAATAAATACCACAATGTTCTACCTGCTCCAATATCTAATACCACAATGTTCTGCTTGCTCCAATAAATACCATAATGTTCTACCTGCTCCAATAAATACCATAATGTTCTACCTGCTCCAATAAATACCATAATATTCTACCTGCTCCAATAAATACCATAATGTTCTACCTGCTCCAATAAATACCATAATGGTCTACCTGCTCCAATAAATACCATAATGTTCTACCTGCTCCAATAAATACCATAATGTTCTACCTGCTCCAATAAATACCACAGTGTTCTACCTGCTCCAATAAATACCATAATGTTCTACCTGCTCCAATAAATACCACAATGTTCTACTTGCTCCAATATCTAATACTACAATGTTCTACCTGCTCCATTAAATACCATAATGTTCTACCTGCTCCAATAAATACCACAATGTTCTACCTGCTCAAATAAATATCACAATGTTCTACCTGCTCCAATATCTAATACCACAATGTTCTGCTTGCTCCAATAAATACCACAATGTTCTACCTGCTCCAATAAATACCATAATGTTCTACCTGCTCCAATAAATACCACAATGTTCTACCTGCTCCAATAAATACCACAATGTTCTACCTGCTCCAATATCTAATACCACAATGTTCTACCTGCTCCAATAAATACCACAATGTTCTACCTGCTCCAATAAATACCATAATGTTCTACCTGCTCCAATAAATACCATAATTTTCTACCTGCTCCAATAAATACCATAATGTTCTACCTGCTCCAATAAATACCATAATGTTCTACCTGCTCCAATAAATACCATAATGTTCTACCTGCTCCAATATCTAATCTAATCTAAACAAAATACCATAATGTTCTACCTGCTCCAATAAATACCATAATGTTCTACCAGCTCCAATATCTAATCGAACTATCGTAGAAACATAGGCAAACTCCATGCACTTAACACACATATACATTCATGACCGCTCACTTTTCTGGCTTGGTTCTGGTACTTCAATAAGAAGTGGATGGGCTAAATTAATTTTATGGGCCCAAACCTCCTCTCTTAATGAAATAAGGAGGTTATTGAAGTGCTTTCCACATGTGAATAAAATTCTAACCCTCACATATAACAGGGCGAACAGCATTCTTTTGAAGAACACTATAACCTTGAAAATGATGCATGATATATTTAATCTTCATGACACAGAAGTTATCATATGCATAATATTAATTCTAGAAAGGATGGCCTCAACCATTTTGAATATTAGACAGACAACCTTCAATCCAAAATCTAATTCCCAATACCATATGTCGTCACCTGTATGCAATTGACAGCATACTTTTCAACAAGGTGTTAAATTCTTCTGATATAGAGCTTTAAATGCTATTTTTTCATACCCCTACCCCCTCCCATTTTAAGATAATGTCCAGTATGTTATGTACAATTCTGTGTATTACTTATTTTGTAGTCTTCTGTATGCAATTGACAGCATAATTTTCAACAAGGTGTTACATACTATTTTTCCAAGCCTCTCCCTCTATTTTAAGAAAGGGCCCGGGTGGGTCAATGTGTTAAATACTTGGATTACCAAATAATTCATACAATCCTATCACCAATACGGCGTGGGTTCGCGCCAGGCTTTGTAAATTACAAAAAAGGGTGCACTCGACTCGCAGCCGCAAGTGATAAAGTTCACCAGTTGCTTGCCCATGGCCGGTGGTTCTCTCCTGGTACTCCGGCTTCTTCCACCACTAAAACTGGTCGCCATGATATAGCTGAAATATTGCTGAAAGTTGCGTTAAACACAATATATCAATCAATCAACCTATTTGACGATAATTTCCAGTATTTTATGTACAATTATGTGTATTTCTCATTTTCAGCCAAGCCAATGATTGTACAGGGTGTACCTGTACCTACCTGTATCAGATAACATCAGCTGTTGTTTATAGATTTGGATTTTCATCTGCTACAGCCACGGACATGTCACATCTAGAGGTAGATCTTTTTGAATTACAAGGATGTTGTAAATGTATAAACGAAGGAACGTAGTCTCTGCCCACTGACGTGCTGAAGATTAATTTACCATGACAACATAAACAAAATATAATTATGTTGTACTATTCTAGAGTTTTATATGACTTTACATTATGTTTTTTTTACATAATATAATAACATTCAAAATAATTTATAATTACTCTGTATGTAACTTAATTTTTTTTAATGATGTACACTGAAACCTCTCTACAACGAACCTCATTGGGGTCAACTTTATTATTCGGAATAGACGGGTGTTTGGCTTATGCAGATTAAATCAGCAAATATTTACTACATTGGGACTTTAGTTTGGTTTATGCATAAATCAAGTTTATCAGGGTTAGGTTTAAACAAATTTCACTGTATTTATCACAGGTCTGATAGGTAGTGGATCAAATCAAGGTATGGGTGCATAACGCCATTTTCAACAATATTTTAGCTATATTGTGGCAATCAGTTGTATGGATGGAGAAATCCGGAGTACCTGGTGATATCCACCAAACTGTCGTTACGCCCCCCCCCCCCTAAATTTGGAAAAAATATGGTTTTTTGGCGAAAATCGTGATTTTTCACACGAATTACCCCAAAAACAATATTTTGAATTGCGCCCCCCCAAACTTGAAATCCTGGATCCGACCCTGCAACGGGCGGAAGTCTAACTAACAAATGGTGATAGACACTGGTTATACATGTCACAGGCACGCCATTGTATTGGGCATGGATACCAGGTAGTGATGGTCACGGACATGACGTTGTATATGAAACGTCTACGAGGTTGATTAGGCCATGGGCATGACGCTGTGTGGGGTCATGGACATGACGTTGTATAGATCACTTCAATAATGTTGTATAGGTCATGGATGCGACGTTGTATATGTTCCGACCACGGCGTTGTTTTATTAATCACAACACTGTATGGGTCACGGGCACGACGTAGTGTAGTTCATGGGCACGAAATTGTATAGGTCACAGCCACGACCTTGAGTAGATCACCCACATCATGTTGTATTCGACATTGTATAGGTCACGGATACGAGGGTTTATAAGAAACGGCCAGGACATTGTATAGGTCTTTGGCGAGACATCACGGTAATGACGACCGTTGTGTGATTACTATACATGTATTTTTGATTGATTGTTTGATTGGTGTTTAGCGCCAGCTTTAGCAATAATTAAGTTATATCGTGGTTTGAACAAATTGAATTAACTTAGATATGTATTTGTGTATTGTATATATAATCTTTTATTGTCTACACAAAACTTTCACATAAAGAGTAAACAGTATTTTATTCAGACTGATTTTGTCATACATGTACAATGTATATATTGTTATTAAGTTAAATGCTATTTATTGACAACTTTTATTATGATATTTTTATATACATATATTATACATTGTAAATGTACCTATGTTGATTTTTTATTATCAATATAAAATCGAATCTCGTTATATCAAACTCTGCTAAAAAACAAAGTCGCTTTCCTTTGATACATCGAAGTGTAATAATGTTTTCTTTATGGTCGACCTAAATAGGTAAACGTTAGAGAATCACGAAGGGTAATCAACAATGAACAACCAGCAAACTGGAAACATAGGGTACACAAGACGAAGAAAACAAAACAAAAACACAACACAATATGTGTTGGGAACCACTATGCGCAATCCTACAACCAATTGGAGGTAAAGACGAACCGAACATCGTTTTTATGCGGAAATCGTACCGGACATTACAATTAGAATTTTGTTGTATCTTTTTATTTTTAGTTTAGATGTTAGTGTATCTCAAAAAATATGTAAATAAAAAGATACAACACACATTTAATTTAAACTATTTTGTTTCGTGATAGTGTTAATAATCTTCATATAGCTCGAAACTATAAGTAAATCATTAGAGGGGATTGTGGTGTTTAACGCCACTTTCAACTCAACAATATTTCAGTTATATCATGGCGGTCAGTTTTATTGGTGGAGGAAACAGGAGTACCCAGAGAAAACCATCGACCTGTCGTAAGTCACTGACAAATTTTAGCACATAATGTTGTATCGAATACACCTCGACATGAGCGAGATTCAAACTCACAACGTTTGTGGTGATAGCCACTGATTGCATAGGGAGTTGTAAGTCCAACTACCATACGAGCACCACGATGACCCCTAAATCATTAGCCTCCTATTGCTTAGATATAACAAGATTCGACTGTAATTGTTTATTATTATTTTTATGATTTAATGATTAACTATGTATTATTTGTAATTAAGCATATATTTGTTTTTATTTATTATATTTGTTTATTTTCTTTATATTAAAGTTTTTTTTATATATAACACTGTTCCTCAACTTCCATTTTAAAATAAATATGACGTCATATATACACTTTGTCCATGATAGAAAGAAACCCCATGTTTGCAGATCTACTGAGAGTAGCTATTGTTCGGATCCCCTCGGCATTCGTCTTAATGTTACGTGAAGACGAAACATTGGCAGACGATGTAAGACAACATTGTCATGTTTAAATTACAAACAAACCTCAGATAGTAAGCATGTCTTATTTACGTTATTTGTGTTTGTTTGAGTATAGTGATGTCAATCACATATTGTGCTATGTTTTTGCTTTGTTTTTCTTCGTCTTGTGTACCCTATGTTGCCAGTTTCTCTGGATTGTCTTCTCTTGGTTGCCACTTCGGTATTCTCTAACGTTTATTAACAGAAAATTGTTATTGAAAATGTAGTAGCAAAATTAAAGAAAAGAGGTAACGAACTGGTCATCCCCTTAGAAACAAAGATGGCGATCATATACTGTTAGATCATCGTAGAGAAGGTCAAGGGTGCATTCACTCTTTCAAATTGTCATGGGAAAATATGAAATGGACCAATTACCCTGTGATGGGGGGAGAGGGGTTGCAATATTTGATTTTCAATGTAAAGGTTATTGAATGGATAAATAAAATAATAAATACCAAATTTTGGGATCATGGTTCACGTGAAATGGAGTATAGACACCAATTATAGTACAGCAACATTGTTTTTATTGAAGCATAGCTCATACTCTATAATGAGTGTGAAACGACCACTAGAAAGACAAGACAAGAATGTGTATTCTCAAATAAACCATACATTACAATGGTAAAGAGAAGTTACAACAAACAAATACAACACAATACAAATAAATAACAGATACACAAATACATATACATACAATATTTACATTACAACAGGAGAAGCTAAATATTAGCCTAGAGAATATCTGATCTGCTGATGTTCCTTATAAATCTACATAGCTTTTCTACTTTTGTTTTTTCCCGAGGTACACATAATTTGTTTATATTTTAATTATTTTTGGCCTTTGGGTAAGATTTCTACTTATTAATTGGATTCGATTTTCAGCAAAAAATTGGCATTCCATGATATAGTGAAATTCGTCACTAATAGATCTGGTATTACATTTTAAGCACTGTCTATTTTCTCTGTCGATACCATACCACCGTAGCATGTAGTTGTGTTTCGCATGTTCCCCATCAGATGCCATATTTGGGCATCTGTAAGCATTTCTTGAAATAGGCATACTTTAATTACAGTCCTCCAACAACCCTTACACAAATCTAACTTTACAGACGTCTATCCTCTGTACTCTGCTTAGAGAAACATAAGAATAAGTATCAGAAATACTAGCCAAAGGCCTTTTGGGTTGGGAATCAGATGGTTGCTGATATTGATCCAGTCTTGGTATTCTGAAAATAATAAATGTGTACATACAATGTGAACGTTGGTAGTAATCGTAATAAGTGGTCGAAATATTCTTATATGCAACATTAGCAATTGTGAATTAAAAGATTGTTACTTTGAATACAAATGTCATTTTAAATATGAAAATTACTTTAACTGTATTTAATTTTATTGTGCATTTTTACTTCTTCCATTATGAGACCATTTTTTAATCAACATGTGGTAAAGCTTATTCTGATCTATCTGACGTGTTCCATTTGTGGCGTTGATAAGGGTAATAACAAAATTACCGAACTCCGAACAATCTTACAAAGGGAAAGTCAAAACTCATAAGTATGTAAACAGACAAAATCAGTCAACAACCGGAAAACTGTGAAAACCGTAATGACCCTGACTTGGTACAGGCATTTCTAAAGAAATGGTGGGTTGAATCAGATTTTAAAGCGCCAAACCTCCCCCTTTCATTACGGTTCAAAGTTTCCGGCTGTCACTATAACAGTATTTATAACAATACTTGAACAAAACAGGTAAAACAGTTTTCAAAGCAGCACCAAACTCAGTGAAGTAAATGTCAAACAAAACATCACATATATTGTTAAGTCACAAATGTAGGTCTTCAAAACATTGTATTTCTGTATCAACATACATGTTTTACCTGTATCGGATGTATCATCTGTATCTCTGACAAATACCCATACACATAGACATATTAATTATTATCCGCACGGATATACAGGGGCGTGTTGGACTCCCATTCCATGCTAGGCATGTGTCATACGACTTTTAATTCCTTGTTTTATTGTTTATTATTTCAATAGAAAAGATACTAGCATTGGTTATTGTAATTCCCCAATCTTTCGAATCTTCCAGGGGTTTCTCCCCATAGCCACCGACCAATGCCCTGTCCTGTTATCACTTGGGACCTCTGTAGTCCTATCACCTTTCACCCTCCTCTAATGCTTGTCCCTGATTTAGGCGTACATGTAAATATTTCACTTACAATACACATCCACACAATAGTCAGTGTTTCGGCACTGATATGGTTTATTAAACATATTTATTATTGATATTATTATCAAAACTAAGGGTCTCCTCCCTCTAGCTTAGGGACCGACCATTTAACTTGCAGGGGGGGTATGGTATTTTATTTTGTTTCGTTCAGAATTTTTTTTTCGGACAACATGAGAGTTAGAATATTTATTTTTTTTGTTCCTCCACCAAAATCAGAATATTTGTTTTGGCAACATTGGGAATCAAAATATTTTGTTTAGAAAAAAAAACATAACCCCCCCCCCCCTTCAAGTTAAATGGTCCGTCCCTTATGTAACCTTAGTCCATTTTGGCTATTCTCTTTGGGCCCTTTGGTTTTATTGCTCCTAACTTTTCTAAAGATTTTCTCTTTATCCAATTTGTCGATATTAAGCGTACCTGATGAAGGTTATTCCAGAAATGTGTCGTAAGCACTAAATTTGATATCTACGTTTTCATTACCTGTACAATTGACGAATTTATTATCTGTATCTCTTACAAATGTTCCAGTGTTGTTACATCTGGCCCCATCATTGCCAAGCTTGGATAAACAGTTCAGTAACAGATACAACCTTGTAAGGCTGCAGTCACAAACAAGAGGGTTGTTTGACAGATCGCTACAAAAATAACTGATTAATATCAGACATGCATTGTTATATGAGAAGTTTGAAGATACCAAGGGGTATCAGAAGCCGTTAATCGAAGGACAAAAGATACAACGGCCAACAGAAATAGGACAAATGGACAAAGAAAAGTTTGAAGATATCAAAGGGGTAATCAGAAGCCGTAAATCGAAGAAGGACTGACGATACAATAGACAAGCGAAAAGGGGCAAACAATGATCTACAAAATACTACACAGAAAATTAAAAATTGAGCAACACGAACCCCATTAAAAACCGGGGGTGAACTTGGGGGCTCCGAAAGGTTTAGAAGTTTCTGCTCCATGTTTTACACCCGTCCTGTTATTGTTAAACGCCACGAACATCATCTGATATGGAAATCGCGTTGGATACAAGTATACGTAAATCAATGCATGCATAAAACATGAACCCCCCTTACAAACCAACTGGAAGTCAAGACTAATCCTACATCGTTTTCATCGTATTATATATTACATTCACAATTTGTAATTTGTGAATAAAACGGAAAAAAATAGCATGCTGCTAGAACAGTTCTAAAATGTAATGGAAAAATGGTAGAAACAGATGCAAAATAAATACCCCTATCACACATATACCCCCATTTCATTGGCTTGGTCCAGGCATTTCAATAAAGAGTGACGGTGTTAAACTAGTATTATGCGTCCAAACCTTCCATCTTACATTTGTATTATTCAACAGAGTACGTCGTTGCAGTAATCTTATTGTTAGATATATTTACACCTACGATCAAAATCGTGCCTATCTTCTCTATAGTCCAGCGACAAGGTGCACTCGATACAACAATATGTGAAAAAGTATGTGAGAATCTTGCTGCAGGTTGTTGGTGAACTATACTCACTAATAAAACTGGCCGCTAAGATAAAAATTGAAATACTTGAATACCCATGACCCCTATGACCTAGCACAACACTTATTACACATAATTATTTTGTTAGTAATGAATTAAACATGCTTTATTGCTCTAATGGGATGGGTACAACTTATAACAACATTATAAACACCCTCCCCCTATAGTGATGTTGATACCGTATTCCAAAAAAAACTGATTTATGGTTTACTTACAAAGATTTCATATAGTGGAACACTCCTTCCGTTTGCTGAATTTACATCGAGACAATGTTATTGTTGGATAGATTTCTGAAATCATATAAAATGTATGTTGATATTTTGAATTATTTATATTGTAAAGAATTTTACGTTATTTTTCGTTATTTGTGTTTGCTTGCGTATAGTGATGTCCAACACATATTGTGTTGTGTTTGTGTTCCCTATGTTCTAGTTTCTGTGGATTGTCCATTTTTCATTGCTTCTTCGGTATTCTCTAACGTGTATCTAAAGGTATGTATAGCTTCTTCGGTATTCTCTAACGTGTATCTAAAGGTATGTATAGCTTCTTCGGTATTCTCTAACGTGTATCTAAAAGTATGTATATTGATATGTTGGTGGGATCCACGTTGTTTATCTCTTTAGTTCTCTGTGTTCTGTAATGCTTCTTCGGTATTCTCTAACGTGTATCTAAAGGTATGTATAGCTTCTTCGGTATTCTCTAACGTGTATCTAAAAGTATGTATATTGATATGTTGGTGGGATCCACGTTGTTTATCTCTTTAGTTCTCTGTGTTCTGTAATGCTTCTTCGGTATTCTCTAACGTGTATCTAAAGGTATGTATAGCTTCTTCTGTATTCTCTAACGTGTATATAAAAGTATGTATATTGATGTTTTGGTGGGATCCACGTTGTTTATCTCTTTAGTTCTCTGTGTTCTGTAATGCTTCTTCGGTATTCTCTAACGTGTATCTAAAGGTATGTATAGCTTCTTCGGTATTCTCTAACGTGTATATAAAAGTATGTATATTGATGTTTTGGTGGGATCCACTTTATTTATCTCTTTTGTTCTCTGTGTTCTGTAATGCTTCTTCGGTATTCTCTAACGTGTATCTAAAGGTATGCATAGCTTCTTCGGTATTCTCTAACGTGTATATAAAAGTATGTATATTGATGTTTTGGTGGGATCCACTTTATTTATCTCTTTAGTTCTCTGTGTTTGTTTGTTTTGCTTGTCTTTGCGCTGTGTCTTGTGTCCAATGTTATCTGTGTCATCGTATGTTAATTCTTGATTGCCCTTTCGGTTTTTCTCTAAAGTTTATTTAACACTGACGCAAAGATTTCTGAAATGGGTTTGTCAGTATTCTGAATTATTGCTATTGTAAAAATTTCTCAAATATTGACATATTTCATATTAAAAGATTTGTTAACACTTTATAATGTCAATGTAAAGAAATAAAACCCACAGCATGCAAGCCATCTATAAATATGTTTTAAGATATCGTTAATATCAATAATTTTAAGAACCCGGGTGGCTCAATGAGTTAGATAGTTGGATTACCGAACAACTCATACAAGCCTATCACCAATACGGCGTGGGTTCGCACCCGGCTTAAATTACAAAAAGGTGCACTTGACTCGCAGCTGCAAGTGATAAAGTTTACCAGTTGCTTGCCCATGGTCGGTGGTTCTCTCCGGGTACTCCGGCTTCTTCCACCACTAAAACTGGTCGCCATGATATAGCTGAAATATTGCTGAAAGTGGCGTTAAAACATCAAAAATCAAATCAAATCAATCAATAATCTTATCATCCGAAAGTATTGTGCAGTTCGTTGTCCTCCGATTTTTGAAAGGTTTTGATCACTGTTGAAAGTGAACCCGACCTCTGTGTTCATGTTGCATGGCATATCACATGGTGAATTATTGAAGTCTATTGGATATTGTCTTTTCTGTTGTATCATACTTTTCATTGTCTTATATTTTGCATTGTATTGTGGTATGTGCCATCAATCTCTTTGGGAGTAAAATTTGGCTGATAATTATCCTCGAACATTTGTTTTATCCATTTATCAGTATGCAACATTTAAAACAACATCTATAGCTAACAGATGGGCCGTCATGGCAGTGATGGCAAGGTAGTTGGATATACAACTACCTATGTAATTAGTGCCTATCACCACTAACGTTGTGAGATTGAATCCCACTCATGCGATACAACATTATGTGATAGAGTTTGTCAGTGACTTACTAGAGGTCGGTCGGGTACTCAGGTGTCCTCCACCAATAATACTTACCGCCACGATATAGCTGAAATATTGTTGGAAGTGGCGTTAAACACCATAACCCTAACCTCAATCCCCCTTTTTGAATGAAATTGAGCTGATAAATGTACTTGAAGTTTGCTTTACCCATTTATCAATATACAAAATTTAAAACAACATCTATCACTAACAGAGAACTTACAATGTCCTAAGCTTACAGTCGTCAAATGAATCTGTCATTACATGTGCTATTTTATTGTGATGTAGCTGTCTGCAACAGAAATATCATATTGCTCAAACATAATTTATTGTCCAAAAACATGACAATAGGATCAGACACACGTTTTTCAATTTAGAACATCATCTCCTTTATATACACAATATACAGATACAGTTGAACATAAATACAAGATAGCTGCAATCTTCATTAAATTTTTTAAAGCATGAAATTAACGAGTGCAACACAATTTGCGATTTGCCAAATGACAAATGACAAATAAAACACCAAAAATCAAATAAAATCAATCAATCAAAATATAATATATCGGCTACATTACACGATGTGTGCCTCCTCTAGTGGAGCAGGAACGGGTTAACCTTCCATTCCATCATGAGTTCGATTCCCGGTCTTGTCAGACCAATGACTATATAGGCTATTTGCTGCATCTCTGATAATAACACAGCATACAGACGGACTTGCTGGAAGGCGGAAAGATGTGTTCGGGTGGAGTAACACGAATGGAGTAATACTCGTGGAGCAGGAACTGCTTCCTCTTCCAGCGAATATGACATCCCGGTTTTAGTTGATTTCGTGTTGCTCAATCTTTAATTTCCGAGTAGTACTTTGTAGATAATTGTTTCTCTTTTGTCCTACTTTTTTGGTCAATGTATTGTCTGTCCTTCGATTCACGACTTCTGATTATACCTTTTGGTATCTTCAGACTTTTATGGTTTTCTCTTGGCTTCTCGTACTGATTTCCTCTCAAACTGACCGTTATTGTCACGACATAGGTAATAAAAAACAAAATGGTGTACAGCAAATATTCTCGTAGAATATCAACTGATTAATTGAATATCGATTTTGCATCTGTTTCTACGGTTTTTTTTCGATTGTATTTTACAACTGACAGTTTGATATCATTCAGGTTTTCATTTTATTCTTCCATATTTTAACTGGATTCCTCTTCCCATCATGTTAATATGTAAAATGTATTATTTCCTGTCGGCGTACTAAATGTACCAATTCAATAAATGGGTGTTCAAATAATACTTGTGGTACAACCACACAGGCGAACACATCTTTAAAAAACACAAACAACAAACAAACAACAAAACAGCAACATACAAACCAGCCGGTTGTTTCCGGCCTAGGTAACCTTATGTCTTTTGGTTTGCTTGCTTCCAAATAATTTTAAATTATTTGGCTTCATTTCAAATCTTTCGGCTGTGATCATAACTGATTAAAGTTATTTCAGAAACGTATCGTGGGCACATACTATTGATTACATATACAGTCAAACCTGCCAATGTGGTCACCTCTATTAAGCAGTCACCTGTATTAAGAGGTCACATTTTTCTTGTCCTGTCATAGAACATTTCATATGAATTGAACCTCTTATAAGGGGTCACCTGTCTTATAAGGCCACTTTTTCTTTGTCCCAAAGGTGACCTCTTAATACAGGTTAGACTGTACTTACAACCCTCTTAGAGATGTGAGCCCTCTAAACAAGTCTATTCCAATTTCAGATATGCTATTGTTGTACAAAAACCTAAAATATTAAAATTAAACTACATAACATTGCTTATAAATCTGTGAATATGTCTATGGGGGGGGTTATGGTGCTTAACGTCACGTTCAGCTATATCATGACTGCCAGTTTTACTTGTGGAGGAAATCGGAGTACCCGGAGAAAACCGCCGACCTGTCGCACGTCACTGACAAACTTTATCACATAATAGTGTATCGAGTACACCTCAACATGAGCGAGATTCGAACTCACAACGTTTGTGGTGATAGCCACTGATTACATGGGTAGTTGTAAATCCAACTACCATACGATCGCTACCACAGCGGCCCCTGAATATACCTTTTGGTTGGTATCAGTTTTTACATATCAAAATAGAAAACGTCACTAACCAGCACAACCCATTTTCAACTTTATACATACATGGTGATTACTTGTTCTCGTCATGAATTATTGAAATATTGTTGCCACAAGTAAACCAATTATGCAATGACATGAACAAAGACCGAAAAAAGAAATAAGCTAAGTCTTTACACGTACATGCTTACACCTCAATACGCCGATACTTAACAATAATTATCCTCTGCTGAGTAAATTCAGTTCTTAAATAATGTAAAAACAATTGAAACTAAGGTTCCCTTCCTCATGTATAGATAACCATATTCGATTTTGACTATTCTCTTTAGTAAACTTACTCTCTCCTACTTCATAAACATGATGTGGATTTCCAGATTTTAAAGCATTGATAGATCTTTAATTTATCGAAAGTATTAATTGTTTTGTCAAGTATTCGCTGAAAGTTGGTTAATATGATACAAGAATAGTCATTACTATAGACAAGTAAAGTATAAGAATCTACTGGTGCAAAGATAATTCGTGTTGTTATATTTTTTTGGTGGGGTCGGTGCTGCTCATGTTTTTAGTTTTTTGTTTTGTCCTATTATGTGTCTTTATGTTCTGAGTTCCGTGTTGTTATGTCCTTTACGAGTTTCGCATAGAAACGATTTTCTGTTCGTTTTTACCTCCAGTTGCTCGTAGGAGGGCGTATGTCTTATTGACGTTATTTGTGTTTGTTTACATATAGTGGTGTCCAACACATATTGTGTTGCGTTTTTGTATTGTTTTCATTCGTCTTGTGTACCATATGTTGACAGTTTCTCTGGATTGTCTATTTTTGATTGCCCTTCGGTATTCTCTAACGTTTATTTACTCACAGATATTTCAAAGACGGTAAATCTTGAAGGACACCATTGTCTAGCGATGTAATGTTATTGGAAGACAAACTTCTGAAAGGAAAGATATAATAGTAAAATGGCTTTTATTAAATGTTGCCAGGATACCACAATATGTCCTGAATTTTACCTAACACTGACGTTACGCTACTAATTACCAATACCGTGCACAACGTCACAATAAATAAGGGTATTAACAAAATTACCGAACTCCAAGCAATCTTACAAAGGGAAAGTCAAAACTCATAAGTATATAAACAGACAAAATCAGTCAACAACCGGAAAACTGTGAAAACCGTAAAAATTAAAACTGTGAAAACCAATACACCAATTTAGAAACGTCGGTCATGCATTCTTCCTACTTGTATCTGTCCTTATGGATGGAATTAATGGCAATATTCATACACAACTTGTTTGATGCTTTGATTTCAGATTCTAAATATTGTAATTTATTTTAATAACGTTAGAAAATACCGAAGGGGCAACCAAAAATGGATAATCAAGAGAAAATAGCAACATAGGGTACCCCAAGACCAAACAGATAATGAGGTGTTCGTTAACATTTCAATTCATGGTTTTCATACTTACTCATAAATTCTCTTGTTACAAATGCCTTTAGTTCTGAACTAAATTGTGTGGTTTTAAAGAAATTTGGTATCCAATGAATACAAATGAATTCACAGTATGAAAATCTTTTCTTGAAAAGAAATAGATATACACGACAGCATACTCTAAATTTTAATAAATTCCACTAAAATTCAAATACCACTTCCAAATAAGGATAATAACAAAATTACCGAACTCCGAGCAATCTTGCAAAGGGAAAGTCAAAACTCATAAGTATATAAACAGACAAAATCAGTCAACAACCAGAAAACTGTGAAAACCGTAATGACCCTGACTTGGTACAGGCATTTCTAAAGAAATGGTGGGTTGAATCAGATTTTAAAGCGCCAAACCTCCCCCTTTCATTACGGCTCAAAGTTTCCGGCTGTCACTATAACAGTATTTATAACAATACTTGAACAAAACAGGTAAAACAGTTGTCATATTATATATATGCAATGTGTTGAGACAAAAACGTTAACATTTTATTTTGTAATTTTGTTATTTCATCGTTGTTTCTCATAAGCCATTCGTTTGTGCACAAAATTTCGTGGTTTGACGATAGCAGCGTAAACCACAAAAATGTGCATAATAAAAAATCAATTTACAACATACTTGTTATAAATATCAGTTTTAACATATTTTCCAAATCTAGATCGAGGCCGTCGTGGTCAAGTTCGTATGGTAGTTGGATTTACAACCATTTGTGCAATCAGTCCCCATCACCACCAAAGCTGTGAATTCGAACCCCGTTCATGGCGAGGTGTACTCAATACAATATTATGTGAAAAAGTTTGTCAGTGACTTGCCACAGGTTGGTGGTTTTCTCTGGGTACTCTAGTTTCCTCCATCAATAAACTTGGCAGCGTAGGGATGAGCAACACGGACCCTGCCAACACAACTGGGTGCTGGAACATGGACCCTGCCAACACAACTGGGGGCTGGAACACGGACCCTGCCAACACAACTGGGGACTGGAACACGGACCCTGCCAACACAACTGGGGGCTGGAACACGGACCCTGCCAACACAACTGGGGGC
Organism: Bathymodiolus brooksi; assembly: GCA_963680875.1. NCBI lineage: Eukaryota > Metazoa > Mollusca > Bivalvia > Mytilida > Modiolidae > Bathymodiolus > Bathymodiolus brooksi. Next base: position 52,649,063 of record OY804589.1, on the reverse strand, counting down.
TGGCTCATTTACTGGCGAAGAGTAAGCAGTATATGTTGCTTAAATGGTTAAAAGTTAACAAACTTATGATTAAAAAATAAAAAAATTCATTGTTTATTTCATGAAACAAAATATCTACACATATTCTCTCCATAAATATACAAATGAATAATTGAATTGAAGCAAATTGATTGGATGTTTACCGTTAACAACCACATACACGTGTTTGCTTACATCAATACTATCAGGTTGCCAACAATCCTCCATCATTACGTGTTGTATTTATAAATATTATGGATTTTCCCACTTTCTCCTCAAATATTTCAAGTAATAATTATATATACATTTGTATATTTAATTTTAATTGGTTAACAGAGATGGTGTTATTTTTTCCATCCATTAATAAACTTTCTCTATACATAGATATCTAGAATAATAATATAAAACGAAAATGTTCAACTTTGATGACGCAATATCACTCCTTAGTTACCAAATATATATTATATAAACATTGTGTTAAATTGAAATCCGAGCATTTTAGATCCGACTTTCTATCAGTAAGTTATTATAATAAATAAGTATAGTTTATCTATCATAATGGGTTTCATGTTTAATGGTTCGTTTAAAGCTTGCTACAGTATGTTAAAATTTCAACATACATGTTTTAATTTTTATTTCATTTAAATTATTTTCCTATTTGTAAAGGGTTGTAATATTAAAATGTTACTTTTCGTATATAAAAATCAATTTTATAATACTACTTGCTTCTAAATATAAAATTAGTATTTGTTATTACTATTGCTGGCTCGATACCTGTGGACTATTAGTCATCGCGGGTATCATACTCCCAGCAATAAAAACTGTACTCATCAAATTTTCTCCGGGTACACCAGTTTCTTACTTAAGACAGGTCGGTGATTTTCTCCGGGTACAGGAGTTTTTTACTTGAGACTGGTCGGTGATTTTCTCCGGGTACAGCAGTTTCTTACTTGAGACAGGTCGGTGATTTTCTCCGGGTACAGCAGTTTCTTACTTGAGACAGGTCGGTGATTTTCTCCGGATACAGCAGTTTCTTACTTGAGACAGATCGGTGATTTTCACCGGGTACAGCAGTTTCTTACTTGAGACAGATCGGTGATTTTCACCGGGTACAGCAGTTTCTTACTTGAGACAGGTCGGTGATTTTCTCCGGGTACAGCAGTTTCTTACTTGAGACAGGTCGGTAATTTTCTCCGGGTACAGCAGTTTCTTACTTGAGACAGGTCGGTGATTTTCTCCGGGTACAGCAGTTTCTTACTTGAGACAGATCGGTGATTTTCACCGGGTATAGCAGTTTCTTACTTGAGACAGGTCGGTGATTTTCTCCGGGTACAGCAGTTTCTTACTTGAGACAGGTCGATGATTTTCTCCGGGTACAGCAGTTTCTTACTTGAGACAGGTCGGTGATTTTCTCCGGGTACACCAGTTTCTTACTTGAGACAGGTCGTTGATTTTCTCCGGGTACACCAGTTTCTTACTTGAGACAGGTCGGTGATTTTCTCCGGGTACACCAGTTTCTTACTTGAGACAGGTCGGTGATTTTCTCTGGATACACCAGTTTCTTACTTGAGACAGGTCGGTGATTTTCTCCGGGTACACCAGTTTCTTCCACCAATAAAACTGACCGCCATGAAATAATTAAAATATTGCTGAAAGTGGCGTTAAACACCATAACCCTAACCCTCATCACTTAGTCAATACATCTACTGGATAACTACTATTCCCTGGTGGTATCTTCATTTTTATTACGCATCTATTGCTTGTGATGAACTTCAAGGTATACACGCAAGAACAAATCGAAAGTGTTGCTACATATTTATGTTTGAGAAACCTATGACATATGTAAACAAATAATTTGAGGATACCACAGGGGTAATCAGAATTAAGTCCTATATGGCTTTCTTGCTCCTAAAGACTTTTAAACTATTTGTGTTTTGAATATGAGTGTTCATGATGAAGATTATATCAGAAACCTGTCGTACGTACTAATATAGATACCTACGTCTTTTATTAACCCCGTTCCTTTTTATTGAAGTGCCTGTACCAAGACTGGAGGGTGGGTGGTCATGTATATATATGTTACGGGTATCTATGTTGCTTTTTTTTCTGGTTGGATTTTGAGATTGTTCTAACGTGTGGTATTTTTTGTGATGTATTTTATTGAAGTGTCTGTACCAATCCATCAGAGTATCATGTATTCGCGTGTTAATGACAGTGATTTTGTATCTTCCTTTGATTTTTCTATTTTATTTTGTTCCGACAGCGTGGTGTTTTTGTTTTTCATTTTATTGCTATTCTTAATTGTCAAGTTTTCGTATCGAGGCTTTGGAATATATTCGACATTCAAAGCACAACATAACGATCATATTGGTTTTCTCAGCTAGATAATTTAAATTGCTTAGTGCAGGTAGATATAACTACCTGTACCAAGCCAGGAAAGTGAGCGATCACGTGTGTTATGGAGAACTACCTGTACCAAGCCAAGAAAGTGAGCAGTCCTGTATATGTGTGTTAGGGAGAACTACCTGTACCAAGCCAGGAAATTGAGCGGTCATGTATATGTGTGTTAGGGAGAACTACCTGTACCAAGCCAGGAAAGTGAGCGATCACGTGTGGTAGGGATAACTACCTGTACCAAGCCAGGAAAGTGAGCAGTCCTGTATATGTGTGTTAGGGAGAACTACCTGTACCAAGCCAGGAAAGTGAGCAGTCCTGTATATGTGTGTTAGGGAGAACTACCTGTACCAAGCCAGGAAAGTGAGCGGTCATGTATATGTGTGTTAGGGAGAACTACCTGTACCAAGTCAGGAAAGTGAGCGGTCATGTATATGTGTGTTAGGGAGAACTACCTGTACCAAGCCAGGAAAGTGAGCGGTCATGTATATGTGTGTTAGGGAGAACTACCTGTACCAAGCCAGGAAAGTGAGCGGTCATGTATATGTGTGTTAGGGAGAACTACCTGTGCCAAGCCAGGAAAGTAAGCAGTCCTGTATATGTGTGTTAGGGAGAACTACCTGTACCAAGCCAGGAAAGTGAGCGGTCATGTATATGTGTGTTAGGGAGAACTACCTGTACCAAGCCAGGAAATTGAGCGATCACGTGTGTTAGGGATATAGTTTTTGACTCTTTCTGAGATTTTTCTATTGGAGTTTGGAACTGTTCCTACATTGTTCTTGGAACTGTTCCTTCAGTGTTCTTTCCCCATTTTATTAGATATATTAGACGCAGATGTATACTGTAGTGCTGATTCATGATTCGCTTATAGAATAACCTTCAACAGGCACGTTCAAACTCAAACGATTGGAGAGCCAAATAATTTAAGTACGACAGCAAGGAAACAAACGATCCTAGACAGAGTCTGCACCAAGCCAGGAAATGTATAATATGTGTGTTGTGTATCTACTATGCCTGTTTCTACGATTTTTCGGTAGGATTTTTGAATGGTTCCGACAGTTCGATATTTTTGCTTTACATTTTATTTCCATATCTGAATGTCTCTGAAAAAATTGACCTCAAAAACACAACTTAACAATCATATTGTTTTTCACAACTAGAAGTATTTAAAATGTTTAGTGTGCGTAGATGTGTTAGAACATAAATATCAAATACAGTGCGGACTATGTGTTTCTGGAACAACCTTCATCAGGTACGCCTCAAAATTGGAAGGTTTTTTAAAGTGTGGGAGTAGGAAAACAAACGGATCTTGATAGGATTGCCAAGTCCAAAGGTCCACATCGGACAATACAATGTGTGTTAATAATGTTAAAAATAGGAAGCTAAATTACTGGGTAACCTCAGTGTTAACTGCTTGATTAGTTTTTATATTTATTTCTTTTTGTCGCAACTTCCGTAAATATATATTACCCATTAGGATAGAACCGGATTTTTAGTAATAATAAATAAAGATAAAAATCAGGTTTCTCTTTTTTTTATTACAGAATGAGTGAATTATATTAATACACCTATCGTAGGACGACATGAAAATAAAATATTTTATTTCAACGGAACACACACCTCACCTCTCATATCCGACTAGAAATAGCATTACTAAAACTGTTTAGGAGTTAAAAAACTTAAGGTCTTAAGTAGGATAGCCAAAATTGAGGATCTTAGTGATAGTAATAAAAACTTAGACGTCTAATTTAGCGCCTACGATGCTTTTCTGGAATTACAATCATCGGGTACACTCAAAATTAAGATTGGATAGTCAAATAATTTAAACGTCTTCGCGAGCAAAAAAACAAAGACAGCCAAAATCTGGAAATTTCAACCATGTATGAGGGATGGAACCTTAGTTTTAATAACTTGTGTATATGGTGTCATATTGTGTTTATTCTATTTCAGTTATACCACAATAGACAGAAGTTAGATAAAGCAGATCAATGAAGCCAGTTTGTAAACATATTCGTGTATGTGTTATATTAATTTATTTATTTAATTGCATTTTACACCCATAAGGGTCAAGCAATACAGTAATAACTACTAGTATATATGACCTGTTTTATCTTCGTGCTTGCTCTTAGGAACCACCATGACCGCAGTTAATATGGTAGTTGGATTTACATCTACCGGAGCAATCAGTGGGGTAGATAATGGGTTCGAGCAGTGGTCAGGTTAATCCAAAGACTATACAAATGGTATTTTCCACTTCTCGTATAAGTACATAGCACTCAGGAGTGAAAGGAACACTGGATGGCTCGGAATCATGATAATCTGTCAGAGAAGAGTGATATGTCTACCCGCTGGTTGTTGTTTCATAAGTAAGCAGAAGAAATACAGGCAATACAATGGCCAAAAGAAAAAGGACAAACACACATACAATGGTCGATAAAACACAAAGCAGAAAGGATTTTTAGGAAACACGAATCCGACTACAAACGGGGTGACATAAGGATGAGCACTCCATTAGTTACTCTTGCTAACATCAATGTAAATTGTTCTCACCATGAAATAATTTTTAACTAGAGTTAAACAACAATTAACCACTCATTTACTATTCTCACTTGATGTTTAATAACAATCAATGAATCAATCAATATGCTTGATGTAATATCATGGTGAGTATAATTTGGACAGAAAGTTTGTATCTTATACAATGTATATAACAACTTCTGTTACATTTCAGGTTTTTGTCACTGTGTGTTTCGTCGTCATTTCTTTAAGTTTAGTGGGAATAATATGCTGGAGAGAATTCATGTGAGTATTATGTAACCATGACAACTAATTAACCATGACATTATGCATGTACTAAATCCTTCGTGTTGACTTCTTGAGTCAAACTGGGCACTGGTTAAAATATGGCGGCAGCAATGCGAACCCACTCAAAAAAGGGAGTGTCGTCGAATGCTCCGGAAGGGTCGGCAGTTCCTGATCAACTAGTTACATCTGCCGTGTTAAGTGAGTGACGGATTAACGTAGAAGCAAAAGTAGTATATGCTACGGACTGCACTAAATACATTATATAAATAAACGTTAGAGAAAACCGAAGGGGCAATCAAGAATAGAAAATCCAGAGAAACTGGCAAATAAACGTTAGAGAAAACCGAAGGGGCAATCAAGAATGGAAAATCCAGAGAAACTGGCAAATAAACGTTAGAGAAAACCGAAGGAGCCATCAAGAATAGAAAATCCAGAGAAACTGGCAAATAAACGTTAGAGAAAACCGAAGGGGCAATCAAGAATGGAAAATCCAGAGAAACTGGCAAATAAATGTTAGAGAAAACCGAACGGGGCAATCAAGAATGGAATATCAAGAGCAACTGGTCAATAAACGTTAGAGAAAACCGAACGGGCAATCAAGAATAGAAAATCCAGAGAAACTGGCAAATAAACGTTAGAGAAAACCGAAGGGGCAATCAAGAATGGAATATTAAGAGAAACTGGCAAGATAGAGCACACAAACAGAAATAACGTAAATAAGACATTAGCCCACCTGCAAACAACTCGAGGTAAAAACTAACCGAATATATTTTTTGTTTGTTTTTGCGGAAATCGTGTTGGACGTCACAATAAACAACTAGAGGTAAAGACGACACCATAAATATAAATTATATATAGTACATGTATTCGAAATTGATACCTATCTGCAAGTGGTACTATTACTGAAGTGTGAGACATGTTATATATCTGTATGGCGATTGAAAAAAGAACTGAATTACCTTTTTATAATATCTTATAATTTATAATATTATTTGTATGTGTATTTGTTTAATAAAGGGCCCTTATTTACTTATGCTACAGGCCACACACTAGCTTAATCTATTCTACTGGTGTTATAAATAAAAACGTAGATATCTAATTTAGTGCGCACGACGAGTTTCTAGAATAACCTTCATCAGGTACGCTCAAAATAGAAAGATTGGAAAGCCAAATAGCTTAAAGTTTTGAGAGCTATGAATACAAAGGGCCTAAACAGGATAGCCAAAATGAATCATGAACGTGGAGAGGACAGGGTGTGACTATGACAAACGGAATGTATCGGTGGTCACCTGTGACACAGATATTATATGGTTGTGATCTAGCATGGGAAACCAATGTTCCAACATATCAATAAATTCATATTACAGTTGAATTATGACATCGTTGAATATAAAACGTAGATTTCCAAGTTTACCATATACATGTACTCCTTATGTTGTTTTTGTCAGTTGGTCTGTAAGCATACAGGTGAGGCTTTACTACTATTATAGCTACACCTTCAAATTCTCAATGTTTTTTGTTTTTTTTGGGGACCAAATTCTAATTTGGTTTATATCAAGTAAGATTATATCGTTTTAATTATCATTAAATATTTTTATGTTTCAGTGTTCACAAGCAAGATACTAGAATCACACGTGAAAATCTTATTAAGTATTATCCTACCATATTTGGACAATATAGCAAGCATTACCTATACAAAAAGGTATTATTAGATACAGCGGACAGGAGAGAGAAGACAAATACATTTTTCAATAGGACATATGCTTGTTCTTATGGCTGTGATCAGACTACCGGTGGCAGGAAACGACGATCTACAGCATTGAACCATGCCTGCTGTCGATCGTAAGTAAATTTACTGTTATGAGTATATTGGGGATAAGGATTATGGTGTTTAACGCCACTTTCAACAATATTTCAGTTATATCGTGACTTAATTTTATGGTGGAGGAAACTGGAGATAACCACCAACCTGTCACAAGTCACTGACAAACTTCATCACATAATGTTGTATCGAGTGCATCTCGCCTGAGCGGGATTCGAACTCATAACGTCAGTGGTGATTATATACGATGGCGCCATTTATTATATTATTTCTGTGATCATACCCTCTTCCATTGACAATATAAGCAAATGTTTAAACTTGTAGGATAAGGTATCGCGTTAGTTTTAAATTAATTATTAAGATTTCATACCTGAACATAAATACAGGTCACTCAACTCTGTTCTCGGCGATAATCATTCAAGAGATATACTAATTGTGTTTCAGAATACCAACTATCGTGGCGCCAACTACGTACATGAGCAAATTCAACGGTTTAAGACAATTAGTCCAGTTCAACAATACAGTTAATGGGTTTCCAATTTTGCAGGTTTTCTTACAGGAAATATGCAGGTAAGGGGTATATTCATTTTTGTCTGTGTTTGAAAGCAATCGTCTATTTTCATTAGCGAAATACTAATTGTTTATACAGAACAAAAGGGGTGGTAAGGTTATGGTGTTTAACGCCTCTTTCAACAATATTTCAGCTATATCGTGGCGGTCAGTTTTATAGGTGGAGGAAATCGGAGAACCCGGAGAAAACCATCGACCTGTCACAAGTCACTGATAAACTTTATAACATAATGATGTATCGTGTACACCTCGCACGAGTGGGAACTCACAACTTCAGTCGTAGTAGGCACTGATTACATAGGTAATTGTAAATGCTTCTGCAATGCGATCACGACCACGACGGCCCCTCTGTAGAACAAAGAACAAATCTAATACAATCAATGTATTCACAAAACGTATGCTGAATCAAACCAAGGAAAGCTCTGATGTACTACCAATGATACCAGGAAATCAGATATTTTAAAACAGTACTATTTTTTTCTCCCCACGAGTGGAATCCATCTTGAAGTGTTTAAAGCGATACTTGTAGGAAGTGAATTAAGCATAAAGAAAAAGAGCGCTACCGTCGTTAAGACGATTGATATATAATATTGTTCAATCCGGAAGAAATCTGCAATAAAAATAAAAAATACGCCTACACTTTAGACTTTTTACTACTTCATAAATAAGAATGAAATGAAAAACAAAACCAAAATACCACAATGTTCTACCTGCTCCAATAAATACCATAATGTTCTACCTGCTCCAATAAATACCACAATGTTCTACCTGCTCCAATAAATACCATAATGTTCTACCTGCTCCAATAAATACCATAATGTTCTACCTGCTCCAATAAATACCATAATGTTCTACCTGCTCCAATAAATACCATAATATTCTACCTGCTCCAATAAATACCATAATGTTCTACCTGCTCCAATAAATACCACAATGTTCTACCTGCTCCAATAAATACCACAATGTTCTACCTGCTACAATAAATACCACAATGTTCTACCTGCTCCAATATCTAATACCACAATGTTCTACCTGCTCCAATAAATACCACAAAGTTCTACCTGCTCCAATAAATACCACAATGTTCTACCTGCTCCAATAAATACCACAATGTTCTACCTGCTCCAATATCTAATACCACAATGTTCTACCTGCTCCAATATCTAATACCACAATGTTCTACCTGCTCCAATAAATACCACAAAGTTCTACCTGCTCCAATAAATACCATAATGTTCTACCTGCTCCAATAAATACCACAATGTTCTACCTGCTCCAATAAATACCACAATGTTCTACCTGCTCCAATAAATACCACAATGTTCTACCTGCTCCAATATCTAATACCACAATGTTCTACCTGCTCCAATAAATACCACACAGTTCTACCTGCTCCAATAAATACCACAATGTTCTACCTGCTCCAATAGATACCACAATGTTCTACCTGCTCCAATATCTAATACCACAATGTTCTACCTGCTCCAATAAATATCACAATGTTCTACCTGCTCCAATAAATGCCATAATGTTCTACCTGCTCCAATAAATACCATAATGTTCTACCTGCTCCAATAAATACCATAATGTTCTACCTGCTCCAATAAATACCACAATGTTCTACCTGCTCCAATATCTAATACCACAATGTTCTACCTGCTCCAATAAATATCACAATGTTCTACCTACTCCAATAAATGCCATAATGTTCTACCTGCTCCAATAAATACCATAATGTTCTACCTGCTCCAATAAATACCATAATGTTCTACCTGCTCCAATAAATACCACAATGTTCTACCTGCTCCAATATCTAATACCACAATGTTCTGCCTGCTCCAATAAATACCACAATGTTCTACCTGATCCAATAAATACCATAATGTTCTACCTGCTCCAATAAATACCACAATGTTCTACCTGCTCCAATAAATACCACAATGTTCTACCTGCTCCAATATCTAATACCACAATGTTCTACCTGCTCCAATAAATACCACAATGTTCTACCTGCTCCAATAAATACCATAATGTTCTACCTGCTCCAATAAATACCATAATGTTCTACCTGCTCCAATAAATACCATAATGTTCTACCTGCTCTAATAAATACCATAATGTTCTACCTGCTCCAATAAATACCACAATGTTCTACCTGCTCCAATAAATACCACAATGTTCTATCTGCTGCAATAAATACCACAATGTTCTACCTGCTCCAATGTCTAATACCACAATGTTCTACCTGCTCCAATAAATACCATAATGTTCTACCTGCTCCAATAATTACCACAATGTTCTACCTGCTCCAATAAATACCACAATGTTCTACCTGCTCCAATAAATACCATAATGTTCTACCTGCTCCAATATCTAATACCACAATGTTCTACCAGCTCCAATAAATATCACAATGTTCTACCTGCTCCAATAAATACCATAATGTTCTACCTGCTCCAATAAATACCATAATGTTCTACCTGCTCCAATAAATACCATAATGTTCTACCTGCTCCAATAAATACCACAATGTTCTACCTGCTCCAATATCTAATACCACAATGTTCTGCCTGCTCCAATAAATACCACAATGTTCTAACTGCTCCAATCAATACCATAATGTTCTACCTGCTCCAATAAATACCACAATGTTCTACCTGCTCCAATAAATACCACAATGTTCTACCTGCTCCAATATCTAATACCACAATGTTCTGCCTGCTCCAATAATACCACAATGTTCTAACTGCTCCAATAAATACCATAATGTTCTACCTGCTCCAATAAATACCACAATGTTCTACCTGCTCCAATAAATACCACAATGTTCTACCTGCTCCAATATCTAATACCACAATGTTCTACCTGCTTCAATAAATATCACAATGTTCTACCTGCTCCAATAAATGCCATAATGTTCTACCTGCTCCAATAAATACCATAATGTTCTACCTGCTCCAATAAATACCATAATGTTCTACCTGCTCCAATAAATACCACAATGTTCTACCTGCTCCAATATCTAATACCACAATGTTCTGCCTGCTCCAATAAATACCACAATGTTCTACCTGCTCCAATAAATACCATAATGTTCTACCTGCTCCAATAAATACCACAATGTTCTACCTGCTCCAATAAATACCACAATGTTCTACCTGCTCCAATATCTAATACCACAATGTTCTACCTGCTCCAATAAATACCACAATGTTCTACCTGCTCCAATACATACCATAATGTTCTACCTGCTCCAATAAATACCATAATGTTCTACCTGCTCCAATAAATACCATAATGTTCTACCTGCTCTAATAAATACCATAATGTTCTACCAGCTCTAATAAATACCACAATGTTCTACCTGCTCCAATAAATACCACAATGTTCTATCTGCTGCAATAAATACCACAATGTTCTACCTGCTCCAATATCTAATACCACAATGTTCTACCTGCTCCAATAAATTACACAATGTTCTACCTGCTCCAATAAATACCACAATGTTCTACCTGCTCCAATAAATACCACAATGTTCTACCTGCTCCAATATCTAATACCACAATGTTCTAACTGCTCCAATAAATATCACAATGTTCTACCTGCTCCAATAAATACCATAATGTTCTACCTGCTCCAATAAATACCATAATGCTCTACCTGCTCCAATAAATACCATAATGTTCTACCTGCTCCAATAAATACCACAATGTTCTACCTGCTCCAATATCTAATACCACAATGTTCTGCCTTCTCCAATAAATACCACAATGTTCTAACTGCTCCAATAAATACCATAATGTTCTACCTGCTCCAATAAATACCACAATGTTCTACCTGCTCCAATAAATACCACAATGTTCTACCTGCTCCAATATCTAATACCACAATGTTCTGCCTGCTCCAATAAATACCACAATGTTCTAACTGCTCCAATAAATACCATAATGTTCTACCTGCTCCAATAAATACCACAATGTTCTACCTGCTCCAATAAATACCACAATGTTCTACCTGCTCCAATATCTAATACCACAATGTTCTACCTGCTCCAATAAATACCACAATGTTCTACCTGCTCCAATAAATACCATAATGTTCTACCTGCTCCAATAAATACCATAATGTTCTACCTGCTCCAATAAATACCATAATGTTCTACCTGCTCCAATAAATACCATAATGTTCTACCTGCTCCAATAAATACCATAATGTTCTACCTGCTCCAATAAATACCATAATGTTCTACCTGTTCCAATATCTAATCGAACTATCGTAGAAACATAGGCAAACTCCATACACTTAACACACATATACATTCATGACCGCTCACTTTTCTGGCTTGGTTCTGGTACTTCAATAAGAAGTGGATGGGCTAAATTAGTTTTATGGGCCCAAACCTCCTCTCTTATTGAAATAAGGAAGTCATGCAAGTGCTTTCCACATGTGAATAAAATTCTAACCCTCACATATAACAGGGCGAACAGCGTTCTTTTTAAGAACACTATAACCTTGAAAATGATGCATGATATATTTAATCTTCATGATCCAGAAGTTATCATATGCATAATATTAGTTCTAGAAAGGATGGCCTCAACCATTTTGAATATTAGACAGACAACCTTCAATCCAAAATCTAATTCCCAATACCATATGTCGTCACCTGTATGCAATTGACAGCATACTTTTCAACAAGGTGTTAAATTCTTCTGATATAGAGCTTTAAATGCTATTTTTTCATTCCCCTCCCCCTACCATTTTAAGATAATGTCCAGTATGTTATGTACAATTCTGTGTATTACTTATTCTGTCGTCTTCTGTATGCAATTGACAGCATAATTTTCAACAAGGTGTTAAATACTATTTTTCCAAGCCTCTACCTCTATTTTAAGAAAGGGCCCGGGTGGGTCAATGTGTTAAGTACTTGGATTACCAAATAATTCATACAATCCTATCACCAATACGGCGTGGGTTCGCGCCAGGCTTTGTAAATTACAAAAAAGGGTGCACTCGACTCGCAGCCGCAAGTGATAAAGTTCACCAGTTGCTTGCCCATGGCCGGTGGTTCTCTCCGGGTACTCCAGCCTCTTCCACCACTAAAACTGGTCGCCATGATATAGCTGAAGTATTGCTGAAAGTGGCGTTAAACACAATATATCAATCAATCAACCTATTTAACGATAATTTCCAGTATTTTATGTACAATTATGTGTATTTCTCATTTTCAGCCAAGCCAATGATTGTACAGGGTGTACCTGTACCTACCTGTATCAGATAACATCAGCTGTTGTTTATAGATTTGGATTTTCATCTGCTACAGCCACGGACATGTCACATCTAGAGGTAGATCTTTTTGAATTACAAGGATGTTGTAAATGTATAAACGAAGGAACGTAGTCTCCGCCCACTGACGTGCTGAAGATTAATTTACCATGACAACATAAACAAAATATAATTATTTTGTCCTATTCTAGAGTTTTATATGACTTTACATTATGGTTTTTTTTACATAATATAATAACATTCAAAATAATTTATAATTACTCTGTATGTAACTTAATTTTGTTTAATGATGTACACTGAAACCTCTCTAAAACGAACCTCATTGGGGTCAACTTTATTGTTCGGAATAGACGGGTGTTTGGCTTATGCAGATAAAATCAGCAAATATTTACTACATTGGGACTTTAGTTTGGTTTATACATAAATCAAGTTTATCCGGGTTAGGTTTAAACAAATTTCACTGTATTTATCACAGGTCTGATGGGTAGTGGATCAAATCAAGGTATGGGTGCATAACGCCATTTTCAACAATATTTTAGCTATATTGTGGCAATCAGTTGTATGGATGGAGAAATCCGGAGTACCTGGTGATAACCACCAAACTGTCGTTACGCCCCCCCCCCCCCCTAAAATTGGAAAAAATATGATTTTTTGGCGTAAACTCGTGATTTTTCACACGAATTACCCCAAAAACATTTCGGGCCGCACTCCGCTCTGCGCAATATTTTGAATTGCGCCCCCCCCTCCCCCCCTCTAACTTGAAATCCTGTATCCACCCCTGCAACGGGCGGAAGTCCAACTAACAAATGGTGATAGATACTGGTTATACATGTCACAGGCACGCCATTGTATTGGGCATGGATACCAGGTAGTGATGGTCACGGACATGACGTTGTATATGAAACGTCTACGAGGCTGATTAGGCCATGGGAATGACGCTGTGTGGGGTCATGGACATGACGTTGTATAGATCACTGCAATAATGTTGTATAGGTCATGGATGCGACGTTGTATATGAACCGACCACGGCGTTGTGTTTATTAGTCACAACACTGTATGGGTCACGGGCACGACGTAATGTAGTTCATGGGCACGAAATTGTATAGGTCACAGCCACGACCTTGAGTAGATCACCCACATCACGTTGTATTCGACGTTGTATAGGTCACGGATACGAGGGTTTATAAGAAACGGCCAGGACATTGTATAGGTCTTTGGTGAGACATCACGGTAATGACGACCGTTGTGTGATTACTATACATGTATTTTTGATTGATTGTTTGATTGGTGTTTAGCGCCAGCTTTAGCAATAATTCAGTTATATCGTGATTTGAACAAATTGAATTAACTTAGATATGTATTTGTGTATTGTATATATGTTCTTTTATTGTCTACACAAAACTTTCACATAAAGAGTAAACAGTATTTTATTCAGACTGATTTTGGCATACATGTACAATGTATATATTGTTATTAAGATAAATGCTATTTATTGACAACTTTTATTATGATATTTTTATATACATATATTATACATTGTAAATGTACCTATGTTGATTTTTTATTATCAATATAAAATCGAATCTCGTTATATCAAACTCTGCTAAAAAACAAAGTCGCTTTCCTTTGATACATCGAAGTGTAATAATGTTTTCTTTATGGTCGATCTAAATAGGTAAACGTTAGAGAATCACGAAGGGTAATCAACAATGAACAACCAGCAAACTGGAAACATAGGGTACACAAGACGAAGAAAACAAAACAAAAACACAACACAATATGTGTTGGGAACCACTATGCGCAATCCTACAAACAATTGGAGGTAAAGACGAACCGAACATCGTTTTTATGCGGAAATCGTACCGGACATTACAATTAGTATTTTGTTGTATCTTTTAATTTTTATTTTAGATGTTAGTGTATCTCAAAAAATATGTAAATAAAAAGATACAACACACATTTAATTTAAACTATTTTGTTTCGTGATAGTGTTAATAATCTTCATGTAGCTCGAAACTATAAGTAAATCATTAGAGGGGATTGTGGTGTTTAAAGCCACTTTCAACTCAACAATATTTCAGTTATATCATGGCGGTCAGCTTTATTGGTGGAGGAAACAGGAGTACCCAGAGAAAACCATCGACCTGTCGTAAGTCACTGACAAATTTTAGCACATAATGTTGTATCGAATACACCTCGACATGAGCGAGATTAAAACTCACAACATTTGTGGTGATAGCCACTGATTGCATAGGGAGTTGTAAGTCCAACTACCATACGAGCACCACGATGACCCATAAATCATTAGCCTCCTATTGCTTAGATATAACAAGATTCGACTGTAATTGTTTATTATTATTTTTATGATTTAATGATTAACTATGTATTATTTGTAATTAAGCATATATTTGTTTTTATTTATTATATTTGTTTATTTTCTTTATATTAAAGTTTTTTTTATATATAAAACTGTTCCTCAACTTCCATTTTAAAATAAATATGACGTCATATATACACTTTGTCCATGATAGAAATAAACCCCATGTTTGCAGATCTGTCTCAGTAGCTATTGTTCGGATCCCCTCGGCATTCGTCTTAATGTTACGTGAAGACGAAACATTGGCAGACGATGTAAGACAACATTGTCATGTTTAAATTACAAACAAACCTCAGATAGTAAGCATGTCTTATTTACGTTATTTGTGTTTGTTTGAGTATAGTGATGTCCATCACATATTGTGCTATGTTTTTGTTTTGTTTTTCTTCGTCTTGTGTACCCTATGTTGCCAGTTTCTCTGGATTGTCTTCTATTGGTTGCCACTTCGGTATTCTCTAACGTTTATTAACAGAAAATTGTTATTGAAAATGTAGTAGCAAAATTAAAGAAAAGAGGTAACGAACTGGTCATCCCCTTAGAAACAAAGATGGCGATCATATACTGTTAGATCATCGTAGAGAAGGTCAAGGGTGCATTCACTCTTTCAAATTGTCATGGGAAAATATGAAATGGACCAATTACACTGTGATGGGGGGAGGGGGGTTGCAATATTTGATTTTCAATGTAAAGGTTATTGAATGGATAAATAAAATAATAAATACCAAATTTTGGGATCATGGTTCACGTGAAATGGAGTATAGACACCAATTATAGTACAGCAACATTGCTTTTATTGAAGCATAGCTCATACTCTATAATGAGTGTGAAACGACCACTAGGAAGACAAGACAAGAATGTGTATTCTCAAATAAACCATACATTACAATGGTAAAGAGAAGTTACAACAAACAAATACAACACAATACAAATAAATAACAGATACACAAATACATATACATACAATGTTTACATTACAACAGGAGAAGCTAAATATTAGCCTAGAGAATATCTGATCTGCTGATTTTCCTTATAAATCTACATAGCTTTTCTACTTTTGTCTTTTCCCGAGGTACACATAATTTGTTTATATTCTAATTATTTTTGGCCTTTGGGTATGATTTCTACTTATTAATTGGATTCGATTTTCAGCAAAAAATTGGCATTCCATGATATAGTGAAATTCGTCACTAATAGATCTGGTATTACATTTTAAACACTGTCTATTTTCTCTGTCGATACCATACCACCGTAGCATGTAGTTGTGTTTCGCATGTTCCCCATCAGATGCCATATTTGGGCATCTGTAAGCATTTCTTGAAATAGGCATACTTTAATTACAGTCCTCCAACAACCCTTACACAAATCTAACTTTACAGACGTCTATTCTCTGTACTCTGCTTAGAGAAACATAAGAATAAGTATCAAAAATACTAGCCAAAGGCCTTTTGGGTTGGAAATCAGGTGGTTGCTGATATTGATCCAGTCTTGGTATTCTGAAAATAATAAATGTGTACATACAATGTTGGTAGTAATCGTAATAAGTGGTCGAAATATTCTTATATGCAACATTAGCAATTGTGAATTAAAAGATTGTTACTTTGAATACAAATGTCATTTTAAATATGAAAATTACTTTAACTGTATTTAATTTTATTGTGCATTTTTACTTTTTCCATTATGAGACCATTTTTTAATCAACATGTGGTAAAGCTTATTCTGATATATCTGACGTGTTCCATTTGTGGCGTTGATAAGGGTAATAACAAAATTACCAAACTCCGAACAATCTTACAAAGGGAAAGTCAAAATTCATAAGTAGTTAAACAGACAAAATCAGTCAACAACCGGAAAACTGTGAAAACCGTAACGACCCTGACTTGGTACAGGCATTTCTAAAGAAATGGTGGGTTGAATCAGATTTTAAAGCGCCAAACCTCCCCCTTTCATTACGGCTCAAAGTTTCCGGCTGTCACTATAACAGTATTTATAACAATACTTGAACAAAACAGGTAAAACAGTTGTCAAAGCAGCACCAAACTCAATGAAGTAAATGTCAAACAAAACATCGCATATATTGTTAAGTCACAAATGTAGGTCTTCAAAACATTGTAGTTCGTGTATCAACATACATGTTTTACCTGTATCGGATGTATCATCTGTATCTCTGACAAATACCCATACACATAGACATATTAATTCTTATCCGCACGGATATACAGGGGCGTGGTGGACTCTCATTCCATGCTAGGCATGTGTTATACGACTTTTAATTCCTTGTTTTATTGTTTATTATTTCAATAGAAAAGATAATAGCCTTGGTTATTGTAATTCCCCAATCTTTCGAATCTTCTAGGGGCTTCTCCCCATAGCCACCGACCAATGCCCTGTCCTGTTATCGCTTGGGACCTCTGTAGTCCTATCACCTTTCACCCTCCTCTAATGCTTGTCCCTGATTTAGGCGTACATGTAAATATTTCACTTACAATACACATCCACACAATAGTCAGTGTTTCGGCACTGATATGGTTTATTAAGCATATTTATTATTGAAATTATTATCAAAACTAAGGGTCCCTCCCTCTAGCTTATGTAAACTTAGTCCATTTGGGCCCTTTGGTTTTATTGCTCCAACTTTTTAAAGATTATCTGTTTATCCAATTTGTCGATATTAAGCGTACCTGATGAAGGTTATTCCAGAAATGTGTCGTGAGCACTAAATTTGATATCTACGTTTTCATTACCTGTACAATTGACGAATTTATTATCTGTATCTCTTACAAATGTTCCAGTGTTGTTACATCTGGCTCCAGCATTGCCAAGCTTGGATAAACAGTTCAGTAACAGATACAACCTTGTAAGGCTGCAGTCACAAACAAGAGGGTTGTTTGACAGATCGCTACAAAAATAACTGATTAATATCAGACATGCATTGTTATATGAGAAGTTTGAAGATACCAAGGGGTATCAGAAGCCGTTAACCGAAGGACAAAAGATACAACGGCCAACAGAAATAGGACAAATGGACAACGAAAAGTTTGAAGATATCAAAGGGGTAATCAGAAGGCGTAAATCGAAGAAGGACTGACGATACAATAGACAAGCGAAAAGGGGCAAACAATGATCTACAAAATACTACACAGAAAATTAAAAATTGAGCAACACGAACCCCATTAAAAACCGGGGGTGAACTTGGGGGCTCCGAAAGGTTTAGAAGTTTCTGCTCCATGTGTTACACCCGTCCTGTTATTGTTAAACGACACGAACATCATCTGATATGGAAATCGCGTTGGATACAAGTATACGTAAATCAATGCATGCATAAAACATGAACCCCCCTTACAAACCAACTGGAAGTCAAGACTAATCCTACATCGTTTTCATCGTATTATATATTACATTCAAAATTTGTAATTTGTGAATAAAACGGAAAAAAATAGCATGCTGCTAGAACAGTTCTAAAATGTAATGGAAAAATGGTAGAAACAGATGCAAAATAAATACCCCTATCACACATATACCCCCATTTCATTGGCTTGGTCTAGGCATTTCAATAAAAAGTGACGGTGTTAAACTAGTATTATGCGTCCAAACCTTCCATCTTACATTTTTATTATTCAACAGAGCACGTCGTTGCAGTAATCTTATTGTTAGATATATTTACACCTACGATCAAAATCGTGCCTATCTTCTCTATAGTCCAGCGACAAGGTGCACTCGATACAACAATATGTGAAAAAGTATGTGAGAATCTTGCTGCAGGTTGTTGGTGAACTATACTCACTAATAAAACTGGCCGCTAAGATAAAAATTGAAATACTTGAATACCCATGACCTATGACCTAGCATAACACTTATTACACATAATTATTTTGTTAGTGATGAATTAAACATGCTTTATTGCTCTAATGGGATGGGTACAACTTATAACAATATTATAAACGCCCTCTCCCTATAGTGATGTTGATACCGTATTCCAAAAAAGACTGATTTATGGTTTACTTACAAAGATTTCATATAGTGGAACACTCCTTCCGTTTGCTGAATTTCCATAGAGACAATGTTATTGTTGGATAGATTTCTGAAATCATATAAAATGTATGTTGATATTTTGAATTATTTATATTGTAAAGAATTTTACGTTATTTTACGTTATTTGTGTTTGTTTGCGTATAATGATGTCCAACACATATTGTGTTGTGTTTGTACTCCCTATGTTGCTAGTTTCTGTGGATTGTCCATTTTTTATTGCTTCTTCGGTATTCTCTAACGTGTATCTAAAAGTATGTATATTGATGTTTTGGTGGGATCCACGTTGTTTATCTCTTTAGTTCTCTGTGTTCTATAAAGTTTCTTCGGTATTCTCTAACGTGTATCTAAAAGTATGTATATTGATGTTTTGGTGGGATCCACGTTGTTTATCTCTTTAGTTCTCTATGTTTTGTAATACCTCTTCGGTATTCTCTAACGTGTATCTAAAAGTATGTATATTGATGTTTTGGTGGGATCCACGTTGTTTATTTCTTTAGTTCTCTGTGTTCTGTAATGTTTCTTCGGTATTCTCTAACGTGTGTCTAAAAGTATGTATATTGATGTTTTGGTGGGATCCACGTTGTTTATCTCTTTAGTTCTCTGTGTTCTGTAATGCTTCTTCGGTATTCTCTAACGTGTATCTAAAAGTATGTATATTGATGTTTTGGTGGGATCCACGTTGTTTATCTCTTTAGTTCTCTGTGTTCTGTAATGCTTCTTCGGTATTCTCTAACGTGTGTGTAAAAGTATGTATATTGATGTTTTGTTCGGATCCACGTTGTTTATTTCTTTAGTTCTCTGTGTTCTGTAATGCTTCTTCGGTATTCTCTAACGTGTATCTAAAAGTATGTATATTGATGTTTTGGTGGGATCCACGTTGTTTATCTCTTTAGTTCTCTGTGTTCTGTAATGTTTCTTCGGTATTCTCTAACGTGTATCTAAAAGTATGTATATTGATGTTTTAGTGGGATCCACGTTGTTTATCTCTTTAGTTCTCTGTGTTCTGTAATGCTTCTTCGGTATTCTCTAACGTGTATCTAAAAGTATGCATATTGATGTTTTGGTGGGATCCACGTTGTTTATCTCTTTAGTTCTCTATGTTTTGTAATACCTCTTCGGTATTCTCTAACGTGTATCTAAAAGTATGTATATTGATGTTTTGGTGGGATCCACGCTGTTTATATCTTTAGTTCTCTGTGTTCTGTAATGTTTCTTCGGTATTCTCCAACGTGTGTCTAAAAGTATGTATATTGATGTTTTGGTGGGATCCACGTTGTTTATCTCTTTACTTCTCTGTGTTCTGTAATGCTTCTTCGGTATTCTCTAACGTGTATCTAAAAGTATGTATATTGATGTTTTGGTGGGATCCACGTTGTTTATCTCTTTAGTTCTCTGTGTTCTGTAATGATTCTTCGGTATTCTCTAACGTGTATCTAAAAGTATGCATATTGATGTTTTGGTGGGATCCACGTTGTTTATCTCTTTAGTTCTCTGTGTTCTGTAATGCTTCTTCGGTATTCTCTAACGTGTATCTAAAGGTATGTATAGCTTCTTCGGTATTCTCTAACGTGTATCTAAAGGTATGTATATTGATGTTTTGGTGGGATCCACGTTGTTTATCTCTTTAGTTCTCTGTGTTCTGTAATGTTTCTTCGGTATTCTCTAACGTGTATCTAAAGGTATGTATATTGATGTTTTGGTGGGATCCACGTTGTTTATCTCTTTAGTTCTCTGTGTTCTATAATGCTTCTTCGGTATTCTCTAACGTGTATCTAAAAGTATGTATATTGATTGTTTTGGTGGGATCCACGTTGTTTATCTCTTTAGTTCTCTGTGTTTGTTTGTTTTGCTTGTCTTTGCGCTGTGTCTTGTGTCCAATGTTTTCTGTGTCATCGTATGATAATTCTTGATTGCCCTCTCGGTTTTTCTCTAAAGTTTATATAACACTGACGCAAAGATTTCTGAAATGTGTTTGTCAGTATTCTGATTGATTGCTATTGTAAAGATTTCTCAAATATTGACATATTTCATATTAATAGATTTGTTAACTCTTTATAATGTCACTGTAAAGAAATAAAACCCACAGCATGCAAGCCATCTATAAATATGTTTTAAGATATCGTTAATATCAATACTTTTAAGGACCCGGGTGGCTCAATGAGTTAGGTAGTTGGATTACCTAACAACTCATACAAGCCTATCACCAATACGGCGTGGGTTCGCACCCGGCTTAAATTACAAAAAGGGTGAACTTGACTCTCAGCTGCAAGTGGTAAAGTTTATCAGTTGCTTGTCCATGGTCGGTGGTTCTCTCCGGGTACTCCGGCTTCTTCCACCACTAAAAATGGTCGCCATGATATAGCTGAAATATTGCTGAAAGTGGCGTTAAAACACCAAAAATCAAATCAAATCAATCAATAATCTTTTCATCCGAAAGTATTGTGCAGTTCGTTGTCCTCCGATTTGCTGAAAAGTTTTGATCACTGTGGAAAGTGAACCCGACCTCTGTGTTCATGTTGCATGGCATATCACATGGTGAATTATTGAAGTCTATTGGATATTGTCTTTTCTGTTGTATCATACTTTTCATTGTCTTATATTTTGCATTGTATTGTGGTATGTGCTATCAATCTCTTTGGGAGTAACATTGGGCTGATAATTATCCTCGAACATTTGTTTTATCCATTTATCAGTATGCAACATTTAAAACAACATCTATAACTATTAGATGGGCCGTCGTGGTCGTGATCGTAAGGTGGTTGGATTTACAACTACCTATGTAATTAATGCCTGTCACCACTAACGTTGTGAGCTTGAATCCCACTCAGGCGATGCAACACTATGTGATAGAGTTTGTCAGTGACATACAACAGGTTGGTGGTTTTCATCGGATACTCCAGTGTCCTCCACCAATAAGACTGACCACCACGATATAACTGAAATATTGTTGAAAGTGGCGTTAAACACCATAACCCTAACACCCATCCCCTTTTTGAATGAAATTGAGCCGATAAATGTACTTGAAGTTTGCTTTACCCATTTATCAATATACAAAATTTAAAACAACATCTATCACTAACAGAGAACTTACAATGTCCTAAGCTTACAGTCGTCAAATGAATCTGTCATTACATGTGCTATCTTATTGTGATGTAGCTGTCTGTAACAGAGATATCATATGGTTTAAACATAATTTATTGTCCAAAAACATGACAATAGGATCAGACACAAGTTTTTCAATTTAGAACATCATCTCCTTTATATAAACAATATACAGATACAGTTGAACATAAATACAAGATAGCTGAAATCTTCATTAACATTTTTAAAGCATGAAATTAACGAGTGCAACACAATTTGCGATTTGCCAAATGACAAATGACTAATAAAACACCAAAAATCAATTAAAATCAATCAATCATATATAATATCTCGGCTACATTACACGATGTGTGCCTCTAGTGGAGCAGGAACGGGTTACCCTTCCATTCCATCATGACTTCGATTCCCGGTCTTGTAAGACCAATGACTATATAGGCTATTTGCTGCATCTCTGATAATTACACAGCATACAGACTGACTGGCGGGAAGGCGGAAAGATGCGTTTGGGTGGAGTAACACGAGTGGAGTAATACTCGTGGAGCAGGAACTGCTTCCTCTTCCAGCGAATATGACATCCCGGTTTTAGTTGGTTTCGTGTTGCTCAATCTTTAATTTCCGAGTAGTGCTTTGTAGATAATTGTTTCTCTTGTGTCCTACTTTTTTGGTCATTGTATTGTCTGTCCTTCTTCGATTCACGACTTCTGATTATACCTTTTTGTATCTTCAGACTTTTATGGTTTTCTCTAGGCTTCTCGTACTGATTTCCTCTCAAACTGACCGTTATTGTCACGACATAGTTAATAATTAACAAAATAGTGTACAGCAAATATTCTCGTAGAATATCAACTGATTAATTAAATATCAACTGATTAATTGAATATCGATTTTGCATCTGTTTCTACGGGTTTTTTTTTTATTGTATTTTACAACTGACAGTTTGGTTTCATTCAGGTTTTCATTTTATTCTTCCATATTTTAACTGGATTCCTCTTCCCATCATGTTAATATGTAAAATGTATTATTTCCTGTCGGCGTACTAAATGTACCAATTCAATAAATGGGTGTTCAAATAATACTTGTGGTACAACCACACAGGCGAACACATCTTTAAAAAACACAAACAACAAACAAACAACAAAACAGCAACATACAAACCAGCCGGTTGTTTCCGGCCTAGGTAACCTTATGTCTTTTGGTTTGCTTGCTTCCAAATAATTTTAAATTATTTGGCTTCATTTCAAATCTTTCGGCTGTGATCATAACTGATGAAAGTTATATCAGAAACGTATCGTGGGCACCTACTATTTATTACATATACTTACAACCCTCTCAGAGATGTGAGCCCTCTAAACAAGTCTATGCCAATTTCAGGTATGCTATTGTTGTACAAAAACCTAAAATATTAAAATTAAACTACATAACATTGCTTATAAATCTGTGAATATGTCTATGGGGGGGGGGGGGTTATGGTGCTTAACGTCACGTTCAGCTATATCATGACTGCCAGTTTTACTTGTGGAGGAAATCGGAGTACCGGGAGAAAACCGCCGACCTGTCGCACGTCACTGACAAACTTTATCACATAATGTTGTATCGAGTACACCTTGTCATGAGAGGGTTCCCCCCGATCTCACAACGTTAGTGGTGATATGCACTGATTACATGGGTAGTTGTAAATCCAACTACCATATGATCGCTACCACAGTGGCCCCTGAATATACCTTTTGGTTGGTATCAGTTTTTACATATTAAAATAGAAAACGTTACTAACCAGCACAACCCATTTTCAACTTTATACATACATGGTGATTACTTGTTCTCGTCATGAATTATTGAAATATTGTTGCCACAAGTAAACCAGTTAATTCGTGTTGTTATATTTTTTTGGTGGGGTCGGTGCTGCTCATGTTTTTAGTTTTTTGTGTTGTCTATTATGTGTCTTTACGTTCTGAGTTCCGTGTTGTTATGTCCGTTACGAGTTTCGCATAGAAACGATTTTCTGTTCGTCTTTACCTCCAGTTGCTTGTAGGAGGGTGCATGTCTTATTGACGCTTTTTGTGTTTGTTTGCATATAGTGGTGTCCAACACATATTGTGTTGCGTTTTTGTATTGTTTTCATTCGTCTTGAGTACCCTATGTTGACAGTTTCTCTGGATTGTCTATTTTTGATTGCCCCTTCGGTATTCTCTAACGTTTATTTACTCACAGATATTTCAAAGATGGTAAATCTTGAAGGACACCACTGTCTAGCGATGTAATGTTATTGGAAGACAAACTTCTGAAAGGAAAGATATAATAGTAAAATGGCTTTTATTAAATGTTGCCAGGATACCACAATATGTCCTGAATTTTACTTTGCGCTGACGTTACGCTACTAATGGATAATATGAAGCAGCCGGCCGCGATACTGGTACTACAATACTGGTACACAATACTGGTAATACCAGTATTTTACCAGTATCTTCCAGTATCTGCAATACTGGTACAGGTACTGGTAAATACTAGTATTCCATTATCTTCCAGAATTTTCCAGTATCTGCAATACTAGAAGATACTGGTCATTGCCAACATATGAGTATTGTAGATACCGGAAGATTCTGGGAAATACTGGTAATACCAGTATTGCAGATACTGGAAGATTCTGGAAAATACTGGTAATACCAGTATTGCAGATACTGGAAGATTCTGAAAAATACTCGTTATACCAGTATTGCAGATATTGGAAGATAGGTAGAATTCCGGTTAACCCGAGTTTTTATGTCTACATTATACTAAAAGAATTGAATATAATTCATACTCATACGTCATTTCTGCTGTACATAACATAAGAGGCAAAAGCCCTGTAATGTCAAATATTTTGTATGGTCCCTTAGAGTTTGATATATATTGGTAAGGTAATTTGACATGACTGGGCGGAGCCTAATACTAACGGTAAATACAGTGAACTGTGATTTACAGTGAGAATTAGGCTCTGCCCACTCGTGTCAAATTGCCCGATACTAGCGTTTCCAGTATTGTGTGTTTTACAATACTAGTATTACCAGTATTGCTGGATGAAGAATACTGGAGCTTCCAGTATTGTGTGTTTTACAATACTGGTATTACCAGTATTGCTGGATGAAGAATACTAGAGTTTCCAGTATTGTGTGCTTTACAATACTAGTATTACCAGTATTGTTGGATAAAGAATACTGGAGCCTCCAGTATCGTGTGTTTTACAATACTAGTATTACCAGTATTGTTGGATGAAGAATACTGGAGCTTCCGGTATTGTGTATAGATCAACAATTCTGGTATTCCAGTATTGTAAATGCACGATACTGGTACATCCAGTATTGTATATGAACGATACTGGTATTACCAGTATTGTAACATTACAATACTGGTATTTCTAGTATTGTACAGTTTTACAATACTGGTATTTCT
Source organism: Bathymodiolus brooksi (assembly GCA_963680875.1). Lineage (NCBI taxonomy): Eukaryota > Metazoa > Mollusca > Bivalvia > Mytilida > Modiolidae > Bathymodiolus > Bathymodiolus brooksi. Next base: position 52,623,237 of record OY804589.1, on the reverse strand, counting down.
AGTATTGTACAGTGTTACAATACTGGTATTACCAGTATTGTAATATTTACAATACTGGTATTTCCAGTATTGTGAATATTATAATACTGGTAATACCAGTATTGTAAATATTACAATACTGGTAATACCAGTATCGCGGCCGGCTGCTTCATATTATCCCTACTAATTACCAATACCGTGCGCAACGTCACAATAAATAAGGGTATTAACAAAATTACCGAACTCCGAGCCATCTTACAAAGGGAAAGTCAAAACTCATAAGTATATAAACAGACAAAATCAGTCAACAACCGGAAAACTGTGAAAACCGTAAAAACTAAAACTGTGAAAACCAATACACCAATTTAGAAACGTCGGTCATGCATTCTTCCTACTTGTAGCTGTTCTTATGGATGGAATTAATGGGAATATGCATACACAACTTGTTTGATGCTTTGATTTCAGATTCTAAATATTGTAATTTATTCAAATAACGTTAGAAAATACCGAAGGGGCAACCACAAATGGATAATCAAGAGAAAATAGCAAAAACACAATATCCCTCATACATACATGTAGGTAACTGTAAGCATATTTGGTTTATTTGCCCCCAAAGACTACACATCATTTGACTTTCCAATCTGTTGACTATGATAATACCAGATGAAGGTTATTCCAGAAACCCGCCGTGTGCACTAAATTAAATATCTACGTTTTTGATGAAGATAATTTTTTCTGTTTTAAGATTATTTGGCTTCCAACCTTTCGACTTTGAGCTCTCCTGGTGAAGGTTATTACAGGAACGCGTTGTGCGTACTAAATTTGATATCTACGTTTCTATTATATTATACTGCATGTGTGAGTATGTATGTTTGTTAATGATGGCGCGTAATGACCGACAACCTTGTGTAAGAGATTGACAAAGGAGATGCTGAACTTTCTCTGATCCGTGGGTAAAGGGGTGTTAAGGATGCTGTCGTCACACAGGGCTACCGTCTTATCCATTAGTTTCTTGCTCATATTGGTGGAATTGTTGACCATCACTGTTTACAATTACTTTTACATTCTACAATATGCTAAATAAACGTTAGAGGATTAAACCCGAAAGGGAAATCGAGAATGGACAAACCAGAGACACTGGCAACATTTGGTACACAAAACACAGGACGAAGATAAACAATGCAAAAAACACAATACAGAAAACCTGTAATGTTATTCATATATTCAATATGTGTTTGGACACCACTATGCGCATGCAAACAAAAATAACGTAACTAAGACATGAACACTCCTGTAAACATTTAAGAAATAGTTTCAATTTTTGAACATGTTATTCGATATAACCTGGTTTTGGGACAGCGAAGCGGTTTATGAAAAGCGTATCTTGTTCCAAGCCAGTTTATGAAAGTATAACCTGTTTAAAAATTGCAAATAATCCTTATCTTTGAATTTTTACAACATAATCTGTTTAATTACGATTATTTTATGGGACTATTTGAATTTGTCGTTTGCGAATAAACACGTTGGCGACGTCACAATAACAACCCATGTTATCAAGTATAACCAATGTTGCTCCAGGCAGAGCTTCCAATCAGATTGCAGTATTCACATCAAATTAAATAATTGCCCCACCAAAGGTCCCCTTGTTATCAGTACATATTTTAGATGCCACTTTTCATTGCAGAAGGGGTGGCATTATAAGAGGAGGGCTACTGTACATGTATACTGTTATATATATAACGTTATTTTGTAGTTATTTAGGACACAACAAGATCCGTACGATTGCTACTGGCAGCTTTAAAGGATTAATTTCTTTGTACAAATTGTAGGCCTTATAACAGGGAGACTACTGTAGTATATAAATATATAACTTTCATACATTTACAACTCTGCTTAGTTTATACATTACATGTTTTAAAGTTCAGACGGAAGTAAAACAGAGGGAGACTACTCTGTGGTTTCATGTATTTTCGTGAGTATCAATTTCCGTGGATAAACAGATAATGAGGTGTTCGTTAACATTTCAATTCATGGTTTTCATACTTACTCATAAATTCTCTTGTTACAAATGCCTTTAGTTCTGAACTAAATTGTGTGGTTTTAAAGAAAATTGGTATCCAATGAATACAAATGAATTCACAGTATGACAATCTTTTCTTGAAAAGAAATAGATATACACGACAGCATACTCTAAATTTTAATAAATTCCACTAAAATTCAAATACCACTTCCAAATATTATATATATGCAATGTGTTGAGACAAAAACGTTAACATTTTATTTTGTAATTTTGTTATTTCATCGTTGTTTCTCATCATAAGCCATTCGTTTGTGCACTAAATTTCTTGGTTTGACGATAGCAGCGTAAACCACAAACATTTTCATAATAAAAAATGAATTTACAACATACTTGTTATAAATATCAGTTTTAACATATTTTCCAAATCTAAATGGAGGCCGTCGTGGTCAAGTTCGTATGGTAGTTGGATTTACAACCATTTGTGCCATCAGTCCCTATCACCACCAAAGCTGTGAATTCGAACCCCGTTCATGGCGAGGTGTACTCAATACAATATTATGTGATAAAGTTTGTCAGTGACTTGCCACAGGTTGGTGGTTTTCTCTGGGTACTCTAGTTTCCTCCATCAATAAACTTGGCAGCCACGATATAACTGAAATAAACAAATTATGTTTAGCACTTTAATGGAACATATATGTGTTTGTTCTTCTCTCGTCTATGACTTATCACCGGGTTTGTAACAATTTAGAAAGAAACATGACGGGTGCCACTACTGGAACAGGAACTGTTTACCCTTCCGGAGCACCTGAGTTCACCACTGTTCATCTTGTTCAATCTTTCTCTTTCTGTGTAGTATTATGTAGATCAGTGTTTGTCATTTTTCTATTAACCAATGCATTGTCTGTCCTGATCGTGGTTGGATTTATAACAACCTATGTAAGTAAGTAAGTAGTGCCTATAATCACTAACTTTGTCAGTTCGATTACCACTCAAGCGAAGGGTACAATATTATGTGATAAAGTTTGTCAGTGACTTGCGGTAGGTCGGTGGTTTTCTCCGGGTACTACGGGTTTCTCCACCAATAAAATGACCCACACGATATAGCTGGAATATATTTGAAAGAGGTGTTAAACACCACCACCCCATCCCTGTTTCAGTAGTGCTGATATTTGAAATGTATATGTTGCAACAGAAAAGTGTGCAAAGAGTTTCCACACGACACTTTACCACAACGACATTAAACGTTTATGTAACCTGCTTAGTCTGCTTCTTTTTATGATGGTCACGTGCTATAGGTATCTATCTATATTAATTATTTTTTTTAATATTAGAAAGGAGAAAATCATTATTAGTGCGGTGACTAAAACAGTTTGAAGATGCTAAAGGAGTACTTCAGAAGTCGTAAATGGAAGGACAGACAATACAATGACCAAAGGAAAAACGACAAACATTCAAACTATGATACAAAACATTACAAAGAAAGCTAAAGATTTAGCCATATGGACCCAAAGCAAAACGGGTGCTCCAGAAAGGCATGCAGTTCCTGCTTACCAGCGGGTCATGTTTTTCTTCAATCAAACCTACCAATCATGAATGAAGAAAGGACGGAATTGTGATAACTACAAAGGGAGCATACATGCACTTCATATACTTACAGTGTTTCAAGAGAACCCAGTCCCTCAAACATTCCCATCTCAACAGTCGTTATGTTGTTATTCGACAAACGTCTACAGCATAATATATATTATCACAACAATAATTAATGTATACACGCAACAATTCCCTAATTAGTCCTTGTTTAGCGGAGAAACAGCAAATATCAAAGTATATAGTCTTTGGTTTCGTGTTGAGTGATAGTGACTTCATCCCTACGCGACAAAATAGAATTCCCTTTTCTAACAACAAACTATTAAACACGCAATTGTTAAGAAACTGTTAATTAATACGAACAATCAATTTAACTAAGATTAAATCTTTATTTGTCCCCCTCTCTTTACTGATATGTCGCGAATAAATATCTAGGGTAATGCTATAAGGAGAGGCATGGTCAGGTTATCTTTACTCGACGTCCAATCAAAATGGATTTAAACATGGGAAGTTAGGGCTATGGTGTTTGACGCCACTTTCAACAATATTTCAGTTATATCGTGGCGGTCAGTTTTATTGGTGGAGGAAACCGGTGTAGTCGGAGAAAACCACCGACCTGTCGCACATCATTGACAAATTATATCACATGTTGCCGTCTTTTTTTTTTATCAGTGAGCACTTTCAAGATGAGGGTGATTGTTCGGGGTTTTTTTTTCCTATAATTGTAAAATTGGAGACCATCGTTGTTTAAACTTTTTTTTCATACTGAAAGATTTTTATATTTGCTTAATAGAAGAAAAAAAAAGTTTTTAGCTGTCTGACGTTTTAAAACAATCAAGGACGCATGTACAACGTATACACACATTGAAGTAACCCATCACCTGATTGGTGAGTTCTTATTTTATTTAAAAGATGTGAGTTGAACGTTGCCTCTAGTGGAATTGCGTTATCGAGAGGGGGTGTTAACCCTGTTACATCTCTGTGCCTGACCCATGCCTGGACATGCTCTGTCATATGTCGTGGTCTTACCTTTTTCATTTTTGTGTTAAGATGAGAGGAGATTTTCAGTTTTGTTGATATTGGTAGAAATGTCGACAATCACTCTTTAAACTTTCTTTTCATAATATGGACTTAATAATAATGAAAATGTTGATTGCCTAAATGTATTTGGGGTCAAGAAAACCAAACGGCTTAAGCAGGATAGCCAATATCAGTTATGTCGCCTATATCTTAAGGAGAAGGCGAAAGCGTATTCGTGAATGACTGCAGTGTTTTTCTTTGGTCACTCGTGATTCGTCTTCGATGCATGGAAAGCAATATTGTAAGTATGTTATACAGGTCTAACATCCACTATAATAATTGCGGACATCACTGTCAATAGCAAATTATATTTACTCCTTATTAAAACATAAAACCAATTTAACCCCGCCACTTTTATCTTAAGTGAAGTGCCTGTACCAAGCCAGGAAAATGAACGGTCATGCATTTGTGTGTTATTGGTATCGATTTTATCTCTTTCTACGATTTTTCTATTGGATTTTGGAAATATTCCGACAGTGTGATATTTTTTGTTTTACGTGTTTTTTTTTTATACTTATAATTCTTGTAAAGATGTTGCATTTTCAAATGTATGTTTTCTTATAATATTTTTTTGGTGACGGACCGGTTCATATACTGCCATATGACCCGAAGTGACATGAACTATTTGCTATATTGTACATTTAATCTAAAATAATGCAGGTACCTGGCCGGTCCATATACTACCGGTCCATATACGAAAATAGTGACCGGCTGCGCTAACAAAGACAAATAGGGAAAATAAAAACGTAAAGTGTAATATATATATATTATGGAAGCCCATTTATGACATCTTACTCGCTTTATATATTCTTGATTCCGCTTACTAAGATTCGTGAACTTAATCCTCACTTTTAATTTGCTCAATAGTCATAAATATGCTTCATTTTAAGTAGATACTGAAAAATATCGTCCAAGTGTAACGTCAAACACATTATGACGTTATCGATAAAAACAATAACGTCAGTTCTGAAGGCCGCGACAGACATAATCACAAATATCCCATCTCGTCCTATCGGACTCGCTGAGATATTAGCGATAATCTCTGTCTCGACCTTCAAAATTGATGTTATTCTATATTTACATAAAACAAACAACAACGAGATCGAATCATGTGTGACCCAGTGGATAATTTTTGTTAAGTCTTACTGATGAGGACTTTATAATATTTGGTGATGTGTTCTCGTTTTGTCGATTTCGGATTCAACAATAGAATGTCCGTATACTTTTGTTTAATTGATTAGCTTTACTTTCCGTTGTCATGGTGACTACTGAGCAATGTGCGCATAGTATCAAAGTCATGTGATGTATTGATATTGAAAGCATTCCGCTGAATTAAAGGATAATAATCTCGATTTTATAAAGATAATCGAGCTCACCCAAGTGTGAAAGTTCATGGGTTCAATCATCGGTTGTATCAAACTAGATTATGCCATATATTTGCTGCATCTCTCCGATATTTATTCAGCAGTAAGGAGTAAGCACAGCACATTATTAGCATGAACCCGAGGTGTGTTCGGGTGGAGCGATATTTGCACCTGCTTACAATTAGTTATCAATATGAACAATTAGTTTTTTAGTGGGGTTCGTGTTGCTCGATCTTTAGTTTTCTATGTAGTGTTTTTTATCATTTTTTGTTCGTTTGTCCTTTTTCTGTTGGCCGTTTTATTATCTGTCCTTCGATTTACGTCTTCTGGTATCTTCAAACCCTTCTTCAGGGTATTGGTAAAGTAGAAAGTAGAAACAGTCATTAGCATTACATGAACAGGTAACATGGTTTTATTGTCATGATAAAGCTGACAATGGCTGATTTGGATAACAATAACGAATTCACTTAGACAATGCATTAACTCCTTTCGATTTACGCGTAAAATGATGTTCGATTCGTTTTTATTTAGATTTGATTTATTTTATTTTTGTTTGTTTGTTAATGGTGTTTAACGCCACTTTCAACAATATTTCAGTATAATCGTGGCGGTCAGTTTTTTTTTATTTATGTTATTTGTTTTTCTTTTCGGATAGTGTTGTCCAATACGATTTCCATATCACATGATGTTCGTGTCATTTAACAGTAACACGACGGGTATCACTAGTAGAGCAGGAACTACTTACATTTCCAAAATACATGTGTTCATCCCGCATTTTGTGGTATTCGTGTTGCTCAATCTTTCGTTTTCTGTGTCGTGTTTTCTTGAGCGACCACTAGTGGAGCAGAAACTGCTTACACTTCCAGAACACATGTGTTCATACCGCATTTTGTGGGTTTCTTGTTGCTCAATCTTTCGTTTTCTGCGTCGTGTGTTCTTGATCGACCACTAGTGGAGCAGAAACTGCTTACATTTCCAGAACACATGTGTTCATCCCGCATTTTGTGGTATTCGTGTTGCTCAATCTTTCGTTTTCTGTGTCGTGTTTTCTTGAGCGACCACTAGTGGAGCAGAAACTGCTTACACTTCCAGAACACATGTGTTCATACCGCATTTTGTGGGTTTCTTGTTGCTCAATCTTTCGTTTTCTGCGTCGTGTGTTCTTGAGCGACCACTAGTGTAGCAGAAACTGCTTACATTTCCAGAACACATGTGTTCATCCAGGATTTTGTGGGATTCGTGTTGCTCAATCTTTCGTTTTCTGTCTCGTATTTTGCTGATCATGGTCCTTTTGTCCTTTTTCTTTTGGACAATGTATTGTCTGTCGATGTACGGCTTCTGATTACCGCCATGATATTTTCACACTCTTTTCTTTTCCCTCTGGGTGTTTATTTATTAATTCATATTAAAACTAGAATATTACTGGATCAATAGAAAATCATTGAATAATTTAGACTTGCACTTTTCTATAAATGGGGTCACTTCCAAGCTTTAAAACAAGATTTTTCAAAACAAACTTATATTGTGGAAAGTAGCGTTAAACACAATAAATCAAATCAAATCAAATCAAAACAAACTTACAAATTGGTTAAGGCATGCAGTCCACGGAATAGACCTGGTGGCAAAACTTTTATTTTGTTCATAGATAAACTCCTGAAACACACATTAGAGACAATATATTTATAACAGAATTACACAATCGATAGGACGAGCAATCCACGGCATAAACCTGGATGCAAAACATCTACTTTGTTCCGTGATAAATTCCTGTCAAAGACAACAGAGACAAGATATTTACAAAAGATTAACAAATTTATGAGTTTATATAAGTCCACAGATCAGGTCTGAAGGCAAAAAATATATTTTGTTCCGTGATAAATTCCTGAAAAACACAATAGAGACAATATATTAATAACATTTACAGAATTGTTAGGGTGTGCATATCCACGGAACAGGCCTGATGGCTTTTTTTTTCGTGATAATTTCCTGGAAAACACATGCTAATTAAAGCATACGTTGTATTTTCTGCGAAGACGTCGATGTATATTTCATTAAGAAGAGTTTGAAGATACCAAAGGGGTAATCAGAATCCGTATTAACATCAATAATTGTAGAATCGAGTTCATTGAGTTCAATCTAAATTTATATTTATTTCTCATGGTTATGTGTTAGCTACCTAATAGCATTCTGGGAGCCGTAGTGGTCGTGATCGTATGATAGTTGGATTTACAACTATCTATTCAATCAGTGCCTATCACTACTAACCTTGTGATTTCAAATCCCGCGCAGTCGAGGTGCACTCGATACAACATTATGTGATAAAGTTTGTCAGTAAACTTGCGGCAGGTTTTCTACGGGCACTGCGCCAATAAAACTGACCACCACGATATAACTGAAATATTGTTGAAACTGGTGTTAAACACCATAAACCCAAATCCTTATATCATTATTGTTTAAACTTTCTTTTCACAGTTATGAGGTCCATGTTATACGATTCGTGTATTTGTTTTCATAAAGATTAAATCATAAATTCCTAATCGTATATTAAAATTTGTCACCCTGTTTCGGCAGACAAATATAGTGCATTGTCTCATCTCTACTTGTAAAGCTACAGGGTTGGACTCGTTCCTATGTTCTAAATGGTTCTTAATGGTTGTGGTCGGTCGTATCCGCCATCATGATAGTTTTGTTCTTTACCATTGATTGATTGATTTTTGGTGTTTAACGCCACTTTCAACATTATTTCAGCTATATCATGGCGACCAGTTTTAGTGGTGGAAGAAGTCGGAGTACCCTGAGAGAAACACCGACCATGGGCAAGCAACTGGTCAACTTTATCACTTGTGGCTGCGAGTCGAGTGCACCCTTTTTGCAATTTACACAGCCGGCGCGTATTGGTGATAGGCTTGCATGAGTTGTTAGGTAATGCAACTGCCTAACTCATTGAGCCACCCAGGCCCTTGTAATATTGTAAGTATGTTATGCAGGTCGAACAGATTCACTATAGCGATTGCGGACATCACCGTCAATAACAAATCATATTTACTTCTTATCAAAGCATAAAACTAGCTTAACCCCGTCACTTTGTATTGAAGTGAAATGCCTGTACCAAGCCAGGAAAGTGAACGGTCATGTATTTGTGTGCTAGGGGTGTCGATTTTATCTCTTTCTACGATTTTTCTATTGGATTTTGGAAATATTCCGACAGTGTGGTATTTTTTGTTTTTCGTTTTTTCTCCATTCGTCTGAAATAATAGCAAGGAATTAATGTGCATATAAATCTTTTTTTTCTCTAATTTTAAGTACTGTACTAATCTTTTATAATACCAAAGGGGTAATCATATGCTGGTAGTCGAAGAAAGACAGACAATACAATGACCAAAAGACAGAAGGACAGACAATACAATGACCAAAAGACTGAAGGACAGACAATACAATAACCAAAAGACAGGACAGACAATACAATAACCAAAAGACAGAAGGACAGACAATACAATGACCAAAAGACAGAAGGAGAGACAATATAATAACCAAAAGACAGAAGGACAGACAATACAATGACCAAAAGACAGAAGGACAGACAATACAATAACCAAAAGACAGAAGGACAGACAATACAATAACCAAAATACAGAAGGACAGACAATACAATAACCAAAAGACAGAAGGACAGACAATACAATGACCAAAAGACAGAAGGACAGACAATACAATGACCAAAAGACAGGACAGACAATACAATAACCAAAAGACAGAAGGACAGACAATACAATAACCAAAAGACAGAAGGACAGACAATACAATAACCAAAAGACAGAAGGACAGACAATACAATAACCAAAAGACAGAAGGACAGACAATACAATAACCAAAAGACAGAAGGACAGACAATACAATAACCAAAAGACAGAAGGACAGACAATACAATAACCAAAAGACAGAAGGACAGACAATACAATGACCAAAAGACAGAAGAACAGACAATACAATGACCAAAAGACAGGACAGACAATACAGTAACCAAAAGACAGATGGACAGACAATACAATGACCAAAAGACAGAAGGACAGACAATACAATGACCAAAAGACAGAAGGACAGACAATACAATAACCAAACGACAGAAGGACAGACAATACAATAACCAAAAGACAGAAGGACAGACAATATAATAACCAAAAGACAGAAGGACAGACAATACAATAACCAAAAGACAGAAGGACAGACAATACAATGACCAAAAGACAGAAGGACAGACAATACAATAACCAAAAGACAGAAGGACAGACAATACAATAACCAAAAGACAGAAGGACAGACAATACAATAACCAAAGACAGAAGGACAGACAATACAATGACCAAAAGACAGAAGGACAGACAATACAATAACCAAAAGACAGGACAGACAATACAATAACCAAAAGACAGAAGGACAGACAATACAATGACCAAAAGACAGAAGGACAGACAATACAATAACGAAAAGACAGAAGGACAGACAATACAATAACCAAAAGACAGAAGGACAGACAATACAATAACCAAAAGACAGAAGGACAGACAATACAATGACCAAAAGACAGAAGGACAGACAATACAATAACCAAAAGACAGAAGGACAGACAATACAATAACCAAAAGACAGAAGGACAGACAATACAATAACCAAAAGACAGAAGGACAGACAATACAATAACCAAAAGACAGAAGGACAGACAATACAATGACCAAAAGACAGAAGGACAGACAATACAATGACCAAAAGACAGGACAGACAATACAATAACCAAAAGACAGAAGGACAGACAATACAATAACCAAAAGACAGAAGGACAGACAATACAATAACCAAAAGACAGAAAGACAGACAATACAATAACCAAAAGACAGAAGGACAGACAATACAATAACCAAAAGACAGAAGGACAGACAATACAATAACCAAAAGACAGAAGGACAGACAATACAATGACCAAAAGACAGAAGGACAGACAATACAATAACCAAAAGACAGAAGGACAGACAATACAATGACCAAAAGACAGAAGAACAGACAATACAATGACCAAAAGACAGGACAGACAATACAGTAACCAAAAGACAGATGGACAGACAATACAATGACCAAAAGACAGAAGGACAGACAATACAATGACCAAAAGACAGAAGGACAGACAATACAATAACCAAAAGACAGAAAGACAGACAATACAATAACCAAAAGACAGAAGGACAGACAATATAATAACCAAAAGACAGAAGGACAGACAATACAATAACCAAAAGACAGAAGGACAGACAATACAATGACCAAAAGACAGAAGGACAGACAATACAATAACCAAAAGACAGAAGGACAGACAATACAATAACCAAAAGACAGAAGGACAGACAATACAATAACCAAAGACAGAAGGACAGACAATACAATAACCAAAAGACAGAAGGACAGACAATATAATAACCAAATGACAGAAGGACAGACAATACAATGACCAAAAGACAGAAGGACAGACAATACAATAACCAAAAGACAGGACAGACAATACAATAACCAAAAGACAGAAGGACAGACAATACAATGACCAAAAGACAGAAGGACAGACAATACAATAACGAAAAGACAGAAGGACAGACAATACAATAACCAAAAGACAGAAGGACAGACAATACAATAACCAAAAGACAGAAGGACAGACAATACAATGACCAAAAGACAGAAGGACAGACAATACAATAACCAAAAGACAGAAGGACAGACAATACAATAACCAAAAGACAGAAGGACAGACAATACAATGACCAAAAGACAGAAGGACAGACAATACAATAACCAAAAGACAGAAGGACAGACAATACAATGACCAAAAGACAGAAGGACAGACAATACAATAACGAAAAGACAGAAGGACAGACAATACAATAACCAAAAGACAGAAGGACAGACAATACAATAACCAAAAGACAGAAGGACAGACAATACAATGACCAAAAGACAGAAGGACAGACAATACAATAACCAAAAGACAGAAGGACAGACAATACAATAACCAAAAGACAAAAAGACCAAAAGATAAACAATCTTCAAAACACCACACAGAAAATTTGTTCCGCAATTTTATCTCTTGGTATCAATAACATCGTTAATTATCAAGAAGGGGAGGGTTGTGGTATCCTAATAACTCGTTTAGCCCTGCCACATTTTTTGTGCCTGTCTCAAGTCATAACTTGGATTTTCAACGCCGTATTTCGTGGTCTTTTGTGTGTTCAATTATTTGAGGTAAGAGGTGACAGTTCGTTTGTTAATATTTCAGATTTACTTAGCGTTAATTATGGGTTACGTATGGTACACGGTTTTGATTGGTCTATCTAAAATTGACCATCCCAGTGAACATGTACAGTGCAGTTCAAGACACAGAATGAATTATTTCTAATAAAAACGTAGATATCAAATTTAGTACGCTCAAAATCGGAAGATTGGAAAGCCAAATAATTTAAAGTTTTGGGAGCAAAAAACCAAAAAGGCCTAAACAGGATTTCCAAATTCGGCTAATGTCACCTATGCCTAAATCATTTTTACAAAATCTACTCACAACATCGTCAGAGATGTAAGTTCAGAAAACAAATGCAGGTCCACTTCCTTGATCATGTTGTCGTACAAATATCTATGAAATATACAATGATAATAATATAAAATACGATCTCTTCAAGATATATATAGCAAATAGGTCATGGCACTGAGGGTCATATGGCTGTATATGGACTGGCCCGTCACCAAAAATATATTATATGGACCGAAGCTAGGTCCATATAATATTTTTTTTGCTGACGGACCGGTCCATATACTGCCATATGATCCGAAGTGACATGAACTATTTGCTATATTATACTTTTAATCTAAAATAATGCAGGTACCTGGCCGGTCCATATACGAAAATAGTGACCGGCTGCGCTAACAAAGACAAATAGGGAAAATGAAAACGTAAAGTGATATATATATATATATATTATGGAAGCCCATTTATGACATCTTACTCGCTTTATATATTCTTGATTCCGTTTAATAAAATTCGTGAACTTAATCCTCACTTTTAATATGCTCAATACTCATAAATAGGCTTCATTTTAAGTAGATACTGAAAAATATCGTCAAATATCGTCAAACATATTATGGCGTTATCGGTAAAAACATTAACGTCAGTTCTGAAGGCCGCGACAGACATAAACACAAATATCCCATCTCGTCCGACTCGCTGAGATATTAGCGATAATGTCTGTCCCGACCTTCAAAATTGCTGTTATTCTATATTTACATAAAACAAACAACAACAAGATCGAATCATGTGTGACCCAGTGGATAATTTTTGCTAAGTCTTACTGATGAGGACTTTATAATATTTGGTGATGTGTTCTCGTTTTGTCGATTTCGGATTCCCGTATACATTTGTTTTATTAACTAGCTTTACTTTCCATTGTCATGGTAACTACTGAGCAATGTGCGCATAGTATCAAAGTCATGTGATGTATTGATATTGAAAGCATTTCGCTGAATTAAAGGATAACAACCTCGATTTTATAAAGATAATCGAGCTCACCTCAAGTGCGCAAGTTCATAGGTTCGATCCCCGGTTGTATTAGATTTGATTTGATTTGATTTGATTTATTGTGTTTAACGCCACTTTCAGTAATATTTCAGCTATATCATGGCGACCAGTTTTAGTGGTGGAAGAAGCCGGAGTACCCGGAGAGTACCACCGACCATGGACAAGCAACTGGTAAACTTTATCACTTGCAGCTGCGAGTCGAGTGCACCCATTTTGTCATTTACAAAGCCGCGCGCGAACCCACGCTGTATTGGTGATAGGCTTGTATGAGTTGCTAGGTAATCCAACTACCTAACTCATTGAGCCACCCGGGCCCTTTCCCAAGTTGTATGAAACTAAACTATACCATATATTTGCTGCATCTCTCTGATATTTATTCAGCAGCAAGGAGTAAGCAGATAACAGTATTGACTGAAAGACGTGATGCGTTCGGGTGGAGCGAAATTTACAACTGCTAACAGCTGTTTCATTGAGCTAGCACTGTGGATCAGGGAATGTTATTCCTTCCAGAGCACCTGAGTTCACGCCCGGTTTTTGGTGGGCCCGTGTTGTTCGATCTTTAGTTCTCTATGTAGTGTTTTGCAGGTCGTTGTTTGTCCTTTTGTCCTTTTTCTTTTGGCTGTTTTATTATCTATCCTTTTTCAATTTACGGCTTCTGGTTACTCCTTTGGTATCTTTAAACCCTTCTGCATTGCATTGGTAAAGTATAGGTAACTTGTTATTGCCATGATAAAGCTGACAATTGCTGACTTGGAGAACAATCACGAATTCACTCAAACAATATATTAACTCCTTTCGATTTTCGCGCAAAACGATGTTCGGTTCGTCTTTGCTTAAATTTGAATTACAGGTGGTCATTTTTTATTTATGTTATTTGTTTTTCTTTTCGGATAGTGTTGTCCAATACGATTTCCATATCACATGATGTTCGTGTCATTTAACAGTAACACGACGGGTAACACTAGTAGAGCAGAAACTGCTTACATTTCCAGAACACATGTGTTCATCCCGCATTTTGTGGTATTCGTGTTGCTCAATCTTTCGTTTTCTGTGTCGTGTGTTCTTGAGCGACCACTAGTGGAGCAGAAACTGCTTACATTTCCAGAACACATGTGTTCATCCCGGATTTTGTGGTATTCGTGTTGCTCAATCTTTCGTTTTCTGTGTCGTGTATTCTTGAGCGACCACTAGTGGAGCAGGAACTACTTACATTTCCAGAACACATGTGTTCATCCAGGATTTGTGGTATTCGTGTTGCTCAATCTTTCGTTTTCTTTGTAATGTTTTGTTGATAATTGTTTTGTCTTGTTGTCCCCTTTCTTTTGGACATTGTATTGTCTGTCGGTGTACGGCTTCTCATTACCCTGTTGATATTTTCAAACTTTTCTCTTTTCCCTCTGGGTGTTTAGTGATGTCTGTTATTTTAATAATTTACATTAAAACTAGAATATTGTTGGATCAATAGAAAATCATTCAATAAATTAGATTCGAATTTGTCTATAATTGCGTTCCCTTCTAAGCTTTAAAACAAAATACTTCAAAACAATCTTACAAATTGGTTAAGGCATGCAGTCCATGGAATAGACCTGGTGGTAAAACAATTATTTTGTTCATAGATAAACTCCTGAAAAACACATTAGAGACAATATATTCATAACAGAATTACACAATCGATAGGACGAGCAATCCACGGCATAAACCTGGTGGCAAAACTTCTACTTTGTTCCGTGATAAATTCCTGTCAAACACAATAGAGACAAGATATATAAAGCAGATTAACAAATTTGTGAGGGTGTGTACATACACGGATCAAGTCTGAAGGCAAAACATATATTTTGTTCCGCCATAAATTCCTGTACAGCACAATAGAGACAGGATATCTAAAACAGATTAACAAATTTGTGAGGGTGTGTACATCCACGGATCAAGTCTGAAGGCAAAACTTCTACTTTGTTCCGCCATAAATTCCTGTACAGCACAATTGAGACAAGATATTTAAAACAGACTAACACATTTGTTAGGGTGTGTATTTCCACGGTTCAAATCTGAAGTCAAAAACATTTCTATTTTGACCCGTGATAAATTTCTGTAAAACACATGCGAATTAAAGCTTACATTGTATTATCTGCGGAGACGTCGATGTATCTATTATTAAGAAGAGTTTGAATACCAAAGGGGTAATCAGAATCCGCATTAACATCAATTGTAGAATCGAGTTCTTTGAGTTCAATCCAAATTTATATTTTATTTCTCTTGGTTATGTGTTAGCTACCTAATATCATTCTGGGAGCCGTAGTGGTAGTGATCGTATGATAGTTGGATTTGCAACTATCTATGCATTCAGTGCCTATCACCACTGGCGTTGTGAGTTCAAATCCCGCGCAGGCGAGGTGCACTCGATACAACATTATGTGATATAGTTTGTCAGTAACTAACAACATGCAGGTGGTTTTCTCCGGGCAGTCCGGTTTCCTCCACCAATAATTCGGACCGCCACGATATAACTGAAATATTGTTGAAAGTGGCGTTAAAGACCCTAACCCGCTATTCGATTTACGACTTCTGATTGGCCCTTTGGTTTCTTTAAACTTTTCTTACTACATAAAAAAATCAAATAAAGTAAATAATAAATGTTATTGCATATCAATTTGCTAGTGGTTATATTTATTGCTGACACTTGTTTTCATACATTTGTTCTTCCCTCGTTGAGATTCGAATGCTTAAAATTGTAATTGATATATTGTATATATCAACACCAAACTTTATAGATTTAAGAAATAATTTATGGAAGGGGTAAAATTTGCGCAGATAATGTTACCCATATTAAAATCTCCAACAAACTTACCCCTTCCATAAATTAGTTCTATTCTAATAGGACATATACGGTAAATTTGTAATCCACATTCCTTTATAGTGTACCCATATTAAAATCTCCAACAAACATACCCCTTCCATATTAAAATCTCCAACAAACTTACCCCTTCCATAAATTATTTCTATGACGTGCTGTTTTTGCTTTGTAAGCAAAAGGGTATAATAGAACAGCCAAATACGTCATGATCATCAGCACGTGTAAGTCATAATAAATCGGGGATTTTTATACCCTTTTGTATACAAAGCCAAAACAGCACGTCATAATAGAATGGCTTTTAATCACTTAATCTTAACATCATACAGAATATTTCTATTTGAAAATTAATTTGCGTTTTTTTACTTAAAATTAATATTTTATTATTAGATACTGAATATTTTATATTGTAAATAGTCATTATTTGCATATCTTTAATGATAATCAATATTGATACTTAAACTGATTAAATAGATTTTGCCATATTAGAAAAAGATATATGTCTCATTCCATGATGTTGCATTGTGATAGCGCTATGTTAATGACATTCAATGTTCATGATATAATTCTTTACTTCATAAGAGTATACAACTTACATACCTGCACAATCAGTGCTTATCACCACTATAGTTGTCCGAATCCCGTTTATGATAATCAATATTGATACTTAAACTTATTAAATAGCTTTTGCCATATTAGAGAAAGATATGTGTCTCATTCCATGATGTTACATTGTGATAACGCTGCGATATAGCTACAATACTTCTTAAGTTGGCGCTAAACACCAAATAATCAACTAATCAATCAATCAAACACATTATGATAAATGCATGTTGCGCAAATAAGAGACTTATTTAAACGTGAAATGACTGATTCGTGTTATTTGGTTCACACCGACCGGGGCTCGAACACATGATCTACCGCTATCGAGCCATTACAACACCAATGTGAATCCTTCCTTAAAGACATACCATCACACATAGACAAGAAATGTTGGCATTGCAGGATAAATACAATATACGCACATTGTCGGAAAATATAAAATGTATTTGGATGAGCTGAGGATTAGAAACAGGTAGAAAAGCGAGTCATTGACCAGTGAGTTTTTCTGTCCTGTTTAGCAGCGAGTGAAAATTAATTTTATATTTTCCGACAATGTGCGTATATTATATTTATCCTGCAATGCCAACAAGCCCCAACACAACTGTCTAAAAAGTGTAGACACAAACGTCCTTCTAATCGTTTTTATGGTGTCCTCTACACTTTTACTGTTCCCGTTTCTTACTGTTGCTCAACATGAATCAGGTACCAGGAAAATTATATCTTGGTCAATGACGGTATAAAATAAAGTTTATCCAGTCCATGCAATTTGACTGATAAAACATAGAACCGGTGCAGGATTATCATTATACAAAGATATAATAAACTAGGTACTCACAACTTTCTAAGTGAAGAGAAAGCTTGAAATGTGGTTTCTTCTATATTCTCTATTTCATTTTCAATCAAATATCTGGAAAAAAAAGAAGGAATGTTTTATTTGTCCACGTTAGAAAGTCATATATAATTATGATAAGAAAGAGGTTGTCAGTCAATTCCGCCAATAATAATAATACGAACAACCACTTCTCACATCAAATCATTGAACACAAAAAAAGACAAATAGCGTTGGAAATCCAGGTCCTGGATGAGGACAGGCAAAGCATGTGGCGGGATCAAACCATTTTGGAGCAGCTGGTTTCACTCCTGCTTTGTTGTGAGTTTTTATTCTATTGTTTAACGTTTGTAGTGTATTATTCCAACTGAAAAAACTTGTTTACATGTTTACGAGAATTGTTAATACACTCGTCAGCTGTTTATCATCAAAGATTATCGCCCATTAAAAAACTGCCGGCTCCTTGCATATTTCATTACTCTTACACACGTTGAGGTGGTCAAAGCATTTATGAAAGCAAGCTCTGTTCTTTTAATTCTGACATACATATGTACCCAACGGGGTTGCTTTAATGGGGTCCATGTGGCTAATCTTTCTAAATAAAATATTTGTGTGTTATCATTTTTCTATTATTGTTTTTTGTGTGTTTATTTTTGTGTTTGTGTTTGTTTTTGTTTGTTTGTTTGTCTTCGTCCTGTGTCCTGTGTGCCCGATGTTGCCCGATGTTGCCCGATGATTGCCCGATGTTGCCAGTGTCTCTAGATTGTCCATTCTTGATTGCCCGATGTTGCCAGTGTCTCTATATTGTCCATTCTTGATTGCCCGATGTTGCCAGTGTCTCTAGATTGTCCATTCTTGATTGCCCGATGTTGCCAGTGTCTCTAGATTGTCCATTCTTGATTGCCCTATGTTGCCAGTGTCTCTAGATTGTCCATTCTTGATTGCCCGATGTTGCCAGTGTCTCTAGATTGTCCATTCTTGATTGCCCGATGTTACCAGTGTCTCTAGATTGTCCATTCTTGATTGCCCGATGTTACCAGTGTCTCTAGATTGTCCATTCTTGATTGCCCGATGTTACCAGTGTCTCTAGATTGTCCATTCTTGATTGCCCGATGTTGCCAGTGTCTCTAGATTGTCCATTCTGGATTGCCCGATGTTGCCAGTGTCTCTAGATTGTCCATTCTTGATTGCCCGATGTTACCAGTGTCTCTAGATTGTCCATTCTTGATTGCCCGATGTTACCAGTGTCTCTAGATTGTCCATTCTTGATTGCCCGATGTTACCAGTGTCTCTAGATTGTCCATTCTTGATTGCCCGATGTTGCCAGTGTCTCTAGATTGTCCATTCTTGATTGCCCGATGTTACCAGTGTCTCTAGATTGTCCATTCTTGATTGCCCGATGTTGCCAGTGTCTCTAGATTGTCCATTCTTGATTGCCCGATGTTACCAGTGTCTCTAGATTGTCCATTCTTGATTGCCCGATGTTGCCAGTGTCTCTAGATTGTCCATTCTTGATTGCCCGATGTTGCCAGTGTCTCTAGATTGTCCATTCTTGATTGCCCGATGTTGCCAGTGTCTCTAGATTGTCCATTCTTGATTGCCCGATGTTGCCAGTGTCTCTAGATTGTCCATTCTTGATTGCCCGATGTTGCCAGTGTCTCTAGATTGTCCATTCTTGATTGCCCGATGTTGCCAGTGTCTCTAGATTGTCCATTCTTGATTGCCCGATGTTACCAGTGTCTCTAGATTGTCCATTCTTGATTGCCCGATGTTGCCAGTGTCTCTAGATTGTCCATTCTTGATTGCCCGATGTTGCCAGTGTCTCTAGATTGTCCATTCTTGATTGCCCGATGTTGCCAGTGTCTCTAGATTGTCCATTCTTGATTGCCCGATGTTGCCAGTGTCTCTAGATTGTCCATTCTTGATTGCCCGATGTTGCCAGTGTCTCTAGATTGTCCATTCTTGATTGCCCGATGTTGCCAGTGTCTCTAGATTGTCCATTCTTGATTGCCCGATGTTGCCAGTGTCTCTAGATTGTCCATTCTTGATTGCCCGATGTTGCCAGTGTCTCTAGATTGTCCATTCTTGATTGCCCGATGTTGCCAGTGTCTCTAGATTGTCCATTCTTGATTGCCCGATGTTGCCAGTGTCTCTAGATTGTCCATTCTTGATTGCCCGATGTTGCCAGTGTCTCTAGATTGTCCATTCTTGATTGCCCGATGTTGCCAGTGTCTCTAGATTGTCCATTCTTGATTGCCCGATGTTGCCAGTGTCTCTAGATTGTCCATTCTTGATTGCCCGATGTTGCCAGTGTCTCTAGATTGTCCATTCTTGATTGCCCTATGTTGCCAGTGTCTCTAGATTGTCCATTCTTGATTGCCCGATGTTGCCAGTGTCTCTAGATTGTCCATTCTTGATTGCCCGATGTTGCCAGTGTCTCTAGATTGTCCATTCTTGATTGCCCCTTCGGTTTTCTTTAACGTTTAATTAAGGCGGTTAAATTTACAACAACCAATGTTTTGTTTTCATTCTTTGTTAATGACATTCAATGCTCATGATATAATTCTTTACTTCATACGATACGAGTGTACAACTTACAGCTCCTACAAATATTAAGTAATAAAATTTGCCAGTGACGTACTGCAGGTCGGTGGTCTTACAGTTTCCTCCACCAATAAAACTGACCGCCACGATATAATTTTAATATTGTTGAATGTGTAGTTATAAACACCATAAACCAAACCAAATCATTCCATGTTAATGACAGTCAATGCTTTACTTCATACGCGTGTACAACTTACAGTTCCTGTAAATGTGAATTTGATAACCCTTCAAAGGTCTTGTTGTCTATAGCTGTAAACTTGTTCCTGTCTAATCTCCTGTAATATTAAGTAAGTAATATAGTGTTATACATTATACAATGGAGCCTAAAGGGGATGGACTTATTATCATTTTAAACTAGTTTAACCCCGCCACTTATTATTAACAAGAAAGCGCAGCATGAACGATAAAGAGCGCAATTAAATGGCGTTCTCTATTGTAAAGCAGGTGTTTGCTTAGGTTAGAAAAAAATAGTTCCCTAGATACGATTACTGACAATATATGTCTCATAAAACTAGCTTCACCCAGCCACTTTTTTTAAAGTGCTTGTATCAAGCCAGGTAACTGCGAAATCATGTATCAATTTTGCCTCTTTCTACAATATTTATATTGAATTTTGGAACTGTTGCGACAGTGTGTGGTTTTGTTTTACCTTCTAATTTGTGAGTTTCATCTTATATTGTTTTACGTATACACATTGGGTTGTACGTTTGATATGACTTCTTATCCTGATTTTAGGTTAAATCTCGCAATATGATTGGTTGATATTGTCCTAATAAATTTCAGTGCAATATTTTATTAAGTCAATTCGAATTATCTCCCTTACACCGTTGACTTAATATTAAAGTTGATGATATGGATACAAAAGCAAGATAAATTTATTGTCATAATATGAAAACAAAATGGAGTCAGAGGTGAAATATGGAGACAAAACCATGACAAATTCCATATCCCATGGGAAACTGATAGATGAGATACATGGTTGTATGGATTCAAAATCATGATAAATTCATTGTCCTAATATGGAAAACATTAGATATGAGGTTTGGTTGCAAAATCAGGAAAAATTCGTTACACAGTGTACAATTGTCCTTAGACGGAAAAATATCGGGTCAATAAAATTCATATCGGCTCGGTTCGCCTCGCCCGATATGAATTTTATTGACCCGATATTTTTCCGTATTAGGACAATTGTACACTGTGTAACTAATAATATATAATTTAGCAATGTGATACTTTGTTCTAAATGTAGGCATGTTGAAAACGGCAGAAATAACTCCGTGAACCACTTTGACCGCTGCGAAATATCCATTTCTGTCATATGGAAATGGATCGTTTGCCTTTTATGTATTTGTTTCCTCTATCACCGGATGACTATATAAGTAACATAGCGGGTGTTTTAGAAGAAGCAGGAACTGCTTACCCTTCGCGAGCACCTGGATCACCCCGGTTTTTTGTGGTTCCGTTTTGCTCATTTGTTTAGTATTCTGTGTTGTGTTTTATGTTTTGTTTGTCTTTGTTCTGTGACTTGCACCCGATGATGCCAAAATTGCTTTGACATGTAAAAATATATTTACGATATTAAAATAAAAATTCACCACAAAACATTTCGCTTGTCAGTAAAAAACGAACTTGATACATTTCATGTCCAAAACAAGCTTTTTGTGGTTTTAGTCATGGTAGTAAGCTCGCTCTTTGTCAATAAACCTGCGATATTATTTTCAAATAACATAAGTCATCCACTAAAAATCAAAACTTTGTGACAGAAACTTTTGTAGTATATTCGCCATTCGGACATATTTTTCATTTTATATAACATGACTGTTATGGAACAAGATACTTACCTAATAGCATTCTGTTGGGATACGCAAATGACACCACAGTTTTATTTATAAATCCATTTGCGCGTGAAAGTTTAAAAATAAAACTGTTGTGTATTTACCGATAACCAACAAAATGCTATTGGGTAACTAACACATATCTACGTTTTTGCTTAAACAGTAATGGCCAACAATTCTATAAATATCAACAAAACGTACAGAATATCTATTTTTACTGTTGTGACTAACACTTTATACCTGTGTTAACACTTTTGTTTTACACTAGAGATGGCTAAATATATGTTTTCCTGCTAAGAATACCAACCTATGTAGGTAGGGTTTCAATAAACAGGAATTGCATACCCTTTGCGAGCATCTGGACCTCCCCCCCCCCCCCCTTGGAGGGGTATGTGTTTTCATAGTTTTAGTTTTCTGTGTTGTGTTTTTTGTTTGATTTGTCTTCGTTCTGTGTCTTGTGTTCAGTGTTGCCTGTGTCTGTGAATTGTTCATTCAAGAATTTCTCCTTCCGTATTCTCTAGTATTATGATCTACACTTACAGTACTATTGTGTTATACGGCATACCATCGGGCACCATTGTAAGATCTTTGTTTTTACACCTGACAGTTGATCCTTTACATTTGCACTTTGTTGGACATGATATAGCTACACCGTGAGAGATGGATGTCATTATATAAACAATATACATCAACATGTCTGCTTATCTGAAACAATAAGACATAATGGGGTTGGGTTATGGTGTTTAACTCCACTTTCAACAATATTTCAGCTATATAGTGACGGTCAGTTTCATCGGTGGAGGAAACCAGAGTGCCCGTAAAAAACCACCGACCTGCCGCAAGTAAATGACCAATTTTATCACATAAATGCTGTATCGATTACACCCCTCGTCATCAAGTATTATCAAATATTGATTACTTTTTTTATCTTATATTTTCAACGGGGCCGTCGTGGTTGTTATAGTATGGTAGTTGGATTTACAACGACATGTGCAATCAGTGCATATCACAACAAAAGTTGCGAGTTCGAATCGCGCTCATCGCGAAGTGTACTCCGGTTTCCCTCACTCTTTTGAAATTCTATGATCCTCAGTCAGTCACCAGGAACTGATTGACCGTTGCTAATTATCCATTCCTAATATGACAGTGGATGCATCCCTTCTACGTATTTTTTTTATTTCCTCTATTACCGACAAAACTTTCATCGGACTTGACTATCAGCAACAAGGCGGACTTGACTATCAGTAGCAAGGCGGACTTGACTATCAGTAACAAGGAGGACTTGACTATCAGTAACAAGGCGGACTTGACTATCAGTAAATAGGCGGACTTGACTATCAGTAACAAGGCGGACTTGACTATCAGTAACAAGGAGGACTTGACTATCAGTAACAAGGAGGACTTGACTATCAGTAACAAGGAGGACTTGACTATCAGTAACAAGGCGGACTTGACTATCAGTAACAAGGAGGACTTGACTATCAGTAACAAGGTGGACTTGACTATCAGTAACAAGGCGGACTTGACTAACAGTAACAAGGCGGATTTGACTATCAATAACAAGGTGGACTTGACTATCAGTAACAAGGACTTGACTATCAGTAACAAGGAGGACTTGACTATCAGTATCAAGGCGGACTTGACTATCAATAATAAGGACTTGACTATCAGTAACAAGGTGGACTTGACTATCAGTAACAAGGCGGACTTGACTATCAGTAACAAGGAGGACTTGACTATCAGTAACAAGGCGGACTTGACTATCAGTAACAAGGAGGACTTGACTATCAGTAACAAGGAGGACTTGACTATCAGTAACAAGGAGGACTTGACTATCAGTAACAAGGAGGACTTGGCTATCAGAAACAAGGAGGACTTGACTATCAGTAACAAGGCGGACTTGACTATCAGTAACAAGGAGGACTTGACTATCAGTAGCAAGGCGGACTTGACTAACAGTAACAAGGCGGACTTGACTATCAGTAACAAGGTGGACTTGACTATCAGTAACAAGGCGGACTTGACTATCAGTAACAAGGAGGACTTGACTATCAGTAGCAAGGTGGACTTGACTATCAGTAACAAGGAGGACTTGACTATCAGTAACAAGGCGGACTTGACTATCAGAAACAAGGAGGACTTGACTATCAGTAACAAGGCTGACTTGACTATCAGTAGCAAGGTGGATTTGACTATCAGAAACAAGGAGGACTTGACTATCAGTAACAAGGTGGACTTGACTATCAGTAACAAGGTGGACTTGACTATCAGTAACAAGGTGAACTTGACTATCAGTAACAAGGAGGACTTGACTATCAGTAACAAGGCGGACTTGACTATCAGTAGCAAGGCGGACTTGACTATCAGTAACAAGGACTTGACTATCATTAACAAGGACTTGACTATCAGTAACAAGGAGGACTTGACTATCAGTAACAAGGAGGACTTGACTATCAGTAACAAGGAGGACTTGACTATCAGTAACAAGGACTTGACTATCAGTAACAAGGAGGACTTGACTATCAGTAACAAGGAGGACTTGACTATCAGTAACAAGGACTTGACTATCAGTAACAAGGTGGACTTGACTATCAGTAACAAGGAGGACTTGACTATCAGTAACAAGGTGGACTTGACTATCAGTAACAAGGACTTGACTATCAGTAACAAGGCGGACTTGACTATCAATAATAAGGACTTGACTATCAGTAACAAGGAGGACTTGACTATCAGTAACAAGGAGGACTTGACTATCAGTAACAAGGAGGACTTGACTATCAGTAACAAGGAGGACTTGACTATCAGTAGCAAGGCGGACTTGACTATCAGTAACAAGGTGGACTTGACTATCAGTAACAAGGAGGACTTGACTAACAGTAACAAGGCGGACTTGACTATCAGTAACAAGGCGGACTTGACTATCAGTAAATAGGCGGACTTGACTATCAGTAACAAGGCGGACTTGACTATCAGTAACAAGGCGGACTTGACTATCAGTAACAAGGAGGACTTGACTATCAGTAACAAGGAGGACTTGACTATCAGTAACAAGGCGGACTTGACTATCAGTAACAAGGAGGACTTGACTATCAGTAACAAGGTGGACTTGACTATCAGTAACAAGGCGGACTTGACTAACAGTAACAAGGCGGACTTGACTATCAATAACAAGGAGGACTTGACTATCAGTAACAAGGTGGACTTGACTATCAGTAACAAGGACTTGACTATCAGTAACAAGGAGGACTTGACTATCAGTATCAAGGCGGACTTGACTATCAATAATAAGGACTTGACTATCAGTAACAAGGCGGACTTGACTATCAGTAACAAGGCGGACTTGACTATCAGTAACAAGGAGGACTTGACTATCAGTAACAAGGCGGACTTGACTATCAGTAACAAGGAGGACTTGACTATCAGTAACAAGGAGGACTTGACTATCAGTAACAAGGAGGACTTGACTATCAGTAACAAGGAGGACTTGGCTATCAGAAACAAGGAGGACTTCTCTATCAGTAACAAGGCGGACTTGACTATCAGTAACAAGGAGGACTTGACTATCAGTAGCAAGGCGGACTTGACTAACAGTAACAAGGCGGACTTGACTATCAGTAACAAGGTGGACTTGACTATCAATAACAAGGCGGACTTGACTATCAGTAACAAGGAGGACTTGACTATCAGTAGCAAGGTGGACTTGACTATCAGTAACAAGGAGGACTTGACTATCAGTAACAAGGCGGACTTGACTATCAGAAACAAGGAGGACTTGACTATCAGTAACAAGGCAGACTTGACTATCAGTAGCAAGGCGGATTTGACTATCAGAAACAAGGAGGACCTGACTATCAGTAACAAGGTGGACTTGACTATCAGTAACAAGGTGGACTTGACTATCAATAACAAGGAGGACTTGGCTATCAGTAACAAGGCGGATTTCTCATCAGTAACAAGGCGGATGTCTCATCAGAAACTGTTTACCCCTTATGAGCACCTGGGACTACCCCCGTGTTTTGATAGGGTCCGTCTTGCTCATCTTTTGTGATTTCATTTTCTTCGTTCTGTGTTATGTTTCCCAATTTTGTCTATGCCTCTTCATTGCCCTATCTTAATTTTCCCTTCGGGTTTCTCTAACATGTACGTATTACTTGGATGTTAATTTGTTCCCGTCATGCTGACCAGACAATAGACAACAATCAAACAATTAAAAACTAAGATTTTCTTTTAAAGTTAAAATGTCGTTGCCCAGGGTCGGTGGTTCTCTCTTCTAATGGTATAATGTCGTTGCCCAGGGTCGGTGGTTCTCTCTTCTAAAGTTATAATGTCGTTGACCATGGTCGGTGGTTCTCTCTTCTAATGGTATAATGTCGTTGCCCAGGGTCGGTGGTTCTCTCTTCTAAAGTTATAATGTCGTTGCCCATGGTCGTTGGTTCTCTCTTCTAAAGTTATAATGTCGTTGCCCAGGGTCGTTGGTTCTCTCTTCTAAAGTTATAATGTCGTTGCCCAGGGTCGGTGGTTCTCTCTTCTAAAGTTATAATGTCGTTGCCCAGGGTCGTTGGTTCTCTCTTCTAAAGTTATAATGTCGTTGCCCAGGGTCGTTGGTTCTCTCTTCTAAAGTTATAATGTCGTTGCCAAGGGTCGTTGGTTCTCTCTTCTAAAGTTATAATGTCGTTGCCCAGGGTCGGTGGTTTTCTCTTCTAAAGTTATAATGTCGTTGCCCAGGGTCGGTGGTTCTCTCTTCTAATGGTATAATGTCGTTGCCCAGGGTCGGTGGTTCTCTCTTCTAATGTTATAATGTCGTTGCCCAGGGTCGTTGGTTCTCTCTTCTAAAGTTATAATGTCGTTGCCCAGGGTCGGTGGTTCTCTCTTCTAAAGTTATAATGTCGTTGCCCAGGGTCGTTGGTTCTCTCTTCTAAAGTTATAATGTCGTTGCCCAGGGTCGTTGGTACTCTCTTCTAAAGTTATAATGTCGTTGCCCAGGGTCGGTGGTTCTCTCTTCTAAAGTTATAATGTCGTTGCCCAGGGTCGTTGGTACTCTCTTCTAAAGTTATAATGTCGTTGCCCAGGGTCGTTGGTTCTCTCTTCTAAAGTTATAATGTCGTTGCCCATGGTCGTTGGTTCTCTCTTCTAAAGTTATAATGTCGTTGCCCAGGGTCGGTGGTTCTCTCTTCTAAAGGTATAATGTCGTTGCCCAGGGTCGGTGGTTCTCTCTTCTAATGGTATAATGTCGTTGCCCAGGGTCGGTGGTTCTCTCTTCTAATGGTATAATGTCGTTGCCCAGGGTCGGTGGTTCTCTCTTCTAAAGTTATAATGTCGTTGCCCAGGGTCGGTGGTTCTCTCTTCTAATGGTAAAATTTCGTTGCCCAGGGTCGGTGGTTCTCTCTTCTAAAGGTATAATGTCGTTGCCCAGGGTCGGTAGTTCTCTCTTCTAATGGTATAATGTCGTTGCCCAGGGTCGGTAGTTCTCTCTTCTAAAGTTATAATGTCGTTGCCCAGGGTCGTTGGTTCTCTCTTCTAAAGGTATAATGTCGTTGCCCAGGGTCGGTGGTTCTCTCTTCTAAAGTTATAATGTCGTTGCCCAGGGTCGGTGGTTCTCTCTTCTAAAGTTATGATGTCGTTGCCCAGGGTCGTTGGTGCTCTCTTCTAAAGTTATAATGTCGTTGCCCAAGGGTCGTTGGTTCTCTCTTCTAAAGTTATAATGTCGTTGCCCATGGTCGGTGGTTCTCTCTTCTAAAGTTATAATGTCGTTGCCCATGGTCGTTGGTTCTCTCTTCTAAAGTTATAATGTCGTTGCCCAGGGTCGGTGGTTCTCTCTTCTAAAGTTATAATGTCGTTGCCCATGGTCGTTGGTTCTCTCTTCTAAAGTTATAATGTCGTTGCCCATGGTCGTTGGTTCTCTCTTCTAAAGTTATAATGTCGTTGCCCATGGTCGTTGGTTCTCTCTTCTAATGGTATAATGTCGTTGCCCAGGGTCGGTGGTTCTCTCTTCTAATGGTATAATGTCGTTGCCCAGGGTCGGTGGTTCTCTCTTCTAAAGTTATAATGCCGTTGCCCAGGGTCGGTGGTTCTCTCTTCTAATGGTATAATGTCGTTGCCCAGGGTCGTTGGTTCTCTCTTCTAAAGTTATAATGTCGTTGCCCAGGGTCGGTGGTTCTCTCTTCTAAAGTTATAATGCCGTTGCCCAGGGTCGGTGGTTCTCTCTTCTAATGGTATAATGTCGTTGCCCAGGGTCGTTGGTTCTCTCTTCTAAAGTTATAATGTCGTTGCCCAGGGTCGTTGGTTCTCTCTTCTAAAGTTATAATGTCGTTGCCCAGGGTCGGTGTTTCTCTCTTCTAAAGTTATAATGTCGTTGCCCATGGTCGTTGGTTCTCTCTTCTAAAGTTATAATGTCGTTGCCCAGGGTCGGTGGTTCTCTCTTCTAAAGTTATAATGTCGTTGCCCAGGGTCGGTGGTTCTCTCTTCTAAAGTTATAATGTCGTTGCCCAGGGTCGGTGGTTCTCTCTTCTAAAGTTATAATGTCGTTGCCCATGGTCGTTGGTTCTCTCTTCTAATGGTATAATGTCGTTGCCCAGGGTCGGTGGTTCTCTCTTCTAAAGTTATAATGCCGTTGCCCAGGGTCGGTGGTTCTCTCTTCTAATGGTATAATGTCGTTGCCCAGGGTCGGTGGTTCTCTCTTCTAATGGTATAATGTCGTTGCCCAGGGTCGGTGGTTCTCTCTTCTAAAGTTATAATGCCGTTGCCCAGGGTCGGTGGTTCTCTCTTCTAATGGTATAATGTCGTTGCCCAGGGTCGTTGGTTCTCTCTTCTAAAGTTATAATGTCGTTGCCCAGGGTCGGTGTTTCTCTCTTCTAAAGTTATAATGTCGTTGCCCATGGTCGTTGGTTCTCTCTTCTAAAGTTATAATGTCGTTGCCCAGGGTCGGTGGTTCTCTCTTCTAAAGTTATAATGTCGTTGCCCAGGGTCGGTGGTTCTCTCTTCTAAAGTTATAATGTCGTTGCCCATGGTCGTTGGTTCTCTCTTCTAAAGTTATAATGTCGTTGCCCAGGGTCGTTGGTACTCTCTTCTAAAGTTATAATGTCGTTGCCTAGGGTCGGGGGTTCTCTCTTCTAAAGTTATAATGTCGTTGCCCAGGGTCGGTGGTTCTCTCTTCTAAAGTTATAATGTCGTTGCCCAGGGTCGGTGGTTCTCTCTTCTAAAGGTATAATGTCGTTGCCCTGGGTCGGTGGTTCTCTCTTCTAAAGTTATAATGTCGTTGCCCAGGGTCGTTGGTTCTCTCTTCTAATGGTATAATGTCGTTGCCCAGGGTCGGTGGTTCTCTCTTCTAAAGTTATAATGTCGTTGTCCAGGGTCGTTGGTTCCCTCTTCTAAAGGTATAATGTCGTTGATGTTTTGTGATTTG
This sequence comes from Bathymodiolus brooksi, assembly GCA_963680875.1. NCBI lineage: Eukaryota > Metazoa > Mollusca > Bivalvia > Mytilida > Modiolidae > Bathymodiolus > Bathymodiolus brooksi. Next base: position 52,593,480 of record OY804589.1, on the reverse strand, counting down.
TTTTGTTCTGATATTTTTTACAAGGAGTACATTAAAAACATAAATTAACACTAATTATCGAGTTTTAAAATAAAAAGTCCATTCATTCTCTTTTATTTTCATGAAAACACATATCGAACATAAATTCCTGTCTATACGACAAAAATGTCTTCCGATAGAAAACCTGCATGCGGTCGTACGAGAATTGTAACTGATTCCGCTTGAAAAAGAAGAAACAGGAAAGAAGTTTTGGCGAATTATGATGAAACAAGAATTAACATAGGCCACCAACATGACCGTTGGATGGAATTGAAGGAAGCATCGAGAATTCAAACTCATGCTGAAGTGTATAATCAGTGCATTGCATTGCGCATGTAGTTCGGAAACTGGGACATGCATAATTAATGATGCTGGGAGACAAACTACACACTAAAAACAACGAAAATACACATTGTATACTCATGTTTTGAAGGTAAATATTAACTTTCAACGCAAAAAAAACTTTCAAAAAAATTACCAATCTCAAATTAAGCAAAACAACGTTTTCAATAATTATAGATAAAATAATTCTAACAAATATTCCGAAAAGTTAATATTGAATTAATAGAGAAAAAAAACGTACCATTAATATGAAAACATTCACAACAGTCTACAGCAACCTCAATTCATTATAAATTTTACATTTGTCGTGCTATCAGTTCTGACATTGTATTTGTTATAACCAATCGTCATTGTCGTATGATAAATGACATATGTTTTCTATATTTGATTTAGAAATATATATCAATTAATTATAACCTGACATGTTTCTCGTTTGTTAAACAAATGTGCTTGTATTTATTCATTTGTATTATGTTTAATAACTCGCTAATTCAAACATAATCCTGTTACAACTATTAATCGCCCGTGATGGTCGTATGTCACTTGTTTCCATTAAAACATCACGTGATCATGACATAGTCTATTGACACACGCATGCGAATCAAATAATGACAATAAACATGAGTTGCACTAAAGTAGACACCTACCTTAATTATCTCTGGATCGATACCTCTTCTTGAAGATTATTAGTCCCTGGGGTATCATCCTCCCAGAAGTCAGTGTTTTGGCACTGACATGGTTTATTAGACATATTTATCGTTGTATTTGGCACTGACATGGTTTATTAGACATATTTATCGTTGTATTTTGTAGATCCTAAACAAAGTTATTAAAACAAAGGTCAATCTCCCTTAGACATAGGCCAATTGTGGCCTCTTATTTTGGTCTCTTTGGATTACGTGCTGTCGTAGGCTATGGGCTATTTTTGGAATATTTCTGGATGTCCAATCTTTCTGGATGTCTAATATTTCTAGATGTCTAATCTTTCTCGATGTCTAATCTTTCTCGATGTCTAATCTTTCTCGATGTCTAATCTTTCTGGATGTCTAATCTTTCTCGATGTCTAATCTATCTCGATGTCTAATATTTCTCGATGTCTAATATTTCTGGATGTCTAATCTTTCTGGATGTCTAATCTTTCTCGATGTCTAATCTTTCTCGATGTCTAATCTTTCTGGATGTGTAATCTTTCTCGATGTCTAATCTTTCTGGGTGTTTAATATTTCTGGATGTCTAATCTTTCTGGATGTCTAATCTTTCTCGATGTCTAATCTTTCTCGATGTCTAATCTTTCTGGATGTCTAATCTTTCTGGATGTCTAATCTTTCTGGATGTCTAATCTTTCTGGATGTCTAATCTTTCTCGATGTCTAATATTTCTCGATGTCTAATCTTTCTCGGTGTCTAATCTTTCTCGATGTGTAATCTTTCTTGATGTCTAATATTTCTCCATGTCTAATCTTTCTCGATGTCTAATCTTTCTCGATGTCTAATCTTTCTGGATGTCTAATCTTTCTGGATGTCTAATATTTCTCGATGTCTAATCTTTCTCGATGTCTAATATTTCTCGATGTCTAATCTTTCTGGATGTCTAATCTTTCTCGATGTCTAATCTTTCTCGATGTCTAATATTTCTCGATGTCTAATCTTTCTGGATGTCTAATCTTTCTGGATGTCTAATCTTTCTGGATGTCTAATCTTTCTCGATGTCTAATCTTTCTGGGTGTCTAATCTTTCTCGATGTCTAATCTTTCTCGATGTCTAATATTTCTCGATGTCTAATCTTTCTCGATGTCTAATCTTTCTGGATGTCTAATCTTTCTGGATGTCTAATCTTTCTGGATGTCTAATATTTCTCGATGTCTAATCTTTCTCGATGTCTAATATTTCTCGATGTCTAATCTTTTTCGATGTCTAATATTTCTCGATGTCTAATCTTTCTCGATGTCTAATCTTTCTCGATGTCTAATCTTTCTGGATGTCTAATATTTCTCGATGTCTAATCTTTCTCGATGTCTAATATTTCTCGATGTCTAATCTTTCTGGATGTCTAATATTTCTCGATGTCTAATCTTTCTCGATGTCTAATCTTTCTGGATGTCTAATCTTTCTGGATGTCTAATCTTTCTCGATGTCTGATCTTTCTCGATGTCTAATCTTTCTGGATGTCTAATATTTCTCGATGTCTAATCTTTCTCGATGTCTAATATTTCTCCATGTCTAATCTTTCTCGATGTCTAATCTTTCTCGATGTCTAATCTTTCTGGATGTCTAATATTTCTCGATGTCTAATCTTTCTCGATGTCTAATATTTCTCGATGTCTAATCTTTCTGGATGTCTAATCTTTCTCGATGTCTAATCTTTCTGGATGTCTAATATTTCTCGATGTCTAATCTTTCTGGATGTCTAATCTTTCTGGATGTCTAATCTTTCTGGATGTCTAATCTTTCTGGGTGTCTAATCTTTCTGGATGTCTAATCTTTCTCGATGTCTAATATTTCTCGATGTCTAATCTTTCTGGATGTCTAATCTTTCTCGATGTCTAATCTTTCTCGATGTCTAATATTTCGCGATGTCTAATCTTTCTCGATGTCTAATCTTTCTCGATGTCTAATTTTTCTCGATGTCTAATATTTCTCGATGTCTAATCTTTCTCGATGTCTAATATTTCTCGATGTCTAATCTTTCTCGATGTCTAATCTTTCTGGATGTCTAATCTTTCTGGATGTCTAATCTTTCTCGATGTCTAATCTTTCTCGATGTCTAATCTTTCTGGATCGTTTTTAAGTCGAGAAAAAAATAATGCCCAATTCACGTACGCAACGAAAATTATCAGTTTTGCAATAAAAAAGTGATCATATTTGAGTGACACCACGTTCAAAAGATGAATACCGGTACGCATTTGTGCATCACATGTAGGATTAATGAAAATTGAACACACAGTTGTTAAAAACTGATTTCTCCAAATTCGTGATATCATCGTTTAAAAGATCGTTCGTCATGTTCGCTGCCATTTAACGTTTTGACGTTAACCACGTGTTCTATTAAAAACTTTTATCCACGTCACTAACTGCTGGCGTACGTGACCAAGATCAGTCTTCCCAAAAGTTGGACAAGTGCGACAGACGTCAATCACACATTTGCTTCCGTTTGATTGGTTATGATACAAAACATTTAGAATACTTTTAATTTCTTGTATATTATATTATTACGTGATGTTTTTCATATTGGCCTAGTTATAGGTCCGAGGCCTGTTGTATTGGCCTGAGGCGAGGTCTGCTGTATTGGACTGAGGCGCAGCCGAATGCCAATACATCAGACCGAGGACCTATAACTAGGCCAATATGAAAAACATCACGTAATTATACCTTTATTAATTAACCAGTCTAATATCTCTCGGGACTTTTCCTTGCGATTGTCGAAACGTCTAGCGAATTCCAATCTAGCTGTTATTGGACTGGCTGGAATCGGGTCAATACGGTAAAACTCGTGATTTTATTATTGACGGGACCATTTATTGAGTTCGACTGTTCCAGCGAAAGAGATTTGTTTACTTATAAATATATGGAAAATTGACGGGACTTTCAAATAAGTTCGAGCCAACCATGGTATTCGACCCATCAGAGTTCGAGGGACCGAGGTTTGACTGTAACAGCTATGCAATAGCCACGGGGGACAAAAATACAAATGATAAGGCACGTTTATTTAAATACATGTCTGGGAGAACATTCGGTGAATTTCATTAAAATATAAAAATAATTAATAAATGACAGCGACAAACACCACTTTGTTAAACATGTTATATTTAGAGCTCCAACGGCTATATAGATATAACAGTTTCCAGTCTATAAACAACAAACGTTCACAAAAACCAGGAGGTGGCCGAGGTGGCTCAATGAGTTAGGTCGTTGGATCTAACAACTCATACAAGCCTATCACCAATACGACGTGGGTTCGCGCCCGCTTTGTAAATTACAAAAAGGGTGCACTCGACTCACAGCCGCAAGTGATAACGTTTACAAGTTGCTTGCCCATGGTTGGTTGTTCTCTCCGGGTACTCCGGTTTCCTCCACCACTAAAACTGGTTGCCATGATATAGCTGAAATATTGTTGAAAGTGGCCTTAAAATACCAAAAATCAAAAAATCAAATCACAGAAACCGGGGAAATTTAGTCCTCGTCTTTGGTCAAGTACAAATATATGGCGAGGCTAAATGAGATGATATTATTTAGAGCTCCAATGACTACATCCATATAACAGCTTGGACTCAGTAAACCGCACAATTTCACAGACATGGAAGCATAAACATGAATAAAATGAATGTCAAACTAAAGACTATAAAATGGGTATTAACTGCTTCTCCGCTAAGCACACAATGGCTGGTTCGTTCGGAATCATAATAATGTGTCCAAGTGGATAGATGGATGTATAATCGTGGATTGTTGTTTCAGTGAGCTAGCACTCTAAAGATCCAACTAAATATGTTGGTCTAGTGCAAAGCGGACATCATCATCATCTCTTCGAATGTAACCTGTTCTCGTCATGATATAGCTGAGGCATTGCTGACTTAAGCAATAACTATTAATAGACAAAGTCTCAAAAACTTTATCATTGTTGGCATGAAGTAAAGTTTGAAGATACCAAAGGGGTAAGCAGAAGCCGTAAAATGAAAAGAGACAGAAAATACAAAAGAAAAAGGACAAACAATGATCTACAAAACACTACACAAAAAATGTAAAGGACGAGGAACACGCATCACACTTAACACCGGGGTGATATCAGGTGCACCGGAACGGTAAGTAGTTCCAATATTATAGCCACCGTGAATGGGATATAATAGTTTCCAATTTAATTTTTTTTCATACAGTAGTGTTGAGAAATATTATGTCAGGCATCACTTCTATTTATTATGAGGGGCCCGGGTTGCTCAATGAGTTAGGTCGTTGGATCTAACAACTCATACAAACCTATCACCAATACGGCGTGGGTTCGTGCCCGGCTTTGTAAATTACAAAAAGGGTGCACTCAACTCGCTGCCGCACGTGATAAAGTTTACCAGTTGCTTTCCCAGGGTCGGAGGTTCTCTCCGGGGAATCCGGCTTCCTCCACCACTAAAACTGGTCGCCATGATATAGCTGAAATATTGTTGAAAGCGGCGTTGAAACACCAAAGAATCAAAATCAATATACTTATTATGATCAAGGTCGTATATGTATTTTACGTCAGTGGTTTAATAAAATTGTAGATAACTAATTAAGTATGCTCGATGCGTGTACGGTAATGTCAGGTCAGGAGTCACCAGCGAGTCTGCTTTAAGCTTTCATTTATCTAAGTTTTGCTAGGATACTAACATGTATTAAAGTCGATTTTGTCTATCGATGTAAAAACTGGATCGTGTCACTCAGAAACTGAAAGAACGTGCAATGCGATCCTTCGTAAAAGCCGGAATTGAGCTCTCATCTAAGTCGGAAATGAGCTCCCTTAACCCAGAAAGGGAGGCCAAGTGATCCGCAATCATGTTCATAGTGCAATACCAGTTGACCAGTTGTGTGATAGTTTTTATTGTCATTATGATCGATGATGCAGCTGTATACTTGATTGAGAGGAAGAGCAAGAGCTGATGCTTTTATAGGTATCGGAACATCTACGTTGAATTAATAATATTTAACATAGGCACAAGAGAAACTAAGAAAACGAAAATACATTTAAACAGACTTTTATTTATTGTTCTTTCAAATATCTACCAACAGGATCATCTAACAAGAATAGGGTCAACCTTAACTTTAATATTAGGTGCCAGATCAGTCTCCAACAATGGCCTGACAATAATATGTGCTTTGGCCTTGTGGCTAGTTCCCATAATGCCTGTGATCTCAATGTTTCCGTCTTTCATGGACAGGGTTTTCGTGTGGTAATAATATTCTCCTCGAACAAAGTTCAGACCATTACCGCTCCCTTTGTTATACATTTGATTGAACCAGTTTGCACTGTGTCTCTGGGTACCATATTCGGTAAGTCCAACACCCAACCAATTACTATGATAGTCAAAACTATATGGACAGCTCCACATTACAACGGCCCTTCTTTTTTGACTTGCGATCAACCACGATGCTGTGCCATATGTGCCAGTAGCTGTGTGGCCTGTTTTGTGTACAATCTATATCATAAGACGAAGTTGTATCAACATCAAAGATGTGCATAATTTGTGTGATAATGTTACGATCTAGTACACAATAAATCTTTGCATAATAATTATCATTATCTGATTTATATCAATAGAATGAAATACAAAATTTACCCGAACAGCATCAAAATCGTAGAAAGAGGACAAATTGATACCCCTAACTCACAAATACATAACCGCTAACACACAAATACATGGCCGCTAACTCACAAATACATGACCACTAACACACAAATACATGACCGCTAACACACAAATACATGACCGCTAACTCACAAATACATGACCACTAACACACAAATACATGACCGCTAACACAAATACATGATCGCTAACACACAAATACATGACCGCTAACTCACAAATACATGACCACTAACACACAAATACATGACCGCTAACACAAATACATGACCGCTAACACACAAATACATGACCACTAACACACAAATACATGACCGCTCAATTCAAGAAATTATATTAAATTATGTATAAAGATTAGTACATGCTGCTTAACTAGTTATACGAGAGTGTTGTCGGTTTGCTTACATATTGAAAACACTTCCTTAATCGCACCATTTTACTAAGAGGGCATGTTTTGGACCCATGAAGCTAGCTTAACACCACATTTTCTTTCTCAAGTCAGGAAAGTGAGCGGCCATGTATATTTGTGTTAGGTGTATCCGTTTTTCCTCTGTTTAAGCGATTTTTTCTATTAGATCTTGGAATTGTTCCGACAGTGTGAGTCATGTGGTATTATTTTTTTTCATGTTACGGTACATACGTTACGCTCCACTGAAATCTGACACAATTCTATATACAATGTAGCCTTGCATTCATATGAAGTCGAGATTAACTAATGGAAAACGACAATGCAAAATCTTATCAGTGGGTACGGATCCTTGACATGAACGAAAGGTTTAGATCGGATTATGTCATATATTAATGAAGTAGAACTTATACAAGAAGAGTTTGAAGGTACCAAAGGGGTAATCAGAATCCGTTTATCGAAGAAGAACAAACAACACAATGGTCAAAAGGAAAAGTGCAAAAAGACAAACAACGATCTACAATACATACACATAAAACTACAGATCGAGTAACACGAATCCCACTAAAAACCGGGGGTGAACAAAACTTCTCAGTGGGTTCGGATCCTTGACAAGAAGGAAACCGGAGGACTCGAAGAAAACCATCGACCTGTCGCAAGTCATTGTCAAACTTGATCACATAATGTTGTACACCTCGCCCTGATCGAGATTCGAATTCACAACATCAGTGGTGATAGACACTGATTGCATAGGTAGTTGTAAATCCAGCTACCATACGATCACGGCCACAACGGCCCCAATGTTTGAACAAAGGGATATTCTTGTCCCAATATGTTTTTAATTAAGGCTACAAGAGACCAACATTTCGTGATCGCTTCATAAAATATCATGGCAGCCATACATAGTTGTTATTTTCCACACCGCGATGCATTGGGTAAGGGTTATTTGTGCTTAGCGGCACCCTCAGTATTTTGTCAGCAACAACGTGACTACCAGATTTAATAATGAACAGGGACCGGTGAAATTCGACCATGGGTTGGTGTTTGGAAACCTTTCTCATAACAAATGATGTTAGGTTTGTAATGAGATTTTTACGACACTATCTATTTGCCAATAGGGTCTTTGATACACACCACAATGGTAATTCGTGCCATAGGTAATTTGCATTGGCTCCATTTCTAATTCTTATGAAGAAGCTTTCAAAGTGTTGCAATATTGAAGCCGATTTTAATAGGCTCCTAGGGCTCGAACCCAATATAAGTTTTGAGTATGGTTATGGTGTTTAACGCCACTTTCACCAATATTTCAACTATATCTTGGCGCTCAGTTTTATTGGTGGAAGAAACCGGACTACTCGGGAAAAAAACTACCATGCAAGTCACAGACATATATTGTTGTATCACGTATATCTTGCCATGAGCGGGATTCGAACTCACAACTTTTAGCTGTGATAATCACTTATTTTGATTCCATAGGTAGCTGTAAATTTAATTACCATACAATCACGATCCGTTCGGGCCATATGCACCTTGAGATCTTAATCAGCGTAAGCATAAAAATAAACCTGCATATTACAAAGATTACAGCACCAATGTTGTCCCAACTGAATGGGGTCGAGCACTAAACAGTAACCTAATATTGGTGATTTACGAGATCAGTACAACTTACAAACGATTCTTTCTGTCCTGGTTTTACTGCTACTGGTGGAGATTTCATCATGCCTCCATTGATATGAGATTCTGGATAAACAAGAGGATATTTCGTCCAATTTTCTATTTCGATTGTGCAGACGACACTGAAGCCTGGTGCGCCTGCCAGACTCTGAAGCATACTAGCCCCTGACGTCACAGCACCTGCTGCAGCAGCGGCTGCACCAATGGCAGCTGCCCAGTCAATTACACTGCTTACACCACCAAAAAGCCCTTGAAAAAGAAAAGTGTAATAGGAAAATATGTTGATTCGCGTCTAAAACTCAATTTCCAGGAAATAATTTGTTCATGTAAGGAGTAATAATAATAATAATAAAAACGTGGATATCTAGAATAGTGAGTACAACGGGTTTCTGGAATTAGCCTTCATCAGGGACATTCTTATTCAAAATATTGCAAAGCCAAATAATGTAAAGGTCTTTGGGAGCAATAAATTAAAAGGTTCTAAAACCATGATAGACAAATTCGGTTAAGTTTACCTATGTATGACGGTAATTGACCTTAGTATTAACAAATTAAATATTTTAGGAACGAACTTTGAATTTCAGACATATATCTAATAAACCATGTCAGTGCTGAAGCAGATATATAATTTAGTACGCACGATGCGCGCTACTGAGGAGTAATGTATATAATTATTATTCAGAAAATGGGAAGGTATGCTGTTTCACTCCACTTTAAACAATATTTCACGGCTGGGCGGTCAGTTTTACTGGTGGAGGTAACCGGAGTACCCGGAGAAAACCTGTCGCAAGTCACTGTAAAACTTTATCACAATGTTGTATCGAGTACACATCGCCTAAGCGGGATTCGAACTCACCACGTTAGGGGTATAATGCACATGTTGTTGTAAATATAACTAGCTTGCGGATTTCAAACAAATACATATTTAATAAACCATGTCAGTACTAGTGCCGAAGCATACTTCTAATTTTGTACGCACGGCGCGTGCAGTACTGGAATATCAAGTTGCTATTGAGGTGTAATATATATGATTATTATTCAGAAAATGCAACATACAGAAAATTTAAAGAAGACATACCAGTTAAAAGAAACAACTTGACGACAGCAAGCTCCATTGTGAATGTATGATTACACGAATGTCCCGTAAGTCGTATTAATAGTTATACAATAGTCACGTGCGACAAAAGTACAAATGATAATAAAGGGCGAAGCCCATCTAACTCAGTCACGTGACTATTGTATTCATAGCCAAACATCTTTTCACCGGAAGTGTACAAATATTGAACAAAATAGTATTTAAAATCGCAATAAAATTTATTTCAATTAGAAATCCTGAAATCTCTTATTGTTTATATTCTGAAAAATTCAAATAAACTCAAATGAAAATTCTAAAAGAAAACTTATAATATCCACACAAAGCATTATGAGTAGTACGTCATTTGTTAGTGTGTACTGATCATGAAATACACACATGTACCAGGTCGTATGCAACCCTGGGATGAATTTCATGAAAGTCCATGCATTTCTCCTGAAAAGATGATTCTCCTCTCTGAATACTTTGTGTGAGCTGGTGTCAAATAGGGAATCTGTTACATCTACATGCTATCCGCGATTCAAAAACATGAAATAATTCTGACAAGACATGCATGGCAGCAGGGAATTATTAAAACAAAACAAGTTTTATAATTCCCTGATGACAGGTAAGTTTTTTCTTTTTATGGCAAGCAGCTTTGCTTGAAAAACCTTGATTGCATTTAAAATGATTGCATTTTCGTTTGACCCTCATTCCCCTTTTGATAAGCCCAAAACCCTTAACTATATAGAATAACAATTGTGTTGACATTACTGTCATTAGGTCGATTCTAGGTCCTGTAAAAATACATTCAGTGGACCTACTTGATATCTGCTCTGGACCCGTTCTTACCCTTTATCTTCCACACTCACATTGTGACAAAAAATATGTAAATCTGAGCAAATGACTTTGATATCAGAATTTTTATTTTCGACAAAAGAGTCAACTAATTCTGGATCAAAATATTTCAAGCCCCCCTCTCAAAAACAAATGGTTGCCCCATCATGTTCTGACACTTCATGCTATGAGAAACTCGAAAAAGTCTAAATGGTAAAAACCTCAGAAAACGGTTTTCAGACATTGCAACATACATGCATAGGCACATTCAATAACCCCCTAGGACCCTTCAGAAACCTTTCCTCCCACATCGTTTTTTATCCCCCCCCCCCTTTTAGGTATCAACTTCCTGTTAGGCGGGGGAATACGTGTACTATGGAAACATTTCTTCTAGTTATTCAATTTTAGGAGGCATGCCATTCGCCTCTCATGCCTCTCTTTTAAGACAGCCAAATGTTGGATATTGCTGACTTCGCCCTTAAACAGGTTGTGCCTGTCTCATATTAGGGATGTTGCACATTACTCTACATTAATCGACATAAGCTACATTACTCGACTTAACTCCACTGCGCATGACACACGGGATCACATATTGTTAATTATTAGGTTAATATAATTGATCATATGTCAATATAAATTAAAGGACATTCAAAGTTTTTATTTATACTATATGTTCTGCGAATATCATGCAAACTAAAAAAAATGATAAAAATCGCGCAGATAAAAGCTCGAACAATCACCTGTAATGTGTATGTCGTATCGAGTACACCTTTCACCTATCATTAATAAATAAAGTATGTGAATATTTACCACCTCACCAGCATTTTCTTATTGTTAGTCATAAACCAAATAACAAAGGAATCGTTCGTGTATGTCCATTGCGAAATACAACAATTTGTTTTCATATAAAAATAAATCCTAATTTAAGTAACAAGAGGTTCAATGATTTTGTAATCGTATATATTCCGTTCCCAGAGAAATCAAATGGTCAGTTTCTTTCTAAAATTGTTATTTAATTGCTTAAAATGATAATGCGATGAAATCTACGAGTTATGGAAGCGTATTAGGAAAATGCACTTGTTCTCCCCATGCTATAGCTGAAAAATTGCTGAATTGGCGTTAAGCAACAATCACGCGCTCACTTCGGAATAAATTACCTGCTACATCGGCTTTGTCGGAAAAATAATAATTTAACGGCGACGAAAGACGAAAAGATTTAATTTGATCCAAAATACCCCTCGAAAATCGTTATGTAGTGACTTTGAGATTATCATTGAATTAAAGAAGTTTTCTATTTCTTCATTTAAATGAATGAAAAAATTCCGTCATACAAGTACAAATCCTAACAAATATTCAAGAAAATTGGTCAAACTAAAGCTTTAGATATTTAAATGTATTCCCGAGAATCTTTACTTTGTTGCTGTTCATACTTGAAAGGTGAAAGTGAAAAACAAACACATCTCTGTCGGACTGTCGGACCAGCGGGCTGTCGGACTATTGGACTGTCGGATTATAGCTACCTTCCAAAATGTTTGGTTCGAGAAAAACATAGACACCCCTAAATGTTAAATGGTCGTCCTCTCAACCTCATAAATGAATTTTCACGGACTAAAGACTTTGATTTAAAGCACGCAAAGAAACTTATAACAGAAAGTCAACATTCAGATTTCTGTTGCTGACCGTGTATGTTTTTGAAAATATTGTCATTATGATACCGACCTGAACGGAGTTTTCCCTATCCAGTTACAGTGATTAACTTGTGTGGGTTTTTTTCCCAAATCGGATGTGTTCACACGTGTATTCTAAATTTTGGTATTTTAATTTTTCCGTTAATTTACCTGCGCCCTGATATATCCTTGTAAAGTAGACATATATTTTGGAAGCGATCATGTATCGATTTCCTTCCATTTGACAAACTGTCCCTTCTAATTTTTTAACATATTCTTTAATTTACTCGCAGAGACAAATAAATGTGATTTAACCCACATGCGCTCTGGGACGGAATAAACTTTCTGTTTACATATCTATTTTCAATCAAATTTCTTTATCATTTCATCTCTTTTTCCTATGTTACAGCAACTTACAACAAAATAAACGCTATCTACAGAATATGGACACGAACAAAGTTAAAAAAAAAAAATACAATCCCTTCAAATTAAATCAATAAATTGAATATCACAATTCGTTGGGCGTTTTGTATCTGTATCAAATAACTGATTTTGGTGTTTTAAAATCTATAAATAAGCATAATTGTTTTGGTCAAGGTCACAATCTCAAGTTGGAAAAAAAATAATGCCCATTTCACGTACGCAACGAAAATTATCAGTTTTGCAATAAAAAAAAGTGATCATATTTGAGTGACACCACGTTCAAAAGATGAATACCGGTACGCATTTGTGCATCACATGTATGATTAATGAAAGTTGAACACACAGTTGTTAAAAACTGATTTCTCCAAATTCGTGATAAAAGATCGTCCGTCATGTTCGCTGCCATTTAACGTTTTGACGTTACCCACGTCACTAACTGCTGGCGTACGTGACCAAGATCAGTTTTCTCAAATGTTGGACAAGTGCGACAGACGTCAATCACACATTTGCTTCCGTTTGATTGGTTATGATACAACACATTTAGAATATTTTTAATTTCTTGCATGCGCAGATAAACTGATCTCGGGCACGCCCTCTATCAGTTTATCAGCACATACACGAAATTAAAAGTACTCTAAATATTACTTAGAATATAACCTACTTTTTCAACCAATCAGATTTCGAGAAGTGACCCATTAAGTGCCACACTTAATTATTAAGTTTTTCAAAGTGACGCAGCTGAAATAGACGTCAGGTGACTGCGTTGATTGACAACTTCTGCTAAAAAAATAAACATTATGTACTTTCGAGACAACTTTAATATTACAAATATCTGGTGGTCAAAACAATATTCAATGAGCTTAACCAAGCAATAGACATGAAAAAAATAATGAAAAAAAATCCATTAACAAAATTTAAATTTCCATGTCCATTTTTTATATCACCTATATAATAGTATACTAAATCGTAAAAATAGCTTGATAGCAAAATGGCACAAAGTGGTAAATAAATCAATATAGAGAGAAAGAAATAGTACATTTATGATTATTTGATACAAAAATTATGTTGAGAAGTGTATGAAAAAAAATTGCAAAAAAAAAAGGGGGGGAATGTAGGTCATGACCCCATGTACCTGTGCTTTTACGATCACAATTTTCCTTACGTTGTCAGGCACTTCAATTTTTAAAATTCCTTCGGCTTCGCGCACACGCGTTTCATTTTTAATGCAGCTGTTGTGTGGGGAGGTCAAGTAGTTCAGACAAAGATATATTTTCGCTTTCGTCATTCAACACGTCCTCCATCATGCCGTGGTCAAATCCGTGCCACGCACTTTCCAGTAAACGTCTAGGGTGTTACGTAAGAAATGTCTGGAACATTGAACCAATGAAAAAATAGGTTACATTCTAAGTCAGTTAGAGTATATTAAGTGAAATTTTATTGGTTAAGAAGGGGGTAGCATCGCTTCGCTCGCTTCGCCCCTTCTTAATATATTAAAGTAAAATTTCACTTAATATACTCTAACTATAACGTAAATCTTCATTGTTTTCAACAATAAACCAGGAAATGTTTTTTCCGCTTTAATAGTAAAACATACTCGACAATAGACACTCATAATTGTTATCTTATTGTAACAAATACAAGAGATGACGTGGATTAAATGATTTTAAGTCACATAACCCCGCTATTCTATATTATAGTATTATTACGTGATGTTTTTCATATTGGCCTAGTTATAGGTCCAAGGCCTGCTGTATTGGCCTGAGGCGCAGCCGAAGTCCAATACATCAGACCGAGGACCTATAACTAGGCCAATATGAAAAACATCACGTAATGATACCTTTATTAATCAACCAGTCCAATATCTCTCGGGACTTTTAATTGCGATTGTCGAAACGTCTAGCGGATTCCAATCTAGCTGTTATTGGACTGACTGGAATCGGGCCAATACGGATTTTCCGTATTGGACTGGTCTTTGCCGTATTGGCCCAATGAAGGTTTTTATATTGTTTTGACAGATTTGATCATATAAAGGCTAATAAATAAAAGTTAATTAATAATGAAGTGTATTTATCAAGCCAGTAGATTGATTAATCATGTATATGTATGTAAGCACATTCAACCGTACATTTGTCAATTGTATTGCGATGTTCGAGTTTGACATGGTAAAACTCGTGATTTTATTATTGACGGGACCATTTATTGAGTTCGATTGTTCGAGCGAAAGAGATTGTTTTTACTTAAAAATATATGGAAAATTGACGGGACTTTCAAATAAGTTCGAGCCAACCATGGTATTCGACCCATCCGAGTTCGAGGGACCGAGGGTTGACTGTAACAGTTATGCAATAGCCACGGGGGACAAAAATACAAATGATAAGGCACGTTTATTTAAATACTTGTCTGGGAGAACATTCGGTGAATTTATTTAAAATATAAAAATAATTAATAAATGACAGCGACAAACACCACGGGGTTAAAACATGTGATATATAGAGCTCCAACGGCCACATAGATATAACAGTTTCCAGTCAATAAACAACAAACGTTCACAGAAACCAGGAGGTGGCCCAGGTGGCGCAATGAGTTAGGTCGTTGGATCTAACAACTCATACAAGCCTATCACCAATACGGCGTGGGTTCGCGCCCGGCTTTGTAAATTACAAAAAGGGTGAACTCGACTCACAGCCGCAAGTGATAAAGTTTACCAGTTGCTTGCCCATGGTTGGTGGTTCTCTCCGGGTATTCCGGCTTCCTCCACCACTAAAACTGGTTGCCATGATATAGCTGAAATATTGTTGAAAGTGGCCTTAAAACACAAAAAAATCCAAAAATAAAATCACAGAAACTGGGGAAATTTAATCCTCGTCTTTGGACAGGTACAAATATATTGCAAGGTTAAATGAGATGATATTATTTAGAGCTCCAATGACTACATCCATATAACAGCTTGGACTCAGTAAACCGCACAATTTCACAGACATGGAAGCATAAACATGAATAAAATGAATGTCAAACTAAAGACTATAAAATGGGTATTAACTGCTTCTCCGTTAAGCACACAATGGCTGGTTCGTTCGGAATCAGAATAATGTGTCCAGGATTATTGTTTCAGTGGGATAGCACTCTAAAGATCCAACTAAACCTGTTGGTCTAGTGCAAAGCGGATATCATCATCATCTCTTCAAATGTAACCTTTTCTCGCTATGATATAGCCGAAGCATTGCTCACTTAAGCAATAACTATTAATAGACAAAGTCTCAAAGACTTTATCATTGTTGGCATGAAGTAAAGTTTCAAGATACCAAAGGGGTAATCAGAAGCCGTAAATTGAAAAGAGACAGAAAATACAATGACAAAAGAAAAAGGACAAACAATGATCTACAAAATACTACACAAAAAAAGTAAAGGACGAGGAACACGCATCACACTTAACACCGGGGTGATCTCAGGTACTCCGGAACGGTAAGTAGTTCCAATATTATAGCCACCGTGAATGGGATATAATAGTTTCCAATTTAATTTTCTTTTATACACTAGTGTCAGGCATCTCTTCTATTTATTATGAGAGGCCCGGGTGGCTCAATGAGTTAGATCGTTGGATCTAACAACTCATACAAAGCTTATCACCAATACGGCGTGGGTTCGCGCCCGGCTTTGTAAATTACAAAAAGAGTGCACTCGACTCGCAGCCGCACGTGATAAAGTTTACCAGTTGCTTGCCCAGGGTCGTTGGTTCGCTCTTCTAATGGTATAATGTCGTTGCCCAGGGTCGGTGGTTCTCTCTTCTAATGGTATAATGTCGTTGCCCAGGGTCGTTGGTTCGCTCTTCTAAAGTTATAATGTCGTTGCCCAGGGTCGGTGGTTCTCTCTTCTAAAGTTATAATGTCGTTGCCCAGGGTCGGTGGTTCTCTCTTCTAATGGTATAATGTCGTTGCCCAGGGTCGGTGGTTCTCTCTTCTAATGGTATAATGTCGTTGCCCAGGGTCGGTGGTTCTCTCTTCTAAAGTTATAATGTCGTTGCCCAGGGTCGGTGGTTCTCTCTTCTAATGGTATAATGTCGTTGCCCAGGGTCGGTGGTTCTCTCTTCTAATGGTATAATGTCGTTGCCCAGGGTCGGTGGTTCTCTCTTCTAATGGTATAATGTCGTTGCCCAGGGTCGATGGTTCTCTCTTCTAAAGTTATAATGTCGTTGCCCAGGGTCGATGGTTCTCTCTTCTAAAGTTATAATGTCGTTGCCCAGGGTCGGTCGTTCTCTCTCCTAAAGTTATAATGTCGTTGCCCAGGGTCGGTGGTTCTCTCTTCTAAAGTTATAATGTCGTTGCCCAGGGTCGGTCGTTCTCTCTTCTAAAGTTATAATGTCGTTGCCCAGGGTCGGTGGTTCTCTCTTCTAAAGTTATAATGTCGTTGCCCAGGGTCGGTGGTTCTCTCTTCTTAAGTTATAATGTCGTTGCCCAGGGTCGGTGGTTCTCTCTTCTAATGGTATAATGTCGTTGCCCAGGGTCGGTGGTTCTCTCTTCTAATGGTATAATGTCGTTGCCCAGGGTCGGTGGTTCTCTATAATGTCGTTGCCCAGGGTCGGTGGTTCTCTCTTCTAAAGTTATAATGTCGTTGCCCAGGGTCGGTCGCTCTCTCTTCTAAAGTTATAATGTCGTTGCCCAGGGTCGGTGGTTCTCTCTTCTAAAGTTATAATGTCGTTGCCCAGGGTCGGTGGTTCTCTCTTCTAAAGTTATAATGTCGTTGCCCAGGGTCGGTGGTTCTCTCTTCTAATGGTATAATGTCGTTGCCCAGGGTCGGTGGTTCTCTCTTCTAAAGGTATAATGTCGTTGCCCAGGGTCGGTGGTTCTCTCTTCTAATGGTATAATGTCGTTGCCCAGGGTCGGTGGTTCTCTCTTCTAATGGTATAATGTCGTTGCCCAGGGTCGGTGGTTCTCTCTTCTAATGGTATAATGTCGTTGCCCAGGGTCGATGGTTCTCTCTTCTAAAGATATAATGTCGTTGCCCAGGATCGGTGGTTCTCTCTTCTAAAGTTATAATGTCGTTGCCCAGGGTCGGTGGTTCTCTCTTCTAAAGTTATAATGTCGTTGCCCAGGGTCGGTGGTTCTCTCTTCTAAAGTTATAATGTCGTTGCCCAGGGTCGTTGGTTCTCTCTTCTAAAGTTATAATGTCGTTGTCCAGGATCGGTGGTTCTCTCTTATAAAGGTATAATGTCGTTGCCCAGGGTCGGTGGTTCTCTCTTTTAATGGTATAATGTCGTTGCCCAGGGTCGGTGGTTCTCTCTTCTAATGGTATAATGTCGTTGCCCAGGGTCGGTGGTTCTCTCTTCTAATGGTATAATGTCGTTGCCCAGGGTCGATGGTTCTCTCTTCTAAAGATATAATGTCGTTGCCCAGGATCGGTGGTTCTCTCTTCTAAAGTTATAATGTCGTTGCCCAGGGTCGGTGGTTCTCTCTTCTAAAGTTATAATGTCGTTGCCCAGGGTCGGTGGTTCTCTCTTCTAAAGTTATAATGTCGTTGCCCAGGGTCGGTGGTTCTCTCTTCTAATGGTATAATGTCGTTGCCCAGGGTCGGTGGTTCTCTCTTCTAATGGTATAATGTCGTTGCCCAGGGTCGGTGGTTCTCTCTTCTAATGGTATAATGTCGTTGCCCAGGGTCGATGGTTCTCTCTTCTAAAGTTATAATGTCGTTGCCCAGGGTCGTTGGTTCTCTCTTCTAAAGTTATAATGTCGTTGCCCAGGGTCGGTGGTTCTCTCTTCTAAAGTTATAATGTCGTTGCCCAGGGTCGATGGTTCTCTCTTCTAAAGTTATAATGTCGTTGCCCATGGTCGTTGGTTCTCTCTTCTAAAGTTATAATGTCGTTGCCCAGGGTCGGTGGTTCTCTCTTCTAATGGTATAATGTCGTTGCCCAGGGTCGTTGGTTCTCTCTTCTAAAGTTATAATGTCGTTGCCCAGGGTCGTTGGATCTCTCTTCTAAAGTTATAATGTCGTTGCCCAGGGTCGATGGTTCTCTCTTCTAAAGTTATAATGTCGTTGCCCAGGGTCGGTGGTTCTCTCTTCTAAAGTTATAATGTCGTTGCCCATGGTCGTTGGTTCTCTCTTCTAAAGTTATAATGTCGTTGCCCATGGTCATTGGTGCTCTCTTCTAAAGTTATAATGCCGTTGCCCAGGGTCGGTGGTTCTCTCTTCTAAAGTTATAATGTCGTTGCCCAGGGTCATTGGTGCTCTCTTCTAAAGTTATAATGTCGTTGCCCATGGTCGATGGTTCTCTCTTCTAAAGTTATAATGTCGTTGCCCAGGGTCGGTGGTTCTCTCTTTTAAAGGTATAATGTCGTTGATCTTTTGTGATTTTCTTTTGTTCTGATATTTTTAACAAGGAGTACATTAAAAACATAAATTAACACTAATTATCGAGTTTTAAAACAAAAAGTCCATTCATTCTCTTTTATTTTCATGAAAACACATATCGAACATAAATTCCTGTCTGTACGACAAATATGTCTGCCGATAGAAAACCTGTATGAGGTCGTACGAGAATTGTAACTGATTCCGCTTGAAAAAAAAGAAACAGGAAAGAAGTTTTGGCGAATTATGATAAAACAAGAATTAACATAGGCCACCAACATGACCGTTGGATGGAATTGAAGGAAGCATCGAGAATTCAAACTCATGCTGAAGTGTAAAGGTCAGTGCATTGCATTGCTCATGTAGTTCGGAAACTGGGACATGCATAATTAATGATGCTGGAAGACAAGCTGCGCACAAAAAACAACGAAAATGCACATTGTATGCTCATGTTTTGAAGGTAAATATTAACTTTCAACGCAAATAAAAACTTTCAAAAAAATTACCAAACTCAACGATATTATACCTTTAAGCAAAACAACATTTTCAATAATAATAGATAAAATAATTTTAACAAATATTACGAAAAGTTAATATTGAATTAATAGCAAGAAAAAACGTACCATTAATATAAAAACATTCACAACAGTCTACATCAACCTCAATTCATTATAGATTTTACATTTGTCGTGCTATCAGTTCTGACATTGTAATTGTTACAACCAATCGTCATTGTCGTACGATAAATGATATATGTTTTCTGTATTTGATTTAGAAATATGTGTCAATTAATTATAACTTGACTTCTCGTTTGTTAAACAAATGTGTTTGTATTCATTCATTTGTATTTAGTATGCTTAATAACTCTCTAATTCAAACATAATCCTGTTACAATTATTAATCACCCGTGATGGTCGTATGTCACTTGTTTCCATTAAAACATCACGTGGTCATGACTTAATCTATATACACACGCATGCGAATCAAATAATGACAATAAACATGAGTTGCACTAAAGTAGATATCTACCTTAATTATCTCTGGATCGATATCCCTGGGGTATCATCCTCTCAGAAGTCAGTGTTTTGGCACTGACATGGTTTATAGACATATTTATCGTTGTAATTTGTGGATCCTAAACAATGTTATTAAAATTAAGGTCAATCTCCCTCAGACAAAGGCCAATTGTGGCTCTCTTGTTTTGGGCTCTTAGGATTACATGCTGCCGTAGGCTATGGGCTATTTATGGAATATTTCTGGATGTCCAATCTTTTTGCTACTAGCGTTCCTGATGACGATTATTCCAGAAATATGTAGTGCGTACTAAATTAGATATCTACGTTTTCATTGCAGTGACGTCTTAACGCATGGGTACGCTGGGCCGTTGCCCGGGGCCTCAGGAGCATTGGGGTCCCATGCTAATCTATGATAAGTACAGTATGTTTGTAATGTTTAAACACTGATTTTGTTGGAAGTACCAATACAATAAATATATGCTTAGTTTTATCGATATTTACATTTCTAGGTAGGGGCCCCAATACATGGGGGCGTATATTGCTGTTAAGACGGCCCTGTTTCATTGCACACCAGTGAGCTTTAAGACGGAATGTGGTAACGGTTGAGTAATTCTTTCAATTGTTGTAGGACAAGATGCAGAATAACAAGAGTGTCATTACGACCGTATGTCGACATCAAACAACCTGTAAGTGTCATGTTGTGGCCTTATGCAACATTTATAAATTCAGTAATACACGACAGTTTAGATCAAGCGTGAGGCAATGTCATAAATAAAGACGTCTAAGACGATCTCAAAGCCATTCGGTAGAGTATTGCCCACCAAAGCTTAAAAATTGAAAAGTTCACATAAAAATCTGGAGTTGTGACTTTTTCCCTCAATTAACAATAACACGAGGAGTGTCATTATTGGGCAGAAACTGCCTACCCTTCCGGAACACATGAGTTCCTCCTCAGTTTTTTTAGCGGGGTTCGTGTTCCTCAGTCTTTAGTTTTCTGTGTAATGTATGCCGACCATTGTTTGTCTTTGTGTACTTTTGTCCGTTGTTCTTCGATTTACGTCTTCTGATTACCGCTGTGGTATCCTCAAACTTTTCTTAACATTTAAATATCGTACAAGAAGTCTTTACAGTGTAATAAGCTCTGCATATTGTAACATGTTTTTGTTATTTCACATCCTTAACATTTGTTTTCGCATCAAAACAATCGATTTCGTATTGGACTGAACTCACAAATCTTTCTTATTAGCAGAAACCAGAGATGATAATTATGAGCCTGCATAAACCATCTGGTTGACATGTGTAACAATAAGACTATCATTTGGGTGCCCTACAATTGTGTGAAGAGTACCCTTCCTCTGGCCTCTATCGCGGGATTATCAGAATTGTATTAATATTCTATATGTGTTGGAATTATTTTAGGCGAAAGCAAACATCTTATCGACATCCGATATGATGTGATGTCAGGAGTCACCGACGAGTTTTCCAATTATTTAGGTATTGACATCCAAGATGCGAGCGCCAATGACAAAACGCAGATTCTACTTTCTTCATTTTTGTATGTTTTAAACTTTCATTTCCTCAACCTAAGATTTGCCAGAGTACTAACATGTGTGTATTGTTTTTGTTCTATATACTATTAAAGACGATTTTGTAAGAGTGGTTTATTGATGTAAAAACTGGACCGCGTCACTCACAAACTTAATAGACATGAAATGCGATCCTTCGTAAAACCCGGAAGTGAGCTCTCATGTAACTCGGAGGTAAGTTGCCATAAACTCGGAAGTGAGCTCTCATTAAATCTGGAAGTGAGCTCCCATAACCTGGATGTGTGCCCTCGTGAAACCCGGAATTGAGCTTTATTAACCTGGAAGTGAGCTCTCATGAAACCCGGATGTGAGCTCTAACAAACCAGGAAGTTCTCACGAAATCTGGAAGGAATCTCTCATAAACCTGAAAGTGATACCAATTGCTCCGGGATAATGTTCATAGTGTAATGCAAGTTGACCCGTTGATCGTATTATCTTTTTTCGTTTTTCTTGTTTTTGTTTCGTTTTTGTTTTGTTTTGTTTTTGTTTTTTTTCGTTGAACACTAACTGTCGTGGTTTTGTGCACAATTAAAGACGTAATTAACAAGAGAAGTCATTTGTAAATATCAATACCATTAATTCAAATGTCCATGAACATCTCAGTTTCAACCAATCCACGACAATTGACACCAAAGAAAATAGCGAAAATAAATTAAATCATAGTACTTTAAAGGTAAATATGTTTGCTTAATACCACAATAATTTTGCATGTATATTTTATCGATAAGAAATATGAGATCACGAAAACACATTTAAGATTAAGCTATTCCTCCTTCTCATCCCTGTTACTATAACCATTTCTAATATACTTTTATTTATTGTCCTTTAGAAAATCTACCAACACTGCAACAGGATCATCCAACAAGAGCAGGGTCAACCTTAGCCTTAATAATAGGTGCCAGATCAATCTCCAGCAGTGGTCGGACAATTATATGTGCTTTGGCCTTGTGGCTAGTTCCCATAATGCCTGTGATCTCAATGGCTCCGTCCTTCATAGACAGGGTTTTCGTGTGGTAATAATAGTCTCCTCGAACAAAGTTCAGACCATTACCGCTCTTTTCGTAATACATTTGATGGAACCAGTTTGCTCCGTGCGTCTGGGTACCAGATTCGGTAAGTCCAACACCCAGCCAATTAGTATAATGGTCAAAATTATATGGACAGCTCCACATTACAACGGCCCTTTTGTTTTGACTTGCAATCAACCACGAGGCTGTTCCAGATGTGCCAGTAGCTGCGTGGCCTGTTTTGTGTACAATCTATAACATTAGACGAGGTTGTATCAATATCAAAGACATGCATAATTTATGTGTTAATGTTATGATGTAGTGCAAAATAAATGTTTGCATAGGGTTAGGGTTATGGTGTTTAGTGTCACTTTCAACAGTATTTCAGCTATATTATGGCGGTCACTTTTGATGGTGGAGGAAGCCGGAGTACCCAGAGAAAATCACTGACCTGCCGCAAGTCACTGACAAGCTTTTTCACATAAAGGTGTATGGAGTATGTCTTGCCTGAGCAGCGGTATTCGAACTCACAATGTTAGTTCTTTTTGCATAATAATTTCCCTTATCTGTTCTATATCAATAAAATGGAATACAAAATTTACCATACTATCGAAACAGCACCAAAATCAAAAATCAAAATCGACGAAAGAGGCAAAATTGATACTCCTAACTCACAAATACATGACCGCTCATTTCAAAAAATTCTATTATATTATTATACTTTATGCAAATTTCTTACATTATCCATTCATTTCATTGGACAAGCGGCATTTGTTAATTTTCACTAACCTTTCATAAGCCCCGCCCATCTCTAGCAACATGTGATAATATTAGCAACGGGTGTTAATGCCTAAAATTAACACCCGCTGAGCCCGAAATTTGTCGATCCGGAAAAATTATCACCCGCTCCGTCCGAGGTTTACCGATTTTCAAAATTCTCAAATTGAAAAAAAAAAATTGTTTTATTTTAAAGTTCAAAATTTTCAAAAATTTTCAAAAAATTTCATAATTTATAATTTTCTAAGTAATTCAAAATGTTCATAAAATTTCTAAATTTTAAGACATGTATTTAAATAATAATATTGAAAAATGATAAAACAATTATACCCTACCTTGAAAATTATTTATGCAATAGTCAGAATATAGAAGCAAACATGTGATAATATTTATCAAAATATACAATTAACATTTTACATTAATTGTTATAAACATTATGTTATTATCTTGTTAAATTTGTTGCTATTTGATGTTTTGTTGTTAATTTAAGTAAACTATCTTAATTTATGACTTTTTATTTTTTTAACAATTGTCCTTCTAATAACATAATGCACACTTGAATCATTAGGCACTCAGTATAATAAAAAAAAACGTACTGTCCTTGGATGAAGGTGCTAGGGTGATTAACACACCCTGTGAAAAAATATCACCCTCGAGTTCGTCTCGGTGATAATTTTTCCCCCTCGTGTGTTAAACTACCCTAACAAGGGCAGTATGTTTATATTATGTATAATTATTAGTACAAGCTGCTCATCCAGATATATCAGAGTGTTGTCGTTTTGCTTACATATTGAAAACACTTACATGACCGCAGAGGGGAGGTTTTGGACCCATGAAACTACCTTAACACCGCCTCTTCTTTCTCGAGTCAGGGAAGTGAGCGACCATGTATATTTGTGTTAGGTATATCCATTTTGCCTCTGTTCATGTGATTTTTCTATTAGATTTTGTAATTTTTCAGACTGTTGTGTTTATTTTCATTCTACACTACATACGTTACGCTCCACTGCAATCTGATACAATTATATCTACAATATAGCGTTGCATTCATATGAACTCGAGATCAGCTAATGGGAAACACCAATCTTGTTAGTGTGTTCGGATACTTATGTTGAAATTAAACATGAGCGAACAGTTCGAAGAAAGACAACTATAATAAGTTTGACTTGTATTGCCGATATCAATAATATACACAAATAACTAAGGGGTTAGTCTTATGGTGTATTGGTGTTTAACGGCACTTTCTACAATATTTCAGCTATGTTGTGGCGGTCGGTTTAAATGGTGAAGGAAGTCGGAGTACCCGGAGAAAACCACCGATCTGTTGCAGGTAACTGAAAAACTTGATCACATAATGTTGTATCGAGTACACCTCGCCATGAGTGGAATTCGAATTCACAACTTTAGAAACGATAGGCACTGATTGCATATGTAGTTTTAAATCTAACTACCATACGATCACGACCGGAACGGACCCAGTATAACGTGAGATCTAATCAGCCGAAGCGCGCGTTTTACAAAGAGTACACCATAAATGTGATCCCAACTGAATGGGGTCGAGCACTAAGTAACAACTTAATATTGGTATTTCACGTGATCAGTACAACTTACAAACGATTCTTTCTGTCCTGGTTTTACTGCTACTGGGGGAGATTTTATCATGCCTCCATTGATATGCGATTCTGGATAAACAAGAGGATATTTCGTCCAATTTTCTATTTCAATCGTGCAGACGACACTGAAACCTGGTGCGCCTGCTAGACTTTGAAGCATACTAGCCCCTGACGTCACAGCACCTGCAGCAGCCGCCGCTGCACCAATGGCAGCCGCCCAGTCAATGATACTGCTTACACCACCAAACAACCCTTGAAAAGAAAAGTGTAATATGAATAATTAAGGGTAATAACAAAATTACCGAACAATCTTACAAAACGTTAGAGAATACCGAAGGTGTAATTAAAAAAAAGACAATCTACAACAACTGGCATCATAGGATGCACAAAACGTTAAAAGTCTTGGTAGTGATAGAGGAAAGTAACATCTACGTGAAAAGTAAAACATCCATTGTATTTTGAGATATGGATATTTCATAACGGTCAACCAGATTGTGATGACGACCGTATAATTTTTGTAGCCATGACTTCAACATAGGAGCAACTTTAATAACCTTGTTTGATTAGCTTTTGCGTCAACAGCTCGGAAAATATATTTATTCACGTCTAAAACTCTATTCTCATGAGAAGCGTTTTTTATGCAAGGAATAAGATCAGGTCTTGCAGCAAGGAAGACTTCCGGGTACAAGTTATTGTATCCATACACGTAAAAATCCAATCATAACGTCATGTCCATAAATGCGGTGTTCTGATTATTGGACGATTTTTACTGTATGTTTTGGGGATAGGCACTAGTTGCATAAGTAGCTGCAAATTCAATTTACATATGATTGCTGTAATGATATTGCTTTTTGTAAATGATGATGAATAATCACAATAATAAAAACGTGGATATCTAATTTAGGAAGTACAACGGTTTTCTGGAATTAGCTTTATCAGGGATGTTCATATTCAAAATAATGAAAATCTTAATAATTTAAACGTCTTTGGGGGCTAGTATTTCCAAGGATCTAAACAAGATCGCCACATTCGACTATTAGTTTACCTATGTATGACGGTAATTGACCTTAGTGTTGACAAATTAAATATTCTAGGAACGAAATGTAGATCTCAGACATATATCTAATAAACCATGTCAGTGCCAATTTATATATCTAATGTAGTACTCACGACTCGCGCTGCTGAGGTGTAATGTATATATAGCTATTATTCCGAAAATGGGAAGGTATGGTGTTTAACTCCACTTCAACAATATTTCATTTATATCGTGGCGGTCAGTTTTATTGGTGAAGAAAACTGGAGTACCCGGAGAAAATCGCCGACTTTCTATAAATTTCTGACATACTTTATCATATAATGTTGTATTGAGAGCACCTCGCCATGAGCGGGATTCGAACTCACAACGTTAGGGGTAATATGCACATGTAGCTGTAAATCTAACTAACTTGCGGATTTCAGACATAGATATACTTAATAAGAAGAGTTTGAAGATACCAAAGGGGCAATCAGAATCCGTATATCGAAGAAGAACAGACAACTCAATGGCCAAAAGAAAAAGGACAAACAACGATCTACAAAACATGCATATAAAACTAAAGATCGAGTAACACGAACCCCACTAAAACAATGTCAGTGCTGACGCAGATTTCTAATTTAGTACGCACGACGCGCGCTACTGAGGTGTAATGAATATAATCATTAAAAAAATGCAATATACATAAATTTTACAGAATACATACCAGTTAACAGAAACAATTTGAATTTCAAGGCCCTAAACTGGATAGCCATATTCATGACGGTAGCTTGAATTTCAAGGCCCTAAACTGGATAGCCATAATCATGACGGGAGCTTGAATTCCAAGGCTCTAAACTGGATAGCCATATTCATGACGGGAGCTTGAATTCCAAGGTTCTAAACTGGATAGCCATATTCATGACGGTAGCTTGAATTTCAAGGCCCTAAACTGGATAGCCATATTTATGACGGGAGCTTGAATTCCAAGGTTCTAAACTGGATAGCCATATTCATGACGGTAGCTTGAATTCCAAGGCCCTAACCTGGATAGCCATATTCATGACGGTAGCTTGAATTTCAAGGCCCTAATCTGGGTAGCCATATGCATGACGGTAGCTTGAATTCCAAGGCCCTAAACTGGATAGCCATATTCATGACGGTAGCTTTAATTTCAATGCCCTAAACTGGATAGCCATATTCATGACGGTAACTTGAATTCCATGGCCCTAAACTGGATAGCCATATTCATGACGGTAAGTGACCTTAGTGTTATCAAATATGAACGAACTGTGGACTTCAGACATAGATATATCTAATAACCAGATATATAATTTAGTACGCACGGTCCTGCAATATCAAAATTGCTACTGAGGTGTAATGTATATAATTATTATTCAGAAAATGCAACATACACAAAATTTACAGAAGACATACCAGCTAAAAGAAACAACTTCACTACAGCAAGCTCCATTGTGAATGTATGATTACACGAGTGTCTCATAAGTCAGACTAATAGTTATACAATAGTCACGTGGGACAAAAGTGATAAGACACGTTTACTAACATACATGAAAGAAAATTAGACGAAATTATCAAAAATAAAACGTTAAGAAGTTATGGCTGCTATGATAACCATAAAAAAAAACACAAAAACACAAAAATGACGACAAAAAACATTTGGACAGGTACAAATACGTGGCGGGGTAAACCAGATGATGATATTTAGAGCTCCAGCGGACACATAGATATAACAGCTTCCACTCAATAAACAACACACTTTCACAGAAATCGGTGAAGATTCAGTTCTCGTCTTTGAACAGGTACAAATATATGGCGGGGTTAAACGAGATGATATTATTTAGAGTTCCAACTGCACAATTTCACAGACATGACAGCATAAACATGAATAAAATTAACTTCAAACCAAAGACTATAAAATTGGTATTAGCTGCTTCTCCACTAAGCACACAATATTAAGAGCAATTACTGGTTGGCTCGGAATCAGAATAATGTGTCCAGGCGGATAGATGGATGTCTACTCGTGGACTGTTGTTTCGGCGAGCTAGCACTCGAAAGATCCAACTAAACCTGTAGGTCTAGTGCAAAGCGGACTTCATCGTCATCTCATCCAATGTAACCTTTTCTCGCCATGGTATAGCTGAAATGTTGCTCACTTGACGTTGAGCAACTCACTACTAGTAGACAAAGCATGTCTCAAAGACATTAAAATTGTTGGGATGAAGATTGAAGATACCAAAGGGGTAATCAGAAGCCAATCAATTGATAAGAGACAGAAAGTACAATTGCCAAAAGAAAACGGCCAAACAATTATTTTCAAAACACTACAGAAAAAACTAAAGAACGAGCAACACGAATCCCACTTAAAACCGGGGTGATGCAAAAGTATATATCATATTTAGTGCACACGACACGTTTCTGGAATGACCTTCATCATGTACGTTCAAGGTCGAAAGATTGAAAAGCCAAATAATTTTAATTTGTTTGGGGGCAATAAAACCAATGGGCCAAAATCGGTCACCTATGCCTGAGGGAGGAGAACCTTAGTTTTGATGAAAATTACATATTTAGGAACTGTAAATTTCAAGAATAGATATATTTAATAAATCATGTCAGTACCGAGACACTTGACAACTGGGCGGATGATACCCTCGGGGACAAATGGTGGCCCCGGTACTCCGGAACGGTAAGTAATTATAATATTATAGCCACTGTGAATGGGATATAATAGTTTAGAATTTAATATTTTTATACAGTAGTGAAGAGAAATATAATGTCAGGCATCTTTTCTACTACTTATGTTCTAGGTCGTTTATGGTTTTTTATTGTTTGTTTGTTTGCTTGATGGCGCTTAACGCCACTTTCAACAATATTCAAGTTTTATCGTGGCGGTCAGTTTTATTGGTGGAGCAAACCGGAGGACCATGAGAAAACTACCGACCTGTCACAAGTCACTGACAAACTTTATCACATAATGTTGTACACCTCGCCCTGATCGAGATTCGAATTCACAACATTAGTGGTGATAGACACTGATTGCAAAGGTAGTTGTAAATCCAACTACAATACGATAACGGCTACGATGGCCCCCATGTTATTTTTATTCCAGTGGTTTAATCAAATCATAGATATCTAATTAAGTGTGCACGACGCGTGTCTGTCATAACCTTCATTAGATACACTCCAAGGTCAACAGATTAGAAAGTCAAGAGATTTAAAAGTGCTTGTGAGATAGTAAACTAAAGGGGCAAAACAGGGTAAACAAATTGGCTAATATTATCTATGATTGGGGAAGATTAAAGGAAAACTCCAGTCAGTTGAACAATTGTGATAATTCAATACATTATAACCTTTTATTCGTAAGTAAGTAATTATTAAGCAAAAAACATTTATTAACATTAATATACCCGAATAGAAATATGAATATTTTGAATTTCCTGTCATAGTGTAAACGGCCATGACACCTCTTCATGTGACGTCACAAAGTCGGTTTCATGTCAGTTGAATAAATAATGTATCTGACCCTTCCCAACCTTGAACCCTTTCGGTTATGTTTTAATATCAGATCAACTGCAATAAAATGTTTACTATTTGTATATTGTCTTAATGTTTTTAAATATTCGCATCCCATGTTACATTTTCATAAAACATATGAGTTTATTTGTAATGGGGGGGGGGTATAATTTCATGCTTAAGTGATTGGCCGTAGGTTAAAGAACTGTCACTTTTAACTCGTTTTATGCGTACACGTGCTTTTGTCTTTGTTGTCTCCAACGCTGTCGTACTTTCCCGTGTTTTTCGTGGTCACTGGTCGATGTGTTGACAAGGGTAGGATCGGTAATTACAAAAACAATTCTTCTCACATTTTCGCTTTTCGTCAGTACAATAAAATGCTTGCAATGAAGTCATATTGATTTTGTAAATATCCAAAGATAAATATACGACATTATTTTACGATTTACATAATTTTTATTGATAAAATTGCAACCGATGCTGATATTCGATACCGACTTTGTGACGTCACGGCTCTTTTGGAATAGCTTTAATTGCAGGTATAATCCGAGAATAGATTATGCCTCCTCACATTGAAGAGTTCTAAGAAATGGTGATACCCATCATTTACTGCTACATCCATCCAACTTCAATCACTAAATTCTACCTTACGGTATACTATTTTTAACTTTCATTAACACAAATTACTGCCATTTAAATCTTCACGCTAATTTGTTGAATTAAGCATATTGTATTGCTCTAATATAAGCAATGGGATTGGACACAAGTTATAACAACATTGTAAACGCCCTCTCCCTACAATTTACAACATAGCATAATACATGGCAAAATTCAATAAAATAAATATTAGAACAATGTATAATTAAATTAACTTTTACAAAAAAGACAAAATAGATTTTACAAAGAAGAGGGGAAAAAGAACTAGTGAAAGAAACACCGGCAACAATCAATCAAACCTATGACTATTACGTATGAACGTTTTAACTGCTGTAAAAATATCAACATTTTGTGCTTCAGTTAAGTTTTCGTTTCCATGTAAAATTATATCTATTGCTATAGCTTCGTAAATTTGAAGTATTAAAAATAAAGTATTTCTAGTATTGTTCATTAATTGGACATTCAAGAAAAAAGTGAATTACATTTGCACACTCAAACCACAAGAACAACCAGGATTGTCCTTTAAATTAAATCTGAATAAATCGTAGTTAAGAATACTATAATTATAACGTAATTTAGTGTGAATAATGTTCCATTTTCGTACACCGGTACAATACCAAACTGGAACTAAGGTTTTGTTAACTAGTTGCCTTTTAAAACTAATGTAACTGGGGGCATTTCTATTCTCTAAATCTAAGGAGTTCCAGGCACGAAGTGTAGATGGGAAGAAACTAGAATTTGTCAGAGTTAATCTATAGCTAGGAATGGTAAAATTTTCACTGTTTCTTAAAGGATAATTAGTGGTTTCGGAAATTCTAGGGAGCAATATGTCTGTTATATAAGAGGGGACAGAGTTATTGACTATATTATACATCAAACAAATACATCTCCTATTTCGTCTATCTATAAGTTTTTCCCACCCAGTTTCTATATATAAAGAATCTCTACTAGCGTATGCTGGTAGACCGGTAACAATCCTGGCAGCTTCAAGTTGCAGTTTTTCGAGTTTATCGGTCAATTATACACCACAGCTATTCCACACTTCGCATCCATATTCCATGATAGGTCTAATAAATGTGAGATAAATTTGCTAAGACCATGGTGTTTTCTTTTAACTTTCATTTTAATAAATTACATTATATAGGAACTGTAAACTTCAATAATAAATATATTTAATAAACCATGTTAGTGCCGATACCCTCCGAGACTAAGAGGTATCGACCCAGTGTCGGGACTAAGAGGTATCGACCCAGTGTCGGGACTAAGAGGTATCGATCCAGTGTCGGGACTAAGAGGTATCGACCCAGTGTCGGGACTAAGAGGTATCGATCCAGTGTCGGGACTAAGAGGTATCGACCCAGTGTCGGGACTAAGAGGTATCGACCCAGTGTCGGGACTAAGAGGTATCGACCCAGTGTCGGGACTAAGAGGTATCGACCCAGTGTCGGGACTAAGAGGTATCGATCCAGTGTCGGGACTAAGAGGTATCGACCCAGTGTCGGGACTAAGAGGTATCGACCCAGTGTCGGGACTAAGAGGTATCGACCCAGTGTCGGGACCAAGAGGTATCGACCCAGTGATAGCAATAAAAACGCAGAAATTTAATTTAGTGTGCACAGTGTGTTGTTGGTATAACCTTCATAAGTCAAAAGATTGGAATCTTAAATAACATAAAAGTCTTTGGAAGATAGTAAACTAATGGATCTAGACAGTGCCGGATTTAGAAGATAGTAAACTAATGGATCTAGACAGTGCCGGATTTAGAAGATAGTAAACTAATGGATCTAGACAGTGCCGGATTTAGAAGATAGTAAACTAATGGATCTAGACAGTACCGGATTTAGAAGATAGTAAACTAATGGATCTAGACAGTGCCGGATTTACAAGATAGTAAACTAATGGATCTAGACAGTGCCGGATTTACAAGATAGTAAACTAATGGATCTAGACAGTGCCGGATTTAGAAGATAGTAAACTAATGGATCTAGACAGTGCCGGATTTACAAGATAGTAAACTAATGGATCTAGACAGTGTCGGATTTAGAAGATAGTAAACTAATGGATCTAGACAGTGTCGGATTTAGAAGATAGTAAACTAATGGATCTAGACAGTGCCGGATTTAGAAGATAGTAAACTAATGGATCTAGACAGTGCCGAATTTAGAAGATAGTAAACTAATGGATCTAGACAGTGCCGGATTTAGAAGATAGTAAACTAATGGATCTAGACAGTGCCGGATTTAGAAGATAGTAAACTAATGGATCTAGACAGTGCCGGATTTAGAAGATAGTAAACTAATGGATCTAGACAGTGCCGGATTTAGAAGATAGTAAACTAATGGATCTAGACAGTGCCGGATTTAGAAGATAGTAAACTAATGGATCTAGACAGTGCCGGATTTACAAGATAGTAAACTAATGGATCTAGACAGTGCCGGATTTAGAAGATAGTAAACTAATGGATCTAGACAGTGCCGGATTTAGAAGATAGTAAACTAATGGATCTAGACAGTGCCGGATTTAGAAGATAGTAAACTAATGGATCTAGACAGTACCGGATTTAGAAGATAGTAAACTAATGGATCTAGACAGTGCCGGATTTACAAGATAGTAAACTAATGGATCTAGACAGTGTCGGATTTAGAAGATAGTAAACTAATGGATCTAGACAGTGTCGGATTTAGAAGATAGTAAACTAATGGATCTAGACAGTGCCGGATTTAGAAGATAGTAAACTAATGGATCTAGACAGTGCCGAATTTAGAAGATAGTAAACTAATGGATCTAGACAGTGCCGGATTTAGAAGATAGTAAACTAATGGATCTAGACAGTGCCGGATTTAGAAGATAGTAAACTAATGGATCTAGACAGTGCCGGATTTAGAAGATAGTAAACTAATGGATCTAGACAGTGCCGGATTTAGAAGATAGTAAACTAATGGATCTAGACAGTGCCGGATTTACAAGATAGTAAACTAATGGATCTAGACAGTGCCGGATTTACAAGATAGTAAACTAATGGATCTAGACAGTGCCGGATTTAGAAGATAGAAAACTAATGGATCTAGACAGTGCCGGATTTACAAGATAGTAAACTAATGGATCTAGACAGTGTCGGATTTAGAAGATAGTAAACTAATGGATCTAGACAGTGTCGGATTTAGAAGATAGTAAACTAATGGATCTAGACAGTGCCGGATTTAGAAGATAGTAAACTAATGGATCTAGACAGTGCCGAATTTAGAAGATAGTAAACTAATGGATCTAGACAGTGCCGGATTTAGAAGATAGTAAACTAATGGATCTAGACAGTGCCGGATTTAGAAGATAGTAAACTAATGGATCTAGACAGTGCCGGATTTAGAAGATAGTAAACTAATGGATCTAGACAGTGCCGGATTTAGAAGATAGTAAACTAATGGATCTAGACAGTGCCGGATTTAGAAGATAGTAAACTAATGGATCTAGACAGTGCCGGATTTAGAAGATAGTAAACTAATGGATCTAGACAGTGCCGGATTTAGAAGATAGTAAACTAATGGATCTAGACAGTGTCGGATTTAGAAGATAGTAAACTAATGGATCTAGACAGTACCGGATTTACAAGATAGTAAACTAATGGATCTAGACAGTGCCGGATTTAGAAGATAGTAAACTAATGGATCTAGACAGTGCCGGATTTAGAAGATAGTAAACTAATGGATCTAGACAGTACCGGATTTAGAAGATAGTAAACTAATGGATCTAGACAGTGCCGCATTTAGAAGATAGTAAACTAATGGATCTAGACAGTGCCGGATTTAGAAGATAGTAAACTAATGGATCTAGACAGTGCCGGATTTAGAAGATAGTAAACTAATGGATCTAGACAGTGCCGGATTTAGAAGATAGTAAACTAATGGATCTAGACAGTGCCGGATTTAGAAGATAGTAAACTAATGGATCTAGACAGTGCCGGATTTAGAAGATAGTAAACTAATGGATCTAGACAGTGCCGGATTTAGAAGATAGTAAACTAATGGATCTAGACAGTGTCGGATTTAGAAGATAGTAAACTAATGGATCTAGACAGTGCCGGATTTACAAGATAGTAAACTAATGGATCTAGACAGTGCCGGATTTAGAAGATAGTAAACTAATGGATCTAGACAGTGCCGGATTTAGAAGATAGTAAACTAATGGATCTAGACAGTACCGGATTTAGAAGATAGTAAACTAATGGATCTAGACAGTGCCGGATTTAGAAGATAGTAAACTAATGGATCTAGACAGTGCCGGATTTAGGAGATAGTAAACTAATGGATCTAGACAGTGCCGGATTTAGAAGATAGTAAACTAATGGATCTAGACAGTGCCGGATTTAGGAGATAGTAAACTAATGGATCTAGACAGTGCCGGATTTAGAAGATAGTAAACTAATGGATCTAGACAGTGCCGGATTTACCGTTGTGCTTATGTGTACTTAAGTACAGGGCCCCGTTGGCCAGGGGACCCATCTTCCTGACAAAAAACATTACAGTGGATTTTTGCAGTGTACATGTCTGATCTAATTATACGTAATATTCTAACTGTTCCTAAATTTCCTGCGCACGTATGCCTGACTGCCTGTGTAGGTATACCACGTCTACCTCCTTCAGGGCCAAAGTAAGGACATTCATGACTTAATTAGCACAGAACCTCATTTGTCCTAAATCCGACACTGGGTCTAGACATGATAAATAAAATTGACTAAGGTTATCTATGACGGAGGAAGATTAACATTCGTTTTAGTACATTACTTTATTTAGGAAATGTAAATTTCAATAATAGACACATCTAATAAGCCATGTTAGTGCCGAAGCACTGATTACTACGTAGATGATACCCTCGGGATTAATAATTCACCAGCAGAGATGTCGACCTAGTGATAGTAATAAAAATCTCAGATATCAAATTTATGATTTTTAGTGCATACGACGTTATTGTAAAAATGGGGTTAAAAATATCTATAATTCTTACATCTCTGAAAATCATTTTCACACAGAAAGGTATGGTAATGTAAGGGATGGCCTATTACGTTGATCAAGCAATTCAAATATGTTGTTGTTTTTTCAATGTTGATATATTGTTTGTTTGTTTGTTTTGTTTGATGGTGTTTAAGGCCACTTTCAACAATATTTCAGTCATAACGTGGCGGTCAGTTTTATTGGTGGAAGAAACCGGAGGACACGGAGAAAACCACCGACCTGTCGCCAATCACAGACACACTTTATCACATAATGTTGTACACTTCGCCCTGATCGAGATTCGAAACCACAACATCAGTGGTGATAGGCACTGATTACATAAGTAGTTATAATTTCAACTACCATACGATCACGGCCACGACTTTCCCTTCGATGTTGATATATATATCAATATAATTCTAAATATTTGGTATTGATTAATAGAGCAGTTCTCGAAAACCATTAATTTAGTTGAATGTGAACAACTAGTTGGTGTTAAATCTATAAATACATTACTAGTGTAACCCCGCCACTATTTCTTGAAGTGCCTGAGTCATGTTAAGAAAGTAAGCGTTGATGTATATGTGGGTTAGGGTAATCATTTCCTGCTCCTCTTTACTGATATGTCGCGGCGTGAGAGATCTATAGTCGAGAGACTGCATGTAATGTTGCTATTAATTTGCATATTATGTCATCATTACGTATATATACTTCTTATCTTGACTTTCACATAAAAACTGACGGAGAGGGCCAGTTGTGTTGTATGTCCTTCTTCGATTTACAGATTCTGATTACTCCTCATGTATATCTTCAAACTCTTCTTAAAAACAAACTTTACGACAAAAAAGGTGATTTTGATTTTCCCATTGTGAACTTTCCATTTATATGTAGTGACAGTCCAGTAATACTTGCGTATGAAGTATATATCTCTCAGTTGATACGATATTTACAGAGCTTGTGGTTTCGGAAGGTCTCTCTCACTAATGACCACGGGTATGTTCCGTTTGTCGTAATTGTAAGCGGGTGTTTTCTACATTCACGATTTATCACCGAATTTGTAACAAGAGTAACATGACCGGTAAATTCCATGTGTGGAGCAAGAACTGCTTACCCTTTCGGAGCACCTGAATTCAATCCCACTTTGTAGACGGATTCGTGTTGCTCAATCCTTAGTTTTCTACATAGTGCTTTGTAGATCATTGTTTGATCTTTTTGGTCATAGTATTATCTGTCCTTCTTCAATTTACGTCTTCTCATTACCTTTTTGCAAATCTTAGTGTAGGTTTTAGTCTTTTTGTGGGGGGTTTTTTGAGGGGGGTGCACTATTTGTATGTCTTTTTGTCTTTTTGGTCATTATTTTGTCTTTCTTTCTTTTTACGACTTTCCGATTACTCCTTTACCATTTTTCTTACAATGACGTTAATATGTACAGTTGTTAATCTTCCGAAAACATTTTTAGACGTAGAAAGCTATGGGGTAAAGTAGAAAGCTATGGGGTAAAACGAATGCGGTTTGACAATGCAAACTGATATTTATCGACCTTCGTAAGTTTATATCCAGAGACACCTTTCGACTTATAATTAGACTGGATGTATGATATGGTTTGGAGGATCATCTACACATGTTTTCCTATTCAACGAAAGGTGATAATTTCTTGCATTGAATTCAACTATAATTGGTTATTGATGTCTAACGCCACACGAGAATTTATTTTCATCCGTATCATGGCGAGAACGGGTAATTTTTATATAAAATTAAAATAATGGCCGATTTGCGGTAGAACAAAAAGGTGTATAACAAAATCAACACTTCCCGTGTATATATCTTTATTCTCATAAAGCCAATGTATAACAAAGGTACAGAGATATAACAATAAAATCAAAATAACAACAACTATTTACAACATATATACAAATTAGGAGAGAGGTTAGGGAACGACCATTTAACTTGAAAGGGGGGGGGGGGGGGGGGGGTTATGGTTTTTTTCGAAAAAAATATTCTGATTCCCAATGTTGCTGAAAAAAATATTTAGATTTTGGGGGAGGAAAAAAAAATAATCTGATTCCGAGTGTTTGTCATATAACCTAATGTTAGATTCTGGAAAAAAAATTCGCGCTTTGCGCGACAAAAATAATAAATATTCTAACTCTTGTGTTGTCCGAAAAAAAATTTCTGAGCGAAACAAAAAACCATAACCCCCCCTCCCCTTCAAGTTAAATGGTCGGTCCCTAATAACACACCCAATGCATATTTTAAAAGGAATAACAATTTTTATATAATAATCAAACTATCATTAGGTGGCACTAGATTGGAATGTACGTATATGATAAATATTTCAGCGGGTTATACAAAATTGTTATACTGAGCCACCTATGACGTCACATATGACATCACCTATGAGTCTAATGTGTTCTACGCAAGCTTCTCACATGTCAGATTTTTATTAATCTTAGACGTCACAATATTAATAAAAATATAATTACAGACGAGTTTAAGGATACCAAAGGGGTAATCAGAATCCGTAAATCGAAGAAGACCAGACAACACAAAGGACAAACAACAAGCTACATTTAAATGGTAAAACGATGATTTTATCTAAAGAAAAAATCCAATACCACCCAACAAAAATAGGTTGATTTCTTTGTATTGCATTTTCGATGTAGTTTTCTGTCATAATCAGATCTCAAAATAGAATTAAACAAGGTAACGTCTGCAATTGCAATGGTACTTTTTACTTCTGTCGATAAATCACAATTTTCACTGAAATGTAAAGTCAAATTTTGCATCCTGATAGATTGTCTTCAAGATACACATTTTAATATATTTCTCTGTATTACAAGGACAGAAGATTAAGCATGTCTACAACAAGTTGATTCAGTTTTCTCGTGCATTTAGTACCGGCTGTATCCACCATTCATATAGTACTGATCACCTGGAAGTAAAAAGGAAACAAAAATATACCATTTGTACATTTCCTACTTTGATTCTAAAATTATAATATTTAACATGTTTTATAGGAGTTATTTCCCTTGGAGCAAATAGGTCATGCAAAGTACAATGAAAATAACATATATTTTTCCCATGATTTGTTAAAATTTTTAATGTTGAAACAAACAAATCATGAAATTTCAATTATTGATTTTTCGTCCACATGTGAAATCACGTGAATAAAAAAATATATTCTTTTGAAAAGACTGAACAACAAAAACCCCACTAAAACGGGGGTGAACTCAGGTGTTTCGGAAGGGTTGGCAGATCCTGCTCCATTAGTTTCACCTGTCGAAATAAGGCACGCTACATAAAATTAATCCTGTATTACACTATATTCTTGGTAACAACAATTGACAAATTGTGGCATCCGTGGCCGCGACAGTTTACATATATCAACACTCAACACAATATGAGCCACTAAGCTTTGTGACATTGACTTAGAAAAATGGTGAGGTATTTCATACAATTTGTGATAAGTTTTTCAGTGACTGAAGTTTGTTTTACTGACTTATTCCTGAAAGTGGATTGTTGCATAATTATCTGGCAAAATTATACCTTTGTTTGGTCTTTTGCGATTATGATCTTGTGGCAACTGGCGGTTTGAAGGTGGTGGTTGATTTGTCCCCCTTGATATCTGTCTTGGTAATGGATATCGTCCATCACGTGGTTTTTGTGTCGGCTGAACCACCATGACATCTCTAGACAACTGTGTGTCCAATGGTGGATGTCTGGTATGACTGTAAGATGAATTAAGATTACCATACAAGTCGATTACAGTAAATAGTACGAATTTACCGGTAAAATGAATTCAATTTTTACCGATCGAATATAACAACTTTTTGGTTAATTGTGGAGAATTAGTTCTTAATAACTATGTGTCATTGTTAAACAAAATAACCAAAACTTTGTTATCGGTCCTTATGCCTTTTTTACAATTACCCATTGTGAATATTCAAAGTAGTAAATTGAGGTTAATATGATAAGGTTGTACATGTTGTTATCAACAAATAAAAAACAAGGGATGCTCACGAAGGGTAAGCAGTTCATCCTTCTTATAAAGACACCCGCCATGGTACTCGTATTTACTATTCGTTAATAAATACAAATAAAGATTGATTGATTGATTGATTGAATTTTGGCATTGTAACGCTACTTTCAGCAAATATTTCAGCTATATCATGGCAACCAGTTTTAGTGGTGGAAGAAGCCGAAGCACCCGGAGAGAACCACCGACCATGGGCAAGTAACTGACAAACTTTATCACGTGCGGGTCGAGTGCACTTTTTTGTAATTTACAAAGTCGGGCGCGAACCCACGCCGTATTGGTGATAGACTTGTACGAGTTGTTAGGTAATCCAACTACCTAGCTCATTGAGCCATCCGTGTCCTTACAAATAAAGACTTCCATATATTCTAGAATTATATATATATTATGGTATAATGATAAACATTAAAATGTTGCTGTTTTGACATTGATCTCATAATTTCCTATTGATATGCTTATCACAATGCAGCAAAATCTTAAATTATAAAGCGAAATATAAATTCCTTTACTTACGATCCATGATGCGATCTGACTCGATCATGTGACTGTCTACCTCGGGATCGTTTCTATAGGACAGAAAATAAATTCCGTTCATTATATTGGAACTTTGCAATCTTTCATTGGTCAAAATAGTACCATTTGATATCATTACTGTCATAAATACTTATTTTGTGAGGTACAAAAATTGCAGAACCGTGTTGATTATCTTTTAAATTTTCTGTGTTGTGAGTGTTTTTTCTCCTCGTTCTGTGTCTTGTGTGCTCAATGTTGCATGTACCTCTGAGATGTCCATTCCTGATTGGCCCTTCAGTTTCTCTAACATTTATTTTGACTTATTATATATACATGGGCACAAAAAAGTTATGGTCGACCATTACATTACAAGGATGAATATATATACTACCACAAAAAAGGAAAAACAAACAGAATTACAACCATAATTGGAGTTTTAGTGGTTGGTGAGTTAAATCTATCTAGATGTCACCAGTGTCTATCACAACTAAACTTCCGAGTTCGATTCGCCCCGGCTATTTCGAATTCCGCCATGATATAACTAAAAAAAATAAGATCAAGTTGAGGAACAATCACAAGGCGACACATAATCCAGACATAATCCTTACAGTAATAATCTCATCAATGAAAGAAGGAGGGCTTGAAGATAACAAAGATATTTATAATCCGTAAAAGACAGACAATAAAATGGCCAAAGGAAAAAATGACAAACAATGATCTACAAAACACTACACATAAAAATTGATAAAGGGGTGAACTTATGTGCCCCGGAAGGATTAGCCTTCATACTTCCATATCCATTCCTGCTAAATAAAAAATGCATGGTAACTATTAAGATCAAACCTACAAGTAACACAATAAAGAGACAATTTCAATATTCTAGATATTCCTTTAAAGCAACACTATTACTATACTGCCTGTGGCTTGAAATAACTAAGAATAAAACAAAGATAGATAAAAACGATATTCGGTTCGTCTTTACCTCTAGTTGTTTGTAGGAGGGCTCGTGTCTTATTTACGTTATTTGTGCTTGTTTGTGTATAGTGGTGTTCAACACATATTGTGCTGTGGTTTTTTTCTTCTTGTGTACACAATGTTGCCAGTTTCTCTGGATTGTCATTATTGTATTGCCCCTTCGGTATTCTCTAGCGTTTATTTACATTAGATGGTTTATCAGGTGAACGTGGTGTCATTCTGACGCAGCATATAATGGTGATAATAGCAACCATTAATATCAGCCCACCTGCTATGGCAACCGGAAGTACCCAATCTGTAAGCAAAAAAATGAGCATCAGATGGGTTGCTATAAATAATAATTCGACATTGGCCGTACAATGTATTAACTGGTTGATTGTTTGTTTGCTTGGTGGTGCTTAACGTCACTTTCAACTATATTTCAGTTATATCGTAGCATTCAGTTTTTTTTTGGTGGCGGAAACCGGAAGACCCGGAGAAAACCACCGACCTGTCGCAAGTCACTGAAAAACTTTATCACATAATGTTGTACACCTCGCCTGGTCGAGATTCGAACTTACGGCCACGACGGCCCCTATTTTTTATCATATTAACTGGTTGAGGCCATGAAAGAAACTAAATACTAAGTAAAGAGAATAATATATATATATATATGAGTAACCTCAACTGATCACGCTCAGATTACTCTCTACTCATCACCCATGGGTCAACTGACAGAGAGGTTCCCGTGTCGTTGAAAAATGCTATTAATAGTTACCAATTAAGATCATCATTGATATTGTTGATTTCCTGATTTGATTTAAAAAAAGCTATTCAGAAACATGGGGAATCCCATAATTTGCATGGAGTTCTTATCTTAATTTAGATACCTTTAAAAGCTGTGATTTTATTAGCTATAATACAGATGGTCGTCGGAACTTATCAAAGTGTTCAAAACGATCACATGTCTAGGAGGATTTCTCTGTCAGTTGACCCACGGGTCATGAGTGGAGAGTTATCGAAGCGTGATCAGATGTCTACGAGGATTTCTCTGTCAGTTGACTCACGGGTCATGAGTGGAGAGTTATCGAAGCATGATCACATGTCTACGAGGATTTCTCTGTCAGTTGATACACGGGTCATGAGTGGAGAGTTATCGAAGCGTGATCAGATGTGGGTTACCGACGATGACTTACAAGCCACATATAATGTTTCTATTATAAAAAGAAAGTTTTAACAATGACGATTATCCATTCAACCAATATCAACAAAACAATCACCTCTCATCTTAACTGAACTCACTGTACACAAAAAACATCGCAACATATGACAAGGTCCTAGCTTGGGACAGGCACAACAAGGTGGCGTGATTAAACTAGTTAAAGGGATCCCAACCCTCCCCTCTTTTATAACTGCATCGCTAACGGCAAGGGGTGCAATTATACTATAGCATTGGTCGACAAAGAAAACATAATTATAAAAACAATATACATGTAATTGTGAGTACCTTTTACATTGATCACATAATGTGATTAAATAACCAGATCGTTTTATCCTGCATCTGTAAATTTTTGTAAATACACTAACCGACCCTCCCTCACGTGTACATAGTCAATTGTGCGAAAATGTTCCAGAGGAATTATGCACACTAATGGAATAAGAAGAAGAAGATTTAATTAGTTCCTTTGGCATTCTTGAAAAACAACAACGCATTTTAAAACATGTACTTTTTAACTTCATGAATTTAAATGAATCACACAAAAAAATCTAAATATAGAACCACAACAATAGTCGTAATTATAAACAGTTACCAGGAAGTGCATCAGCCTGTGTGGTGGTTGTTGTCGTGGAAACCGTAGATGTTGCCGCTGCACTGGATGATACAGTAATGCCATCACATGTCTTACAGCAGAGGTTTCTGGTTTGTTCACTGTATGTTGAACACGCAGTTCTGACGCAACCTGCTTCCTTGTCACCATATCCACAATCTGAAGAAAAAACAACATGAATCGGGAGCACATTAAGTAATAAGTTATATCAAAGTTATGACAACCCCACAAAAATAGTAGATATATATTTT
Organism: Bathymodiolus brooksi; assembly: GCA_963680875.1. Lineage (NCBI taxonomy): Eukaryota > Metazoa > Mollusca > Bivalvia > Mytilida > Modiolidae > Bathymodiolus > Bathymodiolus brooksi. The sequence goes on along the minus strand of OY804589.1, from coordinate 52,550,604 downwards.
ATGTTACAATCAAATAAGAAAATTAAGAAAACCAAATGATCAGAGAGACACATTAAATAACATTTAAGGTAAAAGGTAAAATAATATTTCATAACATTACCTGTAATGGCAGTTTTATACTGATCGCACGTCTGGCAGCACAGTGTGCCCGTGGTCCCATAACACTGATAATTATCCTGGATGTTTCCACAGTCGAGCGCACGATCACCATATTTACAATCTATAATTATTGAAACATCAGAAAATTAAACATTGGTTGTTGAAAACCCCACCGACCAAATTAACGACAGTCACTAATGTGACTAGCTTTAAGAAAGCGAAGACAACGATTGGTATTGATGAAAATATAGACCCTGAACAGAAACCATTATACAAAACAAATGTTTATGTGCATCAATTTATTTCGTTGCTAATCAATATCCATGGATTGGCGGGAAATCAAATGTACGTTTACACTTTAATACGATCTTTTATATCTTGGAGCATTAAATTATGTGACATTCAAGTATGACACACTCAAATTGGAGGTATTGTGTTCAACAAATTTTCAGTTATATCGTGGCGGTAAGTTTCATTGGTGGAGGAAACTAGCTATATATAGAATACCCGGAGGAAACCACAGACATGTTGCAAGTCACTGACAAACTCTATCACAAAATGTTGTATCGAGTACACCTCGCCATGAGTGGCATTCGCAATCCCAACTTTAGTGGTGATAGGAATTGATTGCACAGGTAGTTGTTAATCCAACTACCATATGGTCACGACGACCCCGACACAAATTGGTATCAAAGAAAAAATTTAAAAAAAATTTTTTTAAAGGAAACTTGTAAAAGAGATCACCCATAAACAAAACAACACCAAACGGACTGCAATTTGATCTCAAAACATATTATTTGTATAATTAATGTAAAATGTTAGTAAAAGCTAAAATATCAGTTTTGATACCAAATGCATGACATATGAGATAAAAGTGGTAGAGTAACACAACAAAAGTGTCTGGGACTAACATGCAAGTTCTCACACCAAATTACATTCCGTTACCATTGATACATAAACACTATCAGAGGGTGGACCAAAATATGGCAAGAAAACATTTACAAACAGTTGAAATAAAGTGGTTGGGTTTCGCTGTATGTATATTTATCAAATATATTCTATTAATAGGATATGCAATCTTACTTGCTATATTTGTAACGTATGGCGCACAGGTTTCACAACAATCCTCTCCATTGAGGTAACAGCCGTTTCGTGACGTCACAGCAGAACAATCTGTTTTGTCACCGTATTCACAACCTTTAAGTAATAAAAATTAATATGGTTAACTCATATTTGTATAATAAATGACCAAGGATATGTTCCATTTTTTGTAATCCCCATTCGGTTCTTTCTCATTCATGACTTATGACTGGGTTTGTAACAAGAGTAATACGACGGATGCCACATGTGGAGCAGGATATGCATATCCTTCCGGAGCACCTGAGTTCATTCCTGTTTTAAGTGGGATTCGTGTTGCTCAATCTTTAGTTGTCTGTGTAGTGTTTGTAGATCATTGTTGCCCCTATGTTGTTTTTCTTCTTAAATATGACATACCCCCTTTGGTATCCTCTTTCCTCTTTTTATATTAAGAAAGGATACGGATGCAAATGAACATGGGAGACTACCCATCATTGGTATGGTTGAGTATCATTTGTTGCTAAGCGATAAATGCTACAAAGAACTGTTTACCAACGATATTGGATTGTTCCGTCTTCTACTACAGCATATCTAACTGTGGTTACCACAACATAGTTGATCGATCAAAAACACATGCATACTGTTGCATACTGGTTTTTGATATTGTCGACTATGACACTAGATTTGACCATTATTAATCATTAGAGACCATCGTTACCGCGATTGAATGATACTTTTGTTAGCACCAATCGACCGTTGCAATCTATGCATATTGCCACAAAAGCTCCGAGTTTGTGAAGTGTACCAGCAGCATATGTATGTGATATGTTTTGTCAGTGACTTAAGCTTGTGCTTCCGGTACGGGTACTCCAGTTTCCTAATAAAACTGACCACGACGATATAAATGAACTATTCTTGACAATGACTTTCAACATAAATTAATACCAAATTGCTAGTTAGAAAATGAATGCTCTTTACTTCGTACATGTATGTTTAAATTAATATTTTTGTCAGTTATTAGCACGTAGCAAGCAGCGCGATTAAAGGGCCTAACAATTAATTTCTTAGGAACTGCTTAAACTTCCAGAGAAGATGAGTTTACACTCGGTATTTAGTCGGATTCGTGTTGTTCGACCGTTGGTTGTATATTGTAGATCATTGCTTGTCTTTTTGCCCTTTTCTTTGTGCCATTGTATTGTCTGTCCTTCTTCAAATTACGCTTCTGATTATCTTTGGTATCTCCCAACTTTTACAACTAGTTGATATAAATAATTAAATATATTAAAAGTATCAGCTGTATCCGTCAAGCAACCTTACAACTTCTACTTTCTATCCCAGTAGCTAGTTAAATACGAGCATTCACTTACTCACTTTTGTCTAGTACCCATATTTATGTCGTCTAGTGTCCATATTTATGTCGTCTAGTGCCCATATTTATGTCGTCTAGTGCCCATATTTATGTCCTCTAGTGCTCATATTTATGTCGTCTAGTGCCCATATTTATGTCGTCTAGTGCCCTTATTTATGTTGTCTAGTGCTCATATTTATGTCGTCTAGTGCCCATATTTATGTCGTCTAGTGCTCATATTTATGTCCTCTAGTGCTCATATTTATGTCGTCTAGTGCTCATATTTATGTCGTCTAGTGCCCTTATTTATGTCGTCGTTGCAGTTGAAGTTCGCTTATGTATTTTTAATTGAAACAAATCGGTCTAGTTGTTATTTTGTTCAATCTGTTTTGCCACTGACAGCTATATTTCAATACTGGATTAGGATTCCAATTAGTAAGAAAGGATGTGGATGTAAATTAACATGAAAGACTGTCTACAATTACACTTCGACACAAATTAAGGTAAAGAAACAGCTTATAGTAAGAAATGATACGGATGTATACGGACATGAGAGATTATGGAACATTACACTTAGACACAAAGTAAAGTAAAGAAACAGTTGTAGTAAGAAAGGATACGGATGTATACGGACATGAGAGATTATGGAACATTACACTTAGACACAAAGTAAAGTAAACAAACAGCTTGTAGTAAGAAAGGATACAGATGTAAACGGACATGAGAGATTATGAAACATTACACTTAGACACAAAGTAAAGTAAAGAAACAGCTTGTAGTAAGAAAGGATACGGATGTATACGGACATGAGAGATTATGAAACATTACACTTAGACACAAAGTAAAGTAAAGAAACCAGCTTAAACTCGTCACATATTAGTGTTGTTATAAACATACCTGTTATATTCGTTGCTATGGTGTTACATGATTGACAGCACTGTTGAGCTACTGCTAAAGTATAACACTGATACGGCTTTTGGGCAATAAGTGATGCGCACGTGAATCCCGTAACAACTTCACCAGTCTGGTCACCAAATACACATGATTCTACAACAACAAAAACAAGAAATGCGATTGTATCAAAACGACGACACTTTTAATAATTAACAGTGAATACAGCTTGTTTATTTTATGAAATAACATACCCCCACCCCTCGGTTTTTTGGTGGGTTCGTGTTGCTCGAACTTTAGTTTCCTGTGTAATATTTTGTTCCTACTTGTGTCTGTAGCGTTTTTTTCTACACTATCCTTTATTGTTATAAATACTGTTACTGTTCCTGTATTGTTATAAATACTGTTACTGTTCCTGTATTGTTATAAATACTGTTATAGTGACAGCCGGAACCTTTGAACCGTAATGAAAGCGGGAGGTTTGGCGCTTTAAAATCTGATTCAACCCACCATTTCTTTAGAAATGCCTGTACCAATTCAGGGTCATTACGGTTTTCACAGTTTTCCGGTTGTTGACTGATTTTGTCTGTTTATATAATTATGAGTTTTGACTTTCCCTTTGTAACATTGTTCGGAGTTTGGTAATTTTGTTATTACCCTTATTAATTAATTAATTAATTATTTATTCACTTTGTTTTATTAACACTAACCTGTACGTACTGGGGCCTCTACTGATGTGACACACTGATCAGCTTCACACCACTGAAATATTTAAATATAGATAATTAGACAATTTACACACCTGTACCAAGCCAGTAAAGAGAGTTGTTATGTATATACATATGTGTGTTAGAGGTTTTGATCTTGCCTTTGTTTCTACGATATTCCTATGACATGTTAGAACTATTCCAACTTTCATGTTATTACACATTTCTTTCTTAAATGAAACAGTCGCAAATTTAAATCTTTGCATAAATAGAAACTGGGCCTTATAATTAGTTGATGCAGATTTACATGTTTTATTTTGCTTTGCCAATAAAATATCATATTAGAATAACGAGACAGAGTAGAGCGGCATGTCTAAATGCGGATTGTTGTTCCAGTAAGCTAACGTCAAACCAGACGTGTAAGTTTAGAGCAAAGCAGACACCATCATCATCAAACTCCGGAGAGTTTTCGTATCCGCTACCGAACATGGTTCATCCGCTGGATACTAGTGGAGGGTAGTGTGCGAACCGGAGTTGGTAACTGTCCGGAGTTTGCATCATCATCTTATCATCTGCATGATTCAGCTGATAAAGTAGTTTAGTTTATGATGATTTTATTTGTTGAATTAACAAAAGGGATAGGACACAAGCTTTACCAACTTATGAAGTCTTCTCCCATTAATACAATAAATTCACATAGTATAAGGATCATTCTGAGCATGCATATAATACATTTAGTACATAACATATAGAAATAATAAATTTTCATTGGTTGTTAGCTAGGCACTATATTTCAACAGTATAGTTCATTTCTTGACTACGGGAGACTATACTTCGCAACAGGCACTATACTAAAACGACCATTCTTCCCGCGGGACTATACCAATTGATAAAGTATTCAATTGGCATTAAAAAACAATCACTCGCTCACTCTGGAATCAATATTAAACAACACATACAAATGTATATCTGTATATTGCCACACAAACGTTACCTTCTGACTTCCACATGATGTCCTTTCTGCAGGTAAAATTAGAGAACATTTATTTGCTAACACTGTACTTTTACACCACAGTCCCGTACACACAGATTCAAAACTACCTGCTGTTACATAGGTTGCCTACAACATTAATAGTAGATATGTTAGTAAGAAAGGATATGGATGTAAATGTTCTTAAGAGACTATCAAACAATATACACCTAGACACAAAATAAAGTAAAGGAACAGCGCTTTCATTGTTGTTCTACATTTCACAGTCGCAATAGGGTCGTCAATTATGAGCATAATCCATACCCTAATATGGGCGTAATACGACCCTTAGGCTGTCTGTTCCTTATGCTGCCTGTTCCTTAGGCTGTCTGTTCCTTAGGCTGTCTGTTCCTTAGGCTGTCTGTTCCTTAGGCTGCCTGTTCCTTAGGCTGTCTGTTCCTTAGGCTGCCTGTTCCTTAGGCTGCCTGTTCCTTAGGCTGTCTGTTCCTTAAGCTGCCTTTTCCTTAGGCTGCCTGTTCCTTAGGCTGTCTGTTCCTTAGGCTGCCTGTTCCTTAGGCTGTCAGTTCCTTAGGCTGTCTGTTCCTTAGGCTGTCTGTTCCTTAGGCTGCCTGTTCCTTAGGCTGCCTGTTCCTTAGGCTGTCTGTTCCTTAGGCTGTCTGTTCCTTAGGCTGCCTGTTCCTTAGGCTGTCTGTTCCTTAGGCTGCCTGTTCCTTAGGCTGTCTGTTCCTTAGGATGGCTGTTTACTTGTTTTTATTATTTTTGCATTATATAACATGTACAACATGAAGATCCAAATCAAAATATCTCTTTCTCATTCAAACTATTTTTTCACCCAAATTATGTAAAAAAAAATAAAAAAGATAAAAAAGTAGATATCACATTTTAAGTACGCACATTGCGTTTCCGAAATAACCTTTATCAGGTACGCTCAAATTAGAAAGATTGGAAGTCAAATAATTTAAACGTCTTTGGGAGGAAGAAAACCTAAGGGTCTAAGCAGGATAGAAAAATCGGCTAACGTAAGGTCACCTATGCATGAAGGAAGAGAATCTTAGTTTTTTTTACAGCCAACAATTATTTCAACTCAAAAGGGGCTGTGTGTTTTTATTTCTTTACTTATCCAAAGTTTATTTTTATCAAAATAAATTAAATTCCACTATAAAACTGACTGCCACGATATGAAAGTGTCGTTTAACACCAATGACTCTTTCCTGCATTGCTATACTATATTAATACAGTCATAATAGTTAAACTTATAAATTACTCCTTCATCATAATAAAATGAAAAACAAAAAATACCACACTCTCGGAACAATTACAAAATACCACACTCTCGGAACAATTACAAAATACCACACTCTCGGAACAATTACAAAATACCACACTCTCGGAACAATTACAAAATACCACACTCTCGGAACAATTACAAAATACCACACTCTCGGAACAACTACAAAATACCACACTCTCGGAACAATTACAAAATACCACACTCTCGGAACAATTACAAAATACCACACTCTCGGAACAATTACAAAATACCACACTCTCGGAACAATTACAAAATACCACACTCTCGGAACAATTACAAAATCAAATATTAAAATCGATAAAGGCACATAACTTTTGTGTAAGTCGTAACTTACCCTACATCCATAAGAAGCTTGACCGAATGCTAATTTACACTGTTGATCAATAGAATATAGCTGGCCAATATTTTGTGTTAAATAACTGTCTAATGCAGTGTTGTTTGATGACACTGATGTGGTGAGGCAGTTGTTGTTAGAGCTGCTGAAAATTTTAAAGTATAATACACGTATTATTTCCTTGTATTGAGCTAGTGCTATCTCACTCCAACAAGGTGCCGTCTTGGCAGTGATCGCATGGTAGTTGGATTTAAAACTACCTATACAATCAGTGCCTATCACCACTGATGTTGTGAGTTCGAATCTCGATCAGGGCGAGGTGTACAACATTATGTGATAAAGTTTGTCAGTGACTTGCGACAGGTCGGTGGTTTTCTCCAGGTCCTCCTGTTTCCTCCACCAATAAATCTGACTGCCACGATATAACTGCAATATTGTTGACAGTGGCGTTAAACACCATCAAACAAACAAACAAACAAACAAGCTCACTCCAACAACCGTCCGTGGTTAAACTTGTCACTTCATACGGGCATAGTATCCCGATTTCGAATCTCTTACCCATTAATACTGTGTGCTTAGCTGAGAAACAGCAAATACCAATATTAAAGTCTTTGTTGTATGTCTACTAGGGCTTGAACCCATGATCTACCATACGCGCCCGATAGTCATTACATCTATGATGAGATTCATTTGATTTGATCATTGTGAACTTATTTATATTTTGAATTAATGTCAAACTGTAAATTGCGATTAAGAAGAGATTGAAGATACCAAAGGGGTTATCAGAATCCGTATATCGAAGAACAGACAACACAATGGCCAAAAAGAAAAAGTACAAAAGGACAAGAAGAGTTTGAAGATACCAAAGGGGTAATCAGAATCCGTATATCGAAGAAGAACAGACAAAACAATGGCCAAAATAAAAGTACAAAAGGACAAGAAGAGTTTGAAGATACCAAAGGGGTAATCAGAATCCGTATATCGAAGAAGAACAGACAACACAATGGCCAAAAGAAAAAGTACAAAAGGACAAGAAGAGTTTGAAGATACCAAAGGGGTAATCAGAATCCGTATATCGAAGAAGAACAGACAAAACAATGGCCAAAAGAAAAAGTACAAAAGGACAAGAAGAGTTTGAAGATACCAAAGGGGTAATCAGAATCTGTATATCGAAGAAGAACAGACAACACAATGGCCAAAAGAAATAGTACAAAAGGACAAGAAGAGTTTGAAGATACCAAAGGGGTAATCAGAATCCGTATATCGAAGAAGAACAGACAAAACAATGGCCAAAAGAAAAAGTACAAAAGGACAAGAAGAGTTTGAAGATACCAAAGGGGTAATCAGAATCCGTATATCGAAGAAGAACAGACAAAACAATGGCCAAAATAAAAGTACAAAAGGACAAGAAGAGTTTGAAGATACCAAAGGGGTAATCAGAATCCGTATATCGAAGAAGAACAGACAAAACAATGGCCAAAAGAAAAAGTACAAAAGGACAAGAAGAGTTTAAAATACCAAAGGGGTAATCAGAATCCGTATATCGAAGAAGAACAGACAACACAATGGTCAAAAGAAAAAGTACAAAAGGACAAACAACGATCTACACAACATACACATAAAAGTAAAGATCGAGTAACACGAACCCCACTTAAAACCGGTGGTGAACTCAGGTGCTCGACTAGTGGCACCCGTCGTGTTAATCTAGTTACAAGCCTGGTGATAAGTCATTCTTACTGTAGCATGTGATATACATGTATGACCAACTGAAATGTGTATAGCAATTGTTTATTTCTTCTCGTAACATTTGTATTCTTCTGACCACTTAACTTTCAGGGAGTAGAGATATGTATTTTATGTTTTTCTAAACTCCACCAAATTTTATACTGTGTGTTTGTTTGTTTGTTTGTTTAATGGTGTTTAACGCCACTTTCAACAATATTTCAGTTATATCGTGGCGGTCCGTTTTATTGGTGGTAGAAACCGGAGAACGCGGAGAAAACCGCCGACCTGACAAAATTTATCACATAATGTTGTACACCTCGCACTGATCGAGATTCGAACTCAAAACATCAGTGGTGATAGTCACTGATTGCATAGATAGTTGTAAATTCAACTACCATACGATCACGGCCACCACGACCCCTGCATGTTTTATAGAAATCAATTCATGGAATAGAAAGAGGCACAAAATAAGTAATCTGATCCTGCAGTTTTCAACGAGAGTTTTTGTAAAAGTTAAAAAAAATATAACTATTTTTCATGTAAAATATTTTAATTTCTATTTCTCGTGAAGAAACATTTTCTTGCTCATAGAAAGAAAATAACCCCCAATCCATAACAGCCAAATGGTCTGTGCTTGATAGTGAATATCAATGCTATGTTCGGTTTACACACGTTGCTAGATTCTCCGTTTTCCTCCCACCAATAAAACAGACCGCCATGGTATAACTTAGTGGAGCAGGAATTGCTTACCCTTCCGGAGTTCATCTCCGGTTTTTAAATGGGTTTCGTGTTACTCGATCTTTAGCTTTATGTGTATGTTTTGTAGATCGTTGTTTGTCCTTTTGTACTTTTTCTTTTGGCCATTGTGTTGTATCTCGTTCTTCGATATGCGGATTCTGATTACACCTTTGGTATCTTCAGACTCTTCTTAAAAATAATAATGATAATTACTGACACAATTATGTTCAGGTGAGCGTTCATCTCTTGTACAGAACAAGTTGAGAATATCCATGGGTTATTAGATGTAGATCCAGTACTTGCTGAACTGGTGGCAGCCATGATGTACTGGTCAGTAGCAGAACAGGCATTCTGAACTCCATCATGCGATAAATTCAGACTGAAATCAGAAAACTTACAATTGATACTAATGTCCTATAGGTATTTAGAGATAAATACAACACGACGGGTGCCACTAGTGGAGCAGGAACTGCTTACCCTTCCGGAGCACCTGAGTTCACCATCGGTTTTTAGCTTTATGTGTATGTTTTATAGATCGTTGTTTGTCCTTTTGTACTTTTTCTTTTGGCCATTGTGTTGTCTGTTCTTCTTCAATTTACAGATTCAGGTTACCCCTTTGGTATCTTCAGACTCTTGTGCTGATAATAATGGGTCATCAGTACGAGCATACGAGTCTTATTGTAGATTTATCATAAAAAATGAAGAACAAAAATACCACGCTGTCAGAATATGTTTCCATCTTTTAAACTATTAAAGCAAAGTGTTAGAGATCCAATTTAAAACACATACACACACACAAAATACCACATAATCAGACAGTTGCATATTTCAAAATCGTTGTTTGTCCTTTTGTACTTTTTTCATTTGGCCATTGTGATGTCTGTTCTTCTTCGATATATGGATTCTTCTGATTACACCTTTGGTATCTTCAAACTCTTCTTACAATACATGGATAGAAAAAATTGTGTGTACTGTCAGTATATTATGTGTATAAAAGAAATATTGTTACTATACCAGTGATTTTTTTACGACAGGCAGATGGTATTCTCTGAAAACTGTTGCCACGAATAAATACAACAATGTTGTCGAAAGTGGTGATAAACGCTTACAGCCCTTTATTAAATTGGATGATCTTGAAGACAACCTTACCTGTGACCTAGTTCATGACCAGCAATGGTTTGTGATATAAAGTTGAAGTCTTCCTCGATCACAGAAACACTTTGGTCACTACACATAGAGCCAAGATAAGCATATCCTAAAAACATATAATGATATCTTGTAATACATGTAATGTGTTTTAGTATTTCTTACTCAAACACATAGAATTTCAATATATATATGATGATGCTTGTTGCCATGAATTGTAGTTTTTTTGTTTTTTTTTATTAATTTCTAATCTCATCGTCATAATATAAATATCGAATTGTTGAAAACTAGGAACATAATGTGTGCCACATAGACACAGGAACTGCTAACCCTTCCAGAGCACTCGATTTCTTCCCTCGGTATTAAGAGGGGTTAATGATGCTCGTTCTTAAGTTTTCTGTGTAATGTTTCGAGGATATTTGTTTGTTTTTATGTCCTTTCCTTTTGGCCATTGTATTGTCTGTTCTTCTTCATTTTACGACACGCCACGATATAGCTGAAATCAATCAATCAATCAATCAATCATTTTACGGCTTTTTGATTACCAATCTTGTACATTCAATTTTTTCCTATAAATAAGAGCTCACCAGTAGCATCGCCATTGCCTTGTGTTGTTAAATCATACCTGTAACGAAATGGTAGTAATTATTTGTTGTTGTTGTTGTTGTGAATAAAAACGTAGATATCAAATTTAGGGAGCACGACACGTTTCTGGAATAACCTTCATCAGCTATGCTCAAAATCGAAAGGTTGGAAAACCACTTAATAAAAATAAAAGAGTGTTTAGGAACAATTAATTGTTGTAGTTTTTTTTCTCATTTTGATGACATTGTTTATTTTTCGTTTGGAAAGTATCATCACAAAAATTTGAGGAAATATCTTAACTGTAAACTGAAAATTGGATAAAATACACAAAATTGAAAATTCAAACTGCTGATAAATATATAAACCTGAAAACGACACATGTATGGGTGCAATTTAGTTGAGATTTAATTAATTGAGCTATATTCTTCCCATAAATCACCGCATCAGTAGTGTAATGTTTAGAGTGCTCGTCTCGAGTGCGGTAGATCGTGGGTTCGAGCCACGGTCGGGTCAAACCAAGAACTATAAAATTGGTATGTGTTGCTTCTCCTCTGACCATGCAGCATTAAGGAGAAAGACCAAAGACTGGTTGGCTCGGAATCAGAATAATGTGTCCGAATGGGGCGACATGTCTATCCACCGACTGTTGTTTCAGTGAGCTAGCACTATAAAAATTCAACTTAGCGTGTTGGTCTGGAACAAGGCGGACCTCATCATCATTTCATCGAAGATTAACTTATTCTCGCCATGATATAGCTGAAAAATTGCTGAGTTGGCGCTGAACAACAATTACTAACTCACTCTTCCCATATATCAAATCAATTCACAATTATTATTAATAAATACGAATTAATTGTATCTTAGACAAAGGAGGACAAACAGTATAAACAAATATCATAAGACGCACGAACAGAAACCACTGGATTGGTGTAAACATATTTTATTGGTATAACTGACATATATAAACAGAACAAGAGCAATTGTCCAATAGGATTCAGAAACAAGCAAATGCTTTTTTTTTAATCTGTTTCCTGGGAAGAACATACAAATATCACCCAAAAAAATATATATGCATGCTGATTAAAAAAACTATTGGGTTAGAAGACGAACAAACCTTCATCAGGTAGTTCAAATCGAAAGATTGGAAAGCCAAATAATTTTATGTTTTGGGAGCAATAAAACTAAATATCCTAACCTACCTAGTAAACAGCATGGCGTGATCATTTAATGGTACTAAAGCAGTATTGTCCTTCCAGGTTTTAAATTCAGCCAGTAAAGTATCTGAATCTACAGTACATTTAGTACTTGTAGAGCAGTTCTTAAGATCCTCTACAAAGCCAGCGGAATTTATATCCTACAAGACGTACATAAACGTGAGAGAAAACCGAAGGAGCAATAAATTATGATTAATGGTCGTATTATCATGGTACACGGATTTATTGGTAATACATACATTTTTCGTTTATTTCGCGAAGTGATATTTTCCGTATGAACGAACTGAATCTGATACTGAATATTGTATTATCAAACTCTCAAACTTCGACAACGTTTCCACAGCAGGTGGAAATAACATAGTCGAAGTGCTTTAGAGTTTGACAACAAGTTTTTGAACGATAGACAGACCGTTGTTTAGCGGACATTTAGGGGCATTTGACGCTCTATCACATATAATGTTATCGTCACAATACCTAATGATATAAGCAAAACCTTACCTTTATGCGAAACAAATTGGCTTCCAATTATAACGTACATTGACCCCTTGCATACGTTTTTCGTTGATGTCGGACTCCCTGTGATACCAGCGATTATGTCTGTCTCGACCTTCATAACTGAGCGATCATGTATATGATTTCTTTATATCGAATTCTTCCATTTGCAAAAGTTTGTTACATTTTAAATGCTTGGTTTTCACATTTGGATTGAAAATTGACAGCTATTCACAAATATAATATTTTTGAAATAAAATAAAATGAAAAAAAAAGAATACCGTCAAATATAATTAAAAATCGTCGAAGCAGTGCGAAAATATTCGATATCCCCTAAACACATATACACATGACCGCTCACTTTCCTGGCTTGGCATAGACACTTTAGTATTAATTGGTGGAGTTAAATTTTGTGTTTATTCAGCCAATCATCCTCTCTTATTGAAATGATGCGGTTGTACAACTGTTCTCGGCATGTAAGTAAAATTCTAACCCTCCTATATAACTGGGCGAGCAGAGTTGTTTAAAGTTCAATAAAGATCTAACAATTACATAAAGTGTAAGAAGAGTTTGAAGATACCAAAAGGGTAATCAGAATCCGTATATCGAAGAAGAACAGACAACACAATGGCCAAAAGAAAGAGTATAAATGGACAAACAACGATCTACAAAATATACACATAAAACTAAAGATCGAATAACACTAACCCTACTAAAAACCGGTGGTGAACTCAGATACTCCGGAAGGGTAGGCAGTTCCTGCACCACTAGTAGCACCCGTCGTGTTAATAGTCACAATGATTAACATTACACATTGACTTACCTCTATTATATAAAGCCCTGCATGTACTATGTCAATTGTAAAAGAAGCACCTGGTAAATTCTGATATCGAAGATCCATCTGTGGATATATTCAAAGGTCAAAGGTAAATACAGTCAAACCTGTATTAAGAGGTCACCTTTGGGACAAGAAAAACGTAGTCTTTTAACACGGGTGACCTCTTAAAAGAGGTTAAATTCATATGAAATTTTATATGAAAGGACTAGGAAAAGGTGACCTTTTAATACAGGTGACGACTGCCTAACAGAGGTGACCGCTTAGGCAGGTTTGACTGTATATTTCTAAAAATGATGATAATAAAAACAATCCAACTGACATAAAGGGAGACCGAGATTCAATTAACTGGTTTAACCTCGCCATGCTAGCGCCTTTCTCCGACTCCTAGATTTCTGTCAGCTTGTATCGTTGTCGCTTTGTAGTGTTGTTAGGCTGGAGCGAATCGGAGTAGTTGTTCTAGTTGGTGTTAAATCATGGATGAACCAGAAGGGAGGCTGTTGTTGGAATGGTTGGTGTAGTTATTGTTTCAATTTTAAATATCATAATACTTTATACAATTACAGTTGATGTGAGTTTTTGTTTTACCTAAAACAATCAATATTGACCGAGGCCGAAAACAGAGGTCCATAATGGTTGAATGGGTCCATAAAAAATCATATTGACTGTTGCAACAGACTGTAATTGTTTTATTCCAAAACAGGTAAGTGAAGGTGAATAGGAGTAGATATGATTTTTAATCAAAACAAAATACCATCAGCGAAAATGCTGGAATGAATATTAAACTGAGCCAATATGATTTTTAATTTTAAAAAAAAACGAATTATCAGATATAATATGACATGATCTAAGCCAATATAATTATGTATGTAAAAGTACTACACACTATGTAATTGTTGCGAGGTCTATTAGATACAACATTATGTGATAACGTTTGTCAGTGACTTACGGTAGGTACTCCGGTTTGCTCCACCAATAAAACTGGCCGTCGCGATATAACTGAAATATTGTTGAAAATGCCGTTAAACATCATAACCCTAACCTTAACCCAGTTTATGTAGCAATGATATCATTAATTTGTAGTCTTTCGATACATTAATATACATGAAAAATGAGATAAGCTGATATGTATATTAACATTTAAATACTCATTAGAAATAATCGAATACTCTCTTTAGCCATACCCCTTTGATCAGGAAGGCGTAGAATTGTCTTATAGCTTCTATAGCGTCATGTTTAACACCATTCTTCTCATCAAACCAGCTGTTAAATAAAATATATTATAATGAGAATTTTAAGTGGTTTACACTTGTATAAAATAATAAAAGATAAATAAATAAATAAATAAATAGATTGGTATTAAAGATCGTGGGTTCGAGCCCCGGTCGGGTCAAACCAAAGATTATAAAATTGGTATGTGTTGCTTCTCCGCTATGCACGAAGCATTAAGGAGAAAGAGCAAAGACTGGTTGGCTCCGAATCAGAATAATGTGTCTGAGTAGAGCGACATGTCTATCCGCGGACTGTTGTTTCAGTGAACTAGCACTATAAAAATCCAACTCAGCTTGTTGGTTTAGTACAAAGCGGATCTCATCAACATTTCATTGAAAATTAACTTGTTCTCGCCATGATATAGCTGAAAACATTGCTGAATTGGCGCTAAACAACACTCACTCACTGCACACAGTAGTTATATCAAGCTGTTTTCTTACTATGTACATAATGGGAGCACTGTGATTGTGTTTCTTTTGTTTTGTCTGTATTTGTAACCTCGTAATGTCGGGCGCAATGATGACAGTATTTGTAAGATTACCTCATCTATAAAAATGTGCGCAGCTTAATAGACTATATTTTTACGAAGCTAAAGTTTATGTTACTGATGATATGACTACTAACTAAAACTATTGATCAAATTTGAATTATGTATGAACTTTGTTAATGGGAATATTAATACGGTTTGCCTATAGGCAGCAGAAGAATCTGACCCTTTCACAGCGCCTGATCTCACTTCCGGTTTATTTTTATGGGACCTCTTCTCATTGTCAATTTTCGTCTTTGCGTCTTGTGGTTATGTTTGTAATGCATCTACCTCTCTTTAAGAAGAGCTTAAAGATACCAAAGGGGTAATCAGAATCCGTAAATCGAAGGACAGACAACACAATGACCGAAAGAAGAAGGACAGACAACACAATGGCCAAAACAAAAAGTACTAAAGAGCAAACACGATCTACAAAAATTACACATAAAACTAAAGACCGAGTAACACAAACCCCACTAAAGACCGGGGTAAACTCAGGTGCTCCGGAAGGGTAGGAAGTTCGTGCTCCACTAGTGACACCTATCGTGTTACTCATTTTGTCATATATAATAATTGACTTACAATTTATAAGCACTGTAATCCAAAACCAATAGAAGTTCTATTACAAAATTACCGACGGCCCTCTTATCTCTTGAATTCTTCGTCATTGATTCCTCATCTTGCTGTTTAGCCGATGCTAAGAAAAGTATGAAGAAACCAAAGGGTAATCAGAATACACAATAATAATAATAATAATAATAATAATAATAATTAATAATAATAATAATAATAATAATAATAATAATAATAATAATGATAATATTAATAATAATAATTAATAATAATAATAATAATAATAATAATAATAATAATAATAATAATAATATTAATAATAATTAATAATAATAATAATAATAATAATAATAATAATAATTAATAATAATAATAATAATAATGATAATATTATGTTACCTGTATTTCCAACGCCACCCTATGTGATGGTCTTTTTCTGTGGTTTGAGACGAGATATAATTATTCGTTTTATTGATATTGTTGGAATTGCTTTAACTTTTTTAATCTTTTTTCTATCTGACTATTATAACTACATGTATATATTATATCAACATAAATCATCAGTAAAACACATGGATTTTGAAAATGTACTTCCCAACACGGGTGGTGACTTATAAGAAGCAACGACCACCTGGATTCACCGCCGGTTTTCTGGTGGGTACGTTGTACTAATCTTTTTAGTATTGTGTGTTGTCTTGATTTTTATGTTTGCCTTCGTCCTGTGTCTTGTGTGTCCAATGTTACCAGTTTCTCTGGCATGTCCATTCTTCATTGCCCCTTCAATATTCTCTAATGTGCTTTTGTCCTGTGTTTTGTGTGTCCAATGTTGCCAGTTTCTCTGGCTTGTCCATTCTTCGTTGTCCCTTCAGTTTTCTCTAACGTTTATTTGTCCTGTGTCTTGTGTGTCCAATGTTGCCGGTTTCTCTGGCTTGTCCATTCTTCGTTGCCCTTTCAATATTCTCTAACGTTTATTTGTCCTGTGTCTTGTGTGTCCAATGTTACCAGTTTCTCTGGCTTGTCCATTCTTCGTTGCCCCTTCAATATTCTCTAACGTTTATTTGTCCTGTGTCTTGTGTGTCCAATGTTGCCAGTTTCTCTGGCTTGTCCATTTTGCGTTGCCCCTTCAATATTCTCTAACGTTTATTTGTCCTGTGTCTTGTGTGTCCAATGTTGCCAGTTTCACTGGCTTGTCCATTCTTCGTTGCCCCTTCAATATTCTCTAATGTGTATTTGTCTTGTGTCTTGTGTGTTCAATGTTGCCAGTTTCTCTGGCTTGTCCATTCTGCGTTGCCCCTTCAATATTCTCTAACGTTTATTTGTCCTGTGTCTTGTGTGTCCAATGTTGCCAGTTTCAATGGCTTGTCCATTCTTCGTTGCCCCTTCAGTTTTCTCTAACGTTTATTTGTCCTGTGTCTTGTGTGTCCAATGTTGCCAGTTTCACAGGCTTGTCCATTCTTCTTTGCCCCTTCAGTTTTCTATAACGTGTATGTGTCCTGTGTCTTGTGTGTCCAATGTTACCAGTTTCTCTGGGTTGTCCATTCTTCGTTGCCCCTTCAGTTTTCTCTAACGTGTATTTGTCCTGTGTCTTGTGTGTCCAATGTTGCCAGTTTCTCTGGCTTGTCCATTCTTCGTTGTCCCTTCAGTTTTCTCTAACGTTTATTTGTCCTGTGTCTTGTGTGTCCAATGTTGCCAGTTTCACTGGCTTCTCTATTCTTCGTTGCCCCTTCAGTTTTCTCTAACGTGTATTTGTCCTGTGTCTTGTGTATCCAATGTGGCCAATTTCACTGGCTTGTCTATTCTTCGTTGCCCCTTCAGTTTTCTCTAACGTGTATTTGTCCTGTGTCTAGTGTGTCCAATGTTACCAGTTTCTCTGGCTTGTCCATTCTTCGTTGCCCCTTCAGTTTTCTCTCACGTTTATTTGTCTTGTGTCTTGTGTGTCCAATGTTGCCAGTTTCTCTGGCTTGTCCATTCTTCGTTGCCCCTTCAATATTCTCTAACGTTTATTTGTCCTGTGTCTTGTGTGTCCAATGTTACCAGTTTCTCTGGCTTGTCCATTCTTCGTTGCCCCTTCAATTTTCTCTAACGTTTATTTGTCCTGTGTCTTGTGTGTCCAATGTTGCCTGTTTCTCTCGATTGTCCATTCTTTGTTGTCCCTTCAGTTTTCTCTAACGTTTATTTGTCCTGTGTCTTGTGTGTCCAATGTTGTCAGTTTCACTGGCTTGTCTATTCTTTGTTGCCCCTTCAGTTTTCTCTAACGTGTATTTGTCCTGTGTCTTGTGTGTTCAATGTTGCCAGTTTCTCTGGCTTGTCCATTCTTCGTTGCCCCTTCAGTTTTCTTTAACGTTTATTTGTCCTGTGTCTTGTGTGTCCAATGTTGCCAGTTTCTCTGGCTGGTCCATTCTTCGTTGTCCCTTCAGTTTTCTCTAATGTGTATTTGTCCTGTGTCTTGTGTGTCCAATGTTGCCAGTTTCACTGGCTTGTCTATTCTTCCTGGCCCCTTCACTTTTCTCTAACGTGTATTTGTCCTGTTTCTTGTGTGTCCAATGTTGTCAGTTTCACTGGCTTGTGTATTCTTCGTTGCCCCTTCAGTTTTCTCTAACGTGTATTTGTCCTGTGTCTTGTGTGTCCAATGTTACCAGTTTCTCTGGGTTGTCCATTCTTCGTTGCCCCTTCAGTTTTCTCTAACGTTTATTTGTCCTGTGTCTTGTGTGTCCAATGTTGCCAGTTTCTCTGGCTTGTCCATTCTTCGTTGTCCCTTCAGTTTTCTCTAACGTTTATTTGTCCTGTGTCTTGTGTGTCCAATGTTGCCAGATTCACTGGCTTCTCTATTCTTCGTTGCCCCTTCAGTTTTCTCTAACGTGTATTTATCCTATGTCTTGTGTATCCAATGTGGCCAGTTTCACTGGCTTGTCTATTCTTCGTTGCCCCTTCAGTTTTCTCTAACGTGTATTTGTCCTGTGTCTTGTGTGTCCAATGTTACCAGTTTCTCTGGCTTGTCCATTCTTCGTTGCCCCTTCAGTTTTCTCTCACGTTTATTTGTCCTGTGTCTTGTGTGTCCAATGTTGCCAGTTTCTCTGGCTTGTCCATTCTTCGTTGCCCCTTCAATATTCTCTAACGTTTATTTGTCCTGTGTCTTGTGTGTCCAATGTTACCAGTTTCTCTGGCTTGTCCATTCTTCGTTGCCCCTTCAATATTCTCTAACGTTTATTTGTCCTGTGTCTTGTGTGTCCAATGTTGCCTGTTTCTCTGGCTTGTCCATTTTTCGTTGCTCCTTCAGTTTTCTCTAACGTGTATTTGTCCTGTGTCTTGTGTGTCCAATGTTGCCAGTTACACTGGCTTGTCTATTCTTCGTTGCCCCTTCAATTTTCTCTAACGCGTATTTGTCCTGTGTCTTGTGTGTCCAATGTTACCAGTTTCTCTGGCTTGTCTATTCTTCGTTGCCCCTTCAGTTTTCTCTAACATTTATTTGTCCTGTGTTTTGTGTGTCCAATGTTGCCAGATTCTCTGGCTGGTCCATTCTTCGTTGTCCCTTCAGTTTTCTCTAACGTGTATTTGTCCTGTGTCTTGTGTGTCCAATGTTGCCAGTTTCACTGGCTTGTCTATTCTTCGTTGCCCCTTCAGTTTTCTCTAACGTGTATTTGTCCTGTGTCTTGTGTGTCCAATGTTACCAGTTTCTCTGGCTTGTCCATTCTTCGTTGCCCCTTCAGTTTTCTCTAACGTTTATTTGTCCTGTGTCTTGTGTGTCCAATGTTGCCAGTTTCACTGGCTTGTCTTTCTTCGTTGCCCCTTCAGTTTTCTCTAACGTGTATTTGTCCTGTTTCTTGTGTGTCCAATGTTGCCAGATTCACTGGCTTGTCTATTCTTCGTTTCCCCATCAGTTTTCTCAAACGTGTATTTGTCCTGGGTCTTGTGTGTTCAATGTTGCCAGTTTCTCTGGCTTGTCCATTCTTCGTTGTCCCTTCAGTTTTCTCTAACGTGTATTTGTCCTGTGTCTTGTGTGTCCAATGTTGCCAGTTTCACTGGCTTGTCCATTCTTCGTTGCCGCTTCAGTTTTCTCTAACGTGTATTTGTCCTGTTTCTTGTGTGTCCAATGTTGCCAGTTTCACTGGCTTGTCTATTCTTCGTTGCCCCTTCAGTTTTCTCTAACGTGTATTTGTCCTGTGTCTTGTGTGTCCAATGTTACCAGTTTCTCTGGGTTGTCCATTCTTCGTTGCCCCTTCAGTTTTCTCTAACGTTTATTTGTCCTGTGTCTTGTGTGTCCAATGTTGCCAGTTTCTCTGGCTTGTCCATTCTTCGTTGTCCCTTCAGTTTTCTCTAACGTTTATTTGTCCTGTGTCTTGTGTGTCCAATGTTGCCAGTTTCACTGGCTTCTCTATTCTTCGTTGCCCCTTCAGTTTTCTCTAACGTGTATTTGTCCTATGTCTTGTGTGTCCAATGTGGCCAGTTTCACTGGCTTGTCTATTCTTCGTTGCCCCTTCAGTTTTCTCTAACGTGTATTTGTCCTGTGTCTTGTGTGTCCAATGTTACCAGTTTCTCTGGGTTGTCCATTCTTCGTTGCCCCTTCAGTTTTCTCTAACGTTTATTTGTCCTGTGTCTTGTGTGTCCAATGTTGCCAGTTTCTCTGGCTTGTCCATTCTTCGTTGTCCCTTCAGTTTTCTCTAACGTTTATTTGTCCTGTGTCTTGTGTGTCCAATGTTGCCAGTTTCACTGGCTTCTCTATTCTTCGTTGCCCCTTCAGTTTTCTCTAACGTGTATTTGTCCTATGTCTTGTGTGTCCAATGTGGCCAGTTTCACTGGCTTGTCTATTCTTCGTTGCCCCTTCAGTTTTCTCTAACGTGTATTTGTCCTGTGTCTTGTGTGTCCAATGTTACCAGTTTCTCTGGCTTGTCCATTCTTCGTTGCCCCTTCAGTTTTCTCTAACGTTTATTTGTCCTGTGTCTTGTGTGTCCAATGTTACCAGTTTCACTGGCTTTTCTATTCTTCGTTGCTCCTTCAGTTTTCTCTAACGTGTATTTGTCCTGTTTCTTGTGTGTCCAATGTTACCAGTTTCTCTGGCTTGTCCATTCTTCGTTGCCCCTTCAGTTTTCTCTCACGTTTATTTGTCCTGTGTCTTGTGTGTCCAATGTTGCCAGTTTCTCTGGCTTGTCCATTCTTCGTTGCCCCTTCAATATTCTCTAACGTTTATTTGTCCTGTGTCTTGTGTGTCCAATGTTACCAGTTTCTCTGGCTTGTCCATTCTTCGTTGTCTCTTCAATATTCTCTAACGTTTATTTGTCCTGTGTCTTGTGTGTCCAATGTTGCCAGTTTCTCTGGCTTGTCCATTTTTCGTTGCTCCTTCAGTTTTCTCTAACGTTTATTTGTCCTGTGTCTTGTGTGTCCAATGTTGCCAGTTACACTGGCTTGTCTATTCTTCGTTGCCCCTTCAGTTTTCTCTAACGTGTATTTGTCCTGTGTCTTGTGTGTCCAATGTTACCAGTTTCTCTGGCTTGTCCATTCTTCGTTGCCCCTTCAATTTTTTCTAACATTTATTTGTCCTGTGTTTTGTGTGTCCAATGTTGCCAGTTTCTCTGGCTTGTCCATTCTTCGCTGTCCCTTCAGTTTTCTCTACGGTTTAATTGTCCTGTGTCTTGTGTGTCCAATGTTGCCAGTTTCACTGGCTTGTCTATTCTTCGTTGCACCTTCAGTTTTCTCTAACGTGTATTTGTCCTGTGTCTTGTGTGTCCAATGTTACCAGTTTCTCTGGCTTGTCCATTCTTCGTTGCCCCTTCAGTTTTCTCTAACGTTTATTTGTCCTGTGTCTTGTGTGTCCAATGTGGCCAGTTTCTCTGGCTTGTCCATTCTTCGCTGTCCCTTCAGTTTTCTCTAACGTTTATTTGTCCTGTGTCTTGTGTGTCCAATGTTGCCAGTTTCACTGGCTTGTCTATTCTTCGTTGCCCCTTCAGTTTTCTCTAACGTGTATTTGTCCTGTTTCTTGTGTGTCCAATGTTGCCAGATTCACTGGCTTGTCTATTCTTCGTTTCCCCATCAATTTTCTCTAACGTGTATTTGTCCTGTGTCTTTTGTGTCCAATGTGGCCAGTTTCTCTGGCTTGTCCATTCTTCGTTGTCCCTTCAGTTTTCTCTAACGTGTATTTGTCCTGTGTCTTGTGTGTCCAATGTTGCCAGTTTCACTGGCTTGTCTATTCTTCGTTGCCCCTTCAGTTTTCTCTAACGTGTATTTGTCCTGTGTCTTGTGTGTCCAATGTTGCCAGTTTCACTGGCTTGTCTATTCTTCGTTGCCCCTTCAGTTTTCTCTAACGTGTATTTGTCCTGTGTCTTGTGTGTCCAATGTTGCCAGTTTCTCTGGCTTGTCCATTCTTCGTTGCCCCTTCAGTTTTCTCTAACGTGTATTTGTCCTGTTTCTTGTGTGTCCAATGTTGCCAGATTCACTGGCTTGTCTATTCTTCGTTTCCCCATCAGTTTTCTCTAACGTGTATTTGTCCTGGGTCTTGTGTGTTCAATGTTGCCAGTTTCTCTGGCTTGTCCATTCTTCGTTGTCCCTTCAGTTTTCTCTAACGTGTATTTGTCCTGTGTCTTGTGTGTCCAATGTTGCCAGTTTCACTGGCTTGTCTATTCTTCGTTGCCGCTTCAGTTTTCTCTGACGTGTATTTGTCCTGTTTCTTGTGTGTCCAATGTTGCCAGTTTCACTGGCTTGTCTATTCTTCGTTGCCCCTTCAGTTTTCTCTAACGTGTATTTGTCCTGTGTCTTGTGTGTCCAATGTTACCAGTTTCTCTGGGTTGTCCATTCTTCGTTGCCCCTTCAGTTTTCTCTAACGTTTATTTGTCCTGTGTCTTGTGTGTCCAATGTTGCCAGTTTCTCTGGCTTGTCCATTCTTCGTTGTCCCTTCAGTTTTCTCTAACGTTTATTTGTCCTGTGTCTTGTGTGTCCAATGTTGCCAGTTTCACTGGCTTCTCTATTCTTCGTTGCCCCTTCAGTTTTCTCTAACGTGTATTTGTCCTATGTCTTGTGTGTCCAATGTGGCCAGTTTCACTGGCTTGTCTATTCTTCGTTGCCCCTTCAGTTTTCTCTAACGTGTATTTGTCCTGTGTCTTGTGTGTCCAATGTTACCAGTTTCTCTGGCTTGTCCATTCTTCGTTGCCCCTTCAGTTTTCTCTAACGTTTATTTGTCCTGTGTCTTGTGTGTCCAATGTTACCAGTTTCACTGGCTTTTCTATTCTTCGTTGCCCCTTCAGTTTTCTCTAACGTGTATTTGTCCTGTTTCTTGTGTGTCCAATGTTACCAGTTTCTCTGGCTTGTCCATTCTTCGTTGCCCCTTCAGTTTTCTCTCACGTTTATTTGTCCTGTGTCTTGTGTGTCCAATGTTGCCAGTTTCTCTGGCTTGTCCATTCTTCGTTGCCCCTTCAATATTCTCTAACGTTTATTTGTCCTGTGTCTTGTGTGTCCAATGTTACCAGTTTCTCTGGCTTGTCCATTCTTCGTTGTCTCTTCAATATTCTCTAACGTTTATTTGTCCTGTGTCTTGTGTGTCCAATGTTGCCAGTTTCTCTGGCTTGTCCATTTTTCGTTGCTCCTTCAGTTTTCTCTAACGTTTATTTGTCCTGTGTCTTGTGTGTCCAATGTTGCCAGTTACACTGGCTTGTCTATTCTTCGTTGCCCCTTCAGTTTTCTCTAACGTGTATTTGTCCTGTGTCTTGTGTGTCCAATGTTACCAGTTTCTCTGGCTTGTCCATTCTTCGTTGCCCCTTCAGTTTTCTCTAACATTTATTTGTCCTGTGTTTTGTGTGTCCAATGTTGCCAGTTTCTCTGGCTTGTCCATTCTTCGCTGTCCCTTCAGTTTTCTCTACGGTTTAATTGTCCTGTGTCTTGTGTGTCCAATGTTGCCAGTTTCACTGGCTTGTCTATTCTTCGTTGCACCTTCAGTTTTCTCTAACGTGTATTTGTCCTGTGTCTTGTGTGTCCAATGTTACCAGTTTCTCTGGCTTGTCCATTCTTCGTTGCCCCTTCAGTTTTCTCTAACGTTTATTTGTCCTGTGTCTTGTGTGTCCAATGTGGCCAGTTTCTCTGGCTTGTCCATTCTTCGCTGTCCCTTCAGTTTTCTCTAACGTTTATTTGTCCTGTGTCTTGTGTGTCCAATGTTGCCAGTTTCACTGGCTTGTCTATTCTTCGTTGCCCCTTCAGTTTTCTCTAACGTGTATTTGTCCTGTTTCTTGTGTGTCCAATGTTGCCAGATTCACTGGCTTGTCTATTCTTCGTTTCCCCATCAGTTTTCTCTAACGTGTATTTGTCCTGTGTCTTGTGTGTCCAATGTGGCCAGTTTCTCTGGCTTGTCCATTCTTCGTTGTCCCTTCAGTTTTCTCTAACGTGTATTTGTCCTGTGTCTTGTGTGTCCAATGTTGCCAGTTTCACTGGCTTGTCTATTCTTCGTTGCCCCTTCAGTTTTCTCTAACGTGTATTTGTCCTGTGTCTTGTGTGTCCAATGTTGCCAGTTTCACTGGCTTGTCCATTCTTCGTTGCCCCTTCAGTTTTCTCTAACGTGTATTTGTCCTGTGTCTTGTGTGTCCAATGTTGCCAGTTTCTCTGGCTTGTCCATTCTTCGTTGCCCCTTCAGTTTTCTCTAACGTTTATTTGTCCTGTGTCTTGTGTGTCCAATGTTGCCAGTTTCACTGGCTTGTCTATTCTTCGTTGCTCCTTCAGTTTTCTCTAACGTGTATTTCTCCTGTGTCTTGTGTGTCCAATGCTGCCAGTTTCTCTGGCTTGTCCATTCTTCGTTGCCCCTTCAATATTCTCTAACGTGTATTTGTCCTGTCTTGTGTGTCCAATGTTGCCAGTTTCTCTGGCTTGTCCATTCTTCGTTGCCCCTTCAGTTTTCTCTAACGTTTATTTGTCCTGTGTCTTGTGTGTCCAATGTTGCCAGTTTCACTGGCTTGTCCATTCTTCGTTGCTCCTTCAGTTTTCTCTAACGTTTATTTGTCCTGTGTCTTGTGTGTTCAATGTTGCCAGTTTCTCTGGCTTGTCCATTCTTCGTTGCCCCTTCAGTTTTCTCTAACGTTTATTTGTCCTGTGTCTTGTGTGTCCAATGTTGCCAGTTTCACTGGTTTGTCCATTCTTCGTTGCTCCTTCAGTTTTCTCTAACGTTTATTTGTCCTGTGTCTTGTGTGTCCAATGTTGCCAGTTTCTCTGGCTTGTCGATTCTTCGTTGCCCCTTCAGTTTTCTCTAACGTTTATTTGTCCTGTGTCTTGTGTGTCCAATGTTGCCAGTTTCTCTGGCTTGTCCATTCTTCGTTGCCCCTTCAGTTTTCTCTAACGTTTATTTGTCCTGTGTCTTGTGTGTCCAATGTTGCCAGTTTCTCTGGCTTGTCCATTCTTCGTTGCCCCTTCAATATTCTCTAACGTCTATTTGTCCTGTGTCTTGTGTGTCCAATGTTGCCAGTTTCACTGGCTTGTCCATTCTTCGTTGCCCCTTCAATATTCTCTAATGTGTATTTGTCCTGTGTCTTGTGTGTCCAATGTTGCCGGTTTCTCTGGCTTGTCCATTCTGCGTTGCCCCTTCAATATTCTCTAACGTTTATTTGTCCTGTTTCTTGTGTGTCCAATGTTGCCAGTTTCACTGGCTTGTCCATTCTTCGTTGCCCCTTCAGTTTTCTATAACGTTTATTTGTCCTGTGTCTTGTGTGTCCAATGTTGCCAGTTTCTCTGGCTTGTCCATTTTGGGTTGCCCCTTCAGTTTTCTCTAACGTTTATTTGTCCTGTGTGTTGTGTGTCCAATGTTGCTAGTTTCACTGGCTTGTCCATTCTTCGTTGCCCCTTCAATATTCTCTAATGTTTATTTGTCCTGTGTCTTGTGTGTTCAATGTTGCCAGTTTTACTGGCTTGTCCATTCTTCGTTGCCCCTTCAATATTATCTAACGTTTATTTGTCCTGTGTCTTGTGTGTTCAATGTTGCCAGTTTCTCTGGCTTGTCCATTCTTCGTTGCCCCTTCAATATTCTCTAACGTTTATTTGTCCTGTGTCTTGTGTGTTCAATGTTGCCAGTTTCTCTGGCTTGTCCATTCTTCGTTGCCCCTTCAATATTCTCTAACGTTTATTTGTCCTGTGTCTTGTGTGTTCAATGTTGCCAGTTTCTCTGGCTTGTCCATTCTTCGTTGCCCCTTCAATATTCTCTAACGTTTATTTGTCCTGTGTCTTGTGTGTTCAATGTTGCCAGTTTCTCTGGCTTGTCCATTCTTCGTTGCCCCTTCAATATTCTCTAACGTTTATTTGTCCTGTGTCTTGTGTGTCCAATGTTGCCAGTTTCTCTGGCTTGTCCATTCTTCGTTGCCCCTTCAATATTCTCTAACGTTTAATTGTCCTGTGTCTTGTGTGTTCAATGTTACCAGTTTCTCTGGCTTGTCCATTCTTCGTTGCCCCTTCAATATTCTCTAATGTTTATTTGTCCTGTGTCTTGTGTGTTCAATGTTACCAGTTTCACTGCCTTGTCCATTCTTCGCTGTCCCTTCAGTTTTCTCTAACATTTATTTGTCCTGTTTCTTGTGTGTCCAATGTTGCCAGTTTCACTGGCTTGTCTATTCTTCGTTGCCACTTCAATATTCTCTAACGTTTATTTGTCCTGTGTCTTGTTTGTCCAATGTTACCAGTTTCACGGGCCTGTCCATTCTTCGTTGCCCCTTCAGTTATCTCTAACGTTTATTTGTCCTATGTCTTGTGTGTCCAATGTTGCCAGTTTCACTGGCTTGTCGATTCTTCGTTGCCCCTTCAGTTTTCTCTAACGTTTATTTGTCCTGTGTCTTGTGTGTCCAGTGTTGCCAGTTTCACTGGCTTGTCTATTCTTCGTTGCCCCTTCAATATTCTCTAATGTTTATTTGTCCTGTGTCTTGTGTGTTCAATGTTGTCAGTTTCTCTGGCTTGTCCATTCTTCGTTGTCCCTTCAGTTTTCTCTAACGTGTATTTGTCCTGTGTCTTGTGTGTCCAATGTTGCCAGTTTCACTGGCTTGTCCATTCTTCGTTGCCCCTTCAATATTCTCTAATGTTTATTTGTCCTGTGTCTTGTGTGTTCAATGTTGTCAGTTTCTCTGGCTTGTCCATTCTTCGTTGTCCCTTCAGTTTTCTCTAACGTTTATTTGTCCTGTGTCTTGTGTGTCCAATGTTGCCAGTTTCACTGGCTTGTCCATTCTTCGTTGCCCCTTCAGTTTTTTTAAACAGCTAGTTATACGTATGTATTTGAGTAATAAAATGAAAAACATTTCCAAAATCTAATAGAAAGATTGTAGACACAGAGACCATATTGATACCCCTAACACAAAAACAAGACCACTCACACTCTTGAATGGGTACATACCAGGGGCGGATCCAGGGGGGGGCGCACCCGGCGCGCGCTCCCCCACCCCCCCCCCCCCCCTCTAAAATTGGAAAAAATATGATTTTTTTTTGGTGTAAAATCGTGATTTTTCACACGAAATACCCCAACAATTTTCGCGCCTCCCTCTACTTGGCGCAATTTTTTTTAAGTGCGCCCCCCTAACTTGAAATCCTGGATCCGCCCCTGCATACACTTCAATAAAAAGTGGCAGACTCAAACATGTTTCAAAATCTATTCGAAAGATCGTAGACACAGGGGCAGAATCGATACCCCTAACAGACACTTTCCTAACTTTCCTGGATTGGTACAGGTCATTCTATAAAAAGTGGCGGGGTTAATCAAGTTTCATAGGCTACACATTACCGATTAAAAGTTCTACACATTATCTCCTAATTAAAAACACTACATTTGTATGCATACGCTTTAAATATCTAATGAACATTTAGGTTTGACATACCAGATATAGAATCGTAAATAAAATCCGTATTAACATTAGGTATGCTGATTGTGTGTACTCCTGGCTCTGATGACTCAAGAACGTGTAGCTTTCCATCGATGTAAAAAGTTCCAAACTGAAAAGTAGATTAAAATTTAAAATTGTGTACAATGGTAAAATGAGTGTCTGTTATCTGTCTGTAATCTTTTACTGCTTGAATTATTATTTTTACTAGATTAACACAACGGGTGTCACTAGTGGAGCAGGAACACCTGAGTTCACCCCCGATTTTTAGTGGGGTTCGTGTTACTCGATCTTTAGTTTTATTTGCATGTGTTGTATGTTTTTCTTCGATATACAGAATCTGGTTACTCCTTTGGTATCTTTAAACTCTTCTTCAATCCAATAAGAATGTTTAAATACTATTTATGGTTTTCGATTCAATATTTGTACACTAGTGGAGCAAGAATTGCTTACACTTTTAGAGCACCCTCTTTGCTCTTTGTGGAGTTGTGTCGATTATCGTCTTCCTGTTTTGTTTTGACCATTGGATTGTTCTTCGAATTACTGCTTCCGATTGCACATTTGGTATCTTCAAACATTTCTGAAAAACCTGTTTCCACACATTTTTCAAATTTGCAAATCAAATGTACAAAAATTACACATAGGGGCTTTGTTTGGTAATTTGTGCTTTTTGGTCTGAAATATAAACCCTAGTATTGTTTATTACCGTTTAAAACTAGTTTGTTTTATTGCTCCCAAAACTTTAATTATTTGGTTTTTCAATCTTTCGATTTTGAGCGTACCTGGTGAAAGTTATTCCAGAAACGCGTCGTGCGCACTAAATTTGATATCTACGTTTTTACGCGTGGTGCGCACTAAATTTTATATCTACGTTTTTATAATTAACCCCGCCACCTTCTATTAAAGTTTCTGTGCAAGAACACAACAGTGAGTGAGCATGTATATATGTGTAAGATGTATCAATATCATGGGTATTTAGCACCACTTGCAACAATAACTGCTTATTACACGGATTATCTTGATTGATTGATTGATTGATTGATTGATTGATTGATTGATTGATTGATTGATTGATTGATTGATTGATTGATTGATTGATTGATTGATTGATTGATTGATTGATTGATTGATTGATTGATTGATTGATTGATTGATTGATTATAAATCTTTACCGAATTTCATCGCAATCAATAGTATATATATATAGTATTGAGGGGCAGCTATTTCATATCTAGTAATATATAGGTAACTACCTCACTCTATAATGTGTTAGAAATAATACGCTATACATCTATTAAAAAGATAATAAAACTGTAAACATGTTTTCACATCCTAAAATTCTTCTGTTACTTAATAGGAAATAAAGACATAAAAACATTAGTCTAACGAATTCTTACCAGTAAGACATCACTGAACACAGCTGTGGTATTTATACTCATTACATTCTCTGCTTGAAATAGACATTCTCTATTTAGACACTGATAAAATTGGGTTAAAACCTGAAAAAGAAATATATAGCAACAAATTGTATAGCATATTTTTCACATTAATAAATAGACTTGCAATGTCATCATTATTATTTTTTTATATATAATCATATATCATCTGTTATTTTTGCTGTACCAAACAAACACAGTAGTAAAGAGTCTCGTTTTATATGACTTGTAATAATTTAATTTGATTTGAATACTGCAATCTGATCGGCTGATCCGCTTAGAGAAAATGTTGGTTATACTTGATAATCTGGGTTGGTATTGTGGCGTCACCAACATATTCATTCGCCAACGACAAATTCAAATAGTCACATGAAATAATCGTATTTAAAATCGAAGAATCATTAAATTTTGTTGTGAAAATTAAATTATAAGGAATATTTTCGTGGTTAATTAAGCGTAAACTGCCCCAAACCAGGTTATACAAGTATAGCCTGTTCAAAAATTTCAAATATTCTTTAAATAGATTGCGCTTTATTTATTTTCATTGCTAAGGTCGAACGAATGTGCAATATAAAAGTAACATCTAATATCAACATAGTAGAGAGAGACAAAATCTATACCCCTAACACCAAATACATGACCGCTAACTTTCCTGGCATTGTACAGGCACTTAGATCAAGAGTGGCGGGGTTAAACTAGTTTTATGGGCACGAACCCTCCTCCCTTCTTGGTGAAATGATGCGATCATGGACGTGTTTACCACATGTGAGTAAAATGTCAACCATCACATAATATACAAATGTAATCAAAACTCACTATGTCAAATCTTAGGAGTATTGATTTCTGAAAATCTCTATGTTCAGGATATGGGATGCATTTTATGTTTTACAAGTTGTTACTGTAAAATGCAAGAGATGGTCTCTCTTTACCAAGATAAAATGGTAATATGGTCCCATGAAGCACATACAATCATATCATTTTAACTAAATTACGATATAACCAGACAAGAGGTTTGATGGAGAAAAATAATCTGTTCAATGTAGGGATTGGTTTGTTTGATGGTGCTTAACGCCACTTTCAACAATATTTCAGTTATATCGTGGCGGTCAGTTTTATTGGTGGAGGAAACAGGAACACCCGGTGAAAACCACCGACCTGCTGCAAGTCACAGACAAACTTGATCAAATAATGTCGTATCGAGTATACCTCGACTGGTTGGGATTTGAAATCATAACGTTAGTGGTGATAGGCACTGATTGCACAGGTAGTTGTAAATCAAACTACCATACGATCACGACCACGACGGCCTCCTCTGTTCATTATACATGTAGTCAATTCTTTTTCATTATAATCCATTTCATTTTAAGTGTACTGGACTGTAGTAACTTACCTTTGGATGAAAACTTAATGTGCTTAATTCACCGTTGATATACAGTGGAATATTCGAATCTCTATGATGATGTCTCTCCACTTTGAAAGATCTTTGAAAATCTCCATTATGTATGTTGATATGTGTAATGTCTGGTATGTCAGCGACATGTCGTCTGCTTCTTTGATGTTCAGATGATTTTCTTGATATAACTACATTGACTAGATCTAAATTTTAAAAAAATTGCTTATCTTAGAAAAATCATGAAGATAACAAAGGGGTAATTAAAAGACGTAAATGGAAGAAGGACAGAAAATACAAAAAGAACAGAAAGACGATGATCGACACAAAACTATACAATGATCTACAAAACACTACACAGAATACTAAAAATCGTGCAAAACGAACGCCACTAAAAACCGGGGGTGAACTCATGTGCTCCGGTAGGAAAAGCAGTTCCTGTTCAACTCGTAACACTCGTCGTGTTACTGTTAAGCGTAGCGTACATCACAAAACGGGAAAAAACACAGGAAAACATTTAATTTGACAACATGAATAACACGAACCTCGCTAATACATGTAAAAAACGAGTGCGAACTCTGGTGCTCCGGAAGGGTATGCAGTTCCTGCTCCACTAGTGACGTCTGTCGTATTACTCTAGTGTAGTATGCACGACACATTTCTAAAATAATCTTCATTAGGTGCTCTCATAGCAAAAAAGATTGGAAAGCCAAATAAGTAAATAAGTAAACCAAAGGGTGATTGACTTTAGTTTTAAATTACATGTACAGTCAAACCTGCCCATGCAGTCACCTCTATTAAGCAGTCACCTGTATTAAAAGGTCACCTTTCTCTTGTCCTGTCATAAAATTTCATATGAATTGAACCTCTTTTAAGAGGTCACCTGTCTTATAAGCCACTTTTTCTTTCTCCTAAAAGTGACCTCTTAATACAGGTTTGACTGTATTTGAATTTTCTGATCTTTTGATTTTTCCAGAAACGTGTCGTGTGCACTAAATTCGACATCTACATTTGTATTTTAAATATTAATAATTACATTATTTATGAAGTGGCATTTAACGCTGTTAGCATACAATCCTTACCCGTTCAAGAATTTAAGTCTCCAAAATTATATGAAAGAGTTACTTTAATTTATCTAGCACCATGGGGAGATATACGATTAAAATATCTTGATTATAACATTTAAAATAACCACAACCAGGAAGCCCAGTTTAATACAGCACCATATCGAACTTGCTTTGCAACAGGTAAACAACATTTAATTCAAATTTACCCAGTATGGTAATATGGGCTCATAATAGTCTCTATTTAAGTAGATTTTTATCCTGTAGACTGTCACGTATGTGTTAGATTATGTTCGACTTTAGATTTTGTATCAGTATAAAAAGGGTCATTCAATGATCAACACATTTTAATTATTTCATCCATCAGTACATAAAATGTAATATTTCAAAGCAGATATATTTCTTCCATCATTTGCGATAGTGTAACGTTCCAAGAAGAGTTTGATGATACCAAAGGGGTAATCAGAATCCATATATCAAAGAAGAACAGACAACACAATGGTCAAAAGAAAAAAGTACAAAAGGACAAGAAGAGTTTGAAGATACCAAAGGGGTAATCAGAATCCGTATTTCGAAGAAGAACAGACAACACAATGGCCAAAAGAAAAAGGACAAAAGGACAAACAACGATCTACAAAACATACACATAAAACTAATGATCGAGTAACACGAACTCCAATAAAAACTCGGGGTGAACTCAGATGCTCCGGAAGGATAAGCCATTTGTTTTATAAATTTGCTTTCTTCCTATCAGAAGAAATGTCTAGACCTAGTAACAATAAATTCTCAATCGTTATCAACGACCTTACTTTATAGAATACCATCTAGTGGCCATTTTTGTCAAGATTGGTCCAGAGGAGTACAATATTGATATAGATTATGATAACGCAAATTCATTACCACAGTTGAGTTATTTTATAATTTGACTATGTGATATTGTTTGTCAGTGACTTGGGCAGTTCGGTGGTTTTCTCAGGGTACTCCTGTTTCCTCTAACAATAAAACTGACGAGCACGATATAACTGAAATATTGTTGAAAGTGGCGTTAAGCACCATAAACCAAACCAAGCCTAATGTTAACTTCTATTTCATTGTAAATGAAAAAATAATCAGTTTCTACGTATAATTTATTTTAGTGCAATGTGTTAAAAATTACGTAAATATAAAAAATAATTTAAGAAATAAGAAGTAGGTAGATATCTAATTTAGTGTGCACGTCTCACCTGGAAAAACCGCTCGATGTCAAAAGATTAAAAAGCTAAATAATCTAAAGGTATTTGGGAGCAAGTAAACCAAAGGGCCTAACCATGACAACTAAAATAAATGTTAGAGAATACCGAAGGGCCTAACCATGACAACTAAGATAAACGTTAGAGAATACCGAAGGGCCTAACCATGGCAACTAAAATAAATGTTAGAGAATACCGAAGGGCCTAACCATGATAACTAAGATAAATGTTAGAGAATACCGAAGGGCCTAATCATGACAACTAAGATAAATGTTAGAGAATACCGAAGGGCCTAACCATGACAACTAAAATAAATGTTAGAGAATACCGAAGGGCCTAACCATGATAACTAAGATAAATGTTAGAGAATACCGAAGGGCCTAAACATGACAACTAAAATAAATGTTAGAGAATACCGAAGGGCCTAACCATGATAACTAAAATAAATGTTAGAGAATACCGAAGGGGCAATCAAAAATTGGACAACCCAGAGAAACTGGAAACATATGGTACACAAGACGAAGAAAAACAAAACAAAAACACAACACAATATGTGTTGGACACTACTATGCGCAAACATACACACATAACGTAAATAAGGCACGAGCCCTCCTACAAACAACTGGAGTTAAAGCCGGCTAACGTCACCTATAACTGAGAGATGCGAGTCTCAGATTTAATATGTAGAGATAAAATATTCAATGTACATGTAGTTAACTTACCTCGTTTTAAAATTGGCAGCGACGAATGAAGATGTAACGACGATGAATAAGAAAACAACATCAAAAATAAAACCACTTTCATCGTTAGCGCTGGTCTTCAGACGTGAAGTTCAAATTAAGAATCGCGTTTTGATGCGCGAAAACAGCGTCATGCTTGATTGAACTGTCATATGTAGTATATACGTACTGAAGTACTGAATAATTTTAATGGATTTATAAACATGGAAAATATGTTATTGAACAAAAAATAAAAAGTTAAAATATTTAAATCATCGAAAACTTTATTTATTTCACAATTTAAATTTGTCACATAAAAGTGTTTGCATAATGATGATTTAAATGACATTGAAAACTTGTAATACATATATACATTAACATCAGAGTATAGTGCAAGCCTTTACATTTTTTTCACAAATAATGATAATTTGTTGCTGAATAGGTTTCAGTTAAATTTCGCAAATACCTATTTTTGTTGCTTGGGAGAAACTCATTGGATCCGAAGTCCCAAATTCGTGGACTTTAAAATGTTTCTTAATTAGAAGCAACTCAATGAAAAATTAATGCTTTGTTTTGTTGCTGTTTTGATTCATGAATTTGTCATACATCAAAATCCACAAAAACCGGTACCATTTGCAGCTCATGTTAAAATTTAGACCATCAAGGGTTAGTATAAACATATTTTATTAATTAATTCAATATTACACATTATGATAATACACATATAAATTATATAGACATTTAAATTAATCAATAGGATTCGGAATCAAGGGTTGCAACCTATATATACTGGGCATGGAGTCTGCATATGTACAATCGGAATCCAAATGATGCCAGGTACAATTGCCTGCCGTTGCTTGTTATTCAGAACATCTTTTTCTCCCACTACACAAAGGTGTAGATATCTAATTTAGTACACAAGACGCGGTATGAAATAACCTTCATTAAACGCTATCAAAGTTAAACGATTGGAAATCTAAATTATTGAATGTCTTTGGGAGCAAGAAGGACTTACACATGATAGCCAAAATTGGCTATGGTTAACTAGAAGAGTTTGAAGATACCAAAGGGGCAATCAGAATCCGTATGTCGAAGAAGAACAGACAACACAATGGCCAAAAGAAAAATTACAAAAGGACAAGAAGAGTTTGAAGATACCAAAGGGGTAATCAGAATCCGTATGTCGAAGAAGAACAGACAACACAATGGCCAAAAGAAAAAGTACAAAAGGACAAGAAGAGTTTGAAGATACCAAAGGGGTAATCAGAATCCGTATATCGAAGAACAGACAACACAATTGCCAACAGAAAAAGTACAAAAGGACAAGAAGAGTTTGAAGATACCAAAGGGGCTATCAGAATCCGTATATCGAAGAAGAACAGACAACACAATGGCCAAATGAAAAATTACAAAAGGACAAGAAGAGTTTGAAGATACCAAAGGGGTAATCAGAATCCGTATATCGAAGAAGAACAAACAACACAATGGCCAAAAGAAAAAGTACAAAAGGACAAGAAGAGTTTGAAGATACCAAAGGGGTTATCAGAATCCGTATATCGAAGAACAGACAACACAATGGCCAAAAAGAAAAAGTACAAAAGGACAAGAAGAGTTTGAAGATACCAAAGGGGCTATCAGAATCCGTATATCGAAGAAGAACAGACAACACAATGGCCAAAAGAAAAAGTACAAAAGGACAAGAAGAGTTTGAAGATACCAAAGGGGCTATCAGAATCCGTATATCGAAGAAGAACAGACAACACAATGGCCAAAAGAAAAAGTACAAAAGGACAAGAAGAGTTTGAAGATACCAAAGGGGATATCAGAATCCGTATATCGAAGAAGAACAGACAACACAATGGCCAAATGAAAAAGTACAAAAGGACAAACAACGATCTACAAAGCATAAACATAAAACTAAAGATCGAGTAACACGAACCCCACCAAAAGCCGGGGTGAACTCAGGTGCTCCAGAAGAGTAGGCCATTTGCTTTGTAAATTTGTTTTCTTCCTATCAGAAGAAATAGATGGACCTGGTAATAATAAATTCCCAATCGTTATCAACGACCTTACTTTATAGAGTACCATCTAGTCGCCATTTTTGTCAAGATTGGTCCAGAGGAGTACAATACTGATATAGATTATGATAACGCATATTCATTACCACAGTTGAGATATTTTATAATTTCATTATCTGATATTGTGTGTCAGTGACTTGGACAGGTCGGTGGTTTTCTCAGGGTACTCCTGTTTCCTCCAACAATAAAACTGACGAGCACGATATAACTGATATATTGTTGAAAGTGGCGTTAAGCACCATAAACCAAACAAAGCCTAATGTTAACTTCTATTTCATTGTAAATGAAAAAATAAACAGTTTTTACGTATAATTTATTTTAGTGCAATGTGTTAAAATTTAGGTAAATATAAAAAATAATTTAAAAAATAAGAAGAAGGTAGATATCTAATTTAGTGTGCACGTCTCGCCTGGAAAAACCGCTCGATGTCAAAAGATTAAAAAGCTAAATAATCTAAAGGTATTTGGCAGCAAGTAAACCAAAGGTCCTAACCATGACAACTAAAATAAATGTTAGAGAATACCGAAGGGCCTAATCATGACAACTAAAATAAATGTTAGGGAATACCGAAGGACCTAACCATGACAACTAAAATAAATATTAGAGAATACCGAAGGGCCTAACCATGACAACTAAAATAAATGTTAGAGAATACCGAAGGGTCTAACCATGACAACTAAAATAAATGTTAGAGAATACCGAAGGGCCTAACCATGACAACTAAAATAAATGTTAGGGAATACCGAAGGGTCTAACCATGACAACTAAAATAAATGTTAGAGAATACCGAAGAGCCTAAACATGACAACTAAAATAAATGTTAGAGAATACAGAAGGGCCTAACCATGGCAACTAAAATAAATGTTAGAGAATACCGAAGGGCCTAACCATGACAACTAACATAAATGTTAGAGAATACCGAAGTGTCTAACCATGACAACTGAAATAAATGTTAGAGAATACCGAAGTGCCTAACCATGACAACTAAAATAAATGTTAGAGAATACCAAAGGGCCTATCCATAACAACTAAAATAAATGTTAGAGAATACCGAAGGGCCTAAGCATGAAAAC
Source organism: Bathymodiolus brooksi (assembly GCA_963680875.1). NCBI lineage: Eukaryota > Metazoa > Mollusca > Bivalvia > Mytilida > Modiolidae > Bathymodiolus > Bathymodiolus brooksi. The sequence goes on along the minus strand of OY804589.1, from coordinate 52,513,934 downwards.
TAAAATAAATGTTAGAGAATACCAAAGGGCCTAACCATGACAACTAAAATAAATGTTAGAGAATACCGAAGGGCCTAACCATGACAACTAACATAAATGTTAGAGAATACCGAAGGGGCAATCAAAAATTGGACAAACCAGAGAAACTGGAAACATATGGTACACAAGACGAAGAAAAACAAAACAAAAACACAACACAATATGTGTTGGACACTACTATACGCAAACATACACACATAACGTAAATGGGTCATTATCAAAAAACACGCACTTTTCTGTTATTACACAATTAAAAGATAAATATCAACCAAACTGATTGGAGAAAACATGTTTTGCATGAAGGCACATCTAAATCCAGATTGGTCCAATTGCGAATTTATATTAGCTACACGAAGACCTGTTTTTTCCTTGGTGTTACGTGTTATTTTTCCAGAATGACTTACTTTTGGTCATTTGTACTATTCAGATGTTATGATTTTATTCGATCTTTATATTATTTTTGAACTATTCCTAAAACTCTAATAGCACAACATTATTTTTACTTGATATATATTAAAATTCAAAAAGAAAATTAGCAAAAACCTGCTGTTATAGATTTTCATGTCTGTGGTGTTACCCTTCCTATTAAGGCTGGTAAGAGTTATCTGTCTTGTCATGTTTGAAGCAAAAATAGTTTCTCCCTTTGCTTATTTCCTGTTTCATGACATGTGCAGACGACAAAAACAAAAGTGATCCATAAACTAATATAGAGCCGAAAAGGTACGTGCGATTGGTATAGTATATAAATTTTATGTCTGTGGTGTACTTCTCACTACTTCTTTTTGTTAGAATTGAACAAAATGTAAAAATATGCAATACATTACATTTGGTATTCTTCACAGGATATACATATAAAATATAATCGGGGAGAAAATATTTTCCTTTTATCCTGAAAATACTTACCTGTTTTCTGTGGTGTTACTGTCAATGGTGTTACCATAAAGATTGTGTAACACCACAGACATTTAGCATTAAAATTGTGAATAAACACATTATTCCATAAACAGTAATATACAGAACAAAATATTGCTCTTTAACCTATGCAGACAAATTGTTCAAACATCGTCATTTACGTGTAAGATATAGTTTAACAAGTTGATGGGAGTATACTGTTTAGACCTGGTAACACCAGGGACATATCTTCATAACACCATGGACATATCTTCATAACACCATGGACAAACTGATATTGCTCATGCATTAAACCAATATGTTGAAAAACTGAATATTGTACTGAAAACATTTCAGAAAACAACAAATATAGGTTGATAGTTGTGTTTTTTTCTTGAATTAAATGTTTACATTCATGAAGATGTCCCTGCTGTTACTTTTGTTATCTGTGGTGTTACCTCTTGTCAGTGGTGTTACCTCATGTAAATTGTTTCATAAAAAGGATAAATGACATAATCGAAGTAAATTATATTATAGTTGAATAAAGTTGACTTTGATAACTATGTATAAGTCATCTTTTCTTTATATAAAGTGAAACAAAATACAATTATGAAAACTTGTTTGTTTCATAATGCAGCTTAAATGGAATTCCACAACTACATATCCAAATATTGTGGAAAAAAAATAGTGCTCCAAAGAAAATATCATACGTTATGCATAATTTCCCTGTATATTATGTATGCAACCAATTTTTACATAAAAATTATTTTTCATTTTCCTAAAAAGAATAATTTTATGTTGGTAACACCACGGACTGAAAGGTATTAAGGGGTATTACATATCTAGAAATATTTTTTTTTCATGGTGGTTTTCCAGACTGCATATTATGTAAATATGTCATTGTAATGTAGGAAAAACTAATAGACTAAAGCAAAACGGGAACGAAATTATTTGATGTCACCAAAATATGAATAGGAAAAAGTGCGTGTATTTTGATAATGACCCAAATAAGACATGAGCCCTCCTACAAACAACTGGAGTTAAAGCCGGCTAACGTCACCTATGACTGAGAGATGCGAGTCTCAGATTTAATATGTAGAGATAAAATATACAATGTAGTTAACTTACCTCGTTTTAAGATTGGCAGCGACGAATGAAGATGTAACGACGATGAATAAGAAAACAACATCAAAAATAAAACGACTTTCATCGTTAGCGTTGGTCTTCAGACGTGAAGTTCAAATTAAGAATCGCGTTTTGATGGTGAAAACAGCGTCATGCTTGATTGAAATGTCATCTGTAGTATATACGTACTGAATAATCTTAATGGATTTATAAACATGAAAAATATGTTATTGAAAAAATTTAAAAAGTTAAATTATTTAAATCATCGAAAACTTTTTATTATTGAAATGGGCTTATTTGCAAATAGAATCAACGACACTTATTTATTTCACAATTTAAATTTGTCACATAAAAGTGTTTGCATAATGATGATTTAAATGACATTGTAATACATATATACATTAACATCAGAGTATAGTGCAAGCCTTTACATTTTTTTCACAACTAATGATAATTTGTTGCTGAATAGGTTTCAGTTAAATTTCGCAAATACCTATTTTTGTTGCTTGGGAGAAACTCATTGGATCCGAAGTCCCAAATTCGTGGACTTTAAAATGTTTCTTAATTAGAAGCAACTCAATGAAAAATTAATGCTTTGCTTTGTTGCTGTTTTGATTCATGAATTTGTCATACATCAAAATCCACAAAAACCGGTACTATTTGCAGCTCATGTTAAAATTTGGACCATCAAGGGTTAGTATAAACATATTTGATTAATTAATTCAATATTACACATTATGATAATACACATATAAATTATATAGACATTTAAATTAATCAATGGGATTCGGAATCAAGGGTTGCAACCTATATATACTGGGCATGGAGTCTGCATATGTACAATCGGAATCCCAATGATACCAGGTACAATTTCCTGCCGTTGCTTGTTATTCAGAACATCTTTTTCTCCCACTACATAAAGGTGTAGATATCTAATTTAGTGCACAAGACGTGTTATGAAATAACCTTCATTAAACACTATCAAAATCAAACGATTGGAAATCTAAATTATTGAATGTCTTTGGGAGCAAGAAGGACTTATACATGATAGCCAAAATTGACTATGGTTAACTAGAAGAGTTTGAAGATACCAAAGGGGCAATCAGAATCCGTATATCGAAGAACAGACAACACAATGGCCAAAAGAAAAAGTACAAAAGGACAAACAACGATCTACAAAACATACATAAAAAACTAAAGTAACTCGAGTAACACGAACCCCACTAAAAACCGGCGGTGACCTCAGGTGCTCCGGAAGGGTAACTATTTATGTTCCTATCAAATACTGGTCATATTCAACAAGTTAAAGACTATGTTAGAGGTGCAACATATGGAGTAGGAACTGCTTACCCTTCCAGAGCACCTGAGTTCACCCCCGGTTTATAGAGGGGTTCGTGTTGTTCGATCGTCAGTTTTCTGTGTAATGTGTTGTAGCTCCTTGTTTGTCTTTTCTATTGGCCATTGTATGTTTGTCCTTTCTATTGGCCATTGTATGTCTGTCCTTTCTATTGGCCATTGTATGTTTGTCCTTTCTATTGGCCATTGTATATCTGTCCTTTCTATTGGCCATTGTATGTCTGTCCTTTCTATTGGCCATTGTATGTCTGTCCTTTCTTTTGGCCATTGTATGTCTGTCCTTTCTATTGGCCATTGTATGTCTGTCCTTTCTATTGGCCATTGTATGTCTGTCCTTTCTATTGGCCATTGTATGTCTGTCCTTTCTATTGGCCATTGTATGTCTGCCCTTTCTATTGGCCATTGCATGTCTGTCCTTTCTATTGGCCATTGCATTTCTGTCCTTCGATCGAATGCTTCTGATTATCCCTTTAGTATCTTCAAACTTTTCTTGCACATGACAATTGAAAAGGATTAATACTTATTTCATAAATTTGCATTGATATATAAGACAGCAACCTTGAATGGTCCCAGCCAGACATCGTATAAGGGAACAACGATTCTCGTCTCTGTTGGGTGACAAGGAGGGATAATTATCCTCGATGGAGATGTAATAAATACATTATTTAGGAACTGTAAACAATTAAAGACATATCTAATAAACTATGTTAAATGACACTGCTGGTTGGATGATATCCTTAGTGACTAATAGTCCACCAGCAGAGGTATCAACCCAATATTTGTGACTAGCCATAATTCGAATACAAATTTATTGAAATTTATAATTATTAAATAAAGTAAGCTATTAAGACTAAGGTAAATCTCCTTCAGACATAGCAAACATTATCTTGACTTTGGCTATCTCCCTCAGACATAGCAAATATTATCTTGACTTTGGCTATCTCCCTCAGATATAGCAAGCATTATCTGACTTTGGCTATCTCCCTCAGACATAGCAAATATTATCTGACTTTGGCTATCTCCCTCAGATATAGCAAGCATTATCTGACTTTGGCTATCTCCCTCAGACATAGCAAGCATTATCTGACTTTGGCTATCTCCCTCAGACATAGCAAATATTATCTGACTTTGGCTATCTCCCTCAGACATAGCAAATATTATCTGACTTTGGCTATCCTGTTTAGGATCTTTGTTTTACTCACTCACAAAAACTTGTCAGTATTTTGACTATGAGCGTGCATGGTGAAGATTATTCCAGAAACGAGGGCCCAAGTGGCTGACTGAGTTAGGTAGTTGGATTACCTAACAACTCATACAAGCCTATCACCAATATGACGTGGATTCGCGCCCGGCTTTGTAAATTACAAAAAGGGTGCACTCGACTCGCAACCGCAAGTGATCAAGTTTACAAGTTACTTGCCCATGGTCGGTAGTTCTCTCCGGCTTCTTCCATCACTAACACTGGTCGCCATGATATAGCTGAAATCTTGCTGAAAGTGTCGTTAAACACCAAAAAAATCAAATTATTCCAGAAACGAGACGTGCACACTAAATTAGATATCTACGTTTTTATCATAAACTTGTAAAATGCAAACTCTCGTTTAGTGTACCCATCAAATGTACTACTAGGCATGACCTTTTGGAAACTTTAAGGATTCAATAACTCATTGAACCTAATTTTAGTCACGATTTACTGAAGTATCCCGTGTATTTGTATTATATATTTATATAAACAAATGTACACACTACATCTCTCAGTTGTAGAACTGAAGAAAGACGATTTTGAATGATATTTTATAAAGTGTATGTATTTTTCCATTAAGATTCATCAGTTGAACCGTCGCATATATTTTTTCAATAGATATTAATCTCAAAAACTCAACTTTCTGCTTGGTTTCATTTCAATTACAATGAGCAGTCATGCGTGAAGTCGAATATGTATGTCGTTACATGTGGTATTTATTTGGACTTCTAATATGACGTACTTCAAACGCTTTGAGTCCAAACCCGTGGTAAAAATAATATTAATCTATGACCGATTAAATTTATGACGTCATCGACAATTTATAACGATATTTTACCAATTTTTACATATTAGAATCGAAATAATTATTTGAGTGGGGGGAATATACAGACAAGCTCCAGACAAGAAAAATGCATTCATCATTATTTATTTCTTTATAATCATCCCATCTGTAGTGTACTTTTAATGTACCACTTTCTATTAGCCTTTAAATGACTGTGTGTATACAGACAAGTGTCAGACAAACGACTGTGTGTATACAGACAAGTGTCAGACAACAAAATGTGACATTTATACTTTATTATTCATACATTTATTTTTGATGTATTATTTTTTTTAAATTATTTTATCATATAATCATCACATGTATCTGTAATGTAATTTAATATATCACTCTCTTATTACAGTTGTGTACCTTCAAATGACAGACAACAAAATGCTAAGGTTTTATTTGATTGGATAATAATTACATGGATCAGTAATACAATTCAATGTCGGAAGCTGACGCCTTTTTGTAATTTTTAGACTAAATTCTAAATTGAAAATGCCTTTTAAAAGTCAGAAATATAACTGTTTACTACATATTGTACCTCCTCAGACCTGTTTGAGTGTTATTCTACATATTGTACCTCCTCAGACCTGTTTGAGTGTTATTCTACATATTGTACCTCCTCAGACCTGTTTGAGTGTTATTCTACATATTGTACCTCCTCAGACCTGTTTGAGCGTTATTCTACATATTGTACCTCCTCAGACCTGTTTGAGCGTTATTCTAGATATTGTACCTCCTCAGACCTGTTTGAGCGTTATTCTAGATATTGCCAGTTAGTTGGATTTTCTAGACATAATTTTTCTGGGAATCTGGTAAATGTGTTATTTCATTCATAACATTTTCTACAACTTATTATATAGACCATAGAACAATAAATGACGAGCAATTAGCATTACGAGATTACTAGCGAGTTTGCGATAAAATAAAAGTTAACATATATATTCAGTGTATAATAGATGAATTTATTTATTCATTGCCCAACCAAAACTTCACTACCCGTCTGTGACCAGAACTGTCAATTTTTTAACAACCTCTCTCTGTCTGGGCAATGTTTTTTGGCGGGAGCAACTTCAAATACTCTCATGGTTTTTCAACTGAATTTATGACATACAGCTGCCGAATAACACTGTCACTGTCTAACAACTGTTAATCGAATATTACGTCCAATGAATTTATAATCCATGATATTATAGCAATGGATTTATGGGTGAAATTAGACAAATTTTGAAAAAAAGAAGATTTTATTGGTTTTCAAAGGCTATACTTGCCGTTTCAAAAGTGAGGCATTTGCCTCATTCGCCTCCATTGCGCTACGCCATGATATTTATTATATACATACATTTATATAAACAAATGTACACACTACATCTCTCAGTTGTAGAACTGAAGAAAGACCACTTTGAAATATATTTTATAAAGTGTTTGTATTTTACCATTAAGATTCACTGAACCGTCGCATACATTTTTTCAATAGATATTGATACTGTATCATCTCAAAAACTCAACTTTCTGCTTGGTTTCATTTCTATTACAATGAGCAACCATGCATGAAGTCCAATGTGTATGTTGTTAGGTGGGCTATTTATTCGGGCTTATTTGAGTGGGAAATATACAGACAAGCTCCAAGACAACAAAAATTCATTCATCATTTTTTTTTTTTTTATAATCATCCCATGTATCTGTAATGTAATTTAATGTACCACTTTCTATTAGCCTTTAAATGACTGTGTGTATACAGACAAGTGTCAGACAACAAAATGTGACATTTATATTTTATTATTCATTCAAGTTATTTTTTATGTATTATTTTTTTTAATCTATTTTATCATATAATCATCACATGTATCTGTAATGTAATTTGATATACCACTTTCTTATTACCTTCAAATGACAGACAACAAAATGCGAAGGTTTTACTTGATTTGATGATAATTACATGGATCAGTAATACAATTCAATGTACCATGATGGAGAGGTGTACTCGATACAATATTATGTTGTCAATGACGGCTTCCTCCACCAATAAAACTGAGCGTCACGACAGCTGAAACAGTGTTAAAAATGACGTCAAGCAACATAATGTACAACTGTGAATGTGTAGCATTTAATTGTGTCCTCTAGTTCAAAGTGTCCGCCGGACACTTTTTCATATGTTAGTGTCCAGCACACTATTTCATATCGCAATCTCTATAAAATATTGTCCGGGGGGACAGTTTGACATAGGACACTATTATGTCTTACAAATGCACCACTTCAAATGACTAATCTTGCAATCGAAAATAAGGGAGAATTTGTAGTGGAAAAACTGGTTTTAGCTTACGATTTGTTTAAAAATGTTTTAGCTTTTGGTTTCAGAACTTAGTTTTAAGTCTACTTCTAATGAATAAAAACGTAGATATCTAAATAAGTGTGCACGACATGAACACATGTTTACGACATGAACACATGTTTACGGAATAAACTCCAACACTTGTCAAAAGATTGGTAAGCCAAATAATTGAGTCTTTGCCAACAAATAAAAAAAAATATAAATTCAAACCAGGTTTCACAATAATGGCTTTAAAAGTGTTACTTATTACTGAAAAGTAACAATAATGTTCAACAGAGTGAGCTCCTAGGCTGTCTTGTCCATTTTTTACATTCTAGCAAATCCTCCCATCTGTAACTCGGTGAATGTGAAGGATATTTTCAACTCCACATCACCCCGGTGTATACGAAGCCATCATCATACATCACCTACAATCTACGATGTTTCACTAAATGACCTTCTGCCAGATATACAGAAGACCCTGGGAATGCATCACATCCACACCAAACTATATTCTCTACCTCCTTTGAAACTTAATTCTTTGTATAACTCCTATTTGGAAAGCCTCCTTACAAATCCAAATTCACATCAATACAACCTTACAGCAAGTCACAGACCTTTCAAACATTTTTTTAAGAAAGAGAACACAAATAAACGTTTTTTTCTTAAACTTTCATTTGCCAGCGAAGGTCTTGATGTCTAGGCAACATCCTCCATCATGAATCGTCAAATCCTCCCCATCTTACAGACTAGTCTGTTCCAATCATTGTGTATACCTACATAAAGATTGTCAGTGACTTGAGACAGGTCAGTGGTTTTCTCTGGTTTATACCAACAATAAAACTGACTGCCACGATATAACTGAAATATTGGTTTGAAATTGCTGTTAAACACCAGAACTCTAACTCTAGTCCTAACCCTATATCAATAGCCCAGATTTTCATAGTAAGATCTTGCTTGTTGGAGGACTTATCTGTCCAACTAAATTGCTCTTAATGTTTATAGAAAATGGAGGAACTGGTCCAAAATCTATAAATCCAATTATTGCACGTCACAGGACCATTCCAGCCAAGTTTAGTTTGATTTGGTAAAATGGTTTCTGAAAAGATTTTTAAATGAACTGCGACCAAATTAGGCTGAATTAGCATATTTGTCAAAAATCTGCAAAATTACAAATTTTACAGCTAAACCCGGAATATGTTATAAAGAATTCATTACCATTTACCTACTATTCGAATTTTAGTGCATTCGAATTAAAAATGCAGAAGTAATGGCTATTTTAAGAAATTTTCTATTTTTAGTAACAGTGACCATTGCTGATAGAAGGTAGGACTGTCTGACATAGTTTTGAAAAAGAACCATCCAAGGGCCCTTCTAGCCAAATTTGGTCAAAATTGGTATAGTGGTTTAAGAGAAGATGTGCATAGTAGATATTTCAATTTCAAAGATGTTGAAATTCAATACTTCTATTTTTAGTAATAGTGGCCATATTTGAAGGTTGGCGGACCTGTCAGGCATAGTTTTAAAGAAGATCAACCAAGAACTGTTCAAGCCAAGTTTGGCCCAGTGGTTTTAGATTATATGTTAAAAGTATGAAAGTTGACAGATGGACAACAGACGACGGATGCAAGTGATCTTGTTAAAAAAAATTAAATCTTTATCCTTCATAATATTTTGGGGGTAGGGCCAGTTTTGACAGGAATGGTCAGGCAACAGTAAAGCCAAAAATAAAATCATAAATTGCCTATAAAAAAAATAAATCACCAGCAAACTTTTAGCAAATCTCTGTAATATCATTCAAGTATATAATTCCATTTCAAGTCACAGATTTGTGCTATATGATCCGACGGGAATACCACGCTAGGTAAAGCTATGTGTTGTTCTACTTCACTGTGTTCTGGGTTATGTATAATCTGTGTCACTTCTAGTTTTGAGAGAGGATCAACGAATGACCCTTCTAGCCAAGTTTGATTAAAATTCGCCTGGTGGTTTCATAGGAGATTAATTATTCCCATCTTAGTAATGGTGGCCATATTTGAAGGTTGACAGACCTGTCAGACACAATTATTAAAGAGGATCAACCAAGTTTGGCTCTAATTAATCCAATTGAGAGGCGATATCAAAAGTATGAAAGTTTACAGACGGACAACGATGCCAAGTGACGGCAATAAAAAAAGACTTGCTAAAATAGTAACAAAAATCTTTATCCTTCATTTTTTTTAGGGGGTAGGGAAAATTTTGGCGTGAAAGGTCAGGCAACAGCAAAATCATATATAAAATCATGGGTTGCCTATAATAAATAAATCACCAACAATATTTTAACAATCTCTATAATATCATTCAAGTACATAGTTCCATTTCAAGTCACAGATTTGTGCTATATGATCCGATGGGAATACCACACTAGGTAAAGCTATGTGTTGTTCTACTTCACTGTGTTCTGGGTTAGGTATAACCTGTGTCACTTCTAAAGATTGGTCAATAAATATATAATCTAACTGTTCATGAAAATTTCCTGCGTAATTCGTGTAGTCAACGATACCACATCCGTTTCTTAAATCCAGACCGTGAGAGAAGTCCATTCCTTCTAATGTTAATTTAGCATCTGAAATAAAATAGATATAGACAATAAATCATTTATTATCAAAATTTACAGTTTCTAAATAATGTAATAAAATGAAAACAAAAAATACCACACCGTCGGAAAAATTTGAAAATCAAATATCAAAATCATAGAGAGAGGCAAAATTGATACCTTTAACACCCAAATACATGGCTGCTCACTTTCCTAGCTAGGTACAGGCACTTCAATAAAAGGTGGCAGGGTTAAACTAGTTTTATGGGCCCAAACCTCTAATGTTAATTTAGTGTCTGAAATAAAATAGGTAGAGATTTTTATAGTAATAAATATAGAATAACCAGTCACTGACAAACTTTATCACATAATATTGTATTGAGTACACCTCGCCTCGCTTAAAAGAGGTGACTGCATGAGCAGGTTTGACTAATTATGACGACTTACTTGTGCTCCAGCTGTAGTTATCAGGACCTATATGTTTCTTTGTAATGAAGTCAACTCCTCCACCTCTAGGACTACAGTTAAAATCACCACAGAATATCAAGGAAACTCTATAACCCTGAAAAAGTTAACATTCTTAACAGTTAAAATCACCACAGAATATCAAGGAAACTCTATAACTCTGAAAAAGATCACATTCTTAACAGTTAAAATCACCACAGAATATCAAGGAAACTCTATAACCCTGAAAAAGTTAACATTCTTAACAGTTAAAATCACCACAGAATATCAAGGAAACTCTATAACTCTGAAAAAGATCACATTCTTAACAGTTAAAATCACCACAGAATATCAAGGAAACTCTATAACCCTGAAAAAGATCACATTCTTAACAGTTAAAATCACCACAGAATATCAAGGAAACTCTATAACCCTGAAAAAGATCACATTCTTAACAGTTAAAATCACCACAGAATATCAAGGAAACTCTATAACCCTGAAAAAGATAACATTCTTAACAGTTAAAATCACCACAGAATATCAAGGAAACTCTATAACCCTGAAAAAGATAACATTCTTAACAGTTAAAATCACCACAGAATATCAAGGAAACTCTATAACCCTGAAAAAGTTAACATTCTTAACAGTTAAAATCACCACAGAATATCAAGAAAACACTATAACCCTGAAAAAGATCACATTCTTAACAGTTAAAATCACCACAGAATATCAAGGAAACTCTATAACTCTGAAAAAGATAACATTCTTAACAGTTAAAATCATCACAGAATATCAAGGAAACTCTATAACTCTGAAAAAGATAACATTCTTAACAGTTAAAATCACCACAGAATATCAAGGAAACTCTATAACTCTGAAAAAGATAACATTCTTAACAGTTAAAATCACCACAGAATATCAAGGAAACTCTATAACCCTGAAAAAGATAACATTCTTAACAGTTAAAATCACCACAGAATATCAAGGAAACTCTATAACCCTGAAAAAGATCACATTCTTAACAGTTAAAATCACCACAGAATATCAAGGAAACTCTATAACCCTGAAAAAGATCACATTCTTAACAGTTAAAATCACCACAGAATATCAAGGAAACTCTATAACCCTGAAAAAGATAACATTTATAACAGTTAAAATCACCACAGAATATCAAGGAAACTCTATAACCCTGAAAAAGATCACATTCTTAACAGTTAAAATCACCACAGAATATCAAGGAAACTCTATAACCCTGAAAAAGATCACATTCTTAACAGCTAAAATCACCACAGAATATCAAGGAAACTCTATAACCCTGAAAAAGATAACATTCTTAACAGTTAAAATCACCACAGAATATCAAGGAAACTCTATAACCCTGAAAAAGATAACATTCTTAACAGTTAAAATCACCACAGAATATCAAGGAAACTCTATAACCCTGAAAAAGTTAACATTCTTAACAGTTAAAATCACCACAGAATATCAAGAAAACACTATAACCCTGAAAAAGATCACATTCTTAACAGTTAAAATCACCACAGAATATCAAGGAAACTCTATAACTCTGAAAAAGATAACATTCTTAACAGTTAAAATCACCACAGAATATCAAGGAAACTCTATAACTCTGAAAAAGATAACATTCTTAACAGTTAAAATCACCACAGAATATCAAGGAAACTCTATAACCCTGAAAAAGATCACATTCTTAACAGTTAAAATCACCACAGAATATCAAGGAAACTCTATAACTCTGAAAAAGATAACATTCTTAACAGTTAAAATCACCACAGAATATCAAGGAAACTCTATAACCCTGAAAACGATCACATTCTTAACAGTTAAAATCACCACAGAATATCAAGGAAACTCTATAACCCTGAAAAAGATAACATTCTTAACAGTTAAAATCACCACAGAATATCAAGGAAACTCTATAACTCTGAAAAAGATCACATTCTTAACAGTTAAAATCACCACAGAATATCAAGGAAACTCTATAACCCTGAAAAAATAAAAGTTAACATTCTTAACAGTTAAAATCACCACAGAATATCAAGGAAACTCTATAACCCTGAAAAAGATAACATTCTTAACAGTTAAAATCACCACAGAATATCAAGGAAACTCTATAACCCTGAAAAAGTTAACATTCTTAACAGTTAAAATCACCACAGAATATCAAGGAAACTCTATAACTCTGAAAACGATCACATTCTTAACAGTTAAAATCACCACAGCATATCAAGGAAACTCTATAACCCTGAAAAAGTTAACATTCTTAACAGTTAAAATCACCATAGAATATCAAGGAAACTCTATAACCCTGAAAAAGATCACATTCTTAACAGTTAAAATCACCACAGAATATCAAGGAAACTCTATAACCCTGAAAATGATCACATTCTTAACAGTTAAAATCACCACAGAATATCAAGGAAACTCTATAACTCTGAAAAAGATAACATTCTTAACAGTTAAAATCACCACAGAATATCAAGGAAACTCTATAACCCTGAAAAAGATAACATTCTTAACAGTTAAAATCACCACAGAATATCAAGGAAACTCTATAACCCTGAAAAACATAACATTCTTAACAGTTAAAATCACCACAGAATATCAAGGAAATTCTATAACCCTGAAAAAGACAACATTTAAAATCATATACAGTCCAAGTCCATTATTTCTAACACAAATAACGGTTAGCGTGTTTGCCTCGATCGCAGTAATTCGTGGGTTCAACCCCTGGCCGGGTCAAACCAAAGACAAATGTCTTGTGTGGTTTTTTTGAGTGAAACTGAATCTGTTAAAAGTTTTTTTTATATCTGTTTGAGATCATATTATAAAGAGTGTTGGGATCCCATTAACTGGTTTAGCCCTGCCACAGTTTTTTACCTGTCCAAGAAGAGTTTGAAGATACCAAAGGGGTAATCAGAATTAGTATATCGAAGAAGAACAGACAACACAATGGCCAAAAGAAAAAGTACAAAAGGACAAACAACGATCAACAAAACATACATATAAACCTAAAGATCGAGTTACATGAATCCCACTAAAAACTGAGGGTGAACTCAGGTGCTCTGGAAGGGTAAGCAGTTCCTGCTCCACTAGTCGGGAACTGGATGTCCAATGACAAATATCATGGTCTTTTATGTATTAAATGATTTGATGTGAGAGGCGATTGTTGATATTGGTGAAATTGTTGACCATCACTGTTTATACAGTCAAACCTGTATTAAGAGGTCACCTTTGAGAGAAAGAAAAGTGGTCTTATAAGACTGGTAAACTCTTAAAAGAGGTTCAATTCATATGAAACTTTCTATGACAGATCAAGAAAAAGGTGACCTTTTAATACAGGTGACTGCTTAATAGAGGTGACTGCTTAATAGAGGTGACTAATTAATAGAGGTGACTGCTTAATAGAGGTGACTACTAAATACAGGTGACTGCCTAATACAGATGACTGCTTAATAGAGGTGACTACTTAATAGAGGTGACTGCTTAATAGAGGTGACTACTTAATACAGGTGACTACTTAATACAGGTGACTACTTAATAGAGGTGACTACTAAATACAGGTGACTACTTAAAACAGGTGACTACTAAATAGAGGTGACTACTTTTTACAGGTGACTACTTAATACAGGTGACTACTTAATACAGGTGACTGTTTAATAGAGGTGACTATTTAATACAGGCGACTACTTAATAGAGGTGACTACTTAATACAGGTGATTACTTAATACAGGTGACTTCTTAATACAGGTGACTACTTAATAGAGGTGACTGCTTAATACAGGTGACTACTTAATAGAGGTGACTACTTAATACAGGTGACTACTTAATACAGGTGATTACTTAAGAGGTGACTGCTAAATAGAGGTGACTGCTTAATAGAGGTGACTGCTTAATACAGGTGACTACTTAATAGAAGTGACTACTTAATAGAGGTGACTGCTTAATACAGGAGACTGCTTAATACAGGTGACTACTTAATAGAGGTGACTACTTATTACAGGTGACTACTTAATACAGGTGACTACTTAATACAGGTGACTACTTAATAGAGGTGACTACTTAACACAGGTAACTACTTAATAGAGGTGATTACTTAATACAGGTGACTACTTAATAGAGGTGACCACTTAATACAGATGACTACTTAATACAGGTGACTACTTAATACATGTGACTACTTAATAGAGGTGACTACTTAATACAGGTGACTACTTAATAGAGGTGACTACTTAATAGAGGTGACTACTTAATACAGGTGATTACTTAATACAGGTGACTACTTAATACAGGTGACTACTTAATACAGGTGACTACTTAATAGAGGTGACTATTTAATACAGGTGACTACTTAATAGAGGTGACTACTTAATAGAGGTGATTACTTAATACAGGTGACTACTTAATACAGGTGACCACGTGGGCAGGTTTGACTGTACTTTCTTTTCATAATATAATCTTTCATTATAGCAATAGTTACATAATTATATTTTAAGTATGAATATGCTGAAAGATTTACGAATCAACTTAGCATGTTTTACATTGGCAGTGACCCCGTTTGACCTGACAAATTTTTTCAAGGGAAACAACTCTTGTTCATAA
The DNA here is from genome assembly GCA_963680875.1 of Bathymodiolus brooksi. Lineage (NCBI taxonomy): Eukaryota > Metazoa > Mollusca > Bivalvia > Mytilida > Modiolidae > Bathymodiolus > Bathymodiolus brooksi. Next base: position 52,498,498 of record OY804589.1, on the reverse strand, counting down.
CGATACAAAGCATAACATTGATTAAAATATTACTTGAGATTGTTGCTCCTTCATAATTTGCTCTAGATGTCTGATGATAGTTATTGTCTGTAGAGATCTAACACAGCAGGCTTTTGGGTGAAAAAACAGGTGAGTGTTGGCTACACAAAGTCTACAGCCAGGGTTGATTAACGATTCTAGAACTAAAACCTAAAATAGAAAAATACTGTTTGTTGTTGGCTACATAAAAATCTACTTAAAATCATATACATTTGAGTTCATTTAAAGTTTGTTCTTAAACTACATACAGTGCACAGACAAATGTATTGGAATGATAATGGTGTCGTGTTATATTTTGTAACATTATGTCACTTTTCAGTGATTAATTTCAGCATTTTATGCGTAATCTTTCCTAATAAATTTGTGATTAAATTAAATCTTGAAAATTCCCAAATGGCTTCATTTATTATTATCAGCATCTTTTGACATATAATATAAATAACTCCTGAAAGCAAATTGCCGACAAGATTAAAAGATTTGTTTGTAGGCCAGAGAGGGATTCCATGGTACAATCGTTCCTCTGTTACCCATTAGTTAAAGTTCTTACCTGTACAATCGTTCCTCTGTCACCCATTAGTTAAAGTTCTTACCTGTACAATCGTTCCTCTGTCACCCATTAGTTAAAGTTCTTACCTGTACAATCGTTCCTCTGTCACCCATTTCCTGTTTTAATGCTTCATTTTGAGAAATTTTATCTTTAATATCAGCATATTGTACATCGTTATTGATAGCTTTTCTTAATTCTATACTACAATCTTCTACCTGCCTGAAATCAAAACATAACTGTTAATTACATTCTATATTTATGTTAGACATGCACTTTGTTGTGTGCTTAAGGCAGTGGCAAATCTACTATGAAACTAATGAAGCTTAAGCTTCAGGGCCCCTAATCCGGGAGAGGCACCTGAAACAACTTTTTTTAATGAATGAATTTTTCAACAAAATCAATGGAGACTTTTTAAGTGTTTGTTATTAAAACAAAACTATTTTAGTTATAGAATTATAAGCCTCAAAATGACCCTGTAATTTGTCAAATTGTGAAGGGACCCCATAACAGTACAAGCTTCAAATATGCAGGTCCGCCACTGTGCTAAGGTCTGTGGTATTTACAAAAAAAAATGAACATCGATAATCAATCAATGAATAATAAATACTGAACTTCCAACATTGTATGTCTTTGTCCCCCTTTTTGTGTTCAGTGAGTTAAGGTAAGATGTGGTTCTTAAATTTGTTGATACATGTATTGGTAGAATAGTCTATGATTTGATTGGCAGTAAAGCAATTTGTTGGTACAAATCAAAATATCTTAAATTAACTCATGCATAATTCATGACTATGAGGATTTTCTGTAGTTGATTCATAGGTAATTTGTGAAGAATTGTCTGAGCATAATCAGTCGTGGGTTATAAATATTCAAGAATAGATATTTTTTATGAAATTTACTGTAATTAAATTTTAATTTGAAGATCCTATTCATATCCAAAAACTAACCTGAACTTAGATTTCCTGAAGAAAATAGCCTCTCCCTCTGGCATTTCTCCGCCTTTTACCCGTAGAGCCCCGTCATAATCAAGTACATCAAGAGTTGGTAGCAGATCATTAATGTAAACTTTTCTATCAACTTCTTGAAGACAAATTACGTCAGCATTATAACCTTAAAAAAACATAATAACTTAAAAATATAATGATATTTCAATCATGAGACATAAAGAAATACAGCATTTATGAAGGTCGAGATAGAAGAGGTGCGAAAGCATCCAGAGTGGGCCAGAAAATGGAGGGTCGGTCAACCTTTCAAAACTGACAAGCAAGCAAAAAAAAGTCTTTTGGCATCTCAGCGTACATTTTTAGCCTTAAATCTGGTGATTTACTGCTCATTTTCTGATCTCTGCGGCTTCTAAATTTTTCAGCAGAAAAGAGGGGGCAACTGATGACAAGTGAGGGAAATATCTCACATGAATGACACTTCAAGACAGGTGATCATGAGCGAAAAAAGTTAATAAAATTACAGCTGCTTGATGAAAAATACTAGAGTTTACGGTAATAAAACATTCGAGTATGATTTTTTTGTACTCCAAAATCATCCAATCAATCAGAACATTGTACTTGTTGGACAGTGTCCTGATTGGCTACTTTTTCGAGTATTTCACAAACTTGTTCTCAAATGTTTTATGAACGTAAGTCCTGGTTTATTAATTATTAGAAAATAAGCCTATTTTGATCATCCACTAGGAGCCAGTTAGGAACTAATGGAAGGTATTGCCATGGGGATTAGAAATACAAGATCCCTTCTCCCAAACGTTCAGACCTATTCTCTCTTATGTTCAATCAAAACTACCTGAAATTTCTTTTGCGAGGAGTTGTTTCCTGTAATCTATAGCTAAAGCATATAGAGGGCAATATGGAAAAATTCTCTCTTATGCTTAGTCAAAACTACCTGTAATTTCTTTTGCGAGGAGTTGTTTCCTGTAATCTATAGCTAAGGCATATGGTGGACAGTATGGAAAAAGTTCTGTTCTACTGAAGTCAGAATCTGCATAAATATCGGCAAGAATGTTATAACTGATCACTCGAATTCTGAAAGAAAAAAATGCATTGGTAATCAAAAAATTGTAGAGTGTTCATAAGACACTAATGTCCACGTCAGTTTAACAGTAAAATCACAAACATAAAGTTTAACAAAAACTTTAAACATATTTTCAAAACGTTTCATTGGAGAATTACACAGTAAATGATTGAATTCTGCCTTTTTGATTTAGGGCTACGGTGCTTAACGCAACTGTCAACAATATTTCAGTTATATTGTGGTTGCCACTTTTATTGGTGGAGGAAACTGCAGTAACCGGAGAAAACCACTGACCTGCTGCAATTCACTGACACATTTTATCACATAATGCTATATTGAGTACACCTCGCCATAAGCAGGATTTGAACTCATGATTTAAGAAAAAATATGGTCAAATAGCATAATGCTTGAAAAAGATTACTTTTTAACAAATAAAGAGAAACTTTTGTTAAATGAATGACATAGATCTGTCTCTTTGTAACCTCTCACTCAAAAGTGGTTTTTATATGTACATTCTTGTAGTTTTATCCGTAGTTTTTGCTGCACAGAAGTTGAAAATTATGTCTGTTTAATACAATTTCACAATTTCTAGTTACATTGTATTTCGTGGCTGTCAGTTTTATTAGTGCAGCAGACTTTAGTACCAAAGTAAATCCACTGAGTTTCCGCAAGTCACTGACAAATTTGGTCACATACATGTGTACATGTAAGACTGTACCGACATGAGTCTACCGGTAACTGACAAACTCAATCAGTGGAAGGGCACTGGTTACATCGGTATATGTAAACTACATTTGTATCATGTAGTGGCTGAGACAGGTGTTTCCTATTGCTAGTGTCAGTAAGATTCTTACAAATACTTATGACAAAATAAAGGACAATATCCATTTTGTTGTTTCTATATAATTTTAAAAAACCTGTATATCTCTGTCATTCAACCATTTTTTCTAACTTAATGCACATTACAAACAAACATTAAATTGGTATTGATTTTCTTAATACATGTACATAATATTGTTTAGGACAAAATGGTTCACAATTTTACAATTTTTATAATACATGTTATAAATTTATAGTTACCCATGATCATCCAGTACATTTTGTGTGTACATATGTCTATTTTCAAAGGGACACAAACCAGGCCCAGCCTCAACATCACATTTAGACAGTACACTGAATTCTCCTCCACAGCGTTCTCCAAGCTTTGGTACACATGTCACTTTAAGTTTATGACCCAGATCTGAAAGTAATGGGGTATAGGAAAATGTATCTCCAACCTTTACACACAATACAGTTGTTTTTGCTCTTTTTGATGGTTCGTCAACTATTTTTTCCTTATACCATACAAAGGAACAGTCCTGCAAATCACAGAATTCTACTTGTATTTTGGGATAAATAGGAAAACCAACCATTATATTTTTTGGTAAGATGAGGGCTAATATTGTAGGCAAATTAACTTCCACTGGGTAATTTTGATCCTCGATGTGCAGGACGGCCCCTTTGACGAAGACCTGATGAACAGGAGTTTTATCATCGTCTACACAAGCCCCCTTAATGGACATCCATATTTTCAAGTCTGGTTCACTTGTCGATTCAGCTTGGTCTTCTTTTTTCTTCTTTTTCTTTTTGATAAGAGTTTTCAGTATATTAGTTTTAAGTCGTAATATAGTTTTACCAACCTGAAAAAGACAATGTACGGTTAGCGAGATCATGTTGAGTGTGGTATCTCGTGGATTTGAGCACCAGTTGGGTCAAGCCAAACATTATAAAATTGAGATTGGTTATTGGTTCTCCGCTAAGCATGCATCATTAAGGTGTGAGAGCAAAGACTGTATGACTCATAATCAGGATAATGTGTCAGACTTGAGTGACACGTCTAACAGCTGACTTGTGTAAGTGAGAAACTTTCGGTGCCTTTCATACAAGGATAAGATATTTTTTAAACGACTATGATGGCGTTTCCCTCAAATTTTCTGACCACCATTCTAGTTGTTTTAAAGCTACAGTACAGTCAGAGACATAGTGTGATAAATCACTGTGATAGACGTATCACTCTTCTTAGTGATATTGATATAACTTTTTGTCTGTTTAATCTATTTACTTACTTTCTTGTGCATTTTGGGTGATTGCAAAGGTGCCGAGAGTCAGAAGTTTCGACTTTTCCTTTGTGCTGGAGTGGCTGTCCAAATGGCAACTCATCAATGTTTGAATCGATAATTGGATGTGTATTAAGGATAAATTATGTGACAAATCATTTCAAAGAGATTATTTAAAAGATCTGTAGGAAATTGAAGAGAAATAAAAATAGAATGAGTTGAAAGTTCCTCCCTTGTGATTTTTAAGTGGATAGCACATTGATAGTAAAAAAAACAATTCAGTGGGACAAATTTACTGGCCGGTAGCAAGTCCCTGTGGACAAAGAATCCTTCTAAATGTTACACCTTAAGAATAACTAAAGGGAAGCAACCAGTCATATACCCGTACCACATGGAAGGACAGTTGCTTGAATCAGTATACAACAACCCTTATCTTGGTGTTGAAGCTTAAGTGTCAAGCACTCTATCATGAGACACTCACATTGGCAATATCCTCGCAAAAGCCAACAGATCTTTGGGATTTATATGGCGAAATTTAGGCAGATGTCCCACAAATATCAAGCGACAAGCCTACCTCAGCCTTGTAAGACCGCACCTTGAGTACGCCAGTAGTGTATGGGATCCGCACCTACAAAAACACATATACCAAATAGAAATGGTACAAAGAAGGGCAGCGTGGTTTATCAAGCACGAATATTCAAGAGATCCTGGGATAGTAACATCAATCCTGCAAGAACTGGAACTTCAAGCACTCCAAGAAAGGTGCAAAACATCACGCCTACTAGTCTTCCACAAAATAACCCACCAGAAGGTAGCCATACCATTACCACCATATTTACGAAAACCTACTAGAACGACTCGACAATACCATCCAAGAAGATTTGTTAGGATAGGATCAACTGGCGATCAGCAGAAACACAGCTTTTTTGTAAGGACCACCAAAGACTGGAATGATCTTCCACCGGACATTCTAGGAATTGATGACTATGAGGCATTCAAGACCAGCCTCATAGTCCACAGAAGCCAGTAAAATCTCACGAATGTTTTTAAACTGCACATGTACATATGTTTTTAATGAGCACATGATGGATGACGTCCAGTATTATGCATTCATGTGACGAGTCAGACGACTCTACGAATTACCAGTGACAGTGTAGAAGTAGAAAGAAAGGAATGTGACGAGTCTTTTAACAAACACTTTCATTCAAATGTATTCATTAAACCATCAAATACGCTTGAATTGCACTGGAGAAAAACAACCACCATCCTGCACAAAATACAGCGTGTCGTGATATATTGTAAGTCACTATTATTATGTGTACCTCTTCGACTCTAAATCTGTCCATGTTAAATGTTTTTATATTCCCTCCCGGACGTTTGTAATTAAGAGTGATCTGCATTTTTTCATCACTGGGGATGCATCTAACATAAACTCCCTCCATATTTGGTGTTCGGAATGTAGATGTATAACGTACTAGTCTAGAAAACGTGTTGAACTTGATTGCACAAGATTTTGTAAAAAGCATTGCAACATTTGCAGACACCCGTACATTTTTACCTCATTTACTGAAGAGTAGACGTGAATAAAAGATAATCAATCACTGTCAATATTCCGGTTGAAATCCGAACGGCCACCATTTCTATTATAACCAGGGGTGTAGGAGGGAGACTGAGATAAGGGGGACACATATCCCACACTGTGTTTTTTTTCAATTGTTTTAACAGGCCTTGGGCCAGGTGAGTTAAAAACGTAGATTACCTACAGAACTCGAGAAAGCGAATTTGGAAGCAAAGCGAGGATCTTTAAATAACCGTCTAAGCAATTTATGCATATTGGAGCAACAGTTAAATATTTTGGTGTATTTCATTTTTGCACATTCAACATCGGTTTCAATTAAATCAAAATATAATTAAGACCAAATACTGAATTAATATAACTCTCCTCACTGTTTATCATGTTGCCTGTTTGCTTGTATATATATGCCGACTTTGAATTAAATTAACTTACTTATCAAAATTGTCTTTATTTTTTCACAATAATAAATCGTGAATGCTAGGGGGTATGGTTATGGTGTTTAACGCCACTTTCAACAATATTTCAGTTATATCATGGCGATCAATTTTATCTGTGGAGGAAACTGAAGTACCCGGAGAAAACCACGACCTGCCGCAAGTCACTGACAAACAATGTTGTATCAAGTACACCTCGCCATGAGCGGGATTCGAACTCACAACGTTAGTGGTGATAGGCACTGATTGCACATGTAGTTGTAAATCCAACTACCATACGATCACGACCACGACAGCCCCTCTATAATGCAATATTCTATCTGAAGAAAATGTGAATTCAGCCTGTAAATGAAGTTAAGAACTGCGGGTAACCTGGTAACATTGGACAAAAACAAGTAATGATTTTGCATAGTTTTTGACAATTTGTGAGCAAAAACATGTTTTAAGTATTCATTTGTTATATGTGAGTTATTTTCTACATAATATCCCAGTATAACAAAAAAAATCAATGATAGAATCTTCTTTTTATTCCTTGCAAAATATCAAAGTTATACAAGGAGACTTTTCATCTATTTATGAATGAAAAAAAATATATATTTATTTTTCTGTCAATTTTCACAAAAGGAAAATCTCGAAAACGAGCACGTCTAGGTATTTTTTTGGGGGGGGGGGGGGACAAAGTGGGTAGTTGGGTATCATATGGTAGTTGGATATACAACTATCTATGCAATCAGTGTCTATCACCACCAAAGTTGTTAATTCGAATCCCGCCCATGGCTTGCCAGTGATTTGCGACAAGTCGGTGGTTTTCTCTGAATACTCCGGTTACCTCCAGCAATAAAACTGACCACCACGATATATGACGCCATAACCGTAACCCTAACACTTTTTGCAAATTTAGAAAGTTCATATCTAAATTAATGATATGTTAAAATTTTATGGAAAAATCAACTGTATAAAAATGTATCGAAACTAAGTCATACTCCCTTAATTAGCCAAGAAGTAGCATTTGCCAATTTTATAGTCTTTAGTTTGACCTGACCATGGTTCAAACCCAGTGAAATTGAGAGAAATATCATTCATAGTAATGACTACAAGACCCTTCTACATAACTGGTGTAGGTAGATATAATACGGTTAATACTACATGGGCAAAAACAAAAGTAATTTGGAAGATTAGACCTATTAATTAACATAACATTCAAAATAAAAGATCACAATATTTGCAAACAAGCTAACCACTGTAATTTTCAAATATAACTGCTGTGGTTTTCAAATTCAGGCACTGTGGTTTCAAGTTTAACCACTGTAATTTCAAAGCCAAGTCCTATGTACCCCCCCCCCCCCCCCCCTCCCCCAGTCCAGTAAAACCACTGTGGTTTTCAAATCTAACCACTGTAGTTTTCAAGTCTAACCACTTGGTTTTCAAGTCTAACCACTGTAATTTTCAAGTCTAACCACTGTAGTTTTCAAGTCTAACCACTGTAGTTTTCAAGTCTAACCACTGTAATTTTAAAGTCTAACCACAGTTGTTTTCGAGTCTAACCACTTTGGTTTTCAAGTCTGACCACTGTAATTTTCAAGTCTAACCACTGTGGTTTTCAAGTCTAACCGCTGTTGTTTTCAAGTCTAACAAATGTGGTTTACAAGTCTAACCACTTTGGTTTTCAAGTCTAACCACTGTAATTTTCAACTGTGGTTTTCAAGTCTAACCACTGTAGTTTTCAAGTCTAACCACTGTGGTTTTCAAGTCTAACTGCTGTAATTTTCAAGTTTAACCACTGTGGTTTTCAAGTTCATCTGCTGTGATTTTGTTATTTGTAAGTCTAACCAGTGGTTTTCATGTTCAACTGCTGTAATTTTCAAGTCCAACCACTGTGGTTTTCAAGTCTGACTCCAACATTCCATACTTGTAAAATACATCGAATGATTATTCATGTAAATATTTTAATTAGTTCAATACACTCCGAGATTGTTGACAAGAGTAGCATGATAGGTGTCACTAGAGGAGCAGGAACGGATTACACTTTCAGAGCACCTGAATTTCCAGCGGTTTTGGTGGGATTCGTGTTGCTCAATCTTTGGTTTTCTGTGTAGTATTTTGTTGACCATTGTTTTTATTTTTGTACTTTTTCATTTTGGCCATTGCATTGTCTGTCCTTCGATTTACATCTTCTGACCACCCCTTTGCTATCTTCAAACTTTCCTTACATATTTCCAATGGATGCCTATGTTAAACAACATATCAAAATCACTGACAGTTTGTTTTGCCAATCTATGTAAAAGTGCAAACACTGTATGGAGCATTTACCAGAAGTAGTAAAGAGTATCAACTGCAGTCTATGGTCTGTTCAACACTCATTTCAGGGTATGAGTTATGGATATTGTTGAAGACCCTACTGTGACTGTGAAATGTAGAACACAATGAATGCACTCTTCTTTTACTTTACTTTGTGTCTAAGTATAAAGTTGGATAGTCTCTCATGTTCATTTACATTCATATCCTATCTTACTACAAGCTGTTCCTTTACTTTAATTTGTGTCCAAGTGTAAAATTGGATAGTCTTTCATGTTCATTTACATCCATATCCTATCTTACTACAAGCTGTTTCTTTACTTTAATTTGTGTCTAAATGTAAAGTTAGATAGTCTCTCATGTTCATTTACATCCATATCCTTTCTTACTACAAGCTGTTCCTTTACTTTAATTTGTGTCCAAGTATAATGTTGGATAGTCTCTCATATTCATTTACATCCATATCCTTTCTTACTACAAGCTGTTTCTTTACTTTAATTTGTGTCTAAGTGTAAAGTTGGATAGTCTCTCATGTTCATTTACATCCATATCCTTTCTTACTACAAGCTGTTCCTTTATTTTAATTTGTGTCTAAGTATAAAGTTGGATAGTCTCTCATGTTCATTTACATTCATATCCTTTCTTACTACAAGCTGTTCCTTTACTTTAATTTGTGTCTAAGTGTAAAGTTGGATAGTCTCTCATGTTCATTTACATTCATATCCTTTCTTACTAATTTACAGTAATCTCAAGGACATTCCTACAATATAACAGTATACTGGTTATGAAGACAATAGCAAGTTTATATCCCTAGAGACACCAACTATTTCCTGATGTGAAGTGGGCAGGAAGAAATAGATTTGATTTGATTTTTGATGTTTAATGCCACTTTCAGCAATATTATGGCGACCAGTTTTAGTGGTGGAAGAAGCCAGAGTGCCCAGAGAGAACCACCGACCATGGGCAAGCAACGGGTAAACTTTATCACTTGGGCTGCGAGTAGAGTGCACCCTTTTTTGTAATTTACAAAGCCGGGCGCGAACCCACGCCGTATTGGTGATAGATTTGTATGAGTTGTTAGGTAATCCAACTACCTAACTCATTTAGCCACCCGGGCCCTCAAATGTTGTAGAGGACAAGGTTCTAAGAAAGAGATGTTGTCATCGGGACAATAAATTTGAAATAGTGTGAATAGCCAGTAAACAAGTGTTTTATTGGTTTAGGGAAACATGTTTTTATTATTAAAATAAAGTTTAAACATTGATGTTCAATAACTCCACCAATATCAACAAAGCAAACCACTACATGTATCGCTCACAGCAAACCTTTGAATACAACATGTGACATTGAAAATCCACGTCCTGATCTTGGCCAGGCACATATATGATATATGGCAGGGTTAAATCAGTTAACGGGATCCCAACTTCCCCCTCTTGATAATTAGCCCTCGAACAACAATGCAGATAGATATAAACAAATGTCTTTCTTTAGATGCAAAATAATGACTATTGGCTGTTAGAATTGTTATCAACAAGATAAAAATTAATTACAATTATTTCTTTTTTAATTCATAAATTTCACACAAAGAATCCAGTCTTGGTAACATTTCTGAGTGACTGTCTCCACACATACTATTTAATTTATCAAACAAAGTTTTCATTTTGTCTTTCTCCGCTGAACTTAAAAATTGTATCGAAAGTGAAAATCTATTTGTTTGACCAAGTCCTTCAAGAATTCCAACAACAGCGTCAACGTCTGAGTCCACTATGTGGTATTCAAGGGCTTTTACAATGTCTCCTAAGAGTCCGAAGCTGATTTCTGTTTTAAAAATATTTGACAAGTTCTCTCCACCGACACTTAGAAGATAAGTATATTGGTCCCCTACAGACTTCAGATAACGTCTCCAGTATTGCACAAACTCTTGTCCATTCTTTGGAATGTTCTTGTTCTGAAATGATATAAAATGATAATACAGTAAATTCTTTCTCATTCGTTGGATAAGGTAGTCTATTAATTTAGTTGAAAAAGATTTTTCTATCTTACCCAGGCTACACAGGCATTTTCCCGCAAAATTGTTTTCCATTGTTGAAGTAAATTGTCGATTTACCCTCAGGTGTCCCAGATTTTACAATCTTCCATCTTTTTCGATGTTTGGCCCTATATGTCTATATTGAAGAACATGGGATAAGGACAATGGGCCTCATTCAATTCGCTGGTCACACAATATGTGTCTGGCTTTTTGTCCATTTCCATATTTAGCTATTAGTATTCCAAAATATACTAGTTATATTTTCTTCAGTGTTTTTTTTAAAGTTCAAAATTATTTCACAATATCGAAAATTTCAAAAAAATTCAAAATTTTCGTAAAATTCCATAAGATTTCAAAATTTTGAAAAAAAATTCAAAAGGATAAAAAAAATTTCAAAAATTAAAAAAAAAAAGTACAAATTTTCATAAAATTTTATAATATTTCAAAATTTTCAACAAATTTTAAAATGATAAAATTTTCAAAATTTCAAAATTATAGTAAAATAGAGCCTTATGTAATAAAACAATTACTACACTTGAACTTGATCAATATTAGGTTTTATGGAGCAGAGTACAACAATATTGAACGAGGCGAAGCCGAGCCGAGTTCAATATTGTTGTACTCTACTCGTTCAAGTGCAGTAATTGTATAATTACCAACCAATAAAATATGTAAACAAAACAACAAAAGAAAACATAATTCAATAACTTGACAAAAGAAAGAAGTTTCCAGTGTTTGTATCCGGAAACAATGTCTGGTCCGTTCCGGTACATATTAAAGAATTTCACTTACCTTGCAAATCCGCGTCATTTATCTGGTTTAATGTATGAGACATGCAACATCACCAACATTTATGCTGAGGAAATAATGTTCTTCATAAGGACATGCCAAATTACACTTTATTTATAAAATTCCTTACTTAGTATCATTTGACACACTTGATACAAAGGGATACATTCAATACAGAATATTAGGCATTTTGTTTTTGGGACTGACTTTATCACGGGGTATATCAGGTGAGCCAGAACGGAATCTTCCCGCCCTGTTACTGATCAGTGCTATGTTGTATTAAATTTTAGCTCTTTTCGGTAATTGGATTGATTTCAATTTTAAATCATCATTAGATATTGCAGTGTATATACAATGTAAGCCTAAGGATGTTCAATCTTTACAAAGTAGTTATTTCTTGGTTTTCTATCATTTTGGTTTTGAGACCACGACATTGACCTTTTCCCGTATTATTGATTTTGATGATGCAACCAATCTTTTTTTAAAACAAGTATATTCATGCGTGGTAGTTGATGCATGTCTAATATGGACTGACCTAATAATTTTGATATCACGACCAGTACGTTGAGATAAGCTTTATCAATCGACACACTTCAAAGGAAAACTACACAAATTACCGATAAATATAATTACGATGCTGGTACGAGTTTACAGTGGTACGAGTTTACTGTGGTACAAGTTTACATTGGTACGAGTTGACGTTGGTACGAGTTTGCAATGGTACGAGTTGACTATAAAACCATCATTTTACCTGAACTATTTCTCCCGTCTTCGTTTTGTCGTCTTCTTTTGAGTTTTTTGCCGCAGCGATATTCCACGGTTGATTAAACACTTTAATGCTATCCATTTTGTCTCCCTTTTCCAGTGGCTTGATGTGTGAAGCTTTTACGATATCTCTATAATTAAAAAACAAACATGTCAAGGAATATTTCAACTACCGTATGAAATATGCAGTGTTTGAATTACTTAAAATATTAAATAGTGAAACCTTTCTAGACTACCACAATATAACTGAAATATTGTTGAAAGTGGCATGAAACACCATAACCTTAACCCCAAGTCAGAATCCTGTAGAAATAAAGATCTGGTGTTGAAAATCTCTGTTAAGTGGGTACCATACACTACAGGGAGATAACTCTTTAAAATCAGTTGAACATTTTGATATGATGTTTGTATGCAGATTTCAAGCATCTCGGTGATCAAAACCACAGAGAGAAAAGCTGCTATGTGGCTAGTGAATTTATAGCTCCGAGTCTGTTGGTTGGAATTTGTTAAAATTTTGATATTTATTACAGTGGATATATTCAAACACACTGCCAAAAAAATAAGAAAATTAAACGAGCAGATCAAATTTTACCTGAAGTGTATGGTACCACCTTAATTAAACTTGTATAAACCAAAAACAAAAGTTGGTCCTAATGAGGTTTGGTTTAGATAGGTTTCACAGTAGATAATAAATTTGCATAATCTTGGTACAATGAGTAACTGATGGGCTATAGATGTTTAACACCACATTCAACACAACAATATTTCAGTTATATAGTGATTGTCATTTTTTTAGCTGAGGAAACCGGAGTACTCAGAGAAAACCACTGACCTGCTGCAAGTCACTGACAAACTTTATCATATAAATTTGTTTCGAGTACAAATATACTAAAAACTAGAGGCTCAGCACTGAGCTGAGCCTGTGTCGCTCACCTTTCATTCTGCTTTGAGGAAACTTAATAGAATACAGAACATTCCATAGGTGCTTCCCACCAAATTTCGGCTCATTTTGGCAAAGCAGTTTCAGAGAAGAAGATTTTTAGAAATCGACCAATCTAAAACAAGAATTGCCTGTGGTGGCCATGTTTGTAAATAGATTGGGAAGAAATTATCACTCTTTATAGAGGACCGCCCATAGATGCTTCCAATCAAGTTTCGGTTCATTTGGCCAAGCGGTTTCAGAGGAGAAGAATTTAAAAAATCAGCCAATCAGAAACAAGAGTCGCCTGTGACGGCCATGTTTGCTAACGGATCGGGACGAAATGAGCAATCTTTACAGAGGACCTTCCATAGATGCTTCCTACCAAGTATCAGTTCATTTGGCCAAGCGGTTTCAGAGGAGAAGATTTTTAAAAATCTGTATAGAGATAACTGCATTTTGAATACAGATATCTATATTTAAACAAGAGTTATCTTTCTTTTAACAGAGAAGATATTTTAGAAATCAACCGATCAGAAACAAGAATTGCCTGTGGTGGCCATGTTTGTTAACCAATCGGGACAAATTGAGCAATATTTATAGAGGACCTTCCATAGATGCTTCCTACCAAGTTTCGGTTCATTTGGACAAGTGGTTTCAGAGGAGAAGATTTTTAAAAATCGGCCTATCAGAAACAAGAATTGACTGTGGCGGCCATATTTGTTAATGAATCGGGACGAAATGAGCAATCTTTATAGAGAACCTTCCATAGATGCTTCCTACCAAATTTCAGTTCATTTGGGAAAGTGGTTTCAGAGGAGAAGATTTTTTTAGAAATCAACCAATCAGAAAGAAGAATGGCCTGTGGCGCCATGTTTGTTAACGGATCGGAACTAAATGAGCAATCTTGATAGAGGACCTTCCAAGGATGCTTCCTACCAAGTTTCGATTCATTTGGCCTGGCGGTTTCAGAGGAGAAGATTTTTTTTAGAAATCAACCAATCAGAAACAAGAATGGCCTGTGGCGGTCATGTTTGTTAATGGATTGGAACGAAATGAGCAATCTTTATAGAGGACCTTCCATAGATGCTTCCTACCAAGTTTCGGTTCATTTGGCTAAGCAGTTTCAGAGGAGAAGATTTTTTAAAATTGGCCAATCAGAAACAAGAATTGCCTGTGGCGGCCATGTTTGTAAATGGATCGGGACAAAAAGAGAAGTCTTTATAAAGGACCTTCCATAGATGCTTCCTACCAAGTTTCAGTTCATTTGGCTGAGGGGTTTCAGAGGAGAAGATTAAAATGTGAAAAGTTAACGGACAACGGATGCCAAGTGATGGCAAAAGCTCACCTTGCCTTTGGCAAGGTGAGCTAATAAGATTTCTTCTATCTATTGAGAATGTTCTGATAAGAACAAATAATAAGTATGTCGTCTTGACCGACATGTACGTCTTGGCCTTATTGAATCCAATATTTAATCGTACTGAAATGAGCAATTGTTTTTAGGATCATCTACAGATGGTCTCATTGTTTCTAAGGTGACAAATAAAATAACAAAACAATTAATGGAAAATGGACATAGACAACAGCAAATTTTGGTGCAAAATCTTGCATGGCCTTTGGACAGGTGAGCTACAAATTATATGAATAGCAACATCTATGGAAAGCATGATTCTTTTAAGGGAATGTCCATTTAAATTCAAGGGTGGAGGGGGGGGTGGAGCTATGTTTTTTCCTGAAAAAAACTAGAGGCTCACCTTTCATTCTGCTTTGAGGAAACTTAATACAGAACCTTCCATACATGTAGATGCTTCCTACCAAGTTTCAGTTCATATGGCTAAGCAGTTTCAAAGGAGATGATTTTTTAGAAATTGACCAATCAGAAACAAGAATTGCATGTGGTGGCCATGTTTGCTAACCGATCAGGACGAAATGAGCAATCTCCATAGAGGACATTCCATAGATGCTTCCTATCAAGTTTCGGTGGTAGCCATGTTTGCAAACCGATCGGGACGAAATGAGCAATCTTCATAGAGGGTATTCCATACATGTAGATGCTTCCTACCAAGTTTCGGTTCATTTGGCCAAGCGGTTTCAGAGGAAAAGATTTAAAAAAATCGGCCAATCAGAAACAAGAATTGCCTGTGGCAGCCATGTTTGGTAATGGATCATAACAAAATGTGCACTCTTTAGAGAGGACCTTCCATAGATGCTTCCTACCAAGTTTCAGTTCATTTGGCTGAAGGTTTTCAGAGAAGATTAAAATGTGAAAAGTAAACGGATGACAGTCAACAGACACCAAGTGATGGCAAAAGCTCATATTGCCTTTGGCAAGGTTTGCTAAAAAGAATATTGAAATGTATAGAATAACCATGTTACACTATATCAGCATTAGTTAATTTCTAAGGGAGATAATGGCAAGAGTTATTTTTCTTTTAATAGCTTAGGCAAGAGTTATCTTTCTTTTAACAAAGGAGAAGATTTTCCAATCAGAAACAAGAATTGCCTGTGGCGGCCATGTTTGTTAATGGATCGGGACAAAATGTGCATTCTTTAGAGAGGACCTTCTATAGATGCTTCCTACCAAGTTTCAGTTCATTTGGCTGAGGGATTTCAGAGGAGAAGATTAAAATGTGAAATGTTAACGGACGACGGACGCCAAGTGATGGCAAAAGCTCACCTTGCCTTTGGCAAGGTGAGCTAAAAAAAGAAGATTTCTGTCACCAAATTTTATAGAAGAAAATAATAGACCTGAAAAATTCAATAAAATAAAATAATCAGACCCTGCAGTTATCAGCGAAGTGTTTTGTAAAATCATTTTGATGTCCAATAATAAATATTCATCTGATTTTTGTTTCGAGTGAATGAAATTTTCTCAATCGGAAGAAAAAACATACCCTTAACACCCAATTAAAAGTTAAAATGGTTGTCAGTAACAACTTTTGCTACAATACTAAAATCAAATCTATTTTTAGTAGAAGGATGGTAAAATATTTTCCATGTCCAAAAATAAGTTAATAAGTAATCTAATTTTTGCTTCGAGAGAAAGAAATTTTCTCTATCAGAGCAAATACATCCCCTCCCACCCACATAATAAGGTCAGTCCCTTACTGTTGTCAATAACAATGTTTCTACAACAAAACTAAAAGAAAATCAATTTTTAGAAGGATGATTAGAAAGATTTTTGTTTTACTGACTTAAATTCATCATAAGTAGCAACTTTTTGGTGGAGAGCTCTAAACTTGGCATCATTCTCTCTCCAGTATCTCTGGTCAGCATTAACAGCAACATTTAACTCCTTTTCTAATTTGTCAAAATTCAGTGATTCATCATCATGTGATTTTGGCTTGTCGGCCATCTTAACCTTTTTCACTCCTGTGAATTGAAAAAAATAAAATAAAGAACTGAATGAAACCAAATAAAATGCATGTAATTGATATCAGTATAATAACTAGGTTAAAAGTTATTTATATTTTAAATAAATTTCATGTCCATTGCTGTTTAATGCCAAGTGAGCAGTTTTTCAGCTCTATTATGGCAAGAACAGGGCTCATGTCTATGGAGGTTGACTTCGCTTTCTGGATGGTCAAAAAAAAAGTTCAAGTCGCCTTGTAATTTCCAAGAACAAGTAATTTTTTTTATTAGATTTCCCCATCCTATAAAATAGGACTTTGTTTTTCATAATATTTTGGCCATTGATCACTTATGGTCCTCTAGTATGTCTGCAATGGTAAAAGCTACAACAAATCTCTTGTAATACTTCAGACAGATGTTTTTCCAGGGAAGTCAATGGGGAAAAATGCATAAAAATCTTACTGATACCATAAGAGCTCATTGTGTAACTAAAAGTAACATTATAATACCATTTTGCAGGCAGTCGATTCATACTTATGACTCATTTATTCCTTCAACTTTTCATCATTAGAATAGTTTAAACCCATAATTTTGAAATGTCAATTCTATTTCAAAATTCAAAACTGAAAACATCTGTCAAGTTAAAAAAAAAACATCATTGGACTTTGAATTCTTAACATTGTGTTAACCTAGCTTTGGTGTTTTGATTCTTTTCAAACTATGCCTTGTTCCAAGTAAATATAGTTTCAGATCCATCTTGTTGTTGTAACGTCAACTGCGAAGTATCTCATCATTTATTTTTCGATTAAAAACAACATCGGTGGTGTAATGGTTAGCGTTCTTGCATCCAGTGTGGTAGATCTGCTGGTTCGAGCCTCGGTCGGGTAAAAAAAAAGACTATAAAATTGGTATTTGTTGCTTCTCTGCAAAGCATGCAGAATCAAGGAATAAGAACAAAGCCGAGTTGGCTCAAAATCAGGAAAACATGTAAGAGTGGATCGACATGTCTATCCATGGAGTTTTGTTCCAGTGAGCTAGTACTATAAAAATCCAACTAAGCATGTTGGCTTAGTACACTGCAGACCTCATCACCACATTTAACTTGTTCTTGCCATGATAGAGCTGCAAAATGGATCACTTTTTCGATTGTTCTTGATACACACATTAGATATCCATTGTTTCACAATATCAGCCGATTGCCTAAAGAAGGTGTTTTAGTATCTTAAACTTTTAACCTGTGCCTGTGGTAAGACTACACTTAAGAAATTATTCATGGCAGCCGTAGATTTGTGCTCATTTAACCATGGGTTGGGCATTTATATTCGAATATTTTTTCCCCAAGCGTTAGCAAGTGATAAAATACGAATATAAATGCCCAACCCATGGTTAAATGTACACAAATCTACGGCTGCCATGAATTATTTCTTTATAATATGACAAATACGGTAATTTTTATGACACTAGGCGACCTTAGAATCCGCCACACAATGGCTGTTCCGCTTAGCCCCCTTCACATACGAATATTGGTTGTTTACGTCGTCAAAATTTCACGTGGGAGGTGGCCGGAACATCCGTCTGGGAATACCCCAGATGAGTGCATTTTCATCACATATTTGTGTATACATGTAAACAAAGTAATATAATGTGTAGTTGTTGTGTATGACCTCACGGAAATGGCCTTGTAGGCTTTTATTCATTACAGAAACTTTTTAAATTATGTTTTTTTGTTTCCAATCGATAATTTGAGTGCGCAGGTGCTAAAGGTAGATTATATACTGACATATACTGGTTGACGATATATAGGCTGTCATATTAGAATCTCAAATGAACAGAACAAAATTATTTTAAGCACACAGAATATACAAAAAGGTCTTAAACAAGTTAAAGGTTTCTTAATTAATATCCGAATGAACATGATATCCGAGTTAAGTTTAAATGTTTTTCAACACGCAGGGGCTTGGATAATATGACTGTTACGTGTATGACCAGAATCCAAGATTACCCGTAGTCGACATCCGTCATTCTCTACTCGATCATGTTGATCTTGGCTTTTTAAATACGGCGTAGAACTAGAAGTCCTGTTTTCAAAACGAAGCGAATACAGAAAGAAATGGAACAAACCTGATTGTGTTTGGTATGAATAACTATTCGAGAATATACTGCTGTATCATGGTTCAGGTTGAAAACAACTAAACAAGAGCAGGGGAGAAAAACGTGTTTTGATTTGAAAAGTTGTTAAAGCGTCCTTATCGACAAACTGAAATCAAGATCATCAAACCGCTTAAATTTCATTATAAGAGCTGAATGTAATGACGGATGTAACCGAATAACTCGGATCACCGTTGTTATGTTTATTAACGAACAATATTATTTCAGTAGTCTACACCACATCTGGGAGTAATTTTTTTTTATTACTCACAAACCACATGATGCAAATGTATGTTTTTTCTTAAAAAACATTTTTCCTAATGGAATCTAATAAGTTAAATAATTGAAAACGATTCTAATAGCATCCGCACAATTAAAACAGTCGAAAATTTATTTTCGGAACCATTGTGTACTACAAATGTAGCTATGGCCTCGACTCCAAAATTTCAGTGAAAAAAAGTAAAAGCAAGCATAAAATTTTCCAAACTACTGTGTTATTTTCACCTTTTAATTAACTAAATATTTGTCGGCGGCGTAGAAGTGAACAGGAAAGGGGGTCGGGTTTAGGAGTGGGTCGGAGTCAGTGCGGGCAAGTTTTAGGTGATCATGATGACAGGAAAATATGGGGCAAGGTTTAGGATGCAAGTTTTCAAAACCGACAAGCAAAAAAAAGCAAAAAACACATTTTGGATTCAAAGTAAGCATACTCTTTCTTTGTGATCCACCTTTTTTTCATTCCAACCATTCAGCTCTTTCTCACATTTTTGCCGAAAATAGGGAAATTATCTCTTGCTCCTACGCCCCTGTGATACACTTAATGACATGGGATCCACTTTATCTTTAGAGTCTAATCCTGTATTTTGAAGAAGAAGAAGAAGAAGAAGAAGAAGAAGAAGAAGGAATTCTAATACCGGTAACTAATGGTTACATGTCTGAACAGTTAAACAGGATGTTTTCCTCTGTAATTCATTACTTATGATGCTGTTTTTATAAGTTTTGTTATGAAGTTATTTATTAAAAATATGTCTCAAGAATGGCACGTTTAAGAATAAACTTGTAAATAGAATATGGATTCATCATTTATATATTTAGCTCAGAATCTATTAATTAGTGTGGATTTGCCTGTCAGCCATGTTGCCTGGGTCACGTCACGATTTATGTTGGCAGTGGTGGATTCTTATATTTCTAATATTAGTATGGAAGTGAGAGTAATATTTGAAAAAAGCATTACAGTTATATTGGAAATGAAATGAAATGTGCTTTTAAATTAATTTGTCACTGATTGTACAATGTATTTAGAATGCATTCCGAAGTTACGTCAGAAAAGGACATCCAATTTACAGGTGCGAGACCCAGAACCATCAAGACATTGGTTTTTGTCCTGAGGATAACTGTATTGTTCGCATGTACACCAACAATGTTGTAGAATGGACAGCTAGGAGATTCATAGACTGAAAAGGGAATAAGAAACATTGAAGTAAAAAATTGACTGTCCTAATGAAGGAATATTTCCGCAACCCTCATCATCTAGTCCGATACAGTCAACGAGTGTGGAAACGGTTAAACTTGTCGTCGCAACTACAATTATGATGTAACAGTGGCTTGGGAGGACTACGAAGTGCACATTGAGTTGGCATCGGATGGAAATAATCGGAGAGATAAACAAAAGCTATGTTCCTAGCATCTATAGTCATCGTGGTAATGCGCCAGGTGTTCTTTATGTTCCTAGCATCTAGTCATCGTGCGTGGTAATGTGCCAGGTGTTCTTTATGTTCCTAGCATCTAGTTATCGTGGTAATGCGCCGGGTGTTCTTTATGTTCCTAGCATCTAGTCATCGTGGTAATGCGCCAGGTGTTCTTTATGTTTCTAGCATCTAGTCATCGTGGTATTGCGCCAGGTGCTCTTTATGTTCCTAGCATCTATAGTCAATCGTGGTAATGCGCCAGGTGTTCTTTATGTTCCTAGCATCTAGTCATCGTGGTAATGCGTCAGGTGTTCTTTATGTTCCTATCATCTAGTCATCGTGGTAATGCGCCAGGTGTTCTTTATGTTTCTAGCATCTAGTCATCGTGGTAATGCGCCAGGTGCTCTTTATGTTCCTAGCATCTATAGTCAATCGTGGTAATGCGCCAGGTGTTCTTTATGTTCCTAGCATCTAGTAATCGTGGTAATGCGTCAGGTGTTCTTTATGTTCCTAGCATCTAGTCATCGTGCGTGGTAATGTGCCAGGTGTTCTTTATGTTCCTAGCATCTAGTCATCGTGGTAATGCGCCGGGTGTTCTTTATGTTCCTAGCATCTAGTCATCGTGGTAATGCGTCAGGTGTTCTTTATGTTTCTAGCATCTAGTCATCGTGGTAATGCGCCAGGTGCTCTTTATGTTCCTAGCATCTATAGTCAATCGTGGTAATGCGCCAGGTGTTCTTTATGTTCCTAGCATCTAGTCATCGTGGTAATGCGTCAGGTGTTCTTTATGTTCCTAGCATCTAGTCATCGTGGTAATGCGTCAGGTGTTCTTTATGTTCCTAGCATCTAGTCATCGTGGTAATGCGCCAGGTGTTCTTTATGTTCCTAGCATCTAGTCATCGTGGTAATGCGTCAGGTGTTCTTTATGTTCCTAGCATCTAGTCATCGTGGTAATGCGCCATGTGTTCTTTATGTTCCTAGCATCTAGTCATCGTGGTAATGCGCCAGGTGTTCTTGCTGATATTGAAGCATTCTAGAGGAAACATTATAAAACCTGGTGTGATGCATTTAATTCGGCACCGAAAACAAAACTTCACTATTCCGTGTTCAACTGAAGAATATTAGGAAACGTAGACATATCGTTGCCAGTGTTGACAAAACGTTTCATTCGTAAAGCATATCAAAAAGTTATATTGGAATTACAAGAACATTTAAGCAAGGATAATTTCATCGATGCATTATAGACAACTCCGATATTCGTTTGCTTGTACATCAAGCTCATCCGGCAACTTTGGTGTTGAACTAGAAGTATTTCACATAGCAGACAGAGAGATAAACAAATGTGGCAATTACTGAGCTGAAGAGGGTGCGACCATTCAAATAAAAACACTTTCTGAAGACTTAGAAGAACTCCATAAAGAACTGTAAATACTCAAACGTGGACAGTCGAGGCGTCTTTTTAATTACCAACAGAATAACGGAAAATGACAGATAGGGCAATGGCAAACTGAAATTTTTGGCTTGCTGTAAATTTAATCCTCTAAGAAGAGACTTTCTCTATCTAACGAATAATTGTATACAAAGAATATATTGTCAATAGGGGGTCATCGTGATGGTATGGTAGTTGAATTTGTAACCACGTACGCAACCAGTGACTATCGCCATTAACGTTGTGAGTTCGTATCCCGCTCGTGACGAGGTGGGCTTGATACGACATTGTGTGATAAAGCTTATCAGTGACTTGCGGCAGGTCGGTGTTTTTTTTCCGGTTTCCTCAACCAATAAAACTTACCGCTACTATATAACCCAAATATTATTGAAAGTGACGTTAAACACCATAAACCCAACCCACCCATCTTAATTTATGCACACATTTTCCCGTAAATTCGTTCATGATAATTGTAGTATTGTTTACGTTTCGTTTTTACAATGGTTGGAAATCAGATGGTTATGCCAGAAGATATACTAGTAATTTAATATGCATGTAATAGTTAAGATGAAGTGATTGTTGGTTTTGTTGATAATGGTGGAATTGAAGACCATCAGTTTAAACTTTCTTTTCATAATACAGTACTCTATTGGATTATATAAACTAGGGGGCCCGGATGGCGCAATGAATTAGGTCGCTGGATCTAACAACTCGTACAAGCCTATCACCAATACGGGGTGGGTTCGCGCCCGGCTTTGTAAATTACAAAAAGGGTGCACTCGACTCGCCCATTGTCGGTGGTTATCTCCGGCTTCCTCCAACAATAAAACTGGTCGCCATGATATAGCTGAAATATTGTTGAAAGTGGCGTTTAAACACCAAAAATCAATCAATCAAACTACTTTTTTGTATCCCCAACTTTGTGAATATTCTGTCATTTTACCAAAACAGTGGGCCGTACTAACTATGCAATCAGTGCCCATCACCACCAACCTTGTGAATTCGAATCCCGCTCAAGGCGAGGTGTACTCCATACATTATGTGATAAGTTTGTCAGTGACTTGCAGCAGGTCAGGTCAGTGGTTTTCTCCACCAATAAAATGAAAGTGGCATTAAACACCATAACCCTTACCTCCTCAAATAAACTACTATTGTTAGAGCTCAAACTTTATGTGAATTTTCTTTGATCCTTCTTTACCATAACAGCATTTCAGTGAGAAACACGTTATTGATGGAGTCTATTATGGATCTTATTAGAAGCAAGATAACTATTTATTACTGATCACTGAATGGTTCTTCAACAAGCTTGTATCAATCACAAATCCAAAGAGTCCTTCCACTGCTGTACATAATGATATGAAAATCGTCTATAGATACCATTGCAGATAACACATTTTTGTGGCCATATCAAGTCATGACCTGGATTTCCTACACCACATGTTGTGGTGTTTTTAATCTTAAAAAATTTGAAGAAAGAGGTGGTTGTTCCTTTTCTTTAAATTGGTGGAATTGTTGACCATCACCCTGTAAAATTTCTTTTCATAATAATTATTATTTTAATAACTTTTCTCTTGTTTTTGCCTTTTTTCCCCCGAAGATTGCAATTTTGTTTTGTTGTTGTGATTTTGGAACGATTGAAACTAATTGTGGTTGTCACTGAATGCTAGAGTTTGGCAAAGGATAGTTAAATTCTACCTAGAAACCACTATCAACAATAGATTTTAAACTTTACACTACATGTATGGTTATGGGCGATTCTTTACAAAGTTCCACCCTGCGCAATACATGATAAATTGTTTAAAGGCAGAGATTCAAAATCCAAGCAATGAAAAAGAGGATTATATAATATATAGCAGATTTTAGATGCAGTGAGTTAGTAAAATACTACTAAATTGGCACCTGCAGAGAGGTCACCCACCTTACAAGGCCACTTTTTAATTGCTGAAGGGGACTACAGTAGCAGGGCTCACGTTAGAGAGCGATTCGGGCAAAGAAGTTGCCATGTGGAGGCTAACTTTGGTCTTTCCTTGATCAAAAGTGGAGTTGAAGTCACCCTATGTCCGCGGTACATTTTGTAAGATTCCAACATTCAAGGTAGACAGAAATAAATATTTGACATTAAAGGCTTAATTAGAACAAAAATAAGACAATATCTTGATGTCTGAATATTTTATTCAAACAGTATGAGACTCTTGAACCAATGTATGACAGAATCAGTACATGTATACAAATTCACACACAATCACAGCATTCTTATCATACATACTCAACTATTAACAGTGATTGAAGTCAAAATGATGGTGTAGTTTTATACATTATTTAATTCCGAGCAGTTATTTTTAGACAAGATCTAAAGATGGTTGCTATGGTGATAATAAACATGGCAGATGTAAAACAACAGCATCAATTCAAAACTAATCTTAGCTGGTAAAACAGTAAGCATAGGCATTTCTTTCTGTCTCATTTCTTTCTTCAGATTTAGATGAGTGACAATCAATGAATGACTCATTTAGTATACACATTTACACACAATTATTTTAATTATTGTTAATACAACATTACATGTACAGAAGGAAGGTACAAGTAGGAAAGGATCAAGAGAAGTTTGAGCAAATTAGTGGATAACTATCATTATTTTGCAAAGATTTGGCTAAAAAAAAATTAAGTGAAAGTGGACAAAAACATTTGTAATTGAAAACAGCGTTTCCCATGGTAGATTGAAGTTGAATGGACATTCGGTCCAGTAAAGGAGTACAAATTACTGGACCCAACATCAAGTTTACGAGACATTCACATACTCCACAGAGGAGGTGCTCAGATTCCTACTGGTCATTTGATCCAGTAATAAATAACTTTTTACTGGACCAAACCAATTTTAACTGGACTTTGCCACATGTCTGACGGATGTTAGGAATGACTGAAAACAAAATTAAATTAACTTGAAAATATTGACAATAATCTTACATTATACAATACAATAATAAAAAATAATTCCCCATACATATACAATATACGTACATTGTCGGTAAATATAAAATTTATTTGTAAAAGCTTTAGAAACAGGCAGAATAGCGAGCCTTTGGCGAGCTTTTCAGGCCTGTTTCGCAGCGAGTACAAATGAATTTTATATTTAACGACAATGTACGTATTTTGTGTTTATCCTGCAATGTCAAAAGTCAGAAAACTTGTCAGATTTAGACAAAAAGTACAGAAACAAGCATCATTCCTCGCCTTTCATAAATATTGTCAAGGGTGTCTTCTTAGTGGTCCGTGTTACATTAGTACCAGTTTCATACTTGTCTGCGCCCTCCGCTGTTACAGGGTACCAGGAAAGTTTATTCGTCTAGTACGAATAAAGCAAAAATGTATTCGCATAGCATATTTGTACAGCAAATGTACCGATTGCAGGATAAACTACAATATTTGACCTTGATAGAGTTAGTATATAACCACATGATATAATTGTTTCATGACTGACCCTTTTCTTTAAACTAGAGGCTCACCTGGTCATTCATACAGAATCAAGTCTATATTTTGAGAAAAGTATGTTACTAATCTGAAATGGCAAAAGCTACAACTCTATTGACATACACCAGAAAGGATTTTTTCAAAGGAATTCAATGGAAAAAAAATCTATACACAAATCAAATTAATAATGAAGAAAGTTTTTGTTTTGAGTGTTGGCTGATGATTACTGATGTCAATACCTCACATGACCCTTTGGGTCAAGTGAGCTAACAAGAGAATGTCATCACCTGAACAGCTGTACCCCAGTGCAGCCAAATTCTAATGATAGTCTTAGCAAAATAATCAATATTTGTCTCTATTATTTCACCTAACAAATATTCCAGACATAAAACATACATTTTATAAATCATTTGAGAACCTAAAACATTGAATGTTACTAACATCATACTCAGTGTTTCCCAAGGTAAAATGAAGTTGAATGGACATTTGGTCCAGTAAAGGAGTACAAATTACTGGACCCAGCATCAAGTTTACAGGAAATTCACATACTCCACAGAGGAGGTGCTCAGATTCCTACTGGTCATTTTGTCTAGTAATGAATAACCTTTTACTGGACCAAACCAATTTTTACGGGACATTGCCACATGTCAGACGACCTGGGGAATGACGTTCATACATATGCTATGAATGAATTGGGGGGAAATAAAATGCTAACAAATGATCTCCCTTTACTAAGCTTGATGTACAAGTGAGGTTGTTTTATTGTCTCCCTTGCATAACTTTTTAAAGGGAGATAATTCCTGTTTTTCATTAGAAGAAGCCATGTGCAGATTAATACTTTTGTTTTTAAAATATCCTCAAATGTATATTGAATACTTTTGTCTTGCTCTGGTGTGCAAAATTTGCGTATATGGATACAAATATTTACAACTATCCAATGATAATAATATAATGGATGACAACATGAGACGAGTTTAAAAATACATACACAATTCTTTATGTTACAAAATAAAAATTAAGATTTCTTAAAAAAATACGCATATTCAACCAAAATCGCAATAAAAATGTTGATTAAAAGAAGCTAACATAAATATTTATTTCGTCAACTATTGCAATTAATATCTAAAACAGATATGTTCGTTTCCTTGTTCTTTAGACACCATTTAACATGTCTCTCTTATTATTTAGAAATCGTGATCGTCATCAGTCAAATGTTGATGAAAATAATTAATATAAATATTTATTTCGTCAACTATTCCAATTAATTTCTTCAACAGATATGTTGTTTTTCTTTTCTTGTTCTATGCACACTTTTTTATCTAGAAATCTTCCTCCTCGTCCGAGTCAAATGTATACTTGGCAGCTGGTCGTGAACGTCCTGTTGTTGCTCTTGGTACTACAGATACACTTTCAGGATCGAAGTCTAAATCATCATCACTGTCATCGATCCTTCTTTTCTGAAATAAGCAAAAAAAAATTATAACGATTAAAAAAAAATCTTTTTTCTACATGTATTTACAGTGATAACAATGTTAATCATGATTATAGATGAACATTATAAATATCACAAGTAACATACCTGATACCGGTCAAGTTACCCGATTTTTGCATGTAGAAAGCGCTGTTCCTCTACTTTAATTTGTGTCCAAGTATAATGTTGGATAGTCTCTCATGTTCATCTACATCCATATCTAATCTTTTACTTCAATTTGTGTCTAAGTGTAATGTTGGATATGTTCATTTACATCCATATCATTTCTTACAAAATGGATAATTCAGTTTCCAAAAGATATTTTTTACCATGTCAATTAATTTTAACCTTTCTGTATATTAAGAGGTATTTTTATATACATGCATGCACTTAATTTTCTCCACCATTTCCTGAAATAAAATTTGACTACGATATATTTTTTTTTGTACCTTTGTCACAGCCTTCTTCTTAGGCATAAATTCCTCCTCCGACACATCAGAGTCTGAGAACGCTGCCTTCTTCGGTCGTTTTTCGACGGGTTTTCTCTGTGGTTTATCATCTTCGTCATCAGAGCTTTTCTTTTTAGAAACTTTAGGTTTTCTGGGTTTCTTTTCCTTTGGAGGTTTTTCTATAATAGAGGGCACATGTTTCATGTTTATTGTTCACAAAACACCACAATAATAATGTTCGTCTACATTTACATGGACAAATTTGTTTCAAATGTTTTTGCTATTGGAGATCAATTTGTAGCCTGTTTTGTCAATATATTTTAATTGTCTAATATAATTGGATGATAAAAGGTGAATGGAAGGAAGGTTACCCTACATGATCCTATAAGGTATCGGTATATTGTTAGTTGACACCCCCTTTAAAAAAGACTAGCGTAATTGAATGGTATGAGGTGAAGGAAAGGTTACCTTACATGAGCCTAAAAAAAGTAAGAGAGAAAAAAGCAATGTTATGTATTGACATGAAAGACTGATTGTAACTAACACAGAAATCTTTGGAAAGACAAGCTGTGGAGAAACACCATTGTTAGCATAGCTGTTTTATTTACCAGCCTCCTTGTGTTAAAGTCTGAACTAATCATTAAAATACAACAGCTAAGTAACAAAGCTATCATCCTGTCTGACAATATTACTGGGAGTTCAACAATTTTCTAACATGGGAGTGTGTATTTTAGAAATCATGACCAGCATGTATAATAGAGAAATAGAAATTTAATATTACTCTGTTTCAGCCAAGAACATTTTTGCAATATTTTGTCTATTATTAAAATGTTATCCAGAGGCATTACAATTCATAAAATATGAAGTAATAATTTACAAAATTTCAACAAAGCTTAAAAGGTACTACACACATTAAATAACGTTTCATAAGGGTTGGACAGAATTTAAAAAATAGACCCACAATCAACATCTTTTTCTCTTTTATTTTTAACATTATTTAATGGACCATTTTTTATCCCTAACGAATGTCCCATCCTAACCCCCCATACACTTTTAAATGGAATAGCCCAAAGGTGTTCTATTTGATGCACTATATGCAATTACAAGAATATGTGCATAGTAAGAAACATCGGTTACAATAAGATCCACCCAATCTAAATGGGAAGTCTGATCATTATCAATAAAGCCCTCCTCCCCAATTTAGAAAGAGAGATCTATTAACAATAAGGTCCTCCTTCTTTAGAAAGGGAGGTATCACCATTAACAATAGGGTCCCCCCCCCCCACAATTTACATGGGAGGTCTGAGCATTAACAATAAGCCTCCCCCAATTTAGATGCAAGATCTTAATTAATGTAAAATTTCAAGGGGGAAATGTTGAACTCCCAATGACAATGAGGACATACAAATAAACAAAGGTGAAAGTGTTCACTGAAATAAAAGCCATAATTTTCTAGCTGTTTGTCCCAAGTTTGACACATATTTATCAGTGATTCAGCTAGGCACCGGTCTCAGGACATTTCCCCACCTATTTTTCAAATTGTCCCGAAGAACTTTAATTATTAAAGAATGTCCTGAAGACATTTTGATAAAACTGGCAATTGTCCTGAAGATTTCGAAGTCTAGCTGAATCACTGTTTATTTCCAAATATTTTCCTGAAAAAAAAAAGGAAGTCTGCTGATCAGAGGAAAACTTTCATCTCTGAATAAATGTATTAGCATCATTATGCATTGAACATCATGCAAGGATTTCACACCTGGTTGAGCTATTATCATGTCTTCGTCTGAGTCATCTATCATTAAAGGTCTAGCATCTTTGGATGACAATAGTTTTGTACTTTTTTTGGCAGCTGGTTTAGAGAATGCATCAGAGATGGAAGGCTGCTTTGGATCTACTGAGAATGTGAATAAAATGATGAAATGAAAAGAACAAAATATGAAGTCCACTTATCCATTTGATTCTATTCCAAGGAAGAATACCAATCTAATATTTTATCTATATGTTATTTTGGAAAAGTAATTAATGAAACATATTTGAACTATTTCTATCTAACAGGAAGTGAACATGAAAGACCTGAAACTTGTGATACCGTCCGACAGTCTTCAAAATGAAAATTTGAATTTACTGGTCTGAATCAAAATTCTTGAATTTATTTTTATATAGTTCTAAATAAAAACTGAACAAGGGCAACGCAAAGCGTGGCGTATCCCCTCGCCTAAAAATTTGACCCAGTGACCTTGAAAAGCAATAAGGTTCCAGATTCTCTTAAGGACTAAGTATGTACCAAGTTTGGTCAAAATCCATTGAAGGATGTTACGCAAGGACGGTAGCGTTACTATATCCCTTCGCAACTTCATTGACGAGGGGATAAAAATTTACTGGTCTGAACAAAGTTTTACTGGTCTTGGGATGGAGAACTGGTGCAAGTCGTGAGAACTGCCATCAAAAGTTAATGAGCAATACAGTACTTGAATTTTTGATTTTCCCATCTATTAATGAAGTCTTCAAAGTGACAGAACTCTAGCCATGATTTTTTTTTTTTAAGATGAATGCTTATTGTGACTGTTCTCTATAAATGTCTGAAATAAGTGGCAATCTCCTTTTTCTCCAAGGTCTTTTTTTAATAGAATAGAACCAACCTGAATAAATGCATAGTTTTGATGGAATGAAAAACAGTATTAAGGCTTTGTAAGCAGATTATATAAAACACATGGTTAATGTGCATCAAATAATGGTAGTTTATACACTACATTATTAGTCAAAACCTGCCCATGTGGTCACCTTTATTGAAAGGCCACTTTTGTCTTATCCTGTCAGAAAATTTCATATGAATTGAACCCCTTTTAAGAGGTCACCTGTCTTAAAAGGCCACATTGTCTTTGTCCCAAAGGAGACCTCTTTATACAGGTTTGACTACTTAAATTACTACATTATACTTTGCAATATACAGTGAAACCTGTCTAAAGTCGAATTATAAAGAAGGTTCCAATATACAAAATCTTTGTTAATTTAACCAGTACAAACTGAACACCTGTCTATTCCAAACACAAAAGCTGGTCCCAAGGAGGTTCAGTTTAGACAGGTCACTGTACCAACAAATAGAGAGGTCCTTTTGATTTCAGAAAGATAGTGCCTGTGATTTGTGTAATATTTTTCTACCTAAATTTTTTAACAAGGGAATATATTGAAAACATAAATTAACATCAAATAGACTGTTTCAAAAATAAAAAGTCAAATTGTCTTTATTTATTTTGTGAAAACTACAATATTTCATCCATATTCATGAAGACAAAAGCCCAAAATTACAAACACTACCCCTTCAAAAAGAAATTACCAAAAAATAAAGTGTACTATAATACCATTAACTGGTGGTCTAAGCTCTTTAATTTTTATATGGTGTATATTTGCATGGTGGTTAAATCTAATGTTAAAAGAAAATACAAAATTGTAATATGTTACATTCTATATGATCTGTATTAAAAATAATGTCGTTATTAGGAAGAACAAAATGACTTAACTTCGTGGAAGACATAATCTTTCTTCAAGAACAAAGTAGTTGTTTTACCAACCTTTCTTTTCTGCTGCTGCTTTTTTCTTGGGGGCTGCCTTTGGTTTGGCGGCCGGCTTTTGTACTGGTGCAGTCTCGATATGTAATCCACTGTCACTGTCACTATCACTATCTAGTGTAAATGGTTGTGGTTCTATGTAAATAAAAAAAATGCAGAACAATGATTTGGTGGACGAGATGTTCCCATGTAATCATAAACAAATACAGAACAATGATTTGGTGGACGAGATGTTCCCATGTAATTATAAACAAATACAGAACAATGATTTGGTGGACGAGATGCTCCCATGTAATCATAAACAAATACAGATCAGAACAATAATTTGGTGGACGAGATGTTCCCATGTTATCATAAACAAATACAGAACAATTATTTGGTGGACGAGATGTTCCCATGTAATTATAAACAAATACAGAACAATGATTTGGTGGACGAGATGCTCCCATGTAATCAATAACTACATGTATCACGCTAGTTTTTCCCCCCTTTTTAAAATCATGTGACCAAATATCAGATTTCTGCCATCAATAGTTGCTGAGAAAAATGCGACTAAAAATGGGCATATACAAAATGTATGTTCAATGTGTATAAAAATCAACAGTCGGCAAACAGGAAGTAGGAATCTGATGGGTCCAAAAACGCTTCCCACGATATGGGGTACCTATATGAAGCTTGTGACCAAATATCAGATTCCTGTCATCAATAGTTGCTTAGAAAAATGTGCATATACAAATGTATGTTAAATGTGTATAAAAATCAACAAAATCGGCAAACAGGAAGTAGGAATCTGACGGGTCCAAAAACGCTACTCACAATATGGTATACCTATAAGAATAAGAAAAAACTTTGCCCTTTGTGGGCCCTCTATTGGACAATAAAAATTCTTATCAGATTTCTGCCATCAACAGTTACTGAGAAAAATATCTTGGAAGGACGAAAGGACAGAGGTAAAACAGTATATCCCCCTCCCCCTTCGGGGGTATACTGATTGATTGATTATTTATTGCTTAACGTAGAGCGAACAGTTTTTCAGCTATATTCGGGAAGAGAAAAAGTTCAACAATACATAAAAACCAATTTACATTCTTCTGGTCGAATATCATTAAAAATTTGGCACATAAATTGAAAATATGATACCCTTGTAGTATTGATAAGCTTTCACCCATCAATAACTTGAATACTGTCCAATCGGTCAGCTCTATTAAGCAGTCACCTGTACTAAAAGATCAACTTTTTTTTTGTCCTGTTATAGAAATTTTCATATGAATTCAACCATTTTTAAGAGGTCACCTGTCTTATGAGGCCACTTTTTCTTTGTCCCAAAGGTGACCTCTTGATACAGGTTTGATTGTAATTCAAAATAAAATAGGTAGTGTCATTGATTACAACAAAAAAGGTTTAACTAATTGATTATCTTCATTATATTTCCTTTCTTAATTTAAAATAAGAAAGGTTGTGTGCCTTGGACTTGAGAAAAAATATATATATACATTCTCCAATGAGCAAAAAGTCAAACCTGTATTAAGAGGTTACCTTTGGAAGAAAGAAAAAGTGGCCTTATAAGACAGGTGACCTCTTAAAAGAGGTTCAATTCATATGAAATAATCTATGACAGGACAAGTAAAAAGGTGACATTTTAATACAGGTGACCACATGGACAGGTTTGACTATTTGTAAGTAAGTTAATATTATACAATTATTGACTTTTGTTGAGGTTAATATAAGGATCTATCCTTCCAAGATATATGATATTTACCAAGGCCGAAGTAAATATCATATATCTTGGAACGATAGATCCTTATATTAATCGAAATGAAAGTCAGTAATTGTTTTATTATATGAAACTGTTATTAATGTCCTCTGGGCCATGTTTTGTGAATTGGCATTAAACACTACATGTGGTTTTTTTTGGTAAATTTTAATGGTAACAAGAAAGATTTATGCATACTGCAAAGATTATTTAGATCGTTCCAGAGGAGCCTTTGGAACGTTATATTAACCTCATGTGACGCCAAAATTACAAACACTACCTCTTCAAAAAGAAATTACCAAAAAATAAAGTGTACTATAATACCATTCATTAACTGGTGGTCTAAGCTCTTTAATTTTTATATGGTGTATATTTGCATGGTGGTTAAATCAAATGTTAAAAGAAAATACAAAATTGTAATATGTTACATTCTATATGATCTGTATTAAAAATAATGTCGTTATTAGGAAGAACAAAATGACTTAACTTCGTGGAAGACATAATCTTTCTTCAAGAACAAAGTAGTTGTTTTACCAACCTTTCTTTTCTGCTGCTGCTTTTTTCTTGGGGGCTGCCTTTGGTTTGGCGGCCGGCTTTTGTACTGGTGCAGTCTCGACATGTAATCCACTGTCACTGTCACTATCACTATCTAGTGTAAATGGTTGTGGTTCTATGTAAATAAAAAAAATGCAGAACAATGATTTGGTGGACGAGATGTTCCCATGTAATCATAAACAAATACAGAACAATGATTTGGTGGACGAGATGTTCCCATGTAATTATAAACAAATACAGAACAATGATTTGGTGGACGAGATGCTCCCATGTAATCAATAACTACATGTATCACGCTAGTTTTTCCCCCCTTTTTAAAATCATATTCCAGTAAAAATTAATGATCAGTCATAATCAACAAAATGAACTGTGAGCTAATGCTCACTTATGATACCCCCGCTCTTCGGCAAACAGGAAGTAGGAATCTGACGGGTGAAAAAACGCTTCCCACCATATGGGGTACCTATATGAAGCTTGTGACCAAATATCAGATTTCTGCCATCAATAGTTGCTGAGAAAAATGTGACTAAAAATGGGCATATACAAAATGTATGTTCAATGTGTATAAAAATCAACAGTTGGCAAACAGGAAGTAGGAATCTGATGGGTCCAAAAATGCTTCCCACGATATGGGGTACCTATATGAAGCTTGTGACCAAATATCAGATTCCTGTCATCAATAGTTGCTTAGAAAAATGTGCATATACAAATGTATGTTAAATGTGTATAAAAATCAACAAAATCGGCAAACAGGAAGTAGGAATCTGATGGGTCCAAAAACGCTTCCCACGATATGGGGTACCTATATGAAGCTTGTGACCAAATATCAGATTTCTGCCATCAATAGTTGCTGAGAAAAATGTGACGAAAAATGTGCATATATGTTCAATGTGTATAAAAACCAACTAAGTTGGCAAACAGGAAGTAGGAATCTGACGGGTCCAAAAACGCTACCCACAATATGGTATACCTATAAGAATAAGAAAAAACTTTGCCCTTTGTGGGCCCTCTATGGGACAATAAAAATTCTTATTCTTATACCTATATGACGCTTGTGACCAAATATCAGATTTCTGCCATCAACAGTTACTGAGAAAAATGCGACGAAAAATATCTTGGAAGGACGGAAGGACAGAGGTAAAACAGTATATCCCCCTCCCCCTTCGGGGAGCGGGGGTATACTGATTGATTGATTATTTATTGCTTAACGTAGAGCGAACAGTTTTTCAGCTATATTCGGGAAGAGAAAAAGTTCAACAATACATAAAAACCAATTTACATTCTTCTGGTTGAATATCATTAAAAATTTGGCACATAAATTGAAAATATGATACCCTTGTAGTATTGATAAGCTTTCACCCATCAATAACTTGAATACTGTCCAATCGGTCAGCTCTATTAAGCAGTCACCTGTACTAAAAGGTCAACTTTTTTTTTTGTCCTGTTATAGAAATTTTCATATGAATTCAACCATTTTTAAGAGGTCACCTGTCTTATGAGGCCACTTTTTCTTTGTCCCAAAGGTGACCTCTTGATACAGGTTTGATTGTAATTCAAAATAAAATAGGTAGTGTCATTGTTTACAACAAAAAAGGTTTAACTAATTGATTATCTTCATTATATTTCCTTTCTTAATTTAAAATAAGAAAGGTTGTGTGCCTTGGACTTGAGAAAAAATATATATACATTCTCCAATGAGCAAAAAGTCAAACCTGTATTAAGAGGTTACCTTTGGAAGAAAAAAAAAGTGGCCTTATAAGACAGGTGACCTCTTAAAAGAGGTTCAATTCATATGAAATAATCTATGACAGGACAAGTAAAAAGGTGACATTTTAATACAGGTGACCACATGGACAGGTTTGACTATTTGTAAGTAAGTTAATATTATACAATTATTGACTTTTGTTGAGGTTAATATAAGGATCTATCCTTCCAAGATATATGATATATACCAAGGCCGAAGTAAATATCATATATCTTGGAACGATAGATCCTTATATTAATCGAAATGAAAGTCAGTAATTGTTTTATTATATGAAACTGTTATTAATGTCCTCTGGGCCATGTTTTGTGAATTGGCATTAAACACTACATGTTTTTTTTGGGTAAATTTTAATGATAACAAGAAAGATTTATGCATACTGCAAAGATTATTTAGATCGTTCCAGAGGAGCCTTTGGAATGTTATATTAACCTCACGTGACGCTAAAATTAAAAGTAGGGGTTTTCCGATATCAGCGTAGGTTAATATAACTTCCCAAAGGCTCCTCTGGAACGATCCAAATTAGTCTTTGGGGAAATTGAAGGCTTAGAAAGTATTTATAAAGTTCTATCTACAAAGCTGCTACAGTGTTATGATATGTGTTCGAAACATTACTCCCAGCTGAGCTATACTGACAAATGTAATCATTACGGATCTGATTCACACAACTAGTATTTGTAGCTGTGGTAAGAGCTACAGAGCATGTTGAGTTCGTCCAATGTTTCCTTCGAGAAGGTTTCAAAGTCTACAGATTCATCTTTTTGTAATAAATAGTCTTTGAAAAGTTTGATACTTCTCGCCACAGAACGCTGCGCAGACTTACTGTCCTTGCTACGTAACAAAGATGAAATGTTGTCCTCATTTATGTCGGCAAATGCCATGTTTTTAAGGATATCAGGAACTGACCATTGTCGTCTGGTACAGTAATGGCGGAAGTAGTGTAACGAATCGGAAAACCTCAGCCGGAGCGGGTATTAATTTTTTCCAGGTCGGCAATCTTCGGTCACAGCGGGTGTTAATTTCACACATTATCACATGTTGCTATGTATGGGTGGGATTTACGTCGAAATTATAACATGTTGCTAAGTATGGGTGGAGCATATAGAAATTATGGAAAATTAACGCATGCCGTCTGTCCAATAAAAATATTGGATTATTAAAGAAATTTGCATAAAGTATAATAATTGTAGTTAATGACGTTCGAAAGAAAATTGGATGGAATTCTCATGTAGAAATTTAACTATCTGGTTAAACATGTTAAGAATAGGAGAAACAATGTTCAACTGATTATCGTTATCAAATTTCAACAACGTTTGTACGTGTACATTGTATAATGCTACCCCAGAATCCTTTAGTACTACACATACCTTTTTCAGACGACATCATTTTATCCCACGCATCTTCTTGATCAGATTCAATGGCTGGTTTAGATTTTCTGTAATGATTAAAAAAAAAAAAAACAATAAATAAGAGTTACATTCATAGAAAAGTATAATGAGCGAGTTGACAATGCTTAACACCATAAGAGCCATTTTTTTCTCTCTTTTTTTTCTTATAAAAGATATATCATGGAAAAAACAAGTTATTTTGATGAGATCATGTCAGCTTTGTACTAGACCAACACACTTAGTTCTAAAGGTTTTATAGTGCTAGCTCATTGAAACAACGGTGTGCAGGTACACATGTCGCTCCACGCAGACATTTTGTTCCGATTCCGAGTCAACCAGTACTTGTTTTTTCCCCCCTTAATGCTGTGTGCTTAGAGAAGAAGCAACAAATGCCAATTTATAGTTTTAGGTTTGACCCGATATGGGCCTGAACCCAGGATCTACCGCACTCGAGGTGAGCGTGCTAACCATTACACCACTGATGTGGTTCTGCTACCAGTGAATTACGATATTTCTCCAATTATGACAGTTAAATTTCCAAATTTTAAAGCTCAGGCTTGTTTGAAAATATAATTATTGAGAGTGGAGAAATATAGATTCTCCTTCAGATGCCCGTGGGTTACGATATTTCTCCACTCAAGAGAGTTAAATTTAACTCTCGAGAGTGGAGTAATATCGTAACCCACATGGGCAACTGAAGGAGAATTTGTTTCTCCCATTATTTAACACGAACTTTATTTCAAAATCCTTTGGCGGACTTCTAGACAATTCTGTTGCTAGGACAGGCACGAGACATTTTAATTCTCTAAAGGATTACAGATTTTTCCACCACTGGTTAAGCGGGGTTAAAATGCCGTAATAATGGGAGAAATATCGTATTCCACTGGTAACAGAAGGAGTATCTGTTTCTTCTGTCACTAAAACGTCAGAAATATTTTTTTAAGTTGTTAATTTCTGTCAGTAATAACCATCGAAAGGAAATTGTTGGAATTCTCATGCAGAAATTTATAACACTGTGGTGATTAAAAATTTTAACTACTGGTTTAAACCATGCTAAGAATTGGAGAAATGGCAGTGTTTCAGCTTGACTTTGAAATCTTCAGGACATTCTTTAGTAATTAAACTAATTTTCATAAAGTTCTTCAGGACAATTTGAGAAATAGGTGGACAAATGTCCCAAGACCAGTGCTTAGCCGAATCACTGAATGGTGTCCACTGCCCATAATTCATTTACAAAAAACTTGAGGAAATTACTTCATATAAACATACTTGACTGGTGGTTTGGATCTAAAGTCATCATCACTATCATCAATATCAGAAATTTTCTCTGGTTCGTACCCTCCATTTTCTAAATTAGTTGACCTGAATTCATTATTGTCATCACTGTCAGATTTGATTGCTTCTTCATCAGAGTCTGTTTTAAATTGTGTCTGAGCTTTCTTAGCTGTAAGATATTATTGGAACATGATAAAATGTGTCTGAGCTTTCTTCGCTGTAAGATATTATTGGAACATGTTACAATGAGGTTTCTGATACTATCAAAACAAAAAATAATTAGGCTTCCTTGTATAAACAGATAATAATATTTGGACAGGTGAGCTAGAAACTAGTTTGGAGGTAATACAATCAAATCTGCATTTATTAAAAGGGCACCTCCATATAACTTTATCACTAGGAATACAGTTTTAACAGATACTATGCCGAAACAGTCGTAAATTAACAGACAAAAACAAAGCAGTCCCTAAATTTATTCATTTGTCTCTAATATAATATGGATTAGGCACAGCCTACAGGCGAGCATCGCATCTACGCATAGACATGTACATGTACAAATAGTAGTTTTGGGTTCTTTTCTTCATTATTCTTGATTATTTTTCTTTGTTCTCCATTTCGACTTACCCAGTTAATTCCATTGCAAAGGAGATTTTTGGGCCGACTTTTTTTAGGGGCGAAACAAGAAGGTCTAACGATTGTCCATTTTTTAAATAAATTAATCGTTTCGTGTAAAGAAGCTGTACGGGTTCCTTTCTAATTTTTTTTGTTATTCTTAAACTGGATAGTTATATTTTATTCAAATTAATAGGCTATTTCCGGTGATTCACTCCGATTGTTCATTCTATGGTGAAACTTAGAATCCACTTCCGGTTGGTATTGATCGTATATATTGATTCATCTCCTTACACACATGTTGCTGTTTAGCTCGCATCTTGCGATGCTCGCTATTAGTCTTTTAAAAAATGAATAACTAAAAATATCACTGTCACAACAGTTCCAAAAACAAAAAAAATCAAGGAAGTGATGCCCCTATTACACATATACATGACTGCTCACTGGCTTAGTACAGACACTTCAATAAAAAGCTGCTGGGTTAAACTAGTTTTATGGACCCAAACCTACTCTAAATAGACAAGAGAATATATCTTACCAGCAGCTCTTCTGGGTCCCCTATCTGCTGGTATTACTGTTTCTAGAAAACTTCCGTCCATATCTTCATCAGATATATCTGATGCTTCACCATCTGAGTCTGACCAGGGGTTTCTCTTCTTCCCTCCTTTCTTTTTCGGGGATGTCGATGAATTAGGATCTTTGGGTTTTCTAGGAGCTGAAAAAAAAATACAGATTTATTCTAGTACAGTGATTTACTGAACAGAGCTCAGCTGCTGACGAAAAGCTTCTAAAACAAAGCTACATTGCTCCTAGGTAGAGTCCTCGCTACAAAATTTTTATGATCGTCATTACGTCCTGGGTGACCGCTACAAAATATCCATTTCTCAGAAAAGCTTCCCAAGCAAAGCTATGTTGCTCCTAGGTCGAGTCATTGCTACAAATTTGTTTATGATCGTTATTAAAACCTGGTTGACCGTTACGAAATATCCATTTCTCAGTTGGCAAAGGATCCTTTCCCTTGTATGTAGATGTTTTCTTCCATCTAGCACCAACAAGACTTTGACCAGACTTGACTATATGAGTTACACAGTGGGTGTCTTGTAAGAAACAGGAACGGCTTACCCTTCATAAGCTCCATTGTTCGCCCCGGCTTTTTGAAGGGGTGTGTTTCTCATGTTTTTCAGTTTTCGGTGTTGTAATTTTTGCTTTGTCTGTCTTCGTTCTGTGCATATACCCAATGTTCAGATACAAATATGACCCCTACCTCTTTTTTTTTTCTCTTTTTGTTGAGCTTTCTCAGCACTGTTAGAGATTGTCTCTACTTTATAATCTTTCTTCTTCAGACGATCAAACAAACTCATGGGTTCATCATCCTCTTCTTCTTCTTCCTCCTCTTTCTTCACATCTTCATTCAAATTCTTTCCTTCCTTTTTAATCTGTAAAAGAGAGTAAAATCAAATACATGTATATAGCATATTATTAATTTTAGAAATTTTTTCAAATTCGATAAAATAAATTCTGCTAAATTCACAAATGCCGAAATTTTCTACAACTGTCAAAATGATTGCAAGTGATAATACTCATTTCCGGTAAACTTGTCAAAATCAAACCGTCAGTCATTCCAAATTTAAAATCAAACTGTTGACTTCCGGTTTTCTGTCCTTAACTTAGTTTATCGCCAAAATCTGGCTGGACAGATGGTGGCGGTATAACGAGGTTATACTGTATATAGCATATTATTAATTTTAGAAAAAAATGGAAGAATGTATCCATAGAATACATATGCTCCTGCTTCTAACTACAGGATAAAGGAAATCAAACTTGGCCTTCTTTTTATGGTTCCTGATCTTGTGTATGAATTTCAAATGATTTGCTTATCAACGGGTTTGTAACCAGTGCCACATGTGGAGCAGGAACTGATTACCCTTCCGGAGCACCGGAGTTCACCCCTGGATTTCAGTGGAGTTTGTGTTGCTCGATCTTTCTGTTCTTTTTAGTAACATTTCCTAGTTGTTTTAGATTGTTTGACATTGATGTCTAAACTAAACCTCATTGGGAGCTGCTTTTGTGTTCAGTTTATACAGGTAAAAATTAACATTGGGACTTTATCTTATTTATAGTTTGGTTTAAACAGGATAATAAGATTACGTCTTAATTGGTTTTTAGGTAGATTTATTTGTGTGTATATATATATAATTGAAATGAAAATTCTTTCTGTCAGGAGTAAAATTTTAAGATAATTCTTTTTTTGTGTATTACAACTGTAGGTTTCTCACTTTTAATAACATGCCCTTTCAACTTTTTGGGGCATCAGGAAGGAATCAATAATGGTTCATGTTGAATTCCAGCAAAATAAAATCTAATACGACTATTACAATGTACCTTGTCTCTAGCTTTTTTGGCAGCAGCTGCATGAACCTTGTTCTTCATAGTGGAGTCAATTCTAGGTACAACACGACGACCCATTGGAGAAGGTTTGGTTTCCAGTTCCATCACTTTCCTGGGTTTAGCTTTACCTTTGATCTTTACAGGCTTATTGAATGATGCAGATTCATCCTCTCTTTCAACTTGCTCCACTTCCTGTGATGAAATTGAAATGTTATGCAAGTACATATACGACTTTCTAATTTCGATAGATCTAAATTTGGTGTGTTAGAACGAACCACAAAAATTCTGCATCAGGAGAAAATAAAGCATATAGTCAAACCTGCCCATGCAGTCACCTGTATTAAAAGGTCACCATTTTCTAGTCCTGTCATAACTGCGGAACCGTAGCCCTTTATGGTCTTTTTATTAAATTTTTTTTCTTGGCAGACCATAGGGCTACGGATTTCACCCTATCAAAAATTTGCGGAACTCCTACCAAGAATACGTCGCACCTTTCAACAGTAATTTTCACAACAAAACGCTTTGTGAGAACAGAGACATGTGGATAATTCGTTTCCTTACATATTTATCTATCGCTTTTCATAATTACTTACTAATTATTATTAATATCTAACTTATTATCATAACTAATGTCTGCAGATTAACAAAACCCGCCCACTTTCATTCGCCATCTTGTCTATGTTGCATTGTCACTTTGAAGTCACGTGATTTTTGACAGATCAAGTCGAATAACTCTAACCGCAAAACACGTGTTCGGTTTGTTTACGTTTTACCGCATATTTTGCACGGATATTTTTTTTATGAAATAAAATATTTAGTCAGTTAAATATTTTACATATATTAACCAGAAATGTTATTTTCTTCTATGATTATTCCAACTGAGGTGAACTCTCATTCAACATATTCAAGTTTTTCATGTAAACAAACCGAACACATGTTTTGCTGTTAAGAGTCGTCTCTCAAAAGTCATGTGACCTCAAAGCGAGAATACCACAAAGACAAGATGGCAGGACTAAGTAGGTGAAATCAGTTAATATCGAAACATTTTTTATTATAATGAGCTAGAATTGAATAATAATAAGCAAGTAAATATGAAAAGTGATAGATAAATATGTAACGAAACGAGTTATCCACATAACTCCGCTCTCACAAAGCGTTTTGTTGTGAAAATTACTGTTGAAAGGTGCGACGTATTCTTGGTAGGAGTTCCGCAAATTTTTGATAGGGTGAAATCCGTAGCCCTATGGTCTGCCAAGAAAAATAAATCAATCAAAAGACCATAAAGGGCTACGGTTCCGCAGCTAGTCCTGTCATAGAAAATTTCATATTAATTGAACCTCTTTTAAGAGATCACCTGTCTTATAAGGCCTCTTTTTCTTTGTCCTAAAGGTGACCTCTAAATACAGGTTTGACTGCAGATTGATGTCAACTAATCTTCTGCTTTCTAAACATGTTTTCTCTATCTTGTATTAAGCATTGTCTTTAAGGTCAAGCAACCAAAACTAGCTACAAATCATGAAATTGGGCCATTCTATTGAATCGGAAACAGGCATAATATAAATGACAATGAAACTCCTGTGTATGGAAATACAACCTATTTTCCCCTCTAATGGGTATTACACATACAACCGAGGTGTCCATTGGTTATATAGGACGAATCGTCAAGGTTGAAACATGGAAGAATGTGTCCGTAGGAAACAGATTCCTCCGCTTCCAGATAAAGTAAACATGGGAGACAACTCCAGAACAGAAATAGTGGTGAAGTCTGAAATCAAACTTAGCCTTTCCTTATGATCCCACCCATTGTGTATAAATTTAAACTTAGCCTTTCATTATGATCCCACCCCTTGTGTATAAATTTAAACTTAGCCTTTCATTATGATCCCACCCCTTGTGTATAAATTTAAACTTGGCCTTTCATTATGATCCCATCCCTTGTGTATAAATTTAAACTTAGCCTTTCATTATGATCCCACCCCTTGTATATAAAATCAAACTTAGCCTTTCATTATGATCCCACCCCTTGTGTATATATTTAAACTTAGCCTTTCTTTATGATCCCACCCCTTGTGCATAAATCAAACTTAGCCTTTCATTATGATCCCACCCCTTGTGTATAAATTTAAACTTAGCCTTTCCTTATGATCCCACCCCTTGTGTATAAATTTAAACGTTCATTATGATCCCATCCCTTGTGTATAAATCAAACTTAGCCTTTCCTTATGATCCCACCCCTTGTGTATAAATTTAAACTTAGCCTTTCCTTATGATCCCACCCCTTGTGTATAAATTTAAACTTAGCCTTTCCTTATGATCCCACCCCTTGTGTATAAATTTAAACTTAGCCTTTCCTTATGATCCCACCCCTTGTGTATAAATTTAAACTTTCATTATGATCCCACCCCTTGTGTATAAATCAAACTTAGCCTTTCCTTATGATCCCACCCCTTGTGTATAAATTTAAACTTAGCCTTTCCTTATGATCCCACCCCTTGTGTATAAATTTAAACTTAGCCTTTCCTTATGATCCCATCCCTTGTGTATAAATCAAACTTAGACTTTCCTTATGATCCCATCCCTTGTGTATAAATCAAACTTAGCCTTTCCTTATGATCTCACCCCTTGTGTATAAATCAAACTTAGTCTTTCCTTATGATCCCATCCCTTGTGTATAAATCAAACTTAGACTTTCCTTATGATCCCATCCCTTGTGTATAAATTTAAACTTAGCCTTTCCTTATGATCCCACCCCTTGTGTATAAATCAAACTTAGCCTTTCCTTATGATCCCATCCCTTGTGCATAAATCAAACTTAGCCTTTCCTTATGATCCCACCCCTTGTGTATAAATTTAAACTTAGCCTTTCCTTATGATCCCATCCCTTGTGTATCAATCAAACTTAACCTTTCCTTATGATCCCACCCCTTGTGTATAAATCAAACTTAGCCTTTCCTTATGATCCCACCCCTTGTGTATAAATCAAACTTAGCCTTTCTTTATGATCCCACCCCTTGTATATAAATCAAACTTAGCCTTTCCTTATGATCCCACCCCTTGTGTATAAATCAAACTTAACCTTTCCTTATGATCCCACCCCTTGTGTATACATCAAACTTAGCCTTTCCTTATGATCCCACCCCTTGTATATAAATCAAATTTAGCCTTTCCTTATAATCCCATCCCTTGTATATAAATCAAACTTAGCCTTTCTTTATGATCCCACCCCTTGTATATATATCAAACTTAACCTTTCCTTATGATCCCACCCCTTGTGTATAAATCAAACTTAGCCTTTCTTTATGATCCCACCCCTTGTATATAAATCAAACTTAGCCTTTCCTTATGATCCCACCCCTTGTATATAAATCAAACTTAGCCTTTCATT
Source organism: Bathymodiolus brooksi (assembly GCA_963680875.1). Taxonomy (NCBI): domain Eukaryota; kingdom Metazoa; phylum Mollusca; class Bivalvia; order Mytilida; family Modiolidae; genus Bathymodiolus; species Bathymodiolus brooksi. The sequence goes on along the minus strand of OY804589.1, from coordinate 52,454,305 downwards.
ATGATCCCACCCCTTGTATATAAATCAAACTTAGCCTTTCTTTATGATCCCACCCCTTGTGTATAAATCAAACTTAGCCTTTCATTATGATCCCATCCCTTGTGTATAAATCAAACTTAGCCTTTCCTTATGATCCCACCCCTTGTGTATAAATCAAACTTAGCCTTTCCTTATGATCCCACCCCTTGTATATAAATCAAACTTAGCCTTTCCTTATGATCCCACCCCTTGTGTATAAATTTAAACTTAGCCTTTCCTTATGATCCCACCCCTTGTGTATAAATCAAACTTAGCCTTTCCTTATGATCCCATCCCTTGTGCATAAATCAAACTTAGCCTTTCCTTATGATCCCATCCCTTGTGTATAAATTTAAACTTAGCCTTTCCTTATGATCCCATCCCTTGTGTATAAATCAAACTTAACCTTTCCTTATGATCCCACCCCTTGTGTATAAATCAAACTTAGCCTTTCTTTATGATCCCACCCCTTGTGTATAAATAAAACTTAGCCTTTCTTTATGATCCCACCCCTTGTATATAAATCAAACTTAGCCTTTCCTTATGATCCCACCCCTTGTATATAAATCAAACTTAGCCTTTCTTTATGATCCCACCCCTTGTGTATAAATCAAACTTAACCTTTCCTTATGATCCCACCCCTTGTGTATAAATCAAACTTAGCCTTTCTTTATGATCCCACCCCTTGTATATAAATCAAACTTAGCCTTTCCTTATGATCCCACCCCTTGTGTATAAATCAAACTTAACCTTTCCTTATGATCCCACCCCTTGTGTATAAATCAAACTTAGCCTTTCCTTATGATCCCACCCCTTGTATATAAATCAAACTTAGCCTTTCATTATGATCCCACCCCTTGTATATAAATCAAACTTAGCCTTTCTTTATGATCCCACCCCTTGTGTATAAATCAAACTTAGCCTTTCATTATGATCCCACCCCTTGTGTATAAATCAAACTTAGCCTTTTCTTATGATCCCATCCCTTGTGTATAAATCAAACTTAGCCTTTCCTTATGATCCCACCCCTTGTATATAAATCAAACTTAGCCTTTCCTTATGATCCCACCCCTTGTGTATAAATTTCAAATGATTTGCTGAAGGGGAATTAAACTATGGAGTAGAAACCTAATGCAGGATTACATAGGACGGACGTACCGACATGAGTAAAACTTAGTGCCCAGAGGCCAAAATGTTGTCAACAAGAACAACATTACAAATCACTCGTGATTGTGATCGTATGGTATGCAATCAGTGCCAATCACCAACCACGATGTGAGTTCGAATCCTGCCCAGGTGAGGTGTACTCGATACATTATGTGATAAAGTTTGTCACTGACTTGCGGCAGGTAGGTGGTTTTCTACAGGTACTCTTGATTTCCTCCACCAATAAAACTGAAATAATGTTGAAAGTGGTGTTAAACACCATAACCCTAACCCTCCAAATCACTCATGACTTACATCTAATGTCTTTAAGAACAATTCTAAATCTTCCTCCCATAAGTCCTTGTCTGATTTACCCTTCAGCAAGTCCAGTTCTTCTTTCTGTAAAATATAATAAAAAAAAAATTAATTTTAAAATATAACATTTTTGATATCTGAAATCTAGGTAACAAGACTGACAATAAATATGAAAATTGGATAAACTGCAACCATGATTCAAAGAGACAGCGGGCTCCATAAATTATAATTTTTTGGTAGCTCAACAAAAATTGTTGGTGTTCAGAAACTGACTCCACATGAAATATTTTAAATTACAGTAGTCAATTAAACTACTGGGACCCTGTTAAGTTTTATACCTGTATTCATCAACTCTTACTAAATGTTCACTGTTGCCTTTATTCCCAATGTATTAAATTTTGACAAACACAATTGTTTGTTACAATAACAAACAAGAAAATACATTGCCATAACAATTCTACATTTGTGTAAAATTAAATAATCAATCTATGGGATTTGAACACATTTTTCTTGCCAAATTTTAAGCTTTATTCACACACTTGTCCTCCACACAAAAGTTGATGCAGATTATGTACCAGAACTAGGTTTGGGAGCCAAAAGGGATATGGATAATATACAGTCGCTTACGGTAATCACAGGCTACATAATTTGAAACTTATACCTTATTGTCTCTTTGTTTTAGAAGCTCATCTTTTTTCTCCTTGGTTAGATTCCACAATGGCATTCCTAAGATGTAGTTAAAATCATGACCGGAAGACGATGAAACATCGCTGGCGTCATCATCAATATCATCTTCTTCATCAATCTGCATAAATGAAAGAAGATGCATGTAATTAAAATATATTATTCAGACAGGATATGGATCAAGGATTAATGAGGGTTTTATCAGGGTCCAAATATATAATTTGGATCCATTCCAACATATTAAAGCTTCTAACAATGTTGCATAATTTTCATCCTGTTCAAGGCTATTCCAGAAATGATGTATTAATGTACAGGACACACATATTTAACTCTTTCCCTACCACTGACGTGTATACACGCGTTTATTATCACCCTTCTGATCGTATTGACTGATAAATCCGCTGTAATTAACTCCATGCTACTCTCAGTGACTGATATATCCGCTGTAAATAAACACATGCGCAATCGTAATGACGGATTTTTCCGTTCAAACGGGTAGTGTTAAAATGCGAACGATTGGTCAAATTCTTTGAAAGTTCAAAAGGTGAACCAATGAAATTCATTTTTAGAAATGATTTCTCTGCCATATGATACTTTCGTTTTCTATATTTGGTCACGCAAATTTCCAAAATGTATGAATGAAAATGTATAAATAAACGTGCACGTGTTTGTAAACAATGGCGGATGAATGGAATTCTTTGTTTAATTCTGACGACGATGACAGCGAATTTGAGGGTTTTAGCCCATCAGATATTGATGAAACGGAAAATAGAAGCATTGGGAGTGATATTAGTATCTCCGAGGTGGATACGGACTCGTCTGATGATGATAATCCCGACCAAATAAACCAAACGTGGTCGCGAAATTTGAAAAAACCGCAAGTTGCCGATTTTCGTGAACAGATAGGAGCAACATTTCAACTAAATGAAGAAAAAAAGGAAATTGATTTCTTTCATAAATTTTTCCCTGTGAGCTTGGTTGAAAAAATTGTAGCTGAGACCAATGCATATGCAGTAAAATGCATTCAAGTACGACCTGACAAGGTGTGGGTCCCAACAACTTTCCCTGAAATGATGGCGTTTTTGGGAATCCATGTAGTATTTTCAATTGTTGGGATTCCTTCATACACACTAGCATGGAAATCAACTTGGCCCTTTGAAATACCTGCTGTACCTTCAATCATGACCAGGACACGTTTTGAAAGAATTTCAAAGTACTTTCATATGAATGATACTTCCCAAAATCCACCAAGAAGACAACCAGGGCATGACAAACTTTGTCACATTCGTCCAATTCTTAATGAACTGTCTAGAACTTGTTTGGACAACTACAACCCCAACAAAGAACAGTCTATAGATGAAGGAATGATAGCATTTAAAGGCAGACTATCTTTCAAGCAGTACCTTCCAGCAAAGCCAACTAAATTTGGAATAAAGGTTTGGGAACGAGCCTCCCCACAGAATGGATATTGCCACGAATTCCAAATTTATACTGGTAAAGTGGAAGGAGTAAGGACTGAAGAGGGACTTGGTTCACGTGTCATTAAAGACCTTTCCAGGCATCTTGTTGGGAAAAACCATGTGATTTATATGGACAACTTTTTTTCAAATCCAGCTTTATTTGAAAGTCTGTTAGCTGAGGGAATATACTGCAGTGGTACGGTTCATATCAATAGAAGAGGTATGCCAGAGGCTATCAAAGGAGTAAAGCTAAAAGAAAAGGGCGACACTTTTACTGTTCAAAAGGGAAACCTTGTAGCCACTGCATGGAAGGATAAAAAGGTAGTTACATACTTAAGTACCAACTGTGATCCGACAGAAAGTAGGGTGGTACAAAGAAGGAAAAAAGATGGAACGTTACAGAATGTGTCAGCTCCAATCGTCTCAGATTTATACAACAAGTTTATGTTTGGTGTTGACTTAGCAGACCAAAAGAGGATGCAATATTCTACTTGTAGAAAGTCCAAGAAATGGTACAAGTATTTATTTTGGTTTTGTTTTGATTTGGCTGTTACCAATGCATTGATTTGCATGCAAGAATCTCAAAACCACCAAAAAAGGTCAACAAACAACAAGGTCATTAAAATGACACAACTAGAATTTAGAACTGGCCTAGCCCAGCAACTCATTGGACAGTTTAGAGGGACAAGAAAAAGGAAGGCACCAGCAACTGTTGGAAACTGTGGACTGGCACATTGGCCAACACAGTTTGACAAGCCAGGCAGATGCAAAGGATGTACAAAGGAAAATCGACGACATGAAGTGAAAATAGGGTGCAAACAATGTGACATTAGACTCTGTGTAAAACATGACTGTTTTGCAAAATATCACGAAGAATTACTTAAGTGAATAAATGAAAATTCAAGGATGTATATATGGAATTTATATAATTATATTTGTATATTTTGGATAAAATATGTGATTTTTTCTTTATTTGTGTGACTAAACATTGACTTTTTATGTTCACTATGGATTTATTTCTTGATCAAATTGGATTTAAATAAGCAAAAACTAAATACAATCAATGGTGAGTTAGAAGCATGTTTTATTTTTTAATTATGTTAAGTATTTATTGAGATATAGGCAATTAAATCAATGCACCATCTCTCTGCTGCAATCAACTTCTCACTGTAAAATAATCTCTGGTAATTAACCATCAATTCAGCTGTGGTAGCCAGTCTTATCAGTGATGTGTAGTATGTAATCACTACAACAGCTATAGTAGATAAGAAGTTAACAACCAGGGCCAGATTATCCTATAGGCTGCAACCTAGGGCCCCTCAAGCTAATTTATCTAAATAATTTGTAATAAGTTTACTTCAAGCTATGTGAATGTCGCTAAAATATATCACGAGTAAAAAATATTCAAAATGGATGCGGTCGAGTTAGAGGGGCCCCCCAAAAATTCATAATCCAGCCTTGATCGTACCTAATATAACATTATCAATGTCTTATAATTTTCCCATTTGTTCTGTATATGCAATAATATCTATTATCGAGTGTGATACAAACATATCGTTGATTTCTAACATGATGTTATATTGACGTCGCCTTGACAAATCCTAAATAAACAAAATGGACTTTGCATCTCAATTCTTAGGCTTTAACTTCGATGCGACATTACTCTGGGAAATCCATTCTTGCAAAACCAATCAACGATAGCAAAAACATATATAATATATTGCAGGGTCTAGGACAAAAGCCCCCTAATATGTGTCTTTGTTTAACTGTTCGGATATGTAAAATTTGCTTTGTATTTTATAACATGATTCAAGACTTTTTTTTACCTCTATATTTTAATTCATTGTACATCTGTATTTGATCTCAAACCATGTTTAGATATTTGTATCTTTGGACTTATTAATTATACTGCTATTTATGGATTAACATTATTTTTGAATATCATTTTTTTTTATATTAATTCTTTAAGGTAACTTTTAGTATCACCATCAATATAAAACATACATAGACACTGTATATTCTAATTTATTTTCTCAAATGTCCCCAATACAGGAATGATTCTGATTAGAAGATAAAATAGCTGAAACCATCTACACCCCTTTTCAAAAGGCCCTTTTTTAACTGTTCTTACCTTGTCCTTCAACTTTCAGAATATTTTTATCCGAGAAAAATAGCTGAAATCAGTTAAACAACTGAAAAAAAAATCATCCCTGCCAGTAACAATATTTATTTGATCAAAAGTACCTGGGATCCATGTAATTTGCAAAGTACCTACCTTAGATCTGCCTTGGAGATCCTTCCATGCCTTCACTGGGTCTGAATCATAGCCCTTCCTCACTAACGTTTCAATCAAATTCTTCTTGGCCTTATTTTCTAAAAAAAAATAAAATATATTTTTTACCAGAACTGGTCATAAAAAGTACTCCTTGATATACAACCCACCCCCCATTTTGTTTTTAAAAGCTTTTCAATTTCAAATACTTGCAATGGGACAACCCCAAATTTTCATTTTTGTCCCAATATAAATGTCAGAAATTTAAAGAATGAAAGAAAAAAAAAGAGAAGAAACTTTTTGGTTTTTATTTCAATGCTTTGAAGTGACTTTATAAATAAATTTGTTTACATAACTTGAGGTTATGATTGACATCAATTTTCAGCTGATATAACAATCTCAGAGACTACATATTACAACCAGTAGAGTACAGATTATCAGTGGCGGCAGTCAGATTAGTTGTTGACCCATCCCTTCCCTCATTCCTATACCGGTATAGCTTTTATATATAGCTTGTTCTTGTCCTGAATATAGCTGAATTATATAGCCGAAATACTGCTTGCTGGACATTAAGCAATAATAAATCAACCAATCGAATTAAAAGTCTCCAACTTACCAATGACAATTGTGCCGTCAATTTTCTCCAGTATAAACCTAGCAATGTTGTCTAATTTAAGAGCTTCTGATTCAAGCATTCCTTCAAGGTATGCCTTTCTTTTCTTGTAGAATTCCAACCGCAAGTCATAAAATTCTCTAAGAATTTCTTCAACACTAGAGTACTTCTTTATACAACCCAAATGGTCAAATAACACCTTAAAAAAAGTATTTGGTTATGAGTGAGTGAGTGATTATTACTTAGTGCCAAATGTACAATTTTTCAGTTATATCATGGCGAGATTAAATTACATTTTATGAGTGATTGTTGTTTAATGCCAATTCAGCAATTTTTCAGCTATATCATGGCGATAACAAGTTAATTTTCAATGAGATGATGATGATGAGGTCCGCTTTGTTCTAGACTTGGATTTGGATTTTTTTTATGAGATGAAGACAGCTTTGTACTCTGGGATGATTCTGGATAGAAAATAAAATAACTGAAAATCAATGAAAAATAGCTTAAACCATCTACAACCACCAACCACATTCAAAAAGCCCATTTTTGTCCAGTTCTGACTGTGTCCTGCAATTTCCAGAATTTGTTTTTCACACAAAAATAACTGAAATCAGTTAAATAACTGAAAAAAACACATCCCTGTGTACTAACTAGGCAAACACAGAGTTGAATTTTATAGTACTAGCTCACTGAAAAAACTGTCAGCGAGTAGACATGTCGTTTCACTCGGACACATTATTCTGATTCAGAGCCAACCAGTCTTTGTTCTTACCCCTTAGTGTTGTGTGCTTTGAGGAGAAGCAACAAATACTAATTTCATATTGCTCGGTTTTACTCTACTGGGACTTGAACCCATGATCAACCGCACTCGAGATGATCACGCATACCACTACATCACCGATGTGGTTATATATTTGGTAATGTATAATACATAATTTTTTAGTTGTTCTGACAAAGGTAACATACCATGGAAGTTGTTGAAATAATACTTTGCAATTTGAAGACTTTATGTAATCCGTTTTCTTCAGCTTGAGCTAATTTCTCAGGCGTCATTTTCACAACAAATTTCACTGTTGCATCTGTGTGATATTCTCTGTAATCTCTATTAAAGTCAAGAAGAAAAAAAAACCCAGTTAAGTTCTCAACATACAATTCAGGTACAAACTGGGCTTACCAAACCAAGTGGGTGACTTTTTCGCCTTGGTTTCAATGAAAACACCCTATTTCTGTCCCTAAGGTGAAGTTTTAGTTGCCATGACAGTTTTTGGAAGTCAGTATATTTTTCACCAATAACCATATTTTTTCTTGCCTAAGGACCTTCCATGTTCCTGAAATTTTACCTATACAAGGTTTGATATTCAATATTTTATTCTAATCTTGTTGATTGCATCTTTTATAAGGTCTCTTAGCAGCATGCATGTTTTATAAAAGTTAGGGGGACATGTGGTAGCGGGAAAAGAAATGCAAAATATCTGCTAACTCTTCTGGAGTCTCACAGATTTTCCTTCACTTCTCCCTAAAGTCAACTAAATGAAAGAGAAGTCATGTGACTGTTTATAAAAAGTGTGGCGGGCCCAGGGAACAAGTGTCCATTGATGGAAGTAAACAGGATATTTAGCAGCATATCAGAATAGAGTGAACTTGCATTAGTATGATCTCTCAGTCGACTAAATCTGTGAAAAGGGTATAACATTAATAGTTTTATGTTTGTTTAAAATTAGTGGTTTCCTGCTTTTGCAAAGAACTATGCCTATAAAATTCTCAGATCAATAATATTCAGGGAATATTTATATTAATTTGAAAAATCAAGTATAACTTGCCTTGACGATCAACTGCTGTAAACAGCCAATTAAATTGTGACATCTCCAATGTATTCTTTCGCCACAGACAAATTCAGATAGTACCATGAAATAATCGTAATTAAAATCGAGGAATCATTAAATTTTGTTGTAGAAATTAAATTATAAGGGCTGTTCCAGAATTAAACGTGTGGGAGGGTCGGGCGGCAGCTTAATTTTTTTTTTTACATGGTTGGTTGTTTTTTTGGATAAATAATATTTTGTGGGTGGTAGGGGACATCAAAATAAAAATTTCATGCCTGGTTGGTAAATTAAAACCTACACAATTAATTTGTGTGGTTCTTCCTCAGTTTTAAGACAATTACTGCCACATTTACGCAGCAGAGAATGCTGACAACCGTCAAGAAATCCGAAACGTATCACGTTTTTTCTTTCTTTCTTCGTTTTTTGTAATTGCATTATCTCCCCTGTCACTGGAAATCGATTTATCTCCCCTTCATCGTGGAGCCATGTGAGGTATCAGGCGACCGAGAAGCAACATAGCAATGTAAATAAAAGAAGGATAACGTTTACATCATTGGATTTTCGAAGCATTTGAAGGGAAAGATTGATGCCCTTTGTGGGCTTCTTAAATTGACAATAAAATATATTCTAATGTCCCACAAAACGAAGATGCCAAGTTGGTTACCCAATAAATTTGAAATTGAATTTTTATGGGTGGTGGTTTTTAGGTTACACTTTTTTTTGGTGGGTGCTGGGGGTGAAAAATATGTGCCTCCCGACCGCCCCACACACACACACACACCTTCAATTCTGGAACAGCTCTAAGGAATATTTGATATTTTTTGAACAGGTTAACAAGTATAACCTAGTTTGGAAAAGTTTAAACTGCCCCAAACCAGGTAATATCGAATAACGTAAATTTGATTCAAACTTACGTAATACATGGTGGTGTCTTTTCGTTGCCATGCAACATGACTTCTAGTACTTCTTCTTTGAAGTATTGTGTCCATGTACGAATGGGTAGTTCTGTTATCTCTACAGTCTGGTCATCAACAATTGAAATCTCTCCACTGCACAAATATTTACCTTCACTGATTTCCTCAATAGTTCCTTTAAAATTTTTATATCTTGGCATCTAGAATAAATAATATACAATTAAACCTGTCTTATGTGACCTTTCAATGGATTATTGAAATAGGGTCACTTAAGACAGGTGGCTGCTAAATACAGCTGTAATTGATATTAAATGCACAGTGAAGGGAAATTAAAATTAAGGTCATATAATACAAGTTATTGCTTAATAGAGGTGGTCACTAAAGCAGGCTTGACTGTATACTATATATTAAACCAGGTAAGCTATAAGCTAAAACCTCATTTGCTGAAGTCGAAGGGAACTACAAAGTTCTTGAAAAGATTTTGATCTTGTCAAGACATTTGGACTGACAAGAGGGCAAGTTTTGTCAGTCCGAATAATTTTTGCTATTTTTATTAATTGAATCTAGACAAATAACAGTTCATTAATGATAACAAAACTCATTTAACTACACTGTCACATATTCTATTATTCTGTTGATGCTTCTAAAGGTTTCCTCACTCATCTCGCACTCTGAGCTACTCATCTCACTTCCTCTTTCACTTTCACTATCTTCCTCATCTGTTTTCTCTACAACATTCATTGGTTCTGTCTGTTCTTCCTGCTCATTCTCTTTATCACTTCCCTCAACCTCATTCTCATCAACAACTGTAACCTCAGTCTCTGTTAAGAACAAATTCTTCGTACTAGACCCCTGTTGTTTGGAATTATTGTAAAAGTTGCAACAAATTGTGCACCTCATACCCCTCTCGTCGTGTTGCAACCATGGAATTTTTTCAAGCCAATGCTCCTGAAAACAACGATCACGTTTATCTTCATATTTTCTTTTGTCCGCCTTGGTGGCAACATTTTCTTGCTTCCGTTTTACCCCAGGTTTAGCGTTTGGGGTAACCCGAATAATCCAGTCATTATATTACGCTCCCGCTGGTCGCTAGTGCTGATAGAGGGCGCAGTATTATTCGAGTTACATTTGGGGAGAAAAATATCGACCATCCGGCCATTACTGAGTATTTGTCCTTGACCGGACAAGGTAAATTGCAGAATAGAAAAATAATATCAGAAAGGAAATTCTTTACCGGTCCGGTGGACCGACAAAGAATCGATTTTTTTCCGGACTTAACATATTTTTGTCCGACAAAATCGACACTTTTCAGGAACTCTGGAACTATCATTTTAGTTCGACGTAACAGAGTAGCAGAGTGAATGATTATTGTTTAATGCCAAATGAGTAATTTTTTCAGCTCTATCATGGCAAGAACAAGTTACATTACGAAAAGAAGAAGATGATGATGATAGCTCTGTACTAGATCAACAAGCCGAGTTGATTTCTTATAGTGTTAGACATGAAGTTTCACTCACACATTATCCTGATTCAGAGCCAACCACGTTCTGCTCTTACTCCTTAATGCTGCGTGCTTAGCGTAGAAGCAACAAATACCAATTTTATAATCTTTGGCTTGACCCGACCAGTGTTCAAACCCACGATCTACCGCACTCGGACCATTACACCACTGATGCTTTTCCCATAAATTGCGAGTTTCACAATGGGCCTGATGAAAATGCTGAACAGTGGAATCAAGCTTACTAGTTTGATTGTTATGTTACCTAATGTCAAAGGTGATTCTAACAAATAGAAATGTAATTATGAACTAACCATATATACTGGATCTTCATCACACAACATTCTTTTCAAATTAGCAACGACCTCTCGTACGTCATAATTTGGCAACTTTGTACTCCAACCAGTACCAATGCCCTCTGCTCCATTCACAAGAACCATTGGTACAATCGGACAATACCAGACTGGTTCTATTTTCTGGTTATCATCAAAATTTGGCTCTAACAGCGAGTCGTCTTTTGGATTGAATACTAGACGTGTCATAGAACTGAAAAAATACAACGTTTGTTATAGTTTATCATCAAATTAAAGTTATTTAACATATAATGCCAAATTATTATCCTTCATTATTTAGGGATTATAAACTATTTAATAATAAGGGCTGTTCCATTAAAACATATGAGGTACCTGGGGGTTGTCCTGCATAAATTGCTTCTATGGGTTGTTGGGTCAGGAAAAGCCTTGGTGTTTTATTTTTTCCGCCAAACTAAGATATGAAGAATATTTTTTTGAAAGAATCTCTAGAATACTTTATTTTTTTGTAATGTTTTGGCACTCGATTCGTAATGTCGTCATCGTTTCCGTTTCCAGACAACCGTGTTTGGCTCCGTGTGTTAGTTATACATATAGAATTCGAGTTACCTCCCTTCGAAAACTATGGCAGATGTTGATGCTGTCATCCCTGTTGTCACGTGGAATCGGTGGCACTGTGGGCCTCCAAACTAGGCCCTACATTTTCAGATGTGTTACTGTTTCAGAAGTTAATGAAATTAAAGAAACAATCACTGAAACAATTCCAGCTCTTGTTTATTTTGTTCACGGTGTCCGATTGTCAACACTACAAGTTACAACAGCCTTGTGTCTCGTATGGTGCTAGTTACAACTTTCAGTACATTGTGGCCTGTTCTTCACGTTTTTCGTATCTCATAAAAGATGAAAAGTATCATGAACATTTCTATTAATGAATATCTTGTAAGCTTCTTTTGATTCAGAAACATTTTTCAATCGGTGGTTGTATTTGACTGAAAAATGCTTCTGTGGGTTGTCACCAGAATCAGTAAATTGCTTCTTTGGGTGGTTGTCCAAAAATTAAAGTGCCTTCCCCGCGTACCTCATATGTTTTAAAGGAACAGCCCTAAACAAAAGTGCAATCATTTTTTTTTGATTTTACACACAATTATTTCCGCAATTGTTTGGATGGGGGAGAGAAACTCTGAAAAACATATTTGATAAAACTGTTACAAATAAATGCAATTAAAATTAAATGTTTTGTTGTATCTTTTGTCTTATTATACCTGGATTTTCAGTTATCGACTACACATTGGGTGTTCAATGCCACTTTCAACAATAATTCAGTTATATCGCAGCGGTCAGTTTTATTGGTGGAGGAAACCACAGACAAACTTGATCACATAATATTGTTTAGAGTATATCTACCATACGTTAATGATGGTTCTGTGCCCTATGTTGCCAATTTCTCTGGATTGTTCATTTTTTATTGCCTCTTTGTTATTCTCTAACGTTTATTTAACAATATGTATATAGAATTAATGACAATTGGCAGGAATTTTTTTTAACTCAGAGACTTGATAACACTCTACAAGTCAGAAATATATTCCTGTATTTAAATACTGTTACAGTGACAGCCGGAACCTTTGAACCGTAATGAGAGCGGGAGGTTTGGCGCCTTAAAATCTGATTCAACCCACCATTTCTTTAGAAATGCCTGTACCAAGTCAGGGTCATTACGGTTTTCACAGTTTTCCGGTTGTTGACTGATTTTGTCTGTTTATATAATTATGAGTTTTGACTTTCCCTTTGTAAGATTGTTCGGAGTTCGGTAATTTTGTTATTACCCTTATTTGCAACTCAAACATTTCTGACTTATAGGCAAGTATATACATTAACTGTGAAAATGATTGCATAAGTAGAATCTAACAATCCAAGCACCATATTATTTATTATCCCAACAAAGCTGTATATTACCAGCAGCTGTCATTACCTTAAAGCAGTAAAAATATAACGGGGACTAGCTGCATCTTTTCCTCCATGTAGTCTGGTACCAAACTGACCAATCGGCAACAGGAGATTCATATTATTGGAACCAACAAAATTCTGTGCCAAGTTAATAATGGTGGACATCAAAGATTGCTAAAAATAGAAAAATTATCAAATTATCTACAATCTACTTCTACCAAATACTGACTGCTTTATAAAAGTTGAAAATTATGACATAATTGAAAGAGGTGAAAATCTTTGATCGAGGACATAGCAGTCTTGAATGTTTCAACTGAGCGACTCAAAACTATAGGCTGTGGTAGCAGGTTCCAGTCAGATCGCGCATGAGGGATAATGACAGACAAGGAAAGCATGTGTCATGATGTATAATCTAATCATGTGTCATGATGTATAATTTAATCTTGTGTCATGATGTATAATCTAATCTTGTGTCATGATGTATAATCTAATCTTGTGTCATGATGTATAATTTAATCTTGTGTCATGATGTATAATTTAATCTTGTGTCATGATGTATAATCTAATCATGTGTTATGATGTATAATTTAATCTTGTGTCATGATGTATAATTTAATCTTGTGTCATGATGTATAATCTAATCTTGTGTCATGATGTATAATCTAATCATGTGTCATGATGTATAATCTAATCATGTGTCATGATGTATAATCTAATCATGTGTCATGATGTATAATCTAATCTTGTGTTGAAGTCGACCGAACCAATAATTTTATATTGAAATAGTCCAGTATGAATTTGAGATATCCAGGTAAAATTTACAGTAAAAGCTACTACAAACAAGCCAACCTTTTAGCCTGTTATTTATTAAACTTACTTCACCGTGATGATACGAGGACAGTTCAGCAACTGAACCGGCAAGCTGTGCTACTTTCAATTCCTTGATTAGATTACGCTTAAGACAAGTGAAGATGACTTTCCGTTGACCCGGCTTAAGGCCGTCTACGGCAGATGGGATTGATCGTTCATTGTCCATGTTACTGAACAGGATTAATTCTCTGTTGATGAACTCGTTGTAAGAGATGTGTTTCGTTTCTTTACCATACAAGTACACCTGAAAAAGAACAAACAGGGAATCATTGTTAATGAATATATTAACACACATTTTCAATGATTCTTTACCATACAAGTACGTATCAAAAAGTGCAAATAGGGAAATCAGTGTTAATGATTGTTTTATAATTTACATAAATTTTTGACCTCATTTGAAGAACATTATAAATACCGTAACTAAGCATACACAGCAAAATTTCAAGGACAAAAAGGTTTTTGATTTAAGCTTATATATGAAAATTGTGTGCTATTTTCAACTTATGAAAAGATTTTTTTTAACTGTGATGGTCAACAATTTCACCAATATCAACAACCTCTCACTTTAATTTACTTAAAATTTAATTCATGCAGCAATAGTTAACAAAATAATATACAGCCACATGACATTCACATTGATTGCTCAATCTGGTGAAATTTGACTGTGTACTACATGTATATGTGGAGTTCAAAGTGTGTTCTAGTTCTTTTTCTAAAAAACAAAACAAAAAAACGGCAAACAATTACATTGTATTTGAATCATATCAGGTCAATGTCAAGTGTCTGGCCGACATGTGTATGTTGGGTGTATGTGCTGACCAATAATCTGCACTGACAGTTACCACGCTAACCATTACACCAACGATGCTGTTTGCTACCTGCTAGAAGACCAATACCTACATTACATGTCACAGATTTAGTTGTCAAAGAAAATAAAATTTGCAATATCTAAACTACCGTAATGACCTATGTATAATGCGCTAGATTTTACATAGATTCTTTATTTTGCAGGAGGGGGTGCGCATTATAAACAAGAACAATATGCTTCACCCATTTTTCAGACCAGAAAATCACATTTTTTTCTGCAGATTTGCAAGGCCAAGAGGGAATGCACATTATGCAACCATAATGACGGTAATAATAACATCTATTACCTCTGGTAGCCCCATTTCTAATCTTCTTTTTCTTTCTTGCATCCAGTTTGTCAGCCATTCTTTTCTCTCTTCTATCTTCTTCTTACTGAATGCCTAAATATAGAATTTTAATTACTCCAGATCACTTGCATATCAGAATTAAATGCTGAAAGATGAATGAAAATGAAAAACTAGAGGCTCAGGTGAGCCTGTATCGCTCACCTGACATAAATAAGTCCTCTTAAGAATGTCTGCATGCCGAATACATCTAAGTTACTATTTAAATCCCATACTGCCATAGGGTTCTATGTTAAAACTATGTCTGCTCATGGCAGCCATCTTGGATGGAGGTCGTGGTCACCGGACATAATTTTGGAAGTATACTACCCAAAGACCATCCATGCCATGTTTGCTTTAAATTGGCTGACTGGTTTTAGAAGAGAAGACTTTTAAGCAATTTTCCCATAGGGTCCTATGTTAAAACTATGTCTGCTGACGGTGGCCATTTTGAACCGAGATCGGGATCACTGAACACAATTTTGGAAGTTGACCACCTAAGGACCATCGATGACATGTTTGCTATATTGGCTTACTGGTTTCAGAGGAGAAGATTTTAAAACATTTTTTCCCATAGGGTCCTATGTTAAAACTACAGCATGTCCGCTGAAGGCGGCCATCTCGGATGGAGGTCAGGGTCACTGGACACAATTTTGAAAATTGACCACCTAAGGACCATCCATGCCATGTTTGCTTTAAATTGGCTTACTGGTTTCAGAGAAGAAGATTTTTAAACATATTTCCCATAGGGTCCTATGTTAAAACTATGTCCGCTGATGGTGGCCATCTTGGATGGAGGTTTGGGTCACTGGATATAATTTTGAAAGTTGACCATTTAAGGACCATTCATGCCATGTTTGCTTTAAATTGGCTTACTGGTTTCAGAGGAACATTTTTTTAAAACATTTTCCCCATAGGGTCCTATGTTAAAACTGTGTCCGATGATGGCGGCCATCTTGGATGGAGGTCGGGGTCACAGGACATAATTTTGAAAGTTGACCACCTAAGGACCATTCATGCCATGTTTGCTTTAAATTGACTTACTGGTTTCAGAGGAGAAGACTTTTAAACATTTTTTCCATAGGGTCCTATGTTAAAATTAAGTCGAGTCATGGTGGCCAGCTTGAATTTCCGATCGGCAAACGATTCACAAGTTTAGTACAGGACCACCCAATGATCATTCCTGCAAAGTCACAATTCAATTGGCTTAGTTGTTTCTAACAAGAAGATTTTTAAAATTTCGACCAATCAGAACACATTATGGGCCCTCGCAGCCATGTTGGATTTCCGATCAGCGCCAAAAACAAACATCTTGTATATGACCATCCAATGAACATTTCTGCCAAGCTTGATTCAAATCTGTTTTGTGGTTTCAGAAAAAAAGATGAAAATGTGAAATTCCCATAGGGTCCAATGTTAAACTAAGTCGAGTCATGGTGGCCATCTTGAATTTCCGATCGGCTAACGATTCACAAGTTTAGTACAGGACCACCCAATGATCATTCCTGCAAAGTCACAATTCAATTGGCTTAGTGGTTTCTAACAAGAAGATTTTTAAAATTTCAACCAATCAGAACACATTATGGGCCCTGGCAGCCATGTTGGTTTTCCGATCAGCGCCAATAACAAAAGTCTTGTATATGACCATCCAATGAACATTTGTGCCAAGTTTGATTCAAATATGTTTTGTGGTTTCAGAAAAAAAAAATGAAAATGTGAAATTCCCATAGGGTCCAATGTTAAACTAAGTCGAGTCATGGCGGCCATCTTGAATTTCCGATCGGCAAACGATTCACAATTTTAGTACAGGACCACCCAATGATCATTCCTGCAAAGTCACAATTCAATTGACTTAGTGGTTTCTGACAAGAAGATTTTTAAAATTTCAGCCCATGAGAACACATTATGGACCCTGGCAGCCATGTTGGAATTCAAATCAGCACCAAAAACACAAATCTGGTAGAGGACCATCCAGTAAACATTTCTGGCAAGTTTGGTTGAAATCTGTTCAGCGGTTTCAGAGAAGAAGATTTAAATGTGAAAAGCTAACGGACGGACGACGGACGCTTACCCATGACAAAAGCTCACATGGCCTTTGGCCAGGCGAGCTAAAAACCAACCCAACTTCATCAACAAAAAACCCCAACAACACTCATTTTGTAAAGAAACATCCAAGCCATAGAACATTCCAGCTAAATTTACTTTCAAATGTTCCATTGGCGATCCTGTTTAGGCCGTTTGATTTACTTGCTCCCAAAACCTTTTTAATTATTTGGTTTTCCAAACTTTCGACTTTGAGCCTGATGAAGGTTATTCCAGAAACATGTCGTGCGCACTAAATTTGATATCTACGTTTTTATTTCAGATGGTAATAATTAAAATATTTTCCCGTAGAGGCCTATGAAATTAACATTAGAAAAAACATTTAACATTACCATTAAGCAAAAAATTCTATATTTTCCATGGTAGAATTTTAAGACAATATATTACCAGCGTGATAGAAGCATCATCTTCTGTGCCTGTATATTTAAATGGTATCTTGTGTTTGTCCATGTCAGAGAAGTACTCTTTAGCTTCTTTTGCTGTGCTAGTTCCCAAACCTAAAAAATCGACATTTTATATTATAATATGTACAGAAGAAGATGCAACTGCAGTTTTGAAAATATACACAGTTGTAACATGAACACCTTTTTTTCCTTTCTTTTCATTGTTTATATACAAAAATGTAAGCAACAGCTAAGAACTATGAAATAATACATGCAGATATGTGACGCTCGTGCAAGGGATTCAATTATTGACGGCACAATACCAGTTTTCTAAAATTTATACCTGTCAATTCATGTTACAAATTACTTATACCACACCCTCCTCGTTTTGCGCTCGAATGCTTAACCTGTTTAACTCAGAAAACCGTGGTATAAATATTACTTAAATATGCAAATACATTTATTTGTAGAATAGTCATTTTGAAATTATCCATGCACAAAAGAAGATTAGAAAATAAAAACTTGGAGGTTTGTAGGAGACTAATAGTTCATCTCGTTTTTAATTTGACCTTTAAATTTCATAGAAAAATTTCAGACGATTCTTTCTTTTTTTTTGCCATTTAATGAAATTTCTACAAATAGTAATTAATGCCAGCAATCTTAGATGGAGGAGGGAGATGTCAAACATAATTTTGAAAGTGGGCTAACCAAAGATCATTTCAGCTCAAGTTTCTGAGCAGAAGATTTTAATGTGACTTTTTTCTCATAATATGCATAATCTGTATAAATTTGTTGAAAAAAATTTCCACAGAAAAACAAAAGGTATGTTGAACTACTCAGCAGTTTTAGAGGAGAAGATTTAAATCTGATCTTTAATCAAAATATGCCTTATTTGCATAATTGGTATAAATCGACTGAAAGAACTGAGCGTGAGGCTGTCAGACACAATTTTTAAAGGGAGACACCCAAGGACCACCCCTGCCAAGCTTGGTTTAATTTGGTGCAGTGGTTACAGAGAAGATTTAAATGTGAAAGCTTACAACATACGGACGCCAAGTGATGGCATAAGTTCACATAGAATAGTCATAGATCTCAGCATATTTTCAGATAAATATTACATTAATTCTCAAAGTTGGACTTATAAAATCAATGATGGTAATTATATAAAAAATCATTTGTCAATGTGATATCAATATAACATCATGTTGGAAATCAACCAGCTATTCCACTCTCAAGAATGTACACAACCAGTAACAATTTTGTAGTAATAGAATGAGGTTAGAAAATAAAACCTTTGTAGTATTTGACTCTGTATGTGTGCCAGTTCTCTGTTTCTCTCTTCCATTCCTCAAATTCTGGTAAACTATAAAATGATTTCTCTGTTTTTCCCTTTGTCACCTGTTATAACATAAATAATAGTTTCCTGAATTTTGTACTAGTATTCATCTTCATGCATAAAATAACAAAAGGCGGAGCACTATAAACAGCATTCAATTTTCTCTGAAAGAACATTAATACTTTTTTTGTGTGTCACAATTGCTCAGGTTCCCAGGTCTACTTTGGCAGGATTGCATTTTAATCTTGTTAGATTTTAGAAATACTGATCATACATCTTAGAAAATAAAATCCTTTATGGTTTCATATTCAAAAATTTCTCGTTAAGAACAATTGGGATAACAATAAAAGCATTCTATTCAGTAATCAGGTTGAACAAATGCTAAATTTTGGAAGCATCATATGCAATTCAATCAAGAAATGAATCGTGTCCTGTTCTCATTCCCCCTTAGCTACTATTTGAACCACAGACATTATTACCTTTACAATATGAGTGATGAATTCCTCGACAACATTATTTTGTTCTGTTCTCATCCCCTGCTTCTTTGAACCCCACAGACATTATTACCTTTACAATAGAAGTAATGAATTCCTCGACAAAACTTTATTTTGTTCCATTGTTATCCCTTGCCACTTATCTGAACCACACACAGTATTACCTTTACAATGGGAGTAATGAATTCCTCGACAACGTTGTTCTTCAGGAGATTTGGCCAGAAATGGTGCACAAAATTGATTAAAAGTCCTTTAATGTGGGAGCCATCTTGATCCTGATCAGTCATGATCATGATCTTTCCGTATCTTAGTGTCTTGAGTTTTTCAGGACAATCATATTTCTCTTTAAACTGCAGTCCCATGATCTTAATGACATTATTTATTTCTGCATTGTCCATAATCTGTAAAAAAAAAAAACCAAGATGTTCATACTCAATTTCTGATATTTATTACATTCTTAATCTACAGCTTCATACATGTATTTTGGACAACAGATATGTTCCATTTGTTATCATCATAATCCTGTCCTTTCCTCATTTATGACTTATCACTAGGTTTGTAACAAGAGTAACATGATGGGTGCCACTAGTGGAGCAGGAACTGCTCCCCCTTCCACAGCATCTGAGTTCATCCACATGTTTTTGGGGTGGAATTCGTGTTGCTTAATCTTATCGTTTTCTGTGTAGTATTTTATAGATCATTGCTTGTCCTTTTTCTTCAGGCCATTGTATTGTCTACCCTACATTTTCTGATTACCCTTTTGTAATATTTTTTGACCTTTTGCTTTTAGCCATTGTATTGTGTGTCATTTGACTTTTTACAGTGAATTATTTCTAGCTCCAAAATTTGTGTAATGTAAAATTTAGTTAAGTTGTATAAAATCTTTACAAGTTGAACTTGTTTAATATGAACACCATTCTAATCCTAACCAGTCTGTACCCAAAACATTTTGACAAACTGGGGGGGCATTTTGTATTCTTATCGGCAGGTGTGTATCGGTAAATCGCGTCTCGTTGTGTTTTATCCGCATTTTTGTATCGTTCGTTTCTTTTCCTTTTCATATTTTCCGGTCAGTAATTACATTTTACGGATCGCTTGCGAAGAAAATGACAAAATGCGCTTTATAAAAATCCATGTTGTTTCATTATTTTATAGTTAAATTCATATCAAATAATTATATTTGTTTAAGCACTGGCCTTTTAATAATTATAGTGCGATAATACACCGAATTTTGGTGTATTTTGTTAATTATAAAAGAAGTTCGTTTCGTACGAAATTTTGATTACATGAAAATGGCATCAAGTAACCACGTTTCTGGCCAGAAAATTCCCAGAGTTGGCGAAAATCGTCGGACCTGACCGGCAGAATAATGGTCGGTCCGATTAATTAATGAACCGTGTCTGTCCCAATGTCGTTACGAAAATATTACTTTGTGGTCGTCCAGTTATGAGTTAGCGATTGAAATTTATTCACTCCCAGTTTCCACTGCCAATGGCATTAAATTCCGTTTTCAGTTTATTAAAATGTCAGACAGAGACTTGAAATTTGTTTATTTATTCTGTCAGACTGACATGTTCCTCTTTGTAATCGAAACTCCTATACATCCTTTTAGTAAATTAGTAGGAATGAGCACCTGCAAAACGTGGAACATTAAAAGTGAAATATATTACTGAGCACAGAAATAACTTGTCTTCCTTCCACACTCCCCGAGTATCAAAGATTGTTTGTGTTTAATTAAATATGTTTCGAGATGCTTATATATTGAAGATGACAACAGATTCATATTCTTAACTGAAATTAAAAATGTAGGTAAACCGGAAATTGACATTGATGTATAATATTCGGAACGTGATCGGACCATTAGATACGGATTGTTGGCTATATCTGCCTTATCTTTTTAGATAAAAATATGTATACAGAAAAACATTTAATTGAGTTGTTTAATGATCATGACTATAGGTAATCTTGCATTCAGTTCTGTATAAAAACAAAATTTGACAGGTTATATACAATATTACAAAAAAATGGTGGGACAGACACAAAGCCCATGGGTCAGACAGAAAAAAAAAGTTTTCAATTCTGAAATGGCCTGGAACATTACAAGGACAAATTTATTGGTAAGTAACAATGTAAGATATGATGTTCAGGAAAAGGTCTAAGGTTTTGACACTGTGCCCTTGTATATATTGCTTGTGTTTCGACCGTCTGTGACGGTCTCTACCCTGAATATAAATTGACACCGGCAGAGGAAGATGCACAGTGTCGGTAGCACTGATGACGAGTGATGTGTAATAAGAATGTAATGAAGTGACCGAAAGGCGGCAGTTGTTGCCCAACCCACGTGTAGCTATATTAAATTGGGATAAAAGAGGGGGAAAGCAGGTGTCCGGTCCCCCAGTCTCATATATTCACTTGGTAGCCAGGCCAGGATGTGTGTAGTTGTATGCATGATTAATGGTAACAAGATATGCAGACTGGGGAAGAGACAATGGCATTAGTTAATGCCCCAAATCATATCATGCATGTAGATGTATGCATGGTGATACAAAATAAAGATTGGGAAAAAACAAAGACATCAATTAATGCCCAAGTCCCAGAATGTATGTGGTTGTGTGCATGATTGATGGTTACATTGGATGTATATAGAACAAAGATTTGGTAAGAATGAAGATGTCAACACTATAAAAGTCCCAGTACGTACATGTGACACAGAATGACATTTAAATGACTCCGTGTTCACCCGAGGGCCATTAAGGGCTGTTCTCTACAGTGCTGTCATTTTTTTAAACCACAACATTATAATTTTGGGTATATGACTAATAACCAGTGCTATTCTGCCTACCTCCGTGCTATTTTGAAATTAGGGGAGAACACTGTGACTTGTATGTTTGCACTCCTATTGAGCTGATGTTCTTATCAGTAGAACAATTTATTCTCAGAATGACTTTAATACATGTGGGTGTCCTTTTCAGTGTGTGGGGCAGCATATGCGAAATCAAACAATAATTTAATTAAGTCTCCCAAACAACGTTTGGAGACTTATTGTTTTAGCTCCGTTTCTTATTCTTCTTATTATTATTCTTATTCTTTCTTTCCGCGAACCATGAACTTGTCCACGGCAGATCTCAGGAACTACAGGACAGAATTTCATGAAACTTGGTGGAGTTATAGATATATGTTTCTAGTTGATCCTAAAGTTTTCAGATTTGTGGTAAAGGGGGTCAAAGCCATATTTTTGGGGGTTCAAAGGGAGTGGGGGTTACTATAGAATCCTATGGGAAAGTTGAAATTTCGTACATTAATGTTGATAACTTCTAACTGGATAATGATAGAGACATCAAATTTGACACAGTGATAGGTCACCATTAAAGGAGCAATTCTGTGTTTTCAAAATTTTCAAGATGTCTGCCATTTTCAAAATGACTACCAAAACACGGCATAAAAAATGGGTGGTAAAAATTCAACATTGTCCGATGTCATCCAAATTTGATATGTGGGTAGATAATGATGTCCCGAAATGATTCCCGACATTGAAAAATTTCTACTGGTCGCCATTTTCAAAATGGCCGCCACAATACCGCAAAAATTCAACATTGTCCGATATCATCAAAATTTGATATGTGGGTAGATAATGATGTCCCGAATTGATTCCTGACATTGAAAAATTTCTACTGGTCGTCATGTTCAAAATGGCCGCCAATATATCGCACAAATTCAACATTGTCCGATTTCAACGACATTTGATATGTGGGTAGATTATGATGTCCCAAATTGATTCCTGAGATCGAAAAATTTCTGTCAGTCACCATTTTCAAAATGGCCACCACAATACCGCACAAATTCAACATTGTTCGATTTCAACGACATTTCATATGTGGGTAGATTATGATGTCCCGAATTGATTCCTGACATTGAAAAATTTCTACCGGACGCCATTTTCAAAATGCCCACCACAATACCGCACAAATTCAACATTATTCGATTTCAACGACATTTCATATGTGGGTAGATTATGATGTCCTGAATTGATTCCCGACATCGGAAAATTTCTATCAGTCGCCATTTTCAAAATGGCCACCACAATACCGCAAAAATTCAACATTGTTCGATTTCAAAGGTAGCTTTTGATTTATTTTTTAAACCTGTTGTCAGTGGCCGGTTTCGGAGACTTCATAGTCGTTAGATTATAATCATATCTTGTTTATCATTTAATACAAGGCAAATTCAAATACAAGTTTTACTTCCCAGATGATCATTAACATGTACATTTTTGCCATTGATTTCGATTATTATGAGGAAAACTTATCATCTACCATTTCAGACATTATGTACATGTACACGTACACCTACATTGGACTATGTACATGTTGTAAGTATAAAGTGGTAGCCATGTTTGTTTAACCTTGAAAATATTTTTGGTAGATTTCACCTAAAAATATATTAAAATCATAGAAGTGTCTAAACATTAAAATCCGAAATCAGTAAAGAGCATTAGTACAAGGATGTAAATGGGTGGTTCCATTTGAATACATGCATTGTCTTTACAACTGTATTGCAATAAAAAGCTAAAAGCTAAAACTATAGGATTTAATTGATCTATAACATGGAAAAAAATAACTTAATTTTTTATTTAAATTTGTTGGTGGGGGGGTTTACCCAAAATGTGAAATAGTTGGTGGGGGGTGTTTTTTTAATTTAAATCTATTGGTGGTACCCCTAAATTTCATGGGCGTTCTGCCCCCAGGAGACACTTTTTTCTGGAGTAGCCCTAAGCAAATTTTATGTAATTTTCCACTAGCCAGAACCAATTTGGAGGTGATTCTAGGATTTGGGCAAAATTGGCATTTAAGACTAGATTTGAACCAATGTCAATACGCCCAATATTCTAATCAATACACACCTTCGATGCGAGATTGCTCTGAGAAATCCATTCTCACAAAACAAATCAACAATAGTATATATTTATCTGCAAATAGGACATTTTTCCCTTTGATCTCATTGAGTGACATTGTCTGTATCAACAAACTCACTCTGAAACTGAGAATTATCTGTCATTGTGACATGAAACACATTATTAAACTGACTCCGATACTGAGAATTATCTGTCATTGTGACGTAAACTGACTCTGATACTGAGAATTATCTGTCATTGTGACGTCAAACACATTATTAAACTGACTCTGATAATTATCTGTCATTGTGACGTCAAACACATTATGATATTACCGATAAAAATAATAATGTCAGTGTAAACGTCTTGACATAAATTATCACTGCTCCTCCTATTGGACTCGCTGTGATACTAGTGATAATGCCTGTCACAACCTTTAAAATTCTTGTTATTCAATATGTCTAACTATCAGTACCTGTTTGTGTGTAGCTTCTCTAACATTGAGAAGTTTACCCCTTAATGGGAACACGCCGTATTTGTCTCGTCCTACAACACCAAGTCCAGCCACGGCAAGTGTCTTAGCCGAGTCTCCTTCAGTCAATATCAAGGTACACTCTTTAGAGTTTTTGGTACCTGCATCATTAGCATCATCTAGCTTAGGGATGCCTTTTAACTTGGAGTGCTTAGAACTGTGACATTTCTTGTTTAACTGGGCCTGGGCTTTGAACTTCATCCAGCTGAGGATACTTTCAACAATACCACATTTGCTTACCTAAAAACATATTTCTTATAAAAAATATTGCAAGGCTATAATATTTCCAATACCACATTTGTTATCTAAAAGGATATTTCTTATATAAAATAAAACAAGGGTATTTATCACAATTTTTATTGTTTCACTCAGTGTTCTAGGATTCCCATTTCTTGTTACCATCGACAAGTAAATTTCACCTAATGAGTTCATTTCAAATGATTTGGAACACTCCATTTGGCCCAGCATTTTTTTTTAAAGAAAAAAAGTTAATGTATGAAGACAATGACAGCTCAAAATGATAATATCTCACATGGTCCTTGGATCAGGCGAGCTAAAAAGCATCTACATGTAATGATGTATATCCAAAATTTAGGCTACCGTGTAGAGTGAAATACAATATAAAGATTTGTACATGTATAAGCCCCAGCATAATCTTTGGAGGAAAAAAGCTGGGGCTTATACAGTGGCAAATACTGTGAATATATATGTTATACAATAACTGTATTTTGCTGAAGTATATATGTGGATTTATTGACTTTTGGGCTCAGTGAAAATCATTTTTTTTCAAAGGTCAATTAATCCACACATTAACAGAATCAAGACAGTAATTATTATATTCTATATATTGAATAAAAATATGAATTCAATGACTCAGATTTAATAATCACCGGCGATAAATGTCACTTGTTTTTTTTCTTAATTTAAAACAGAGAATTCTATCATAAATGCTCTATTTTAAAGTACTAAAAAAAAGTATCACGTGACATTTACTGACAATGAGGGAACAGGACAAAAACCCCTCATAATGAAGTAATCATACAATCTTATTACATTTTTATATACTGATGGTGATATTAAAGATATCTTAAAATCAAAACTAACCCCTATTAATAAAAAAAACTGAGGGAATTAATACAAAAAAATAAAATACTTTAAAAACATATTTTTTCACATGCATTTTGTTCATTTATGAAGTGTAAATTAATAAAAGCATTGTTTAGTTGTTTAAAATGAAATTAATCAGGAATTGTTGTTATTGACAAGCAATAGATAATTACATTTATAACCTTTGAAGTTATTAAATGTAAAAAGTGAGTTATCTTATCATCCTATTTGATATACTACAATTATATTTTTTAAAGATAAAACAACTTTATTTTTTATTTTGACGGTCTTCGAGGTTATTTATAACTTTTAAACAAATATTTCAATTGTTTATGTTATCTTTAAGTTCCAAAAATTATGTTAACCCATAAATAGCAGTACAACAAGTCCAAAATGTGTGCAAAAATATCAATATATAAATTACTTGTACTATTCATTATTGCAGGGGATTTTTGTCCTAGACCCTGCCAGTGAATATTAAATCTGAGGCATTGAATACGTTTTTTTTATTATTCCAAAAATGACTTTTAGTTGAAATCAATTATAATAGAATTTAGTAATATAGAATAAATATAAATATTTACTTGAGTAATAAATTTTTCTGGAAAAGTACACTTGGATCCAAAACTCTTGGCTTGCAATGTCATGTTCTCTTTTGTTTGCGAGTCAAATGTTGGATTTTCTATTAAACAATTCACAAAAAGCCATAGATGATTTTTAACCTGAAAATAGAAAATAGATTTGACTAAACATTATGTAACAATTACGTCATTTTTATTCACACAACCTGATGTTTGTAACCTACGTTATGAGATGTAAAATAAATGTCCTCTGAAAATGCTACTAATACCTACAAACTGTTAATTATTTTACTTTCCAATCTTTTGATTTTGAGCGTACCTGATGGAGGTTATTTCAGCAACGTGCCTTGTGCACTAAATTGGGTATCTAGTTTTAAGTAGATAACTAGTTAAAACAGTTGTATTTTTAATTCTATGAAAATTGTGTTACATGAGTGTGTATTTTGTCAATATAAGGAAAAGCTTATTTGAAATTGTACATCAAATGTAATAAGTAAACTTTACAAACAGCCTGGATTTGTTGAAGAAAATATAGCAAGCATTTGAATCAAATAAAGGAATTTCTTATTGGTATTTCAAAAAAAGAAATTAAATGCATTATGTAAACTATTTATTACCTGAAAAGGCTTAATGGCAACACCCCCTTTATTTTTCTTTTTGACAATTTCTATAAGTTTAGTGACAACATGGTCTGCTACGTAATCAACGTGTCTGCCGCCCTGAAAAAGAAATAAGAAATTTTCATTACCCAGGACTTAAATGTATCGGTAAGCCACGACTGATCACACTCAAATACTCTCCACACATAGCCTTGGGTCAACAGAGAATTATTCATGATAATAGTTGAACTGTATCATGTTAAAATAGGTTAACATACTCCATAAGAAAGACTATGTCAAATGTTTACTGTAAAATTTTGAAAAAAAAAAAAAAAAAAAAAAATTGTATTTTTTACTACTATTTTTACTCTAGAAAATGTAAAAGGCATCATAGAAAAAAATCAAACTTGACATGTGTATATGCCTCTACAACCCCCCCCTTTCCATTTTTTTTTTTATCTTCACTTAATTTGTACATGTAGAACTAGATGAACAAAAATTTCTTTTTTATTATATTGATTATCAAGACTATACTTCATTTTGAAGTTATCCCCATTTTTGTTGCAGTTGCCAACTGGGCTCACTCAAATAACAATATCAGTAGCCGTGCATAAATTCATGGGACCCAGCAACAGACTACACATATTTCAGCAGCCCTGGGACCCAGCAACAGACTACACATATTTCAGCAGCCCTGGGACCCAGCAACAGACTACACATATTTCAGTAGCCCTGACACCCAGCAACAGACTACACATATTTCAGTAGCCCTGGGACCCAGCAACAGACTACACATATTTCAGTAGCCCTGGGACCCAGCAACAGACTACACATATTTCAGTAACCCTGGGACCCAGCAACAGACTACACATATTTCAGTAACCCTGGGACCCAGCAACAGATTACACATATTTCAGTAGCCCTGGGACCCAGCAACAGACTACACATATTTCAGTAGCCCTGAGACCCAGCAACAGACTACACATATTTCAGTAGCCCTGGCACCCAGCAACAGACTACACATATTTCAGTAGCCCTGGGACCCAGCAACAGACTACACATATTTCAGTAGCCCTGGGACCCAGCAACAGACTACACATATTTCAGTAGCCAGTAGTGGTCTTGTGTTACTGCGCCCCTGTTAAGTTTTATCCCTGATCATGTATACCTTTGTTGTAGCAATACTATTGACAAAGCTTATTTGTTGAAATCCCTTTTCACTTAAAGTGACGGCAAACTCCCATCTCTCATGAGGCTGTTCGTAGCAGATCTTCAGCGGCATATCGTTATCATCAACTTTGTCTTTTGTATACAACTCTACATAATCTCTGAAGTTTTTTATCTGTAAATATAATGAAGAAATGATAGTAAAAACAATCCATTTTACACACTTTTTCCATTCTCCGATAAGACCCCTCCCATCTCTCTTAGTCTTATCAGGCCAGATTTCTGCGATAGTGAAACAATACCAAATTGTCTCCCTCAAGAAAGACCACTCCACTTATGTCACTTTTTGATTGCGGAAGGGGTGGCCTTTTAACCCTTTATCTACTACAGCTGTACTGCTGATTCTCTACTCTATTTATATCTCTTATCAACTACTGATGCTTGTTTCCAGGGTGAATACTGCAGCATCAAAATGGCTGACTGCAGAGAATGTAAATATTTACCTGTGGTTTATAAAATTGGATATTTTCATTATTTGTTGACCAATTTTGATGAAATAAATTTTTAATGAAACATTTTTCAAGAACTGTGTCTAATATTGGTCTGATATGGCATAATTTGTCATGTCCAGGTTGCCGACGTGCCAGATTGTTTGTTGTCATTCACGTGAAAATATTTGCACAATCTTTAAAATCTCTCACGGGACATTATTTCACCAAGATCTGGTATCCCAAAAAAGGTAGAAGAACCCCAGGCAATTGAATATTTAGGCACTTGCATAATACTGAAGATCATGAAAATTCCAAGAAAAGCCCACATTTCCGTCAGGCTTTTCCTCGGTCATTTGCTTTGCATAATTATTAGTTTCGGTAACAAGTCTTTCTACAAGATTCTCTGGAAGAAATTGTAGAAAAAAATCCTTTTCAGTCCGCAAAGACCCAAGCTCAAATGTTGTCCCAGTCGAGGATACAAACTGGTTAATTTGGAATGCACGGAGATTTTCACTCCACGTGTCATTTCGGACTTCTTCCTCGTCGGATTCTTCGTTTTCGTTCGTCTCCGGAGTTGAAACGGGACTAACACTAATGTCTGATCCTATTTCAAACCATGGATCATCTCCATCATCTATGTCACTCGACGAAAATCCCTCAAATTCACTTATGTCTGAATCGGAATCCATGACAATGTTTATATTTTCCATGTGGTTTCATTCATACTTTTAATCCTTTGTTCTGTTCTAAAATTATATTGTGACGTATATGTTTGATATCAAAAGAAAGCTTAACCTTTTTTCTAGTTGAATATTATTTTTGTTTATTTGAAAGAATTCCCATTTTCGACCAATCAGCACTTGTTTTACATCACCCTTTCGGATGCATTTATGCGTCACCAGGTTTATTCATCATGGCGGACAAAACGCTTACATGCAGCAACAGGATTTCAATAGTAGTTATCACTAACGCACAGTGCGTCACCGGGATTTCATGGCTATTTTTTACTGACGCATATAGGCGTCACTAGTAGATAAAGGGCTAAGAGGAGGATTACTGTATTTAAAAAAAAACCTTCCTCAATTGTGTGTACGTGTGGAATATAAATGCCAATCAAAATTATTGGACAAGGCAGAAGTGTGTGCCATCCATTCTATACCCTTGTTATTATCATATGAAATGCAAGCATAGTTGATAATCACTGAATAATTTAATTTGATGTGAATATTGCAATCCAATTGGCTGATCCACCTGGAGCAACATTGGTTATAACATGAGTTGGTATTGCAATGTCGGCAACATGTTCAATCGCCAACGAAAAATTCAAATTGTCCCATGAAATAATCATAATTAAATTCGAGGAATCATTAAATATTGTTGTAAAAATTGAACTACAAGGATGTTCAATTTTTGAATAGGTTATACTTGCATGACGTGGTTTGGAACAGTTTATGCTTTTCATATCGTCTAACCTGTTCAAAAATTGAACATATATTTTAATTAAACTTTCTTTTCATAATAGGTAAATAACAAAACGATATGTTAAAATATAAAATAAATTTTCAGTTATCATTTGTTTATACTGTGAATTTATTTAAATTTGTGGACCCCCCTTATATATTTATCACGTCTCCTTTAATAAACAACTTTTGCCACATACATTTAATCTTTTGCCATTTAAGATAACTTTGACTCCTTTAGATGCTGCAGCAATGTCATATGCTCTTCTAGTGAACAATGATACAGTGTCTCTGTCTAAAATTGTCATCTTAAATTTAGGTAGATCAGGATAGAATGTCACACTTGTAAAATCTTCATTCTTTGAATCTGTAATAGTGGGTTCTTTAGTTTTACCCATATTGTCAAGCCACGTCTGAAAATAACAAAAATCAAATAAGTAAATAAATTTCCTAATCTAGACAGTACACAAGACATCTTGCACTAAAGTAATAAATCTTTTTTGAGCACGATATACACTCATGCTCCAAAAACTTCCAACGATGACATTTGATTCAATCTGTAATGTACCAAAAATGCATCGGAGCAGAGCTGGCGAAAGTCACCAGACAAACGTTGGTGGCAGATCAAATGTCTGACACAATTTTGTGGTCAAAGGGACCAACGAACTTTCTTGTTACCGTACAAGTGTTTTTCTCTCTCGCGGGTATCTAATTTTCGCTTTAGTCATCGATCAGCGAAAAAAAGATCCCGTGTAAATTTCTGCCCCTTTCTACATAAATATCATTATTTTCTTAAATAATCGTACGAGATCTGTCTCCCCTAGTATGACTGTATATAACGAATATTTAAGTTATATGCTCACTGCCATTCTTAAAATGATGCTTTCAAAATACCCAACAAAGGGGGAAAAATCCTTACAAAAAACAATGCATTTGGTGACAAATACAATGCAACAGGTAATTTATTTTACATGGAATTAATTGCCCTTTATCTTTAAAACATTAATTACCACGAAGTCGTTGCTGTAAACAAACTTCTTTTAATTATTAGCATTTCCATTCACTGATTTTTAATTACCTGTAAGTTGACAATTTTTGGTGTTAATTAATTGATCACATTTTGTTTCGGAGTCTGCCAATGATGATTTATTTGTGCTTAATTTTTGTAAATGTGTTGTAATAATACATATACAGTCTAACCTGCCTTACCGGTCACCTCAAATAAACGGTCACTTTGAGACCCGCCCAACTAATATTACTATATAATTTAACTCTTTTCAACAGTCACCTCTCTAACGCAGCCAACGGTCACCTATTTCATGCGTGAATTGTGAGATCGTCTTCTAATAACGGCCATTTTGGACATCTTATCACATGACATAATGTGTACGATCGATCACGTGATACGGTTACTTTTAAGATAATAAATAATCGCCGAAGGGAAATACAACTAATTGAGTTGGTAATTTAAATGTTAAATAAACATAGATAAAAAGAGATCCTAATAAACAATTGAATAGGTGTAAAAAGTGTTCATTGAGGCTCATTAAAATAATCTTTATGAAAACACTAACGGGTGCAATAAAAGTTTGTCGGAGACAAGATGCTTCACAGCCATATTTTAACGTTAAATTAGAAACATGAAGCTATTAAAAAATGTAAAGTGGGAAAAGTATTTTGAAAGTGATTTTGTTGAAAAGTAATACATTACGGTTTTTAAAGAAACTTTAATTTCGTTCAATAACAAACAACAATGGCCCATTGGAAAGTGAAAGAAATCTGACTCTGTGCTATGAGAAATGTTGATCAAACTTTTTGTCCGAAGCTACTTTCAGCAGAACGAACTTTTGATTTATCATTTTCTCATTTCTGTTGCATAAAATTCTAGCTCTCGTATTTAATATGTTCATATATGCGAAGGTTGGCCATTCAAAATTCGTTGAAATGCACGGGGACACTTCAGATTTTTATCGATCTGCATTGGTATTTTATACTCGACACCGGGTTAATATTACGATCTATCGAACTGTTTATTTACATACAGACAGAAGAAAATATAAACCATCATCTTGCAGTTGTGTTTAATTATGCTAAATCAAAATACACACACATATAGAGAGCCTGGTCAAATACGTCGTCTCAGTTATAGATTACAATATTTCTTTATCTCGGACAGCGTCAAGGTAAAATTATGCAATAATAGATTACACAATGCTACAGTCTGCTTCTATCGTTATTTTTAGGAATGGAATTTTCCACTGGCCAGTAAAGCGTATTAATCTTATTTTCTAGATTTCCATATATGGCTCTGCCTTCATCGTTATTTTTAGGAATGATTTTATCCAATCATAGGTCGTCAAATAAATGCAACATCGTACAATACGATCTATCGAACTGTTTATTTACATACAGACAAATGTATGTGTAAACGTTAATGCATATGCATTTAAAAAATTAACTTTGAACGACATTATTCAACATAACTTATGTTCATTTACATCCATAAATACATGTACAAAATGTATTACGTGAAAGTGCTTGGCAATCCATTTGATGACAACTTTGGTCCGTTTTTACTGAACCTCTTTTAAGAGGTCACTTTTGACATTCCCCAGGAGTGACCACCTAAGACAGGTTTGACTGTATATGTTAAAATTAAATTAAATGCCCTTATGCAATTTTCTATTAATGAACATGTATATAATTCTAAAATACCACCGATCGCATACAAAAAGCTATTTTAATATAACTTTGATTTTGGTTAAAACTCAGGATCGTGAAAATTAAATTTATTCAAGGAAACAATATTGCCTGAGTATATCTTGATATGATCAAGAATCTATAACACTTACATATGAATAAGAAGTCCTATATCTATAAAACATTACCTTTTAATAGTCATTGAATTTTTTCTGAATTAAAAGTGTCATGTGGTTTGAGTAATAACAACCATTGTAAATTATTGATGGCAAATGTCCTCCAAAGATCACTCAAACCGAAATAAACCATAAACTCAACCTCTACTTAATAATACACTAAAATTTCAAAAATCAAATCAAATATCTAAAAGCACAGTTGCATTAAGTGGGAACAACAATTTGAATACTATGTGAAATTCTAAAATCCAAGGACAGTAATTTGGGCAAAATTATTCAGTGGGAACAAAAGCTAAACTTGGATCTGTAACTCATCATTGTAATTCCAAATACCAACCAGAGGCTCTTAAGAACCTGTATCGTTCACCTGGTTATAAAAAGAACCAATTGGTCCTATGTAAAAACTGCAGTGGTAGTCATCTTGGAATTACGGTCAACATAAAAAACACAGTTTGTAGAGGACCTTCCAATGATTGATGCAGTTTAGGTTCAATCAGTGCAATAACTTCAGAGAAGAATATATTTCTGTATTTTCCCCATATGGTCCTGTGTTAATACTATGACCTGTGGTGGCAGCCATCTTGGATTTCCGATCGGCATAAAAAACAGAAACTTTGTAGAGGACCTTCCAATGATCATTCCTGGGCAGTTTGGTTTCAATTGTCCAAGTGGTTTCAGAGAAGAAGCATTTTGAAACATTTTTCCCATAGGGTCCAATGTTAAACTAAGTCCTGCCGTAGCCGCCATTTTGAATTTCATATCGGAACAAAAAACCTTAAGATTGTAGAGGACCATCCAATGAACATTCATGTAGTTTGGCTTTAATAATATTTGTAGTTTCTGAGAAGAAGGCATTTGAACATTTTTCCATAGGGTCCAATCTTAATCTATGTCCTGCGGTGGCGGCCATCTTGGATTTCTGATCGGTATAAAAAACAGTAACTTGGTAAAGGACATTCCAATGATCATTAATTTACAGTTTGGGTTCGGTCAGTTCATTAGTTTCAGAGAAGAAGATCTTTGAAATTTCAGCCAATCAGAGCATATTATTGGCCCTGGCAGTCATGTTGAATATCCGACTGGAACGAAAAACAGTAACTTTGTAGAGCACCATCCAAGGAACATTCCTGCTAAGTTTGGTTCCAATTGGCCCAGTGGTTTCGGAGAAGAAGCTTGAAATGTGAAAAGTTTACAGACGACGGACGCCAAGTGATGGCAATAGTTCACCTGGACCAAAGGTCCAGGTGAACTAAAAATCAAGTCAATATCTCAAAGCATAGTGAAATAAAGTGGTGACAACTAAATATTTGGCCAAAGTTAAAAGTCCAAGGTGCATAAATTAGCACAAAATCATTCAATCAGAATGAAATTCAAACTTGATCACTATACACTCACATACCAAAAATCAAGTCAATATCTCAAATCATAGTGAAAAAAAAGTGGTGACAACTAAATATTTGGCCAAATTTCAAAGCCCAACGGCCGTAAGTTGGTCAAAAATCATTCAACCGGAATGAATTTCAAAGTTGATCTGTAACTTATGATTTAACACTCTCATGCCAAAAATCAAGTCAATATCTCAAATCATAGTGAAATAAAGTGGTGACAACTAAATATTTGACCAAATTTCAAAGTCCAAGGGCCATAACTCATCCAAAAATCATTGGACCAGAACGAAACGTAAACCTGATCTGTAACTCATCATTATACACCCACATACCAAATATCAAGTCAAAATCTCAAAGCATAACGAAAAAAAGTTGGTGACAACTGTTTTATTTCGGAATTACGGACATGGGCAATATTATATGTCCCGGCCACTTAGTGGCGGGGACATAACAATGGTTGCTGTTCAGCCATTTTGACTTTTGAAGAAAAAAAATTTGTGTGCATCAGCTCTTCATTATGCACTATTTCTCTACAAAATATTGAATGATCTTAAAACTTTTTCATTTTACATGTGGTAACATAAAATCTGATAGATAGACAGACAGAGGGAGAGCAATCCTATAGTCTCTCTAAAGGAGCCTTAGGGGATTAATCTGCTATGTTGTGTTACCTGTTTGAATGCTTTCTTGTAATCTTTAGATGACGTTTCCACAATGAACTTTGTACTAAAAATGTTACACAGCTTGGCACCATATCCATTACGTCCACCTGTTCATACAGTCAATATTAGTTACACTAGCTCTTACAAGGTTCCTCTCTTATCAGGTCAGATTTCAGATGCACTGAGAAATTAAAATGCTATTAAACTGTCCCCTCAAGTGAGGGCACCACTTTTAGAAATTCGTCGGACAGAGCGGGAAGAAAATCACAAGGGCCGGCAAAACTGCCAAGTATGCTGGTCCGAGTGTCAGACAAAATTTTTTGTTTGTGTATTTTGTTTTGCACCGGAAATCGGAAATGCAACTGGTGTGCCGGAACGATCACGGTCAACTCGGAATTAGATTCTGCTTCAAATGACATTTACTACTTAAACATGCAACTGTTTCCATGGTAATTCTATCAATCATTGTATTTTTATAGTTTAAACTGGCTGTGATGCATCAAACCATTTCATGTTTTTATATTTGAAAACATGGCGGGTTGGTTTTTATTGTACCCATCACCGATTCCGTTTAAATTTTAGAATTTTGTAAATTCTGGTCCTGCACAATTTCAGTAGGTCCTGCATATTGAATTTTTTTCTTCTCAAAAAGAATGCCCTCTTGTAAGGATTTTTTTTTTATTGCAGAAGCGGACTATTTTAATATTAGATCAATTTCCGAAACAGATCGTATATTATTCCTTCATCAGAAATTCACCTGTCTGCTGTCATACATAATCCACCATTTTGATTGATTTGGTTGGTTTATGGTGCTTAATGCTACTTTCAACAATATTTCAGTTATATTGTGGGGGTCATTTTTATCTGTGGAGGAAACCGAAGTACCTACTAACCTAGAGAAAACCCCCGACCTGACAAATTTTTTCACATAACTTTGCACTCACAACTTCAGTGGTGATATGCACTGATTGCACAGGTAGTTCTAAATCCAACTACCATACGATTACAACCACAACGGCCCCTAAATTGGTATCAGAAATGCAAGACTTTTCTTATTGGTTAAATAATTATGTCAACTGACTTCACAAAAATAAATAAAAAAAATGAACATACAACAATACTGGGTTTGGAAAGTGTTTACTATGTATTTAATGATGTGGTTCGTAAGATGATATATATATATATATATGAAAATTAGTCAAATTAAATACATAACTTACCAGTGACCTTTCTCTCTGAGTCATCATAATTACTTGATGTCAATAAATGACCAAAGATCATAGTAGGAACATACATCTTTTCTGTTTTATGTTCAACGACTGGAATGCCTTTTCCGTTATTCCATATCTTAATCTTATTGTTCTCACTGAAATGGTAAAAAAATTTATATCTTATTATGTGACCAGGCCTTACGTCAATGAAACTTACTAGTATGATTTTTGTAAATATACCCAAAAGTTGTTCAATCAGAACCAAGTATTTATTTGAGATAGTGTTCTGATTGGCTGCATTTTCAAACATGAATACAACAGTTTTATGACCATAAGAAGGGATCTCTATGGGTGAAAATTTAACAATGGAGGAAACTTCAGACAAACAAAAGCCCCCACGGCACAATCAAATTTATTCACAATTGGTTCATTTTTCAAAATAGACTGATCTTGTTTATCATACACATTTATTATAATCAAAATAATATTCATTATCATTTAATTGTCATCTGTCACAATTCCAATGTCTAGTTTCCTCTTAGACAAAGATGACCAAAGTTCAACTGCATGGATCTCCTGAGTACTCAAAATCTCATAATTGCAGGATGAAAATATAATACTATGTATAATCAATTAAAGTATGACAGAAAATCAACTCACGGATCAATGTCAATCTTGATACAATTCATGGATGGATCCCTCTGTTTATTGTCGGATGCATTTACTGAAGAAGAAAAAACATATACACATAGTTACATGTATGCAAAATTACAAGACATAAAATCAATTACAGTCTGGCTTTATCCATGTCCAATTCCATGTAATTTATATTAAATCATATTTATTACCCACAAATTCCTGCTAAAAATCTGAAAATTGACTAAGGAATTACTTAATTTCAAAACGAAAACAATGCCATTTCCGTTGCCTAATGGAGTTGTAAATATAGGTCAAGATGCGCAGTGGAATGTTAACAAACACAGGATATGCAAATTATCCATTACGGACTGTGTTTTTCTGGAAATATTTGACTTTCATTATTAAGTCAAAATGATAGTAGTAAAATGGCACCATTTTGGCACCAAAATCTATAGATATCTGTTCTTATCTGTTGTCTTGATCAAAGTGAAAGTAAATCGATTATCTATTTCTGGACGCAGTTTGCAGGATAAATGACATCATCGACATCTGAACGCATGTGACAGTGCATTCCAAAATGGTGACCGATTTCAACGTTGTAAATAGTGAAGTACTGGTAAGGCCAAATAAAAAAATATGTGTGTTTACGGTCACATGTCAAAAAAATCTAGGGTCTGTCGGCATTAAAAAAAAAAAAATTATCAGCAAAACCGGAAATAGTCGTTCCCGCTTCCTGTTTTTCATTTTCAAAATTTTCGGTAAGCCATCATTTGTTGAAGCTGTTTTATGACAAGTTAGGCAGTTTTTCTACCTTCTTTGCTCTCAATTTCGACAAAATAAAACATTGCTGTTGATTAAACAACAAAAATGGTTATCCGAATTCTGTGTAAAAATTGATAGGGTCGCTAGCAAAAATTAGGGTCGGTCGGGTAACCGTAAACACACATTTTTTTATTTGGCCTAAACATGAAAAATATTGAAAGCCCTGATGTTTACATGAAAATTTCTAGTGAACCTGTAACAAACAGCTTATACAAGCTAGTGTAGAACAGCAGATCAGTTCAGCCCATGTGAAATTACCTTACCTAAGATTTCATCAAAGATTTTGTAAAGTCCAGGTACATATGTGATCTCTCTGTTGACCATCTGATTAGATTCTTCATCAAAGACCCACATTGTCTGAAAAAAAGTGACATTTTGTCATTTATTTTATATCCAGAAATTTTAGCAGCAAAATATTTTTGTAAAATAGCTATAAAACAGGAATTTGAAATATTCCAAATTGATTATTATTATGCTTGACACAAGATTATTGTTTTAAATTTTCATAAATTAATCAGAACGCTAATTTAACAATTTCCTAATATTAATGTCTTTCCCAGCAAAATTATTCCATATTTTTCTTTTCTAAAACCAATGCCAGTTGCTGTATGCTTAAAATAAAAAAGATAACTTAAAGTACTAATCTAGAAAAATATTTTCAGTTAAAAGCATAACCTCCTGGTGTGAAAACATGGCTAGACATGATTGACTTTTTCCAAATTGCTTCTGACAACACAGATCTTTGTAAGATAAAATTTTGACAAGTGAAGTCCCACCAGTGCATTCTTTGATTTTTTGCAAAATATTGGCAATTCTCAATGACAAATAATGAGACTAGGACTCTTGAGTCTCACCTTGACAAGTTGCAAGAATACAAGTATCTGTGACAAGATTTTATTCGCAGTTAATTGATCAAATATTATATCTGTGTCAAAAACATTTTGACAAACTAGCCCGAACAGCATTTTAGAATTTTTTCTATTTGATTAAGCAAATTTTATGCAATTTTTACTAGTCTGAGGCATTGGGCTAAAGTGGATTTTGCCGCAGACTGTGTATACACTGACATGCCTTTGATTTTTAGTGTACACTACAAATGGTACCTGTGACATTATCTCTGTAGATCCGATGTATGAGTCTGGTCTAAGTAAAATGTGCTCTAACTGTGACTTCTTCTGATAAATTCGTTCTACAGACATACGTTTCTTTGATGCCTTGTTATCCCCTCCACCAGGCAGATGAACTGTATCCATGTTCTCCGAGTCTGCCATTTTATTCTTGCCTGCTTTGGCATTCACGTTGTCAAAAAGGGTCTGAAAAATGAAGTGCAGGTGGTTCATTCAACCTATGCCAACATTTTGAAAAATAAGTATAAAAAGGTAAGAAAAAATGTTGGCATAGGTTGAATAGGTTAATTGTTATATCATGACTAGTCATGTTCAATTAGTGTAAAACTGGAGGAGTCCACAATTAACTTTAATTAAATGTAGAAGTTGTCTTGTTTTTGTGCGAGTATTGAGTGAATAAACTAAGTGTTTTATCTAAAGAAAAATAGAATGGCGCAGCGCCATGCCCCTTTTGATGAAAAAAAATGTGGCGCCATGTATTGCTGATATGCCCTTTTTCATTTCTTCAAACGATCCGTAAGATCGCTTGGTCGAAGGGCGACAACTCTAGCGAACTATCAAATTTTGACGCCATTGTGAAAAAAGAAAAGAAAAAAAAAGCTGACTACCGACAGAAGGAAAAGAAAAAGGGAGGATGAGGAAGGCAGAAGCAGCCACATGCCAAAACCTAATGAAATTCTTCAGCAGGTATATAAAATGTTTCACCCGCCATAAAATTGTGTGAACTTGTAATGAAGTGTCAATTTCTAATCAACATTCATCGGCAGTGGTGATGTTTACCTGAGCTTGGTAATCTGTCAACAATGTTTTGATAGCAGTTTATATGGATTCCCCCAAAACACCTGTAGGCCTTTACTATTCAACATTTGCATAAACATTAATTATCGTAGATGTCTTGATAGCAGTTCTCTTTGACCCACCCCACATGTACCTGTGTCATGTGTGTATGAATAAGGCCAGAAAATAATATATCTCTGTTCAATGTTTCCCTACAGTACCGTCCCTATTTTTTCTGCCTACCCTAGCACATTTTATTGGTATTTTTTGTAAAACGCCGCTATGTCATCACATTTTGGATAAGCACTGTTAAAGTCAAGAAATCAAAATAATTTTGAAAAATAAAATGGTTTTACCTACCTACCTACCCTATTTTTTCTATGTGCCCTTTTAAATTTTTTTTACCATGCCCCTTTTCAGTCCTAGATAAAACACTATAATATGAGCACATATATTTCATTATTAAACTTTATGAAAATAAACATTATAAGCACATATATTTTAATAACATAAATTCTTTATAAATTTCACTTTTGAGACCTGCATTTCCAAATTTACTTACCTGTAACTATCATTAATTGTTATATAAACACCTGTAATAAAATGTTTGTTGGCATACCTTGAATATGATATTTCAAAATGTTGGCATAGATTGAAGATACTGTGCAGGTACATTGTTGAAGCACTGAAATTATTTTATAAGGCCACCCTTAAAAATATGTTAGTTACCCGCAGCCGACCCTCCATTTCACCAATGGGTTGGTAGGTAGGGGATTTTTCCCCCCAAAAATAGACTGCGTTCATTCACAAATCTGGTTCCTTCAAAGTCGAACAACGGATTTTGTTCATTTGTAAGTGTAAACCAGTTCCGAACATAAATTCTGGAACAATATCGAAATAAAAAAGAAAAGCATAGTTTGCACTGAAATCAAAAATTCCCTAGTGATAATTTGTCAGTTAAATCCTGGCTTTAAAAACTCTATAATTCAATGATTGTACCTATTATAACTTATGGGTCTGAAGTTTGGATATCTGATTTTAAGTCAAACTTTGACACTCTTGACAAGATTCAATTTGAAAAAATGCAAATTATGATCTTAAAAAACATTCTTGGTGTTCATGACAAGTCTTCCAATTTAGCAACAAGATGTGAACTAGGAACTCTTCCAATTAAAATTAAGTGTTATAATCTAATGTTTAGATACTATACACGGTTTTGCGAGATCAATGGACAGCCGGGTGGTCAGTATGATATCCTTAAAGCTGCTTATGAGGTTGATAAAATTAATGAAATATCGAAACTCATTGGATTATCATCATTAAACATTTCTATTTAAACAAAAACACGAAAATTATTACAAAGTAAAAATAGAAACTTGAGATCTCTAATATTAAAGGGATATTGTCTACTAAAATCGTAATTTTTTCATACCCAAAATTATTGTCGTTTTCCGTACTGACCTTCATAAAATGAAGATTAACATCGAGTTATGCTGCAAAAGATATGATTTTTTGACAAAAAAGACCCAAAACTATCGCTATCAGAATTATTGTCCTGGATGACAATATTCAAATCTATTCATATGGCCTTCTATGTGAACACGTCTTGAGCATGCACACTGTTTAGAAACAATAAACAACATGTGGTTCTTGGGCAAAAGAGAGTGTCAACGCATGGAAGAAAGCAGACTTTGACGGATTCAGAGAGAAAGATGAATAGAAGTGAAGTATCTTCCAAATGCAGGATATATGTAGGGGATCAGACGAACTCAAGGAAGTGCTACGCGTCCAAATTCGTGCTGAATTTGCAAATATTTTCTTTGATTGGTAAGCCGAACATGTTTTTTCCTTCTTTTCTCAATCGTTTTCATATTTTATGAATTTATGATGATGCCTATGATCATTTTCGGTAGATATTATTCAATATATGTAATCTTGCACCTGGCAACAGCAAATTATTGTCAACGAATAGCATAAAACGGACGTATTTGCGAGGTAAACAAACATGAATTTTAACATCCATGCTGCAGCATCCGGGCATAAAAATAGATTTGGCCTCGCTCAGGTCAGTGAATAATTAATTAGCTTCCAGTAACGATGGTCAGCTTTTTTATATCGAAAAAAAAACAACGTTTCGTAGCGTATTCGCCAATAATTCGGTGTTTAATCTTCATTTTATGAAGGTCAGTACGGAAAACGACAATAATTTTGGGTATGAAAAAATTACGATTGTGGTAGACAATATCCCTTTAAGAATTGTGGCTCAGGCAAACTTAAATTCTATAGCAAAATTTTTATGGAATGCAAACAGCCTGGTTACGATATTCCTAAATCTTGGAAGAATAAATTAACTAAAATAAGAATAAGGGCTCATTCATTAGCCATAGAAACTGGAAGATATACCAAACCAGTAACTCCTTCTGATCAAAGAACTTGCAAGTATTGTAAACATCTAGTAGAAGACGAAATACATTTTATATTTCAATGCCCTCAGTATAGTATTATAAGATCAAAATTTGGAATTTATGAAAAGGTGATACGTGAATGGCCTTTTTTCGGAAGCGCGACATGTGAAAAACGGAAAATATAGACGTGAAAACGTGATCTCTAGTGCAAC
This sequence comes from Bathymodiolus brooksi, assembly GCA_963680875.1. Lineage (NCBI taxonomy): Eukaryota > Metazoa > Mollusca > Bivalvia > Mytilida > Modiolidae > Bathymodiolus > Bathymodiolus brooksi. Next base: position 52,411,984 of record OY804589.1, on the reverse strand, counting down.
GTGATCCGTGAAAATCTAACTTACTTACTTACGTGAAGACAAAACAACAAAAACCAACTATAAGACTACACATACAGATGTCACAATATAAGGTCTTCAACATATATAGCTGACACCAAGAAGTCCCTGACAATAAACGGTAATCAACCCATGCAGATAAGCGTGAAATATCCAAATATCTAAGCGTGAAGTGTGATTTTGCCAAATTTTAAGTGTGATCGGTACCCCCCTTTAGGACCCCCTTAGCACCGACTGATATTCTAGATGAAGAAATGATAAAAACTATTAACCCAGTTTCCCCAAAAGATCTAAAATCTATTTGTATGTACATACAACAAGCTGTAGATATAGGCAGTCTCTCCTCGTACAAATTTTTTAATACTATCAAAATCGTGCCAGACTTAGATATATGCGACCACCCTGCTGACAACAGACAAGACAAGAACAATTTATTTTGATTCGGCATAAAATCAAATATACAACACAAGCTCTGAAGATTTTTTGACTGAATATAAAAACAACACAAGATAACATGCATTACTAATTTAAAACATACATATATCAGCTATAGCATCGTGTTATCGGTTTTCGTGCTATTATCGATTTTCCGATATAGCGATTAACAGTGTTAACCCTTCATTCATATGACGATTGGAATTTTCAAAGAATGGCTAGTTAAATATTTCTTTGTACACAAGATTGATTTTAAAGCCATTCTTGTATTTTAATATACTCTCGATTATCTGGCAACTTTTGTTGTCAGTAAAATGGCGTCATCTGTTTTCGTGTGAAGTAATAACAAGGCCGATATACGGGATGGAAACGAATTTAAAATCCGGAAATGGCTGATTTTAAAATTTCATGGTTCTGGCCATCTACCAAATCATACTACATCTAAATAAAATAACAGAATGTTTGAAAATGACCACTTTCAAAATTGGGTTTACTTTAGATGTTTTTTTTAGTGCTGAAACCACAATGCACTGCAAAGTGACATGTATTTTATATAAGAAACAGGCACATTTCAGTCAGCTCTTTTGTTTACAAGTACGATCAGTGACCCCATGACAGGGTACCGGGTCGTTTCGCCCCGAATCCTGTTCGCCCCCTGAGTCGTTGCGCCCCTATATATTAATAGTGCTTTAAAAAATGAAATATGGAAAATACCATTTTAATACCATTGCAAATATTCGTAAAATTTCTTTGAACAATACACACTGTTTGGTATCGCTTCCGGTTTAGCAGAAAAAACCCAATTAATGACATATTTTAACCTTTGCAAAGGAGATAAGAACCACAGAGTATTGTACCGTCCTTTACTTATGAATTTCCCTGTAAAACCATACGAAATCTGATATTTATTATTGTTAAATATCCGAGAAATTATCATATGAAGGAGAGTTTCGTCGTATTTTGTTGCCATTCTGTACAGCAACAGTATTTTGCAAAAAAAAATATTGTGAAGTCATTTCTGGATAGATTTTAACAAATTTTACACCAAAACATTCAGTTTTTTATATTTTTATTGTTTATTTGCTCATTATGTTTATACGAGTGGTTTTTATTTGTACATAATTTAAACATAAGAAATAAAAATTGACTGATTTTCCTATATATTTCAACTAAAAATTTGTTAAAATTTATCTTTGACTTCCCAATATTTTTTTGAAAAAATATGGTTTTGGTTGATTATATAGGGATTTTGTTACATGTTGCAATACTTTTGGCAGAATACTGTATCAGTTATTTTTATTGTTCAAAATATCTTTATTAGGTCAATGGCATGGTTATCATACCTGTATTTCAGAGCATGAAAAATATCTTTTTACATCTTATTTATTTATTATTTGTTTTCATTTCTTTCTGTCTTTCTTTTTTCACTTCATTTTGTATATGTGTGTTTGTAGTGATTACAGCTGTTTTCAAGGTTTTACCAGAAATAGCATGAATAGCAGTGTTTCACCATAGGCAGACCTGATATTGTCTTTTTTTTTCGGTTGTACAGGGTTCGAAAAAATCTTTAGGGTAGTAACTAAAAAAAAATAGGTCGATGTTTTTTTTTTAATATTTTATTTATATTATATAACAACTTTATAATATCCATATTTTGACATGTTTTAAGAAAATATAACCCTTTATCATCACTTATTATGAGAAAGGTGTCATGCAATATACAAAAATACTATAATTATTACTTATTGTTTGTATGTAATTAAATTGAAAACATTGTGGAAGTTTGTAGAAGCATGTTTTTTTTTACTATTTTATTTAAAAGATATGCTTATTAAAAGCGTCACACTCCTGACATTAGTTATTTTGATTTCCTAGCTATGATATGTCGTATATCAGAGCTAATTCCAACTTTTTTCTTTGATTGGGTCTGGAGCTTTTGGAAAATAAAGAAAATTGTGAACTATTAAAGCATACAACATAGTACTATACAACTAAGATAAAATGTTACACTCCTGACATTTTTTGTATCTCTCCTTATGCAAGCCCAATTTTACAACTATCATATTCATCCAGTCTAATGTTTCAAGATATTTACCTTTCTTTCATATCATTTAATATTCAAATTATTCTCTGAAAATGAAAAGTCTTCATTTTTTTGAAAATCACCCATTTTATTGATGGACACAGATCTTGGCAAAAATTTATTTACAACTCTCGACAAAATTTGAATTTAACTACATGTAGTTTGATTTTGAATAAAATAAGTCAGTTGTTAACTGACCAACAATGTTTGATTGATTTTTCTTATTAATAAAAACTTGAAACTTGAAAATAAATAAATATTTAAAGTAGACCAAAATGAATGATTTTTTTTTTTGCATACAACTATCGTCACGGTATGTGTTTTCGTATAATCCATTTTATTTTGATTTCCACAGCGCATGCATTACTGACAGCAAAAGTTGCCAGATAATCGAAAGTGTATTAAAATACAAGAATGGCTTTAAAAACAATCTTATGTACAAAGAAATATTTAACTAGCCATTCTTTGAAAATTCCAATCGTGATATGAATGAAGGGTTAACACTGCTAATCGCTATATCGGAAAATCTATAATAGTACGAAAACCCACAACACGATGCTAATAAATAAATAATTATCAAAAAATTGTCGAAAAAGACTTCATCTATTATAATATAATAGCAATTAAGTGGGGCGAATCGACTCACTTTCCGGGGCGAAACGACCCGGATTCCATGACAGGAAGAGCAGGTGTCTGAGAGGCAGACGACATAGTTAAATTTTATATAGCCCTTCTGTATTTTTTCCCAGCTACTTTATAAATGAAGTAAATTTTTAGCATTACAAAAAGTATGGTTCAGTAGGTAAGTTCACTGTTTTTGGTACTTACGTCTTTAAAAGCAAACTTTAACATCTTTTACAGATGTCACGCTGTAGTCTTGTTTATGTTCCATAAATAGAAACCGGAAGACACGTAAAAAAAATGAGTGCACTGTGGAAATCAAAATAAAATGAAAACAGATGACGCACGAAAACACATACCGTGACGGTACTACTAGTACTAGAATGCATTAAAAATTTGGCAACAAATTAGAATGAATTAATTGTTCTCAATGATTCAGTCTTTATGTTTGCTTATCAGCAATATGTTAATGATGTACTGTAACTGTATGTTTGTACTTGTAGTTTGGATCACGCCTCTGTTGTGCTCTTTCCAATAAAATATTGAATTGAATTGACATTTTGCTTAACACCCCCCCCCCCCCTCTATTAAAAATTTAATGATCGTTCCTTTAATGCATTTCTTTTAATCTTTAGGGAGTAGCAAAATATGGACGAATATATACCCTCAAAGGACCTTCCGTGGACGCCATTCTGCTAGCAGAGAAACGATTAACACTCTTCAGCAATCGAAAAGACAGTTTCTTAGATCGTTCGTGTAGTTTAAATATAGTGCGCCGAAATTAACCAATAAAATTTCATGAAATGAGCACGTGACAGATAGTAAAAGTTCACGACCCACATCAAATAAACAATACCCCGCTACCTTCACAAATGTCCTGTTGACCATGGTTGCACAAATAATACTTACAACCCACTCAAGGCTTGCTTGTGCCATTTCTTCCTGTATATTATGTCCAAGACAACAGATTAACTAATTAGCATAAAAAAATCCGCGAACAACGGTTTAATTTTATTAATTTTGCAAATCTGTGCATAGCATCAGCGACAAGAATTTGTTTTTGTTCTGAGGTAAAAAATAATGTCCTTAGCACACTAAAAATGTGAAATTCACATAATTCAAAAGAATCCTTCACGGGTGCAATAAAATTTGATGGTTTAGTGTTCTTTAGAGCACCATTGTTAGATTAAAATGTTACAACGCGCACTATTGGTCAATCTTCTGAAGAAATACAATTTACTCCAATGAGCATCAAGATTACATTTCTATTTTACTTCATTCTCACTTTTTTACCTTCAAAGCAAGAGATTGTCCACATGCAGATTTTCACAATATTTTGCTACAAAACTTCGATTTGAACAGATTAATGCAAAAGTCATGGCCGGATCAGCCTTAAGACGGCTAATGGCAGAATATAGACGTTTGTACTACCAAAAACTGCCCATATACCCCAAACCATCTAAATTAAAGCAACTATTTTTATTTTAAACAGTCGATTTTAAAAGCTCATTAGAGCTTGTGTTTTATGTATGATTTATTTCGACTCTAAATAAAGCTTTGAATTGAAAAATAAAAATTGAATAAATATATAATATCACATGTATTTGGGATAATTAAAAATAACTTCTTTTTTTGATAATATTTTGTGTAACATGTTTGTTATAAAGAACGATGATTCTGAGATAGAATATGTCTGTTTAACACGATTTTAAATGCTAAATAAATTGCATCATACATGTTTCGATTAAGTGGTCACAGACTACAGTTTAGATACGATAACGTAACCCTCAGTCCGCTTTTGCTCCCAGCGAGGGTTACGAATTGGTCCCATTCAAAGTATGGGGGCAGCGCCAGGACTCCTGGCAGGAGTGATTCACACCGGGCGTTTTTTTGTCCTAATTCCGTTGGAAGTGTTTGGAAAAATTAACGGGGGTGAAAGATAAATATATTTAGGTAAACCTTGAAGTGTTAAGTAAATGCTGCATCAATCCATGGTAGACTTATATCCATCTGAAAATTTGAATGCATGAAATCTTCTTTCTGTCCGACATTTGTTTACAAGTTGCTATTTCATGTGCACTTGCCTCGTTTTGGTGATATCCTTATTTGGATCAATCGTAGTAAAACTATTCGTAGTAAAGTTTTTCATATTTGACATTCAGATCCATATATGGATAGGCTCCGCCCATCACGAGAGTATACGTAAGGTGCCATGGTGGACAAGAAACAATTTTCGAATACTAAATCGATCGTGAAGGTAGAAACAGGTATTGTAACACTTATTTCGTATCGCCATTACTTAAAAATTGTAGGGAATAATAAGTTATGACCAGATATGCAAAAAGAAAGTTGAAATATTCACTTAACGAAAATTTTAATTTGCTCCCATACGTTGAATGGGACCAATTCGTAACCCTAACTGGAGCACAAGTGGAATGAGGGTTACGTTATCGTATCTAACTACAGTTTTGATGCTTCACCGTCAGAGTATAAGCAATATGTAATTAACAGCTCAACATTTTGTTACTTTGAGTTATCGTTCTTGTATGAAATTCAATATTACAATCAATCGTTATTATACAAAACAGGAATTGGGGAGAAAAATAAGATGATAAATAAAGCAAAATTACAATGCAAAATTACATAATATGAGGCAGGTGCAACCTGAAACGCTCCCGAAGAACAGTAATTTTTCTTCCTGTTTACAAAATATCAAGCTTAAAAATAACACTACCTAAAACTACAGCTGAAAACTTTGGATTTTTTGGCATCTTGGAGCAGATGATCACAATGAATGAGAATGAAAATGCGCAGTGGCAAATGATTAAAGATTCAGTGTTATTCGCTTTGAGTTAGGGATTTTCCGTTTCATTGTTTCATTTTTATTTGAAAAAAAAATCGACTAGAGGTGTATTGTTCTGTATTTCTTCTTTTTTCTCGTTGCATCGATCACTTTATTTGCTACTCGTGTATTGTTTATATTGGAGATAGTTTAGGTCATGCAAGGATTTATCCAATCGTAACTACTCGGCCATTCTCACTACCCTTCCAATAACCTCGTAAGTATATAGTAGAAACTCTTCTTAAATTGTTTGCCGGAAGATAAGCCACACAAAAATATAGTCCACGAAAATCCAATATGGAAGACATACTAAGTAAAATCTAATCATGCAAAACTAATTAAAACTTTAACTTTTATCCATGAAAATAATTGAAATATAGAAAATTGTTTAAAATATAACTTTATCAAACTTTCATGTAACTGACATGTGAAAAGTAGTTCTATTTAACCGCCACCTACTTATGAGGTTATATATATTATATGGCCGAGTAGTTACGATTGGGATTTATCCTTGGGTCACGTGATTTGTCTTTTAATTTATTTCCGGTTGGCAGCCATGTTGTTGAACATTTTGAAGTGCATTAGTACGTAACCTATTCATACTTCCACCATTATAAAGCATACAAAGCATTTTAAGTCTTTTAGCTTCAATAATGGTAGTTATTTTTGGTAGAGTGAGTCTATGGCTCGCTACCACAGGCACGCGACATTATATCGATTATTGATTCTGTAAAGTCAATGATAAGATAAAATTGTCAATAAAAAGAGATTGCTTCCAATGCAAAAATGTAAACAGATCAGTTATTTTGTTGGTAAAAATATCATGCCTTGCAATTTTGTTATTTTTGGACATAGGACTACCTATAATGATTTCTCTTTTACATGATCTTGGAGTAATAGAAAAAAAGAGATGTAAATGAAAAATGCTGTCAGTAAAACCTTTGATCTCTTTGATCTAATGTTAAAAGTCCCCTTTTAAATTTTTGTGAAGCCCTTTATCTTTTGTTTTGAATTCCTGACACAAAGTCCCAGAATAAAATGAGTAGTTAATGAATACTACAAGTCTATTTCATGTAATAATAACAAAGGAATTAAAATTAATTCTTTAGGTACATGTAGTATAAATGTTCTGAAGTATAAAACTATTTTGATAAGATTAAAAAATGGTTGATCCTCCAAGTTTATAAGTGTATATGTATGATTTTTTTTTCATTTTTCGACAATGTTTCTTCAGAATTGACCTTAAATCCACCAGAAGGGATAATAGCTGGTCCTGTAAATGAAGAAAATTTCTTTGAATGGGAAGCTCTCATTATGTAAGTACTCTTTGATCACTTTAGAAGTAATTCTTCTTTGACTTATCTTGCTCACATCGAGTGTGGTAGATTGTGAGTTCGAGTAAAATTGGTATTTGTTGCTGCTCTGCTAAGCACACAGAGTAAGATCAAAGGTTGGCTTGGAATCAGAGTAGAATGACATGTCTATTCATGGGCTGTCAGTGGCAGTGAGCTAACACTAAGAATCCTACTATCTGTCTAGTACAAAACAGATATTATCATCATGATCTCATCCATATATAACTCGTTCATGCATTGATATACCGGTACCTCAACAACACTGACTCACTCTTTTCTTAATTGTTCCTGTACACCATGTATGCCTACATATGTAGTAGTGTATGTCTCAAATAATATTAGGAGCTGTTGTGATTATGTGGTAGTTGTGGTTTCACATCCGATACTCCGGTTTTCTCCACCAATAAAACTGACCTCTACGATATAACTGAAATATCAAGTATACCTCGCCATCAGTGGGATTCAAACTCACAATTTTAGACTGGTATTCAAATTATTTTTGTTCTAAAAATAGAGTAATTACTCTATTATAAGGCCACCCCTTCTACAATGAAAAAGTAGTCTGTCATAAGGGGAATAATATTTTAGTACAAATGTAGTATTTTTTTTCTACCTCTGTGGATCTGAAATTTGGCCTGATAAGAGTGTGGTGGGCCTTTGGTTTGATGGGGCTTATAAATAATGTACTACTGTGTAACCTTAATTTTTATTACAATTTATTGTATTATCACATTTACATAACTTACTTTGAAGGGGACCAGAGAATACATGTTTTGAGGGAGGAGTGTTCCCCGCCAGGGTGACATTCCCACCAGACTACCCATTAAATCCTCCAAAGATGAAATTTACATGTGAGCTGTTTCATCCTAACAGTGAGTACTGGTACATGATTTAGTTATCCTAATATATATATGAGACTTATATGAAAAGTTTTCTCAACTTTTTTTTTAACTTTTAACTTTTTCCATTATTCATTTCTCTGTTCTTTTCTTGCTGATCTAAAGTTAACTGAACTGACGAACATTTCCTGGTTTCTTTGTATCGTTCATTAGAAATTTGCTTATCATTTGGTGAACAATTTTCATTCTGGGTGAGTAACTTCAATACATGTGAAAATTCACAATCACAATTATCACTATCAATGAACCGTCAAACTAACAGGCTGTCGGACTAACGGACAGTCAGATTATAGCGACAGCCCCATTACAAGTTGTCCAATAAAGGGGTGGGGGGGGGGGTGATTTTTAAAATTTCAAAAGCCATTTAACTTAAAGGGGGGGGGGGGGTGTCTATTTTTTTCTATCTGACAAATTTTTTTTTCACGAAAATGAAAATCAGATTTTTTTTTATTGGACATGAAAAATCAATACTATTTTTTTCAAATTTAACCAAACATTTCTGATTATAAACTACAGGATCAGATTATTTATTTTTGGCATATTTCAAGACAGTAAATTTTTTTTCTATAAGAAAAAAACAAAAGAAAAACATACCCCTCTAAAAAGGCAAATGGTCATTCCCTTACCTGTGATAAATTAAGCTATGAATAGACTGAAGCTTTACCTCAAGTTATCCAATGAAACAACTTTTGCCAGTTTGAGATAATGAGGTTTTGGTCCATGCCATTTGTTAAATGTCAGTTATATATTGCACTAGTTCTATAAAGAGATATTATATTTCAATCAGGTATTGCACAAGTTCTATAAATAGATGTTATATTTCAATCAGTTATGGCAAAAGTTCTATATATAGATGTTATATTTCAATCAGTTATGACACAAGTTCTATAAATAGATGTTATAATTCAATCAGTTATGGCACAAGTTCTATAAATAGATGTTATATTTCAATCAGTTATTACACAAGTTCTATAAATAGATGTTATAATTCAATCAGTTATGGCACAAGTTCTATAAATAGATGTTATATTTCAATCAGTTATTACACAAGTTCTATAAATAGATGTTATATTTCAATCAGTTATTGCACAAGTTCTATAAATAGATGTTATATTTCAATCAGTTATTATTACACAAGATCTATGAATAGATGTTATTATTTCTATCAAATATTGAACAAGTTCTATAAATAGATGTTATATTTCTATCAGTTATTGGTGGGGTCTGTGTTGCTCATCTGTTTAGTTTTCTGTGTTGTGTTTGTTTTCGTCTTGTGTCTTGTGTACCAATGTTTCCAGTATCTCTAGATCTGGATTGTCCATTTTTTTTTTTATTAATTTTTTCCTATAGTCAGGATTTTATAAATTCCCTTACATCACCACCTGACAGGAGTTTTCAAAAATAAATTTTGTGACTACATTGGTTTTACATTTTGATAAACAAAATAAAGAAATAATAATATATAATAGTAATAAACACTTTCATTCATCTTTCACACACATTCTCTTACCATTTTGTTTTTCTAAAATATTTGATTGCTCCTGACATTTTGTACTTAATCAAAAATGCTGAAAAAAGAATCTCATCACTATATGAATCAAACAAACAAAAAATATTATGATTAGTTGAAAATATATTGTAAGGGGGGTCCACATTTTTTCAAATGCTAAAATGGTATTGTTTTTCTTTGATATATATTGTTCAAGTGAACGGTACCACATAATTTTATGTTTAAATTCTACAATATTTAGCCTTTGTTCATTGAGTTTGCACTTGAAGATGCAATTTTTTGCAATAATTGAAATCAAATTAACAAGAAGATCCCCTGACTCAAAACCAAAGAAATATTCTTTTTTGTCAAAAATCAAATTCTTGTAATATTGTTTTAATTGTTTTGACAAAGATTTGAGAAAAATTTGTGTCACAGGACAGTCAAAGAATAGATGTTCAATAGTTTCATCATGAATTTTGCAAAATGTACATAAATTAGTATTCTTGAGCTTTATTTTATGTAAAAAGGAATTGGTAGGAATGATCCTGTGTAACAATTGTCCATTCTTGATTGCCCCTTCAGTTTTCTCTAACATTTGTTTCTATTAATTGATATTATTTTTCTAGTTTATCCAGATGGTCGAGTATGCATATCAATATTACATGCCCCTGGGGATGATCCTATGGGATACGAGTCTAGTGCAGAAAGATGGAGTCCAGTTCAAAGTGTTGAAAAAATACTGTTATCAGTTGTCAGTATGTTGGCAGGTAAATACTGTTATCAGTTGTCAGTATGTTGGCAGGTAAATACTGTCATCAGTTGTCAGTATGTTGGCAGGTAAATCCTGTCATCAGTTGTCAGTATGTTGGCAGGTAAATACTGTCATCAGTTGTCAGTATGTTGGCAGGTAAAACAGTAATTTAGTTTTGATTTCATTGTACATGTACATGTAGTCGCATCTGTGGTGTAATGTGTGGTAGATCGTGGGTTTAAGCCTCTGTCGGCTCAAGCCAAAGGCTATGGAATTGGTATTTGTTGCTTCTCTGCTAAGCACACATCATTAAGGAGAAAGAGCAAAGAATGGTTGGCTCGGAATCAAGATAATGTGTCCGATTGGGGCAACATGTCTATATGCGTACTGTTGTTTCATTGAGCTAGCACTATAAAAATCCAACTAAGAGTGTTGGTCTAGTACTAAGCGGACCTCATCATTTCATTGAAAATAAACTTGTTCTTGCCATGATATTGCTGAAAAATTGCAGAGTTGGCATTAAACAACACTCACTCATTGTACATGTAGCCTGTTTGTAGCTCATGACCATATACCTACTATTTAAATTTTAGCTCAGTCCAACATGATTCTGTTGAAAGCGATTTTGAAAGAGGATTATCTAAGGACCACTCCATCCAAGAATCAGATTTTAAAATGAATTTTGATCAAATCATGCTTAATTTGCATATTTATCAAAAATCGGGTATAACCACACATCTCATCTGGGAAATAAAATTCCATAAACCAAATAACATCGGAACTACAAAGATGTACAGATGTAATATTTATTGTTAGAAGTAAAGAGTACAGCTCAACCGCAGGCTAGGGACCGGTTCATACTCATTTTAGGCTAGGGACCGGTTCATGCTCATTTTAGGCTAGGGACCTAGGGACAGGTTCATACTCATTTCAAGCTAGGGACCGGTTCATACTCGTTTCAGGATAAGGACTGGTTCATACTCGTTTCAGGCTAGGGACCAGTTCATACTCATTTCAGGCTAGGGACCGGTTCATACTCATTTCAAGCTAGGGACCGGTTTATACTCATTTCAGGCTGGGGACCGGTTCATACTCATTTCAGGCTAGGGACCGGTTCATACTCATTTCAGGCTAGGGACCGGTTCATACTCGTTTCAGGCTAGGGACCGGTTCATACTCATTTTAGGGTATGCATTATGTTTATTGTTGAAGACCATATGTTGACTGAAATGTAGAACAGCAAAGAAAATAGCACTGATATTTTACTTTAATATGTGTCTATGTATAATGATGGATAGTCTCTCATGTTCATTTACATCAATATCCTTCCTACTAATTAATGGTTTGTAGATTTCTGCTGCTAATACATGGCCGTTTACGGTAATCATTCTATTTAAGGCCACAATTAAAAATATTTCTGTTTCCCCTTACCCGACCCACAATTTTGGAAGTGGGTAGGTAGGTAGGCTTTTTTTTTTGACGACAAAGATGTGCTCGGTAAAGCGAAAATATTGATCTTTTGGCAAAGCAAATTTAAAATATGGAATTTTCAGCAAAACAAATTTTGAGTGAAACGAGAAAAAAAAAGTGACGGCAAATTTCCAATAAAAAAATTTCAAGTCGGCTGATTTTGACATGGTCGGTCGGGTAAGGGGAAACAAACTTATTTTTAATTTGTTTATTTTTATTTATAGTTCAGTCCTCATGATGAGCACCGATCATCATCCTGCCCCAGACCAGTAAAACTTTATTTGACCAGTAAATGTTTCCATTTTTATTTAGAACTATATAAAAATAAATTCAAGAATTTGATTTGGACCAGTAAATTCAAGTTTTCATTTCGAGGACTGAGTTCAATACATTTTAATGTTTTTTATTTGTTTTCAGAACCTAATGATGAGAGTGCTGCTAATGTTGATGCTGCAAAAACATGGAGAGAAAATAGAATGAAATTTGAAGAAATCGCAGCAAAAACTGTACGGAAATCGTTAGGGTTGTGATACGATTTGTTACCATTGTTTTGTTTGAAAAATAAAAGAAGCTCATAATACAGGTTTCCTGTCTAAGCCTGACCTCCCTGAGACCCACTTTTTTTGTTAGGAATAGACAGGTGTTCGTTATATACAGGTTAAATAATCAATGATTTCCTACATGGAGACTTTACAGTGTGGGAAATGACCGCTTGCCAACTCGCCAAAGATGAGTGGAATTTTCGGTTGCGAGTAACAGTTGTAAGGCGAGTAAGAACTTGAAAATGCTCGCCACGATAACTGGTTACAGCTTTAAAATATCATAGCTCCCAAACAGTTAAATTTTCTGTTAACTGTGTCATTTATCCAACATTTTATTAATCATTGTACTCGATAAGAAAGCATTCCGCCATGAGTCCTGACACTTCATTTCTGTTAACAGAAAAATTAAGTATACAATCCCGACCCCGCATACTTTTGCCAATGTCGATTTCACGATTAAATGAAATATTGTTTCATTACAAATAGATGTGATGACTTTTAAAGATTAATGCAAATAAAATAATTTGGTTTTGAAATATTTTAAACGAATTCGTAGCGAAAACCTAAAGTTGAATATGTGTCGGAACCGGGTTTGACATACATGTTTTATACCACGCATCAAAACTTAAAAGACAAAGACAATGAAATTGAGGAAGAAGAGATCAACGCAGCTCTTAAGAGAGTGTTGATCCTTCTTGACCAAGTTAATGACTTGTCAAAATCTTCAAAATAAATTGTTGAACATTGCTGTATTGTTTATTTGGTATTTGTTGGCGAGTTTAAAAAAAATGTCACTCACCAAACATTTTGGTGAGTACTAGTTTCAGTCCACTCACCATTTTGGCGAGTACTAGTTTCAGTCCACTGTGTTTGAAAAAAATGGTTTTCCCACTCTGCTTTATTTAAAAGTTGGGTTTGTTCAGGGTTCGGTTTAGACATGTTTCTAGTTTGTTCAGGGTTCAATTTAGACAGGATTCCTGTTTGTTCAGGGTTCTGTTTAGACAGGTTACACTGCAATTGTAATAAATTCAAAATTTTGTCTAATTTTGTGAATGTTGCAATTGTTACAGGCAGTTTTATTTAAGTCATTACATACCTATCTGTGCAATGAAAACAAACATACTAGTGAGATTACAACTCTACTATATTATTTCCCAGAATGACCAAGAATGTAACAATATTAAATGGATTTAAAAAAAAACCTCAAATACGCATCTTATTTGTCAAAAGAAAAAGTGTCCAAATTCAGAAATTTAACATAATTGGATGGAATACAGATTTATTTTTTTTGCATCAAATTTTAATGTGTTTTTTTTTCCTTGACTTTATTTTGTTGAGATCTTCCAGCAGTATGTTAACAGATCTCAACTATCTCTTACTGTTACTGCGACTAAAAAGTACCATATTTAATTTTTCTATGAAATTGATTGTGACAAGAGCGTTAGGAAGTGTTCCATCAGATTTCCTCTATCAGACAGATATCCTTTACGAATTAAACTTGATTGTAGTAGCACTGATTCATTAGGAAATCTTTGGTAACTTGCTGTGGCCGTATCATGCATGTGCATGGATTAAATCTTTATATTATAGAGGAAACCATAATATCCAACTAGCTTTAATAAAAATTGAGCATTATACAGTAAAAATAACAAAAGCAAACTTGTAATGCTATAAAGATTGATTGATTGATTATTGCTTATAAAAGTCCAGCTAACAGTATTTCAGTGCTTATAAAAGTCCAGCTAACAGTATTTCAGTGCTTATAAAAGTCCAGCTAACAGTATTTCAGATATAGACAATGAGAACAAGTTCAACAATGTATCCTGCAATGACAGCATTTACCGACCAATATAGCCTGCCCAATATTTTTTTTGATATTGGTCAGTTATAAATAGAACATACAAATGTAAGCTCCGCCCACATCGAGGGATATTGTTTTCAAATACATACACAAAATTATTTCAAATACTTTTATCATCGTCCAGTAAACGTTTATTTACGATTTAAAATTGCAGGATAAATACAATACATGTGCACTGTCGAAGCATATAGTTAAATATGTGTATTCAGCACGAAATGTAGGAAAACGCTCGGCGAAGCCTCGCCCTTTCCCCCGTTTCTAAGCCTCATACACATATTACCTATATGCTTCGACAGTGCACAAGTATTGTATATATATAAAAACTATATAGAAAAGGGGGATGGATGGGCCAACTGGGACAATGATTGTGTGGAAAAGTATGAAGAATTACCCACTATGGTCCATGGTCAGGCTTTATGTATTATAACCCTGACAACCTCTATGAAGAAGACACCCCCTATCCACCACCTCAGGACGCAGAGAATAATTCTGTGTGGTTGAGCCCTGGGAACCATCACAATAAAGATAGGGCATTTTTGTTTCCAGTATATGTAATGCCTTGAATAAAGATGGCAACCACTGAAAAAAAATGACTACCAGAGGCAATCACCCCGTGGAAACGCCAAAACAGTATTGGCGAATTTCTTTGTACTATCCATAAATATGGAATCCTTAACGGTGTAAAATGAAATTCGCTAGTCTATATGTATATTACCATGCATAGTTACTAGTATGTCTTATAAGCGATATATTAATTATACTGATTTAATTAGACTGTTAAAAGTAGTAATAAAAATCGAGGACGTATATACGTCCTTGTAAAAATATTATTTTTTAAAATTTTATTTCCAAATTTTTTTTGACCTGCCGATGTGCACGCCATGGCGTGACAGCGCATATGCAGCTACGCCTCTGTCTTCAGAGGTCAATAATTGTATAATGTAAATATGACGAACCTTGTTATGTTGAAGTCAATATGACCTACTTGTACTTTTGTATAATTTTTGTTTGAATACCGATAGTTTAGTTATCTGAGCAGCTAGAATTTGTTATCAATGTATCATATTCTTATTTAAAGATTTCCAAGAGAACAATTTGTCCGAGTTCCAACATACACGGTTCGACTATCAGGTTGATATATAATAACTAATTTATATTAATACATGTGCAATGAGAAAGTTTTCACTATTCATATTTGACTTGGCATATTTTCTTTTTCTGTTATACAATTTACAAATAATTAAAACAATGTGTATGTGATACCATGTCATAAACCCACGGTCTGATACTTGCCACTTATCACCTTTGGTTTACTTGCTCCCAAAGACTTTTAAATTATTTGGCATTCCAATCTTTTTTACTAAGGGTGTACCTGATGAAGGTTATTACAGAAACGTGCCGTTCACACTATTAAAGATATCTAGGATAATTTTTGGAATTAATTTTTTTTCTCTGGTTGAGCAATTCATGTCAAAATCATTGTTTCGGGTTTGTTCCATAACTGATCTATATTTAGTAGTTTCCATAGAAACAAAACATCACTCAAATTTTCCTATCAGAAGGATTGAGCAGATTATGAAAGATATGATCTGACTAGTCATTATAGCATTGATCTTTGAGAACCCAGAGAAAATTGTGGCTCATTCCTTTCCCTCTTATAAATAAATATTGCCTGTTCTTTTTATACGCCCGTCTCGAGACGGTCCGTATTATGTGATTGGGTATGGCGGGCGGGTGGGTGTCCACACAGGTTTCCGCACAATAACTTTAGTTCTGTATATCGGATCTCTACCAAACTTGGCCACATGATTCCCCTGTGAAAGGGGAAGAACCCTATTTATTGTGGGGTCAAAGGTCAAGGTCACTGTTACTATAAATATAATTTTTGACAACAGGGTTGTTTCTGCACGATAACCTTAGTTCTGTATATTGGATCTTTAACAAACTTGGCCACATGATTCCCCTATGGAAGGGGAAGAACCCTATTTATTTTGGGGTCATTAGGTCTAAGGTCAAGGTCACAGAAACTTTCACTGAAATGTGAACATGTATTTGTTTATTGAGATAATCTATTATAAATAACTCCATTAACTTTCTTCTTCTAAGAACAAATATTCTATGCTGTTTATTCCATCAGATTTTTTCTGTTGGAATAAAGAATGCAAAAACCATTGCTATGGTGGAAATTCTATCACATATCAATTGTATTTTATTGGGTGTTTAAAAATCTTTTCATCCTCTTCCTTTCTAGTTTCTGTAATGAACTTTTTGTCCAACTGACTGTATTATGTATGAGTGTTATATACTGTAATTGTTTTGCCAGTAAATTATGACTGATGTACATTGCTAATTTATAAAATTATATAATAATAATAATATATATGTAAGAAATCGTTATAACTGTTTATGTTTATTGGCCAGCTATAAATAGCATGACTTGTTGTCAAGTTAATCTCTGCACTTAAAGTGTCACATGTGAGCTCAACTGGACTAAAGGGTCATCTGATGTGTAGTCATTACTTTGCTTCACTCAGCAAAGTCGGTGTCCATAACTGTTAGCCTTTCAGATATAAATATTTTTTGCACAAACCACTGGATCAAGTATGTTACATCCACATATGATTCAAGAGTCAAGATGGCTCTTAGCCAATTATGCTTTTTGATTGACTGAAATGTCAAAAATCTTCTTTGACATTTACTCCACTGAGTTTGGTGCTGCTTTGACAACTGTTTTACCTGTTTTGTTCAAGTATTGTTATAAATACTGTTATAGTGACAGCCAGAAACTTTGAGCCGTAATGAAAGGGGGAGGTTTGGCACTTTAAAATCTGATTCAACCCACCATTTCTTTAGAAATGCCTGTACCAAGTCGGTTTTCACAGTTTTCTGGTTGTTTACTGATTTTGTCTGTTTATATACTTATGAGTTTTGACTTTCCCTTTGTAAGATTGTTCGGAGTTCGGTAATTTTGTTATTACCCTTACTTTTAAGAGACTGCATGTGTGATGGATTTTTACATTGTAGGAATGATACTTTATATTACCCTCTAAAATGTTTGTGTTTTGTCAGTCAGAAATCCTAGGGCCGTCGTGGTTATGATTGTATGGTAGTTGGATTTAAAACTGCCTATGCAATCAGTGCCTATCACCACTGATGTTGTAAGTTCGAATCTCGATCAGGGTGAGGTGTACAACATTATTTGATAAAGTTTGTCAGTGACTTGCGACTAGTCGTGGTTTTCTCTGGTTTCTTCAACCAATAAAACTGACCGCCACGATAAAACTGAAATATTGTTGAAAGTGGCATTAAACACCATCAAACAAACAAAAGTCGGAAATCCAAAAAGGCCCCTATGGGAGTGAGTTATTGTTGTTTAACAAGTTAGCAATTTTTCAGCTATGTCATGGTGAAAACAAATTATATTAAATGATGATGTGGGCTTTGTACTTAGTTGGATTTTTAGGTTAAGTTTAGGGTTATGGTGTTTAACGCCACTTTCAACAATATTTCAGTTATATCGTGGCCGTCAGTTTTATTGGTGGAGGAAACCAAGTGCCTGGAGATAACCACTGAGTTGTCGCAAGTCACTGACCAACTTTTATCACATAATGTTGTATCAAGTACACCTCTCTATGAACGGGGTTTGAACTCACAACTTTAATGGACAAAAGATTATAAAATTGGTATTTATTGCTTCTCTCCTAAACGTGCAGCATTAAGGAGCAAAAACTAGACGGCAAGGAATCAATATAGAGTGGTGTGACATGCTTGTCTGTGAACTGTTTCAGAGAGCTAGCACTATAAAAATCAAACTGGGGCCGTCGTGGTCGTATGGTAGTTGGATTTACAATTACCTGTGCAATCAGTGCCGATTACCAATAAAGTTGTACTTTCGAATCCCGTTAAATGGCAAGATGTACTTGATACAACATTATGTGATAAAGTTTGTCAGTGACTTGCAGCAGGTCTTTGGTTTTCTCAGGGTAATCCAGTTTCCTCCACCAATAAAACTGACCGCTACAATATAACTTAAATATTGTTCAAAGAGGAGGGTCAGGATCCCATTAACCGGTTTAACCTCGCAACATATTTGTGCCTGTCCCAAGATAGGATATGATTTCCAATGCCATCTGTCATGGTCTTTTTTTGTGTTCGGTGGTTTAAAGTGAGAAGTTATTGTTTGTTTTGTTGGTATTTGTGGAATTGTTGACCATCACTGTTTAAACTTTCTATTAGATTGTGATTAAAATAACACAATAGGGCCATCATGATCGTATGGTAGTTGGGAGTTACACCTACCTGTGCAATCAGTGCCTATCACCACTAAAGTTGGGTACTTGATACAACATTATACGATAAAGTTTGTCTGATTTGCGACACAGGTCAGTGGTTTTCTCCATGTACCCCGTTTCCTCTACCAATAAAACTGGTACCACAAAATGACGGAAATATTGTTGAAAGTGGCATTAAAAACCATAAACCAAAACCCAAGCCAAGTTCTGATTTCCAATGCCATCCATCATGGTCTTTTTTGTGTTCGGTGGTTTAAAGTGAGAGGTGATTGTTCCTTTTGTTGACCATCACTGTGTGAACTTCCTTTTCATAAGATTGGGATTTAAATAACACAATAACATTTCCATTATTTTTGTTTTGTTTTTTTATTTGCACTGCACAACAATGGTATTCTTGCATATCCAATGTTTTTTCATATAATCCGTTACAAACCGTAAACAAACGTTGTCGTGTGGAATGTACACTGACATAAAATAAATAAGAAAAAACAAATAGTTTTAAAAATGTCGACAAAATAATAATAATAATTTAAAAAAAAAACGTGAATTAGAGGTATTTCTATAAACTTGGAAATCAGTTGATATGTAAAGCATGATATTTATACATGAAGTGATGCGAAAAAATTAGTTCATAGATTTCCAGGATACGTAGTCAAGTTTTTTGTCGTAAAAATAACGAGAGAAAAAAATCGGATAAAACTTGCTTACAACCCACAATTACTTACATTTTCTCTTTTATACAGTCAAGCCTGTATTAGGAGGTCAGAGGTCACCCTTGGGACAAAGTGGCCTTATAAGACAGGTGACCTCTTAAAACAGGTTCAATTCATATGAAATTTCTATGATCGGACAAGAAACAGGTGACCTCTTAAAGAGGTTCAATTCATATGAAATTTCTATGATCAGACAAGAAACAGGTGACCTTTTAATGCAGGTGACTGCTTAATAAAGGTGATTGCATGGGCAGGTTTGACTGTATTATAACATTGTATAAAGTATACCTTTGTTAAACTGACTTGATATCAAGATCATTCACAAATAATTTCTAGACTATTAATTACAATGAAGCCTGTCTAAACTGAACCCTGAATAAAATGGGTGTTAGGGTTATAGACCTTTCAATAAGAGGCAGTACCAGGTACTTTTACCTGCCTAAAATGGTCTTGGGTACCTCCTTATTTTAAAGAGTGTTGTATAAGATATTCATGACAATTGTTCAAATTTTGATAAAAAGTACCGCATGTAAATAGTGAAGTACTCGTACTCTTGGAAAATATTGAAATCCCTGGGTTATGGTGTTTAATGTCACTTTCAACAAAATTTCAGTTATATGAATAAAACGGACTCGTATATAAATTGCTTTAAATAAATAAAGTCCCAATAGAGGAAATCTTTGTTAATTTAACCTGTAGAAACCGAACACCTGTCTATTCCAAACACAGGTCTCAAGGAGGTTTGGATTAGACAGGTTTGACTGTAGTACTTTAAAAAAAAGAGGCCCAATCAGTCACATTCCTACGTTATGGATATACACAAAAAAATGTAATATTATTCAGAATTTGTAATTGAATATCAAAAGGATTTTTTGAATTTTCTGACCCTTAGGTCCTAGAGGTGTTCAGTATTGACAGGTTTCAAGGGAAACAACCTTTATAGATATGATACACATTATTGTCGAGTTTTGGTAACAAAATTTAACGCTGTATGCATGATATATTTACTGAACATAACAACGATCACGCCTGATTGGTCGTAAAACTTTTCTAGTACAAGTTTTCTACCCATACTCTAAATAATTATCCAATCAGAATGTTGGATTTTTCGGGGGCAATCATACCAAAATTGTACCTCAAAATGTCTTGCAATGAAAAATTCCTCTATATATGGAGCCTAAAATCTAAGTATTTCAAATCTAATGTATAGTTGCAGAACTTTAGCTCTTGAAAGTCTTCTTTTTTTACCTCAAAAAAGATAGAAAGACCATTAACAGCTACTGTTCCACAGCTAACCGAATGTAATGTTCTGGTCTTTGGAAATGGGTAGGGTTACAATACCTCAAATCAATGCTAACCTTTATTCAATGCCAAGGTTCATTGTGTTCAAAATTCAGAAGGATACATCAACTACATCTTAAGTTATTGCACGGAAACCATTCTTATCTACAGACAGACAATGATGATGATGACAGCGACATAACTTAATATGACCGAAAAATTTTGCCGACGTATTAATATTGTATAAATAGTGTTCTGATAAGTAGACTTGTTAAGAATACAAGTACAAATCTCGTATTTAAAAAAAAATTCTGATTGCAAGCCACCATGATGGATCAATGTTTTGAGTATGAGCACAAAATTCATATTTGAAAATTTTATGCCGAAAAGGCCATGTAAATTACAAAAACAGGTAATATATGTTAATGACAAACTATAAAATATCTCCAAAACAATTAACATTTCATAAAATTCTTAAATAACAATATCATCAATATCTTATTCATAAATGAGAAAAAAACATATATCTCATTTTTATATAACTATAATATTCACAACAAAAACTACAAAA
Source organism: Bathymodiolus brooksi (assembly GCA_963680875.1). Taxonomy (NCBI): domain Eukaryota; kingdom Metazoa; phylum Mollusca; class Bivalvia; order Mytilida; family Modiolidae; genus Bathymodiolus; species Bathymodiolus brooksi. Next base: position 52,390,758 of record OY804589.1, on the reverse strand, counting down.
AAAAACATATATTATTCTGGAAGCCTTTTAAAATACATAAAATTGTATTCAATTTCCATTTTATTTTTTTTTGTCCTTCAAAATTGTGTTGGGACCGTTCACTGAAATGATTAATTTCACTTTACCGTATTGAAAAACATGCAATGAAATTAACTAATAAATAAAATTTTAATTTCATTGCAAATTCATTTTTAATCAAATTTTATCCAGCATTTTTACCTTTTAAAATTTGTATTGGTAAAAATATATTAATAAATAAATTCTGGTTATTATGAAGTAAGACATAGTTCAAAGAAAATTGTTGTCTGAGGTTAGATTACAAATTGTAACATTGTCATTTTTTTAAAAGTTTAATAACTTAAGTTAATTAATTTTCATTGATAAATAACTTCACAGATCAATAATATACAATTCAAAACTTTTCTCAGTAAGCTGCATTTGTATCACAAACTTTACACAAATTATGTATATTTAGTTTTAACATAGAATATTAATCTAAAAGAAAAACGTCAACATTTAGGACATAAAATTTGCAACAAAACTTAAAATCACAATGTGGAACTATAATGTAAAAATATTCATTTGAAATAAATTTACATACAATAATATAAGGAATTATAAGACAAAATTTCTGTATTTGGAATTTCAAAATTTAGTTTTAGATACAAATTATTTCAATCTAGTATTGGAACTATCTAACTCTACCAAGGAAAGTGTGAACAAGTCAGTTGTGTTCAAACAATAAAAATGAAAATTCCCCCCTCCTCCCCATATAAAAACGAGGAGAGAGGGTTCCAACTATATTTTTGAAAATAAACATGAAGTGTGAAAGACTCTGTACATACAGAACACAGCTATATACTTACAACCAACAAAATACAAGGTGATCACAGGAAACACTATTACAACCCTTTACTAAGCTTTCAATTCAACACCCCCCCCCCCCCCACCAAAAAAAAAGAATGTAAAATTTACTACTAAATATTTTGCAATTAAAACAATGACATGTAACCTATAAAATTAATTTCAGCAGTTAAAAATTATGACGTTTACATCATATACTGTCTTTAAGATTATTAAATATGCTTCTTACGTTATTTGGTAACTTGCTTAACTTTGATAATTTATGTAAAAAGGCATTTATTATTCATCATTTCATTTCAAAAGTACTGTTATCTTTAATATTTTACAAAGAGAAGGGAGATAATTCTGTCAGTAAGATCACATTATTTATGTAGACTTTACTTAAACAGCTGTCAATTCAAATTTTATTTTAAATTTTACAAAGAGAAGAGAGATAATTATGTGATTGAGATCACCTTATTAATTCAGACTTTAGTTAATACTTTCTCTTCAAATCCTATTCTAAATTTTATAAAGAGAAGGGAGATAATTCTGTTAGTGAGATCACTTTATTAATTTAGACTTTACTTAATACAGTTTAACATTATGGGAGATTCTTGAAATTTTATAGGAATTTTGACATTTTTAGGGGATATTTTTCAAGTGTGCAATGCAGCATCATTTTTCCCATTTTATGCATTTCGTTGGTCAATCAGTGTATCAATAATTTGAAATGTAAGCAATGACTCACTCTATCAATGAAATGTATTGTCAGTTTAATTATTTCTGGAATAAGGGTTGGAACTTAATACTTTCACTTCCAATGCAGTTTTAAATTTTAGTGAGATCACTATATCATTATAATCACAGCTATTTCAAAATGTTAAAATTAATAGGTAAAAGCCTTCACAGTATTAAATAGCCTTTTCTTCAACTTTTTCACTTCAAAGAGGGAAAAAAATCGAAAAATGTTTGTGAGGAATACAAATTAACATTGTACATATGTACATCATATTGTTTTAAAGAGAAAAACTTGCATCATTTAGATAAGAATTTTGCTGGGTATTTTGCAAGAAAAAAACGAATACAGCGTCTTATAAAATAGGTAATCTTCATTTACTTAATTCAACATATCTCTCTTTTGTTGTCTCCCTTAGATGTTTTTTAAAAGAACTAATACATACAAAGAGAAAGTTAGGACGATTCCTATCTACAATTAAATACAATATAAATTTATGTATATGAAGTATTTTTCAATGCCATTTTTTATCGACAAAATGATATGATTTTTGATGACTAGAGTCTGATAATCTACAATGCCTCTATACATCATCGTCGGTAACTCACGGCTGATCACACTTATTGCCCATGTGTCAACCAGTCTTTGAACTAATCCACTTGCCCGAAGCCTGGGACAAGTAAAACTGGATTTGGGCAAAGATTGAAAAAATAGAATTTTTTTTCTAAATTTGGCTTTCTGGCAAGAAGGTGAAAAAAAATTAAGACAAAGACTAGTCAACTGGCAGAGAAATCCTTGTAGTCATGTGATTGTTTTAAAATATTTTGATTAGTCCTGACGACTGTCTTTATAACCAATCAAATCACAGGTTTTAAATGTATCTACATTAAAAAAGGAATTCCTTGTAAATTATAAGATCCCCATTTTTCTGTATAGCTTTTTCACCTCAAAAGAAGGAGATTTACAATATCAGACAATGATTTTGATTGGTAACTATTAATAGCTTTTTTTTTCAACGAAATGCTGATTTCTCTGCCAATTGACCCACGGGTGAAGAGAGTAATCAGAATGTGACAGTTATCGAGACTTATCAAAGTTTTCTAAAGTGATCACATGATTACGTACATTTCTCTGCCAGTTTACCCATGAGTGATGAGTAGAGAGTAATTGGAGCGTGATCAGCTGTGGGTCAAGGACAATGCTATACATAAAAATTAACAATAACATCTTGGTCCAATAACATGTAATTTTTATATATAAATGTACAACTTTCTATTTTAATAATAATTTCCTTGGTTGAATCACTGGTTAAAAATAGTGCTATTAGCGAAAATTGAAGGAATGAAATAGCGAAAATTGAAGGAATGAAATAGCGAAAATTGAAGGAAAAAAAAGAGAGTAAAAACTGACATTAGATTTTGTTACAGATAAAACATAATTCCATTACAATAACATATTATTATTTCATAGATAAATACTAAGATTTCCAAGTGAAAGAGAACCTGATATTTCACCAAGTGAAATATAATCGTTTACATCACAGTAGCAATGACATCACAATTTTCACAAATGACCTACATAATTGTAATTTCCTCCTAATTAAAACAGCAACATAAATTTTCCATATAAAGGAATCATGACAAAGAAATTTTGTAAAACTATATAAAAACTTTGCTTGCTAACAAATTTAAGTCATTTTCAATAATTATTCAGGAAAAGGACAGGAGATTCCAATCGCTCTAAACCCCATCCCCTAGATATCCTACTGAAATGTATACATTGGTAAACTATTTGCCCTGGCCAAGTAAGAAAAGGAGGATCTCCCTTTGGCCTAAAAAGGGTTAATTTATTACCTCCCTTTAATAGTTTTCAATCCTTTTTTTCTCTCTCAATTTTTAATAATTTAATGTGTCACTATTCTTTATATTTGAAGAAGAAAAAATATTTTTGAGTAAACTTTCATCTATCACTGTCAGTTTTTCTAAGAAATAAAAAAAAATCTAATTTATAGAACAAGATTCACCACTCCTATATTTAGTATTATTGTCCTCGTAAATCAATGGAGAAATAAATTAAATATCGTAACCTATAGGAAATAAAATACATTTGTATAACATTTAGATTTTATTGTAACCTATAGCAAATAAAGTATAACATTTATTTTATAACAGAAAACTGTTCTGTCAGTCCATACTCTACTTTTAATATTTCAAATAATTTAGTATAATATTGCTTTCTACAGAAAATTTGAATCATTGAGAAAAAAACAATCATAATTTCGTCTATTTAACATGAGAACTATAAATAGCTTGTGGTTATTCACCAGCCTTCAGCTTCCATTCTCCGAGCAGGTCGATGGACTGTTGTTGAGACAGTTATGTCTGAACACTCATCTGAGTCTGACGTTATGTCACAATTCTGTAAGTATAAAAAGAAATCTGTTGGAAATAGTTCAATATTTCAAGATTCTATTTATAAACTCAGTCACATAATTAAAGGTACACTAGATTGTGTATATACAGTCAAACCTGCCCATGAGGTCATCTCTATTAAGAGTTCACCTGTCTTAAAAGGCCACTTTTAGTTTGTCCCAAAGGTGACCTCTTAATACAGGTTTAACTATATATATATTGGGAACAGGACAAAAGCCCCCCGGACAAAAAGCCCCCCAATAATGATGAAAAGTAAAATGGTTTTTTTTTATACATTTTTTTATATTGATGGTGATATTAGATATATTAAAGTATAAAGGAAAACAATTTAAAAATTAATTAAAAAAATTTAATACTTGTAGAAAAAAATTTCTTCACATTTTGTTTATTATTATTAACATTTATATTTATTAAGTGTAAATTACAAAAGAAAAACTGATAATTTGTTTATAAATTAAAAGTTATTTTTGGAATTATCTTTATCACATAATGTTGTACACATCTCCCTGATCGAGGTTCATACTCACATCAGTGATGATAGGCAATGGTTGCATAGGCAGTTGTGCAAAGAAACAAAGATATAAATATTGTTACAGTATACAGACACAAGGAATTAAAATATAGAGGTACAAAAAATCTTGAATCATGTTAGAAAACACAAAGAAAATTTTACAAATCCAAACAGTTGAACAATGACACAGAAAAAAACTTTAATTATGAATAATTCAAAAATTAACTTTAATTTATAAACAAATTATTAGTTTTTCTTTTGTAATTTACACTTAATAAATATAAATGTTAATAATAATAAACAAAATGTGAAGAAATGTTTTTCTATAAGTATTAAATTTTTTTAAATTAATTTTTAATTTTTTTTCCTTTATACTTTAATATATCTAATATCACTATCAATATGAAAAAATGTATAGCAAAAAAACATTAACTTTTACTTTTCATCATTATTGGGGGGCTTTTTGTCAGGGGGCTTTTGTCCTAGACCCATATATATTATATAAAGTCAAACCTGTCTTAAGATGCACCTCTATATTGCCCTTTATTTACAGATTTGACTGTCGAATTAAAAATCCTTACAACGCTGAAATACTGCTCACTTGACATTAACAAACAACCAATCAATCAAAAAATATAGATGAAAAACAATCTGATCCCATAATCTTGAACTTGAATAAGTTGTTTTCTTCGATGATTTGAAGTAAGAAAAAGCTCTGTTCAAAGTATTTATTAGTTACACATTGAAAACTTGAATACTATACTCGGCTTATTAGAACTAAAGACATCATTAAGAAGTAAGAGCAAAGACTGGTTGGCTCGGAATCAGAATAATGTGTCTGAGTGGAACGACATGTCTATCCGTGGACTGTTGTTTCAGTGAGTTAGCACTATAAAAATCCAACTAAGCATGTTTGTCTAGTACCAAGCAGACATCATCATCATCATCTAATAGAAATGTAACTTGTTCTCACAATGATATAGCTGAGATTTGCTCATTTGGCTTTACACAGCAATCACTTACTCACTCACTTGACATTAAACAATAATCAATCAATCTATCACTCAGTAAATGAATCAAAAATCAATTATAGGTTGTTTTTGACAAAAACATGTGTCTCCCCCCCCCCCTTTTGATGAAATATTTCAAGTCAAAAAGGGCAATAACTCCTTCAAAACAGGTCTGATCAAACTGCCATAAAGATATGTGATTCTTCATATGGTAATAATCAAGCTTGCAAAGTTTTACGGAATTCACTTTAAAAATATAGAAAGAGCTGCACCTACAACCTTTTCTATATGCCGCCCCCCCACATAGGGGGAGATTTATTTGATTTGATTTTATTTATTGTGTTTAATGCCATTTTCAGCAATATTTCAGCTATATCACTGCGACCAGTTTTAGTGGTGGAAGAAGCCGGAATACCCGAAGAGAACCACCGACCATGAGCAAGCAACTGGTAAACTTTATCACTTGCGTCTGAGAGTCAAGTGCATCCTTTTTTGTAATTTACAAAGCCAGGTGCGAACCCACGCCGTATTGGTGATAGGCTTAAATGAGTTGTTAGGTAATCCAACTACCTAACTCATTGAGCCACCTGGGCCCTCGCATAGGGGGAGACATAAATACACCTGACTGACTTTAAAAAACAAATGTTACCTCGTACAATCTATCTGGTGATACTGAGACTTGATCTCTCATTTTCCGTACGGTATATTCTTTATCTGAGAGTCCGTCAGATACGTGAATCACAGCACAATTAGCTAATTCTAAATGTAAATTTTCAGAACTATTTGTAGATAACAATCCATCGGGAGTCAATTGTTCTGAATGTTCACTTGTATTTTCTTCTTCTGATAAAATCCCTTCAGAACTTAACGTTGAACAGTAGGACTGTCTATTTCTGTTGCGACGAATATCATCCTCGCTTACCTCCCCTTCTTCTTCTGACCAGGAATCTTCAGAATGCTGCAGTAAGAATATGTGATATATTAATTATGTAGAACATACAACAGGTTAGGTTTATGGTTTTTAATGCCACTTTCAACAATATTTCAGTCAGAACATACAACAAGGCAGGATGTTTGTTAATCTAATTAAAATGACAAGTTTGTTGTATCCTTTTTTTTCTTTGAATTCTTATATACAAACATCATTTTTGCAGGGATGATTCTGGATAGAAAATAAAATAACTGATAAATCAATGAAAAATAGCTGAAACCATCTACACCCCCTTTCAAAAAAGTAATTTTTGATCTATTCTGACTGTGTCCTGCAATTTTTGGAATTTCTTTTTCACCGAAAAATAGCTGAAATCAGTTGAATAACTGAAAAAATCATCCCTGTTTTTGAGGTTATATCAGGGATAATATTTTCAACTGACCAATCAGCGATGGGTTTACTTTTTGTTAGACTGAGTATGCCCCAAGATACTTTTTAAAAACTGAGTACTCCTTAAGAGCTGTTTTTAGATTGGCCAATATATTCAACTGTCTTGTATATGATTGGAGTGTCAAAGATGAATGAAAGGTTACCTGGCATGACCCCAAACAGGATGTTGTTAGATGTTAGTGTGCATCTTACACAGTTAGAGTTATAGTGTTTATTGGACTATTTTCCGAATTGAGTTTTTCATTAAATTAGTAACATTTTATTTGAAAGCACAAGTATTTTTGACATGTTCAAAATCTTCCTTTGTAGGTGCCTTACTTATGTTATTTTTAACTTGTGTGTTTACAGTTCAAATTTGATTTCTTTGTGCTTTACTCATGTTATTTTCAACTTGTGTATTTACAGTTCAAATTTGAGTTCTTTGTGCTTTACTTATGTTATTTTTAACTTGTGTATTTACAGTTCAAATTTGAGTTCTTCGTGTTTTACTCATATTATTTTTAACTTGTGTATTTACAGTTCAAATTTGAGTTCTTTGTGCTTTACTCATGTTATTTTTAACTTGTGTATTTACAGTTCAAATTTGAGTTCTTTGTGCTTTACTCATGTTATTTTTAACTTGTATATTTACAGTTCAAATTTGAGTTCTTCGTGCTTTACTCGTGTTATTTTTAACTTGTGTATTTACAGTTCAAATTTGAGTTCTTCGTGCTTTACTCATGTTATTTTTAACTTGTGTATTTACAGTTCAAATTTGAGTTCTTCGTGCTTTACTCATGTTATTTTTAACTTCGTGTATTTACAGTTCAAATTTGAGTTCTTCGTGCTTTACTTATGTTATTTTTAACTTGTGTATTTACAGTTCAAATTTGAGTTCTTTGTGCTTTACTTATGTTATTTTTAACTTGTGTATTTACAGTTCAACTTTGAGTTCTTTGTGCTTTACTCATGTTATTTTTAACTTGTGTATTTACAGTTCAAATTTGAGTTCTTTGTGCTTTACTCATGTTATTTCTAACTTGTGTATTTACAGGGTCAAACAAACTTTGTAGTAAGGCCAAAAAAAAAATATGTGTGTTTACGGTCACCCGACCGACCCTAATTTTTGCTAGCGACCCTATGAATTTTTACATAGAATTCGGATAACCATTTTTGTTGTTTAACCAGCAGCAATGTTTTATTTATTCAACTGCTAGCTTTTTGTTGAAATTGAGAGCAAAGAAGGTAGAAAAACTGCATAATTCGTCATTTTACCAGAAATTTCGAAAATGAATTGCCGGAATCGGATTCCGGAACCGGGAACGACTATTTCCGGCTTTGCCGATAATAGAAAAAAAAAAAAAAAAAAAAGACCATAGATTTTTTTGACATGTGACAGTAAACACACATATATTTTTTTTTGGCCTAATTGTTTATATACTGTTATATCAACGACTACAAATACAGAAGATCACAAAAACTAATATGTTTTCCCTCTAGCAGAAAAAATTTGCAAATTTCATTCCATGTAAAGTTTTATAAGGAATTTTAAAGAAACTCATCGTTTGCTCCGAATGTTCGCTGAAAATAACGAACATTCCAAAATATGAATTCTATACCATTTAAGTGATTCTCTCACTGAATGTTGTTTTTTATTCCACCCTCGCCACTTTTGCCTGAAATAATCGCAAGAACTATAAATATGTAATACGACAGCTTTAAGCGGAAGAATATGTATGGTTTACGTATATACTACTGTTGATTTGTTTTGCAAAAACGAAATTCCCATAGCAATATCACGTCGAAGGCAAAGCCCAAGATGTGAAATGAGATGAAAAGTCAATTTTGAGCAAAGCATATCAATGATAGTATGTTTATCGAGGATTTTTCAAGGTGATGTAAAGGTGACGTCACATTAGAAATCAACAATAATTTTTCATGCCATGCTTGTCGCTTGATAATAGATATTATCGTGTGTAAAGATCTAAGGATTTTTTATTTGTTTTAAATTATCAATAATTAACCTTACCTTTATAGATCTTAATTTCCTTTCTCTTCGTATAACATTGACCGGTTCCATGCTTTCCAATCTATGAGAATTAATATTTAAAGTCGGAGAACTACGAGGATCATTAATTTTACGATTTAACGTCGTATTAATTATCGTATTATCGTCTGTGTTCAAGTTTGATGTCATGGTCGTTAAATTTTCGGTACCAGTATCGGTATCGAAGGAACAGTTTAAATTTTCGTTCGAATCTTTTTCACGAAGAGTTATTTTTGATTCATTGATGTTTTCTATGTTTTGGTTTTCAATCAAGTCTTTGGATTCCGTAATTGGACTAGGAGTTGACGTGTCTGCTGTGTCTGCGGTCGGACTGTTGTCAAGACTGATTTTACTTGATCTTTGACTACTGCACATATTGTCACTACACCCACCCTCACATCCGAAACACACGTCGTTTAAATTACTGTGAGTTAAATCTCGGCTACACTTATGACAACCGAATTCGTGCTCGTCATTTGATTTATATTCACGAACGGCAGTCCCCGGACCAAGATATTTGAACACTCCGGGAGACACATCTCTGGGATCCGCTCGTTGTAACTGCAGTTGCTTGGCATGTAATTCTTCGTGGAGAGCATCTTTTGTAGGACTCTTAGCAGGACTTGAAAATATACTACTAAGGGAACCTTTACTGCCACGACGATGTCTGCTTTTCCTCATTCGTACTTTTGTTGGTGAGGGTAACACTAACTCAGAACTGGTCGTTAAACTGCTGTCCATGTGTATATTTTCAGGACTGAAAAATAAATATGCATTATGAGCGATACATGCTTTTGTACAGAAAAGTGTATTAAAACTGTACAAGTTAAAACTTCAGTGGTTTATCTCCCTTTGAATTATGTAAAATGCATGTTAATTTTTTAAAACATAAAAATTTGTGTAAATGATATAAAAAATATATTCTATGCTAGATTTAGCAAAAGTAATTATTACTGCATGTATTTATGTTAAAATTGGAACCATTTTTTTCATTTTCTAAAAATTAGAGTAAAATACAGTATAAACACATCTATAACACTGTTGGTTGGTTTTGGAGGTACAAAGAAAAGTGGCAGGTCTGTAGGTTTCTCTGTTGTTATGATCATTAAACTGTCAAGTACAATTTTTGCACTCACACTCAAAAATTGTCCAATCAGAATAAAGTATTTTTTTTATAAAGTGTTCCGATTGATTTGTTTGATGGTGTTTAACGCCACTTTCAACAATATTTCAGTAAAATCATGGCATCAGTTTCATTGGTGGAGGAAACTGGAGGACCCGGAGAAAACCACTGACCTGTCACAAGTCACTGATAAACTTTATCACAAAATGTTGTGCACCTCACCCTGATCGAGATTCGAACCCACAACATCAGTGGTGATAGACACTGATTGCATAGGTAGTTGTAAATCCAACTACCATACGATCACGGCGACGATGGCCCCTGTTCTGATTGGTAATTGTTTCGTAAGTTTTATAACCTTAAGGACTGTTTTTGTTAAACAATAAAATTGACCTCCTCGATAAATCTGAAATATTGTTGAAAAAGATGCTAGACATCTGTATTTCTTTTGTTATTTCTGTGCCACTCATGATTAATGAGCCTGTTATCATACCATTGCATTTGTTGATTTAGAAAACTTACATAATGAATTGTTATGAGTTAATTTATTTTGGGTATGAGTAAAATATACCTTGTTGGTTCTGAACCAGATTTATAGGCTCGTTTTTTACTCATCCTCTCTAATCTTTCTTGAGCTCTTATGACTGGTCGTACAATACTTTTTCTTTTCTTGGCGTACATAGCTAGCTGTTGTTCCCTTCTAAACATAACAAAGAAAAAACAATTATATAAATAAATTAGTTGTCATAAAATGCACAACCCATATATTGAGATAAAACTTATTTATGGTTCTATGTTAAATTTGTCCTGTGGTGGTGGCTATCTTGGATTTCCAATCCACATCAAAATTGAAATTTTGTGAGGTACCATCCAATAGTTATTCAAGTACAGTTTGGGTTCAATCAAATTTCTACTTTGTGAGACAAAAGATTTTTTTCATTTTCCCATAGGGTCCTTATGTCAAAAACTATGTCCTGCTGTAGCAGCCATCTTAGATATTTGATAGACACAAAAACATGCAGTTCTAAAGGGTCATCCAAGATACATTCCAGCCAACATTGCTTTCAAATTGTTCATTAGTTTCAGGAAAGAAAACTTTATATTTCTCTCGTAAGGAACTATGTTAAAATTTTGTCTGGAAGTGGCAGTAATCTTGGTTTGTCCATCGGCACCTAAAACTCAATGTTAGTAAAAAACTACCTAATGAACATTCCTACAATATCTGCCTATCACAAGACTTTTTGTTTTAATCTTAGCCAATTAGAATGCATCAATGGCCTTGGCTAAAATTTTGAAATAGCAATTTGCACCAAAAACTAAAACTTTGTAAAGTACCATTATTTAATTAATAAAGTATACTCTTCCAAAATTTGGTTTCAATTGTTTTTTGTAATTTGTTCATTTTTGTAAGAACAGATTTATACAGACTCTATACACACAATGTTTCAGTACATAAAAGTTACAATGTAAATATACAGTGAGTGATTGATGTTTAACGCCAACTCAGAAATTTTCAGCTCTATCATGGTGAGAACAAGTTAACTTTCAATGAGATGATGATGAGGGAGGGCCACTTTGTTCTAGACAAACAAGTTTTGTTGGATTTTTATAGTACTAGTTCACTGAAACAACAGTCTGCAGATAGACATGTCGCTCCACTCGGACACATTATCATGATTCCAAGCTAGCCAGTCTATGTTCTTTCTCCTTAACGTTGCATGCTTGGAGGAGAAGCAACAAATACCAAGATTGAGCAACATGAACCCCACTAAAATGTCAAAAGTTTATAAGTCACAATGAGGACGATGAAGTAGAATCTATATTTAACTTACTTAATCAATTCTCGTTCTCTTTTCTCTAACTGTAACATACAAGCCGTGAGCTCCATGTACAGATTATTAGCCCTCTCCAATTTTCTTTCATAATGGTCCCTTACATCTTGTGCATGTCTAGAAAAAAAAAGGTATCTTTTAAATTTATATTCCACCTAGGTTTAGTCGTTCATTGCTTTTGGTATAATTTTTTTTTCTTTTTTTAATTTATGCTCCACCCACCACGTTGATTGACAAGAGCATCCAATGAACAACTAAACTTGTTTTCTTCCACCAATAAAACCGACTGCCACGATACACTGTCAATTTATTATTATTCATGGTCTACCAATTTTCATGGATTTTGTGGATAGTATCAATACATGAAATTAATAATTCAATGAATATTCATCACCATATATATTCTGAATGAACTATAGCAGACGATCCATCAATTCATGTAGCCACGAAAATTAGTACTCTACTCAAGAATTTAAATGTATTCACAGTAACTGAAATATAGAAATGATTTGCATATTACTGTTATCGGAAGGCATTTTATTGAAAAAATTGGTTATCGCTTTGAAATGTTCCAGTGTCTTTGTAATGATTTATTGTTAATTATTAGGGGGCCATCGTGGTCGTGATCGTATGGTAGTTGTGAGTTCGGATCCTGCTCATGGCGAGGTGTACTCCAGGGTTCGACATTAACTTTTTGACCAACTTGTCCATTCGGGCAAGTGCCATATTGATTTTACTTGCCCGAAACTGTAAACTACTAGCCCGAATTCTTAAGTGCCATATTGCATGTAGTGCAGATCTATGCAATCTACAATGACTGTTCATTGAGTAGAATAACCCCTCATATTAATTATTTACACCTTATGATTTCCTGAGGGTTACTTGTGCCATATTGGCACCAAATTCTGGGACTGAGTCTGTGATATTGAGTGGACGTACCTATCAATTTGCGGGAATATGACAGTTTTATAAATACGGGTGATTGATGAGGATTTCCGAGATATTTTTGTTAGAAAATTTAGGTATAAATGTTCCTTATCATAGACTGACAACGACTGTATAGTTTGTTTGAATTTTTATTCCAGTAATCTATCATGCTTTCAATATTTTGACCGTAAAGGCAATACACATCAGGGATAATTTTCTAAAATTAGAACACCGCAAATAACTCTAGCTTTTCATTGGCCAGCGAAAATAAATACGATATTGATGCAGCGCCGTCGCCTAATTAGGCATTCGCGATTGGCTAATATAAATAACACAATCTTTATTTGAGAAAGGGGAATTCCGTAGTCAACAAAATAAAACAAAATGGCATAAAATAAACGATACATACGACGCGATGTTTAGGTAAAATTCGCTGCGACTTCCAACACTGAATAATTCAATATTAATCATTTTGCTCTTCAGGAATTGAACATATCACAGAATCATTTTCACTTGCCCGATCGGACAAGTTGGGTGCCGTTTTCACTTGCCGAAGACGCATTTCACTTGCCCTGGGCAATCGGACAACCGTTAATGTCGAACCCTGTACTCTATACAACAATATGTGATAAAGTTTGTCAGTGACTTACGGCAGGTCAGTGGTTTTCTCTGGGTACTCCGGTTTCCTCCACTAATAAAACTGACTGCCACTATATAGCTGAAATATTGTTGAAAGTGGCATTAAATACCATATCTCTAACCTAGTTAATTATCCAATAATTTGATAGTTTAATTGGTGCAATCATGTGTTGAGAACACATCAAAAATTAAATACTGATATAATCTTTTCAAGTCTAGAATGAAAAGGGACTGGTACACTAATATATATATACTATCATTGATTTGTTCTGCGAGAATGGATTTCTCAGAGCAATATCACATAGAAGGCGAAGCTTGAAATGTGAGATGTGATGAAAAATCCATTTTGAGCAAAACATATTCTATCAGATTTGGTAACGTGAAGTCAATGATGTCATATTAGAAAACAGGGATATTATGTTAATATCAGGCTAGTTGCTTGATAATAGATATTATCTAACATTATGTACGTTTTCCTTTGAAATTAACGAAAGTAGCCTGTCTGATACAAGGTGTCTGATACAAGATGTTGTATCACCACACTGGTGAAAAAAGAATGGCGCGACATTGCACGAGACGTTCTCTGTCGAACTACTTTGACATGACGTCATATCATTGGAATGTGAGACAAAGCACAGTAACCTGACGTTGGTGAATGAACGGAAGAAATAACGTGACGCCATGCACAAAATGTAGTCTCCCTGAGAGTATTGTACAAATTTTAATCCAACCCTTGTTATTTGTTTAAAATGCGTTTTTATTGAAATGTTAGATAAACTTATTACATACATAGTGTGTTGGTACAAGACTTTATATCAGGTCTTGCCTGTTGAGTGAACTAACCGCATCACAACTGGTCGCTATCGCGACTCATAGTGATACTGGTTCACACTACAGTCTCGACCTGATACAAAGTCTTGTACCACCACACTATGTATGTAATGGGTATTTATAGTGTGTAAAGATCAAAGAGACAATGTACAAATCATTGATAATCAGAGATAATAGTCACATTGAAAAACCTTTGGTAGCATCCTTATTATGCATAAAAAGTACTTCTATGCATATTAACGAAGTTTCATAACAAATAGATACCTTAATTCCTCTCTCCTTCTTTTGACAAGTTCTTCTTCAAGGTGGGGCATATGTGTTCCTTCACATCTAATTAACACAACAAATAGATACCTTAATTCCTCTCTCCTTCTTTTGACGAGTTCTTCTTCAAGGTGGGGCATATGTGTTACTTCACATCTAATTAACATAACAAATAGATACCTTAATTCCTCTCTCCTTCTTTTGACGAGTTCTTCTTCAAGGTGGGGCATATATGTTCCTTCACATCTTATCAACATAACAAATAGATACCTTAATTCCTCTCTCCTTCTTTTGACAAGTTCTTCTTCAAGGTGGGGCATATGCATTCCTTCACATCTTATCAACATAACAAATATATACCTTAATTCCTCTCTCCTTCTTTTGACAAGTTCTTCTTCAAGGTGGGGCATATGTGTTACTTCACATCTAATTAACACAACAAATAGATACCTTAATTCCTCTCTCCTTCTTTTGACAAGTTCTTCTTCAAGGTGGGGCATATGTGTTACTTCACATCTTATCAACATAACAAATATATACCTTAATTCCTCTCTCCTTCTTTTGACAAGTTCTTCTTCAAGGTGGGGCATATGTGTTACTTCACATCTAATTAACATAACAAATAGATACCTTAATTCCTCTCTCCTTCTTTTGACGAGTTCTTCTTCAAGGTGGGGCATATATGTTCCTTCACATCTTATCAACATAACAAATAGATACCTTAATTCCTCTCTCCTTCTTTTGACAAGTTCTTCTTCAAGGTGGGGCATATGTGTTACTTCACATCTTATCAACATAACAAATATATACCTTAATTCCTCTCTCCTTCTTTTGACAAGTTCTTCTTCAAGGTGGGGCATATGTGTTACTTCACATCTAATTAACATAACAAATAGATACCTTAATTCCTCTCTCCTTCTTTTGACGAGTTCTTCTTCAAGGTGGGGCATATATGTTCCCTCACATCTTATCAACATAACAAATATATACCTTAATTCCTCTTTCCTTCTTTTGACGAGTTCTTCTTCAAGGTGGGGCATATGTGTTCCTTCACATCTAATTAACATAACAAATAGATACCTTAATTCCTCTCTCCTTCTTTTGACGAGTTCTTCTTCAAGGTGGGGCATATATGTTCCTTCACATCTTATCAACATAACAAATATATACCTTAATTCCTCTCTCCTTCTTTTGACAAGTTCTTCTTCAAGGTGGGGCATATGCATTCCTTCACATCTTATCAACATAACAAATATATACCTTAATTCCTCTCTCCTTCTTTTGACAAGTTCTTCTTCAAGGTGGGGCATATGTGTTCCTTCACATCTTATCAACATAACAAATATATACCTTAATTCCTCTCTCCTTCTTTTGACAAGTTCTTCTTCAAGGTGGGGCATATGTGTTCCTTCACATCTTATCAACATAACAAATATATACCTTAATTCCTCTCTCCTTCTTTTGACAAGTTCTTCTTCAAGGTGGGGCATATGTGTTCCTTCACATCTTATTAACACAACAAATAGATACCTTAATTCCTCTCTCCTTCTTTTGACGAGTTCTTCTTCAAGGTGGGGCATATATGTTCCTTCACATCTTATTAACACAACAAATAGATACCTTAATTCCTCTCTCCTTCTTTTGACGAGTTCTTCTTCAAGGTGGGGCATATGTGTTACTTCACATCTAATTAACATAACAAATAGATACCTTAATTCCTCTCTCCTTCTTTTGACGAGTTCTTCTTCAAGGTGGGGCATATGCGTTCCTTCACATCTTATTAACTGTAGTTGCTCTTTTATTTCTTCCTTCCAGATAATCTATGATACAAAACAAATAACTGTAGTATAGTTTTGAGACATATTAAATCTGTACTATAGGTATAAAAATTCTGTGCACTGCATTCTAGCTGTTATGAAAAAAATATTGAAAGTATTACATTTTTGACACAAATTAGTTCACACCTGTTTTTTAGTGTGGTTCGTGTTACTCAATCTTTAGTTTGCTATGTATTTATTATCTCCCATTGTCTGTCCTGTTTCTATTGGCTATAGTATTGTCTGTCCTTTTTCTATTGGCCATAGTATTGTCTGTCCTTTTTCTATTGGCCATAGTATTGTCTGTCCTGTTTTTATTGGCTATAGTATTGTCTGTCCTTTTCCTATTGGCCATAGTATTGTCTGTCCTGTTTCTATTGGCCATAGTATTGTCTGTCCTTTTTCTATTGGCCATAGTATTGTCTGTCCTTTTTCTATTGGCCATAGTATTGTCTGTCCTTTTTCTATTGGCCATAGTATTGTCTGTCCTTTTTCTATTGGCCATAGTATTGTCTGTCTCTTTTCTATTGGCCATAGTATTGTCTGTCCTTTTTCTATTGGCCATAGTATTGTCTGTCTTTTTCTATTGGTCATAGTATTGTCTGTCCTTTTTCTATTGGCCATAGTATTGTCTGTCCTTTTTCTATTGGCCATAGTATTGTCTGTCCTTTTTCTATTGGCCATATTATTGTCTGTCCTTTTTCTATTGGCCATAGTATTGTCTGTCCTGTTTCTATTGGCCATAGTATTGTCTGTCCTTTTTCTATTGGCCATAGTATTGTCTGTCCTTTTTCTATTGGCCATAGTATTGTCTGTCCTGTTTCTATTGGCCATAGTATTATTTGTCCTGTTTCTATTGGCCATAGTATTGTATGTCCTTTTTCTATTGGCCATAGTATTGTCTGTCCTTTTTCTATTGGCCATAGTATTGTATGTCCTTTTTCTATTGGCCATTGTGTTGTCTGTCCTTTTTCTATTGGCCATAGTATTGTCTGTCCTTTTTCTATTGGCCATTGTATTGTCTGTCCTGTTTCTATTGGCCATAGTATTGTCTGTCCTTCGAATTATGGATTCTGATTACCCCTATGGTATCTTCAAACTTTTCTTATCCTAGATTCATACCATTCACCTTAAGTTCTACGAGTCATTTTTTATTATTTGAAAAAGATGTTTACCCAAGAAAAGTCTACAAGGAAAATGCCCATTACACCTATAATGCACATAGACTGATGCATTGAAACCTGTCTAAACCGAACCTTCTTTTGAGCAATTTTTGTATTTGGAATAGACAGGTGTTCGTTCAGCTTATCCAGATTAAATCAACTAAGACTCCTACACTAGGGCTTTATGTAAATTTTGCTATATACAAGGTTCCATTTTATTCATAGTTTGGTTTATACAGGATTCCGTTTTTTGTTGCAGGGATCAGTTTAGATAATACTTCACTGTATTCCCGAAATATCATAAGTAATAATAATTTACCTGTGCCTCAATGAAATCCTGATGTTTAAAGTTGAGTAATTCAGGTGATGCAATCTCTAAATGCATCAATATTTGTCTAAATGATGGTCTGTTTCTGGCTTTTGGTGACCTGTAATGTTAATATTAATTCTATTTTATAACATGACTCAAGCAGTAAAAATACACATTACTGTATATGGTGATGTATATAGCACACCTGAAAATTAACATTAAATTTTATGTTACAAAACTCAAAAAGTATAGAAAGCAGTAAAAAAATCATTATCGTAATTGGTAATGAATAGTACACATTGGTGAATAATACTCAACCCTTCCATTATGTCCATAGATATTTCAATAATCTATCGTAATAATAGTATTTAACCATCAGTGGTGTAATGGTTAGTGCAGTAGAATGTGAGTTTGAGCCCCAGTCGGGTCAAATCAATGACTATGAAATTGGTATATTCTCCCCTTTGTACTAGACAAACACTCTGAGTTGGAATTTTTTAGTGCTAGCTCACTGAAACAACAGTTTGCGATTAGACACGTCGCTCCACTCTGACATATTATTCTGATTATGAGCCAACCAGTGCTTGGTCTTACTTCATTATCGCTGTCAGTAGTCACTCAAAGTTTAACCCATTGTGTCAGTTTACTGCTATCTAACGGTCAGTTTGTTTTCTATACAGTAATACATGAACCATTACACACCACAACTGACAAAATGGATGGACCTGTCCACTTGTCTTATAGAGTTGTCTTTCCTTTGACAGAATATGTCTATTTTCTACTACTACCTACCAACATTGTCTCATCAGCAGTTTAAATCCCTCAGGACATGACGATGGCACTGGTAAATGTAAGCTGTTACTTCCTACTCCCCAAATTATTGCAGAAGAATCCACGTCTTTGTATGGTATTTCTCCCGATAATAATTCCCATAATACCACACCAAATGACCTAAAATTAGATTGATCGTGTATCCAAATAAATAAATACTGAGCAGGGAAAAAGTAAGAAAAATGGAATCTGACATTCAATATGGATTGATATTAAAACTCATATTTTTTTGGGATTACCTTCCCTTTCCCATACACATTTGAATATATACATATTCACAAAAGAACAAGACAAGCAAAATCTTGATCTTACAATGAGAAATATACGTTTACCTAGCTTTTCTACATGTCGCTAGGGAAACTCTTATTTTACTACAATAAAACCAAGACTGACATCTGCAAAGCTTAAAATATAATCCAATTATCTCCTCATTAGTTGTTGGAGGAAAATACAAATGCCAAACAGTAT
Source organism: Bathymodiolus brooksi (assembly GCA_963680875.1). NCBI lineage: Eukaryota > Metazoa > Mollusca > Bivalvia > Mytilida > Modiolidae > Bathymodiolus > Bathymodiolus brooksi. The sequence goes on along the minus strand of OY804589.1, from coordinate 52,371,611 downwards.
TTTAATGTCTCACTTAGCCTATTTTGCCAATCCTGTTTAGGCCCTTTGGTTTTCTTGCTCCCGAATATTTTGACTTTGGACTTTGAGCACACCTGATGAAGGTTATTCCAGAAATGTGTCATGCACACTAAATTTGATATCTACATTTTTATTTCATATAAAGGCGATGATTTTGATTGTAAAATAAAATCATATATTATAAGACTACTGACCATATATCAACTTTCTCTGAACAGGGCTCATTTCGGATAACCTCTGGAGCCATCCATGCCACTGTTCCAGCAAATGACATTTTGGTACTCTTCTCGTTCCAGGTTCTACTGGTTCCGAAATCAGATATCTTAACAATATCATTCTTGGCAACTAAAACACTGAAAATCAACAGTAACAAATAAGTGAGCAGTCATGTATATATGTGTGTTAGGCCAAAAAAAATTAATTGTTAGCTTCTCAGGCACCGCCGCGTGTGTGCTTTTACTGCCGCATTGATCGTTTTTACATTGGGGAAAACAAATTGCGTCCGTTTCCGGTCATTTCCGGATCCGTTCCGGTCCGATCTGTAAGTGTGTTGATCGTGATCATTGTCAGTAAAGCGTTTATGTCGAAGGCATGCATGGTTGTTTCCGGTATAAGTTGCCACTGCATTTGAACCAACACTGATCATTACAACAAACAAAAAAAGGTGTCTCCCTGCCTCATCAAAATTTTTGGAAATTGGCCTGAGAAGCTAATATTTTTTTTTGCTTGGCCTTAGGGGTATCAATTTTGCCTCTTTCTACACTTTTTTCGCTAGGATTTTGGAACTGTTCCGACAGTGTGATATTTTTTGTTTTTTTATTTTATTATTCAGTCTTTAAAAAGTTAATTATCAAAAGATAAACTATTTATAGGTTAACATTATAAAACCTACAAAAGAACAATGATTATCTCCCCTTTAAGAAAACATGCTATATAATAGTTTTATTCTGTAGTAGACCGGTACATATTAATGCGGTTGTATTTTGCTCTGCATCCAATCAGAAAAAGCTATCAGAAAAGTGACAGGTGATGTTGCAAGTGACTTTGTAATTGACCAATTGAATTCAAATTCTAACTATGAACACAACTTCATTAATATTCACAGAGAATTGTCTGCTGTAATCCCCTCTGTCAAAGAACTTATATTATATATATGAAAACTTCCGTGTCAAGATTAAATATATAATGTATAAAGTTCAAGATGAGGACTCTGCATTCTTCACAACACTGTTCACTCAGTTATATGTGAGAGTTGACATTTTACTCACATGTAGAAAGCACTGAAAGCACCTACATGACCGCATCATTTCACCAAGAGAGGAAGGTTAGGGTCCATAAAACTAATTTAACCCTGCCACTTTTTATTGAAGTGTCTGTACCAAGCCAGGAAAGTGAGCGGTCATGTGTGTGTTAGTGGTATACAATGTACAATTTACCTCTGTTTCTATCATTTTTCAATGACATTTTTCGACAGTGTGGTATTTTTAGTTTTTCATTTTATCAAATACTATAACAACCTATATATAAGGGGCTAGATTTTACATAGATTCCTTATTTGGCTCTTCTTTTAGACCAGGAAATTACATGTCTGCCATTGTTTGGTGTTTACTATTTGTCAACTCTAATGATGGTTCATAATAACTTACTTTGGTGATTTGAGGTCTCTGTGTATAATTTTATGGCTATGTAGGTAATTCATCCCACTGGCAATCTGTTTGGACCAGTCCAATATCAGAGCAGGGGGGATTTCCTTGCCGTCTTTGAGTATTTCATACAGTTGCCCATAAGGACAGTATTCCATAATGATACAATAGCATGGTGCCTGGGTACATACACCCCTGAAAAAAATAGGATATCATTTAGTAAGAAAGAACATGGATGTAAAGACAATGAGAGATCATCCAATATAAAATTCATTGCAAAGAGAGGTAATTGTTAAAACATATTTCACAGACACATTAGTATCATGGTAATACTGTTCCTGTTTACATTATATGAACAGGACACCAGTCCAAATGTATTTTAATTAGATTTTTAATAATCATCTGACAGAAAATCAATATCATCATTAAAACTTGTAATTTGATATCTAAATCCGATTTTATGTGAAATTACATATTGTATAATATGTGCATTGATACAAAAATGAAGTAAATTAGATATAAAAACGATGTTGATATTACAATGCTAAATATAAAATATAGATTTTAAAACCAACAAAATCTATTAAGTGCTGTTTCACACTCATTTTAGCTCATTATTGAAAACCCTACAGGGGCTGTCGTGGTCGCATGGTAGTTGGATTTACAACTACCTGTGCAATCACTACCTATCACCACTAAAGTTGAGGGTTTCGATTCTCGCTGATGGTGAATCATACTGAATACAACATTATGTGATAAAGTTTGTCAGTGACTTCCCCCCTCCCCCCTATTGAATCCCCTACTGTGACTGTGAAATGTAGAACAACAATACAAGTCCTGTTACTTTACTTTAATTTGTGTCTTAAGTGTAATGTTAGATAATTTCTCATGTTCATTTACATCCAGGGTCTGGGTATGATGTTTTAAGCCACTTTCAACAATATTTCAGTTATATCGTGGTGGTCAGTTCTATTGGTGGAGGAAATCGTAATACCAGGAGAAAACTACAGACCTGTCACAAGTCACTGACAAACTTTATAACATAACGTTGTATGGAGTACACCTCACCATGATAAACAACTTTAGTGGTGATAGGCACTGATTGCACAAGTAGTTGTAAATCCAACTACCATACAATCATGACCATGATGGCCCCACCCATCATTTACATCCATATTTTCCCTGCTACACATAATACATTGTCAAAGTACATGTAGTAATAATATATTTTATTATCTCACAAAACATGACATAAAGAGAAAATCAATTCCTGTGAATTAAATCTTGATTTAATACAGAATACCACAATACTGCATTTAAAAATGCAAACAAATCTGTATCTTCATAAAGTTTTTAAACTGTCACTATCTTTAGATGCTTTTTTTTTTAAATACATGTAAGTAGAGCTACCATGTTGGACTTTACAGTTGTCTATATCACATAGGTGACCTTAACTGATTTTGGCTATCCTGCTTAGGCCCTTTGGTTAAGTTACTTACAAAGACTTTTAAATTATTAAGCTTTTCAATCTTTTGACTTTGAGCGTACTTGGTGAAGGTCATTCCAGAAACGCATGCAGAGGGACTAAATTAGATATCTATGTTTTTATTGTACAGTCAAGCATGTATTTATTAAGAGGTCCCCTTTGGGACAATGAAAAAATGCTCTTAACACACAGGTAATCTCTTAACAGAGGTTCAATTGACAGGACAAGGAAATGATGACCTAATAATACAGGTGATTGCATAAATAGAGGTGACCGACCGCATGGGTAGATTTGACTGTACTTTGATTAGTAAACATATCCTTAAATCTTATAATCCAAATGCAGATGAAAAAATTACGATTGTATGAATTAACATTGTATATAACCAAAATAAAAATCGTACCTAAATGATATAATGTTTGGATGGTTGAGCTTTCTAAGATTTTTAATGTCTGTCTCATGAACGTCCCTGACTTTCTTTACAGCTACTTCTTCTCCGTTTAGTTTTCCGAGGAAAACGGCTCCCTGAGCACCGCTCCCTAACCATTGTAGATCAGTAATATTTTCAAACGGAATCTCCCAGTCATCTGAAATAATAAAGACGATGATTATCATGGTTACTTAGTGCAAATGCATTCCTGCACAAGTTATTATGTAACTTCACTTTCAGCTATATCACGACTACCGAAGTTGATGGGGGAGTAAAGACTGACAGTTATAAACAAACTGAATGATGAAATCTCCCGCCAGAAGGATGGATACACGTTTCCTTTTAGGAAGCATTCAACTTTAATAAACCTATTTTGCAAAATTATTTGTTTGTGAAATGAATTTCAAGGAACTTGTCTCAGTAGATATATAATGAAGGACAAAATTTCATGAATTCATTTTTACAAAGAAGAAAAGGAAAAACAAATACAGGGTTTTCAATATTTTTCACTTGTACCAGTACTTCACTCTTTACAGGTGGTACTTTTTTTATTAAAAATTTGAACACTTTTCATGAACATCTTATACAACACTTTAAAATGAGGAGGTACCAATGACCATTTCAGGCAGGTAAAAGTACCTGGTACCATCCCTTATTGAAAGGTCTGCAAATACCCTTTGTAAATTAATGCCTTATTGAAAGGTCTGCAAATATCCTTTGTAAATTAATGCCTTATTGAAAGGTCTGCAAATACCCTTTGTAAATTAATGCCTTATTGAAAGGTCTGCAAATACCCTTTGTAAATTAATGCCTTATTGAAAGGTCTGCAAATACCCTTTGTAAATTAATGCCTTATTGAAAGGTCTGTAAATACCCTTTGTAAATTAATGCCTTATTGAAAGGTCTGCAAATACCCTTTGTAAATTAATGCCTTATTGAAAGGTCTGTAAATACCCTTTGTAAATTAATGCCTTATTGAAAGGTCTGCAAATATCCTTTGTAAATTAATGCCTTATTGAAAGGTCTGCAAATACCCTTTGTAAATTAAGGTCTATTTGACAATATGAACAGTATGAAGATATCAAAGGGGAAATCAGAAGCTGTAATTCAAAGGGCAGAAAATACAATGGCCAGAAGATAAAGGATATAATCAAAGGATATACACTGATCTACAAAACACTATACAGATAACGTCCGAGAAACACTAACGGTACAAAAAGGGAGTGAACTCATGTGCTTGGGATGTCTGCATTAAAAATTCTATAAAATAACTCAAAACGGAATCTGTGATCACTTCAATTATGAAAAGATAGTATAAAAAGTGATGGTCAACAATTCCACCAATATCAACAAGATGAACAATCAACCTCTGACCTCAAACTATTAAACACAAAAAATACTACATATGGCATTGGAAAGTCCATACACTGGCTTGGGACAGGCACAAAAATGTGGCAGGGCTAAACCAGTTAAATCGATCCCAACCCCCCCTCCTCTGATAATTGGATCCCGACCCTCCTCCTCTAATAATTGGATAAAAAATTGTGGTGGTGTTAAAGCGATTAATTGTACCCCAACTCCTCCCCCTATAATAATTGTATCCCAACTCCTCCCCCTATAATAATTGTATCCCAACCCCTCCCCCTATAATAATTGTATCCCAACTCCTCCCCCTATAATAATTGTACCCCAACCCCCCCCCCCTATAATAATTGTACCCCAACGCCTCCCCCTATAATAATTGTACCCCAACCCCTCCCCCTATAATAATTGTACCCCAACCCCTCCCCCTATAATAATTGTACCCCAACCCCTCCCCCTATAATAATTGTATCCCAACTCCTCCCCCTATAATAATTGTACCCCAACCCCTCCCCCTATAATAATTGTACCCCAACCCCTCCCCCTATAATAATTGTATCCCAACCCCTCCCCCTATAATAATTGTACCCCAACCCCTCCCCCTATAATAATTGTATCCCAACCCCTCCCCCTATAATAATTGTATCCCCCTCCCCCTATAATAATTGTATCCCTTTATATAAGAACACATTTCTGGCTGGCATAATATTAAACTGGGTATCCTTTGAGAGAGAGAGAGAGAGAGAGAGAGAGAGAGATTTGTCTTGTCTTGTCTTTTTTCTTTATTAATTTGTATTCTGTTGTGTTATTCATGGTGTTATTGTCTGTATGTAATCCACATAAAATAAATAAAGAATTAAATTAAAAAAAAACTTTTTCAGAAAATCGTGCATCTATCCCTGTAATGTAGAACCACTGGATTAATATATTGCTTGTTATGGGTTATAAAGCCTGTGATTCTATATATAGATCTATTATTGATATTGGTATTGCTCCGAGTTTAATTGCATTAAACCCAATCAATACTTCAAATCTCACGTGCTCTAGTAACAGCTGATGGAAAATTTAAAAAAATTAGAACATCCCCATAGAGGTTAAAAACTTGAAGGAAAAATCAATAGTTAATTTAACTTGATCTGTATACAGAAACACATTAACCCTTCGTAATCAATGATTTTCTTATGACGTAGGTTTAATGCTGATGATGTTTTTATAGGTAGCAAAAAACACTAACACAATACATGTCAATATTAACACTGGATGATTTAGAAATGACGATTTATGTGGTTGAAACAATATTTTTTTCAAATAAAGTTGAACATTGTTATGTCAAAGCGACTAACGTATGACGTAGGTCTAATGCTGATGGTGTTTTTATAATAGGTGGAAAAAAACAATAACACTATACATGTAAATATTAACACTGGATGATTTAGAAATGGCGATTTACGTGGTTGAAACAATATTTTTTTCAAATAAAGTTGAAAATTTTTATGTCAAAGCAACTAATTAACCAAGTTATGCTAATGTGACAGGGAATAATTAACCAAGCTATGCTTAAGTCAAAGGGAATAATTAACCAAGCTTTTTAATGCTTATGTTACAGGGAATAATTAACCAAGTTATGCTTATGTCACAGGGAATACAGTAATTAACCAAGCTATGTTTTGGTCAAAGGGACTATTTAACCAAGTTATGATTATGTCAAAGGGAATACGATAATTCACCAAGCTATGCTTAAGTCAAAGGGAATAATTAACCAAGTTATGCTTATGTCAAAGGGAATAATTAACCAAGTTATGCTTATGTCAAAGGGAATAATTAACCAAGTTATGCTCAAGTCAAAGGGAATAATTAACCAAGTTATGCTTATGTCAAAGGGAATAATTAACCAAGTTATGCTCAAGTCAAAGGGAATATTTAACCAAGCTATGCTTATGTCAAAGGGAATACGATATTTCACCAAACTATGCTCAAGTCAAAGGGAATAATTAACCAAGTTATGCTTATGTCAAAGGGAATAATTAACCAAGCTATGCTCAAGTCAAAGGGAATAATTAACCAAGTCATGATTATGTCAAAGGGAATAATTAACCAAGTTATGCTTATGTCAAAGAGAATAATTAACCAAGTGATGATTATGTCAAAGGGAATAATTAACCAAGTGATGATTATGTCAAAGGGAATAATTAACCAATTTATGCTTATGTCAAAGGGAATAATTAACCAATTTATGCTTATGTCAAAGGGAATAATTAACCAATTTATGCTTATGTCTAAGGAAATAATTAACCAAGTTATGCTTATGTCAAAGGGAATAATTAACCAAGTCATGATTATGTTAAAGGGAATAATTAACCAAGTTATGCCTATATCATAGGGAATAATTAACCAAGTTATGCTTATGTCACAGGGAATAATTAACCAAGCTATGCTTATGTCACAGGGAATAAATAACAAAGGCATGCTTATGTCATAGGGAATAATTAACTAAGCTATGCCTATGTCACAGAGAATAAATAACCAAGTTATGCTTATGTCACAGGGAATAATTAACCAAGTTATGCTTAGATCAAGGACAATAATTAACCAAGTTATGCTTATGTCAACGTTTAAAAAAAACTAACACAATATGTATATATTAACATTGGCTAATTTACAGATGGTGATTTCTGTGGTTGAAACCATTTTTTTTTCTTAAATAAAGTTTACATTTTTATGCTGAGCTCAAGGAATTAATTAACAAATTTATGCTCAAGTCAAAGGGACTAATTAATCATGTTATGATTATGTGTATTGTGTTTAACAAGAGACTATTTAACCAAGTTGTGCTCAAGTCAAAGGGACTAATTAATCATGGTATGCTTATGTTTAACCAAGTTGTGCTCAAGTCAAAGGGACTAATTAATCCTTATTTTCCTTTTCCTGCAACAAGCATTTTAATGTCAAATATGACATCACTATATCTGTTTGTTCTTATCACACATCCATCATAATATTATTAGTTAATTTTAAATGTTTCTCCCCTTAGAGATTTATATGATGTTATTAATATAATTCTATTCCTATGGAGAGGGTTTAATAAGTTCAATCAACTTGTTTCCCCCATCTCATTCATTGTATTATGTATCATTATTATAATTTCATTTAAACAAATTTTATTAATTCAATATAAAATTACAATATTGAACTGTATTCTTGAATTAAGATAAGATGTTTAATGTTATGCTAAAGTCAATGAACTGATGGGAGTGACCCTACATCATGAATATTTAATGATAAACACTGGTTATGATCCTTTTTGCAGTTTAAATTTAAATTTTCCGTTTCATAGACTCCCAAGTGCCATTGGACGGTAATGGTCCCCCCTCCCCAGGAGAGACTACCCCTCTTCTCAGGCCACTTTTCCATTCCAGAGGGGGTGAATTTATAAGAGGGACACAACTGTACTGGTCACTGATTGGTGAAAACGATGTACAACCCAGAAAAACACTAATTATTAAATATTGCCTTGTCACATGTAAAACATTTTTGAGTACAATTTTTGTATAATGTTTTAAAAAAATGACCAACAAAAACACTTCATTCAGCACGAGCCACATAGACACCAGACTCTATGTTGAGGGAGCCACATAGACACCAGACTCTATGTTGATGGAGCCACATAGACACCAGACTCTATGTGGAGGAAGCCATATAGATACCAGACTCTATGTTGAGGGAGCCACATAGACACCAGACTCTATGTTGAGGGAGCCACATAGACACCAGACTCTATGTTGAGGAGGCCACATAGACACCAGACTATGTTGAGGGAGCCACATAGACACCAGGTTCTATGTTGAGGGAGCCACATAGATATCAGACTCTATGTTGAGGGAGCCACATAGACACCAGACTCTATGTTGAGGGAGCCACATAGACACCAGACTCTAAGTTGAGGGAGCCACATAGACACCAGACTCTATGTTAAGGGAGCCACATAGACACCAGATTATGTTGAGGAAATATTAATTGCAAAATATTTGAGGGGCAACAATGGTGCTCAGATGTAACATTAAACAATTCTGTAATATCTTGCGGTCTTTGCCTTGAATTGAATTTTTGCTTCCTGGACAAAAATTCATTTTGACCCTTTTAAGTGATATTTTAACGATATTAGTGATTATATGGGAGTGCAAAGTATTTTTACAATTAAATTGAAAAGAAACAACCTTCATCACGAGTTGAAAAAATATATGTGTTAAAACGAGCTTTAATATCCCTTTAACATCTCCATGGGGAAAGCTCTTAAAATTCTTGATTAAAAATCATGGTTTTCAAACTGTGTTGAGATATTGTATGTATATAGCACTTGTTTAAATTTGGTTTTAAACTGTTAAGGATCTATTGTGCTAGGTGCACTAACAAGAGGATTTACACACTTCATCTTCAAAGGGCATAACTCTTAAATTGTTTAATGAAAATATATGGTTTTGTACTCAAATGAGATATTGTCTATATATAGCTTGTGTATACATTTGGAATAAATCTGTACAAAGAATAAAGATTTGATATGCACCAAGGGAATTCACAAAGCCATGAGTCTAGCACAGCTTCACTGCAACTTGGCAGTTAAAGATAAGGGTGTGTATTATACATCAAGGCATATTATAGATGGCTAAATAACTATGTCAAGGTATTCAATGCAATCTGCATTGTAGTACCCCTATAATAGAGTCCCTCTCACTAAAGCCAACCCCTCTTTTCAGGCCAGATTTCAGATGCACTGAAATGACAAAATACTAGTAAACTGTCCCCCTCATGAGAGGCCACCCCTCTTTTAAGGCCACTTTTGCAATACAGAAGGTGTGGCCTTATAAGAGTGGACTACTGTGACCAGACACCATCTTTAAAAGAGCAGGTGACATTGTCATAGGTTATATTGAACACACATAATAGGGGTCAAACAAAGTCAGAGGTCAAAGGTAGAGGGTTAAAGTCTGTCATATGACCACAAACACAGATGTCCCACTTGAGGAACAAGATGAAACAAAAATGTTTCCTGAAGTAAAAATTTGAACATCATTTTCCATTGAAATTTATGACAATAATTTAAAAAATATTTTTATCTGGTTACAAATATTTTTAGTTTCCTTTCCTCTTCTAGTCTAAATGGAGAATAACAACAGTCCACATGATCTACTTTTAAAACATTGTCTAAAGGCATGGATGCAAATTAATAATATACTGTAACAACTAGGTGTTGCAAGCTGCTGGAATGAATGAAGTTGAAACATATGTTTACTTAAATCAGCTGATGAAATTAACATACCTCTTAAGACATCCCCACACAAATAACAACAAATTGTTTTCCAAATCTTAATTCTCCCCATAACAATATATCCTTCAAGAAATTCCTAATTTTTGTCCAAATAAGAATGTTAACTATCCACTATCAAAACATTCTTTCAGCAGACGTTTTTCAATATATGTACATGTCATCCATATTTGGTGTTGACGTCTGCTGTAAGAAAATGGCCGTCAAATTCAATCTATTGGTGTAACATGTAACAGGTTGAGGAGGAAAGAAAAAAAATCATGATTTTTATCCAGTCGACTATTTTCATTGATTGTTGAGCACATGACCCTGTAAATTTATTTTGTTTATTGTATCAATAGACACTGACCTTGCTGGGAGGAATATATATTTCATTTAAATTTAGGTATATATACAAATTTCTCATTTGATCGATACATTTAAATTATAATGGGTAAAACTTCAAATTTAAATCTATTGGTACTATGGGTACTATTAAATGACATCAATATTTTACAAAAGTTTTTAAATAATGATTAATTTTCAAAATTTAATCCACGACTATTAATAATAAATGCCAACAAAAGTTTTCAATTCAATTTGCTGTGAGAATGATACAGATTTAGTAATAATGAGTTCAAAGCTCAAAATTTAAATTGACTATTACATCATATGACGTAAATTTGACAAAAGTTTTTTTTATTCAATTTGCTGTGAAAATGATATATTTATTCATAATGGGTAAATGTTTTTTAAATTTAAATTGACTATTATAATAAATGCTATATATTAAAAAAAAAAAGTTTTTAATTCAATTTGCTACCATAGTAAAACATCAACAAATCAGTTTTTATAATTTAATACTTATTTAAACCTGGATAATATAAAAGACTGGTTTGAAACAGTCATAGTGACCTTCCAAGGGAACATTGATTAGTGGTTGCTTAAGACAGGTGTTCGCTAAACACAGGTTTATTTTATATGAAATGCACTGTAAAGAGAAATTTAAATTAAGGTCACATAATACAAGTTATTGCTTAACAGAGGTGGTCACTAAAGCAGATTTGATGGTTTGTTTGTTTGATGGTGTTTAACACCACTTTCAACAATTTTCATAAATGTTGTATAGAGTACATGTCACCTGAGCGAAATTCAAACTCACAATGCTAGTGATAGGCACAATCTGATTAAAATCATCTATTACAATTCGCTATGCTCCTCTAACATCTGACACAACTCGATTACAGGTCATGTCCAGGCGACCTTTCAGTTAATCAATCAAATCGTTTCTGGCAAAATCCTGCCAGTTAATGGAGCGTAGCGTATTGCAACAGATGATTTTAATCAGATTGGTGATAGGCACTGATTGAATAGGTACATTTGTAGTTGTAAATCCAACTACATGTACCATAGGATCATGACCACGACCATGACTGCCCCTTTTAACAATACAGTAGTCCCTCTCTTATAAGGCCACTCCCAACAAAGGTCACCTCTCTTATAAGGCCTCTCCCAACAAAGGTCACTCCCAACAAAGACCACCACTCTTATAAGGCCACTCCCAACAAAGGTCCTCCCTCTTATAAGGCCACTCCCAACAAAGGTCACCCCTCTTATAAGGCCACCCCCAACAAAGGTCACCCCTCTTATAAGGCTACTCCCAACAAAGACCACCACTCTTATCAGGCCACTCCCAACAAAGGTCACCCCTCTTATAAGGCCACTCCCAACAAAGACCACCACTCTTATCAGGCCATTCCCAACAAAGGTCACCCCTCTTATCAGGCCAATCCCAACAAAGGTTACCCCTCTCATCAGGCCACTCCCAACAAAGGTCACCCCTCTTATCAGGCCACTCCCAACAAAGACCACCACTCTGATCAGGCCATTCTCAACAAAGGTCACCCCTCTTATCAGGCCATCCCAACAAAGGTTACCCCTCTTATCAGGCCACTCCCAACAAAGGTCACCCCTATAAGGCCACTCCCAACAAAGGTCACCCCTCTTATAAAGCCACTCCCAACAAAAACCACCACTCTTATCAGGCCATTCCCAACAAAGGTCACCTCTCTTATAAGGCCACTCCCAACAAAGGTCACCTCTCTTATAAGGTCACTCCCAACAAAGGTCACCCCTCTTATAAGGCCACTCCCAACAAAGGTCACCCCTCTTATCAGGCCGGATTTCAGATACACTGAGATGTTTATATACTACTAAATTGTCTCCCTCAAGAGAGGTCATAAGGCCACCTTTTCATTGCAAAATGGTGGTCTTATAAAAGGGGGACTGATGTAAACAGATTTCAGATGCAAATTACTACTAAATTGTACCTCTCAGGGGGGGCCACCCCTTTAATAAGGGAACTTTCTCATTGCAAAATGATGGTCTTATAAGACAGGGACTAATGTACATATAAATTTCAATAATTTTACAAAACAGAAGTGGCTCCTAGCCAAGACAATATTTGTGTTGTCACTTTTTAATTTATACCGAGCCTGGAACAATAAACCCATATTATATTTAAATAACAGGATGGCATTATATAATATTTGATTAAGATCAACAGGGAACAACATTTATACACAGAAAATCAATAACAGCAATTCTAGAAAAAATTAATAAAAGCAATTTTATTTCCTAAGCATAGATAACAAGTGTACTTAAGGTTAATAATTTGTTTTTTTGACCATGCATTGACCTTGTGTATTTTGTTTTTGTTTCTTATACAGCTAAATCTGTATATAAAGGCCACTCAAGGGAACCTGAAAATGTTCCCTGTATGAGCAGTTGCCATTTATATACAGGTTAAAATTATATGTACTATTCATCAATGGGGTGAATATGAGACTGTCCTTTATAGACAGTAATTTGTTATATAGTGGTGTTCTTTAAGGCAGGTTTAACTGTATATTAAACTCTTAAAATGTACACAGACATAGACAAAATTGCTATTTTATTATTCCTGTATTTTTTAAGATTTTATTTTTTTTTCATTTTTTATTTATTAAAAGATGAATTACAAAAATTTGAAGAAAAAAATCAGCTTTTCATCCAAAAATTTATATTTCACTTCTTTTCCATTGATCTTTATTAAAAAAGAAGAATTACAAAAAAATTGAGAAATCAGTCTGTTATGCCTAGAGTAATCTATCATACACATAATAACATATAAATGAAATAAAAATTGTAAATTGAAAAATGTTGCCAAAAAATTCATGCACCTGGCAGTAATTAACGTGTGATTATTGTAATCTTTTTACTGCATTATTTATGGAACAAAACTGATTGTCTCCCCTTGAATTAATATAAGTTTTTTGTGTTGTCTATTATGTGTCTTTACGTTCTGAGTTCAGTGTTGTGCTGTCCGTTACGATTTCCACATAAAAACGATGTTCGATTCGTCTTTACCCCCAGTTGTTTGTAGGAGGGCTCATGTCTTGTTTACGCTATGTCTGTTTGTTTGCATATAGTGGTGTTCTACACATATTGTATTGTATTTTTCTTGTTTTTTCTTGTCTTGTGTACCCTATGATGCCAGTTTCTCTGGATTGTCCATTCTTGATTGCCCCTTAGGTATTCTCTAATGTTTATTAAGAAACTGATGGTCTCTCCTTGAATTCATGTGTAACTACATCATTTGTATCCTTTCAATATTGTTAAGTCTCATCTTACATCCATAGGTAACAAGTCTGTAGCTAGGATTTTCCATCTTACATTTACAGGTAGATCTACTATTGGGATATACAGAACTAAACTGAAATATCACAAATCACCCGGTGCACCCCCCCCCCCCCCCCCCCCTAAAATTGGAAAAAATATGATTTTTTTGCATAAAACACCAAAAATTTTCGTGACTCCCTCCGCTCGGCACAATTTTTTTAAGTGTGCCCCCCCCCCCCCCCCCCCCCCAACTTGAAATCCTGGATCCACCCCTGCAAATTATGAGTAAAATATACACAAATTGGTTGTCTTTCCCATTGTTCTTGCTAGATTGGGCACAATGTTGCCTGTCATAAGGGAAATAACTCATATCAAAAATTCTAAATCACATAATTTTAGACACAAATCGTGAATGTGCAAAAAGGTATATTCAAGATAGAAGAGTATGTCAAGGACGATAAAAAAGCTGATGGATGCTATTGACAAAGCTCACGTGGCCCTTTAGCCAGGTGAGCCGCTGAATTATTTAATACTGAAAAGTACCAGGATGTTAATAGCTCATATTGTGGTCCTTTAGCCAGGTGAGGCGCTGAATTATTTAATCCTGTAAAGTCCCAGGGAATTATACAATTGTATACATACGATGAAAAAATAATATTCCCCATAAGTCCAATATATAAAGCCTATTGACTACAAATAAATATACCAGTCTAATATTAGCTTGTTTATCCAGACAATGTGGTAAAAAGTCCCTAATGTATTTAAATATTAATTACAATTGAAAATTAACGAGCAAATGAATATTGTTGAGGTCTGATTGTGGTCTGTACATTATACAGTCAAACCTGTTTATGAAGGGTACTGAAGGGAACCTGTAATTGTGCCCTTTATCAGCATTTGCCCTTTACATACAGGTTAAAATTATATGCACTATTCATTCATGGGTAAAATGAGGCTGCCCTTCATAGACAGTGATTTGTTATATAGAGATGCCTATAAAGGCAGATTTGACTGTACACAAATGTATATATGAATAAGAATAGAATAGAATACTTTTATTTTCCAAATCAGGTCCCCAAGGGGGCATTTACATTTAACAGTCATGAACACAATGAACAGTCTTTTGATATTAAGGTCAACATGTAGTGCTTAATTTATTGTTTAAAGAAAGAAACTACTACAATCACAGTCAATATGATCTTCCAAGAGAATATTGAAATAGTCACATAAGACAGGTGGTTGCTAAATACAGGTTAAATCAATATGAAAAGAACACACATAACTACAATTAGTCAATGTGATCTTCCAAGGGAATATTGAAAGAGTCACATAAGACAGGTGGTTGCTAAATACAGGTTTAATTAATATGAAAAGAACACACTCACACTTAACTACAATTAGTCAATATGATCTTTCAAGAGAATATTGAAATAGTCACATAAGACAGGTGGTTGCTAAATACAGGTTAAATTAATATGAAAAGAACACACTTAACTACAATTAGTCAATATGATCTTTCAAGAGAATATTGAAAGAGTCACATAAGACAGGTGGTTGCTAAATACAGGTTAAATTAATATGAAAAGAACACACTTAACTACAATTAGTCAATATGATCTTCCAAGGGAATATTTAAGACAGGTGGTTGTTGTCAAGGGACTGGAAATGGAAATTAATGTCAAATTTAGTGCTGAACAGAGGTCGTCAATAAAGCAGGTATGACTCAGCATTGTAGTACAAATTTAGCCTTACATTGTGATTTCATTTAGTGCAAGGCATCTCATAATTTTAGTTCATAAAGTTCAAACTGAAAATTACTACAATTATGTTATTCCGGTATATTTACCGTAATCTAATTCATAAGATTTAGGCCCTTAGTATTAGTTTAACCCTGCCACTTTTTATTGAAGTGCCTGTACCAACCTGGTAAAGTTAGCAGTCGTGTATATATATGTGTGTTAGGGTTATATTATACCTCTGTGTCTACAGATTATAGTTTAGAATTTAGAACTGTTCTTATAATGTGGTATTTTTCATTGTATTAATCAAATCCCAAAAGCGATGGATCAGTTTCTTTATCAAGTTAACATACCTTGTTACCAGTTAACATTGCAACAGTTATATCATCCTGATCATTGTAAACTTAATTTTTAGATTAATTTATATATTTATAAATATATAATGGTTTGGGGGAAATAGGGTGGTAATTACAGTGTATATGTACAATTACAATTGATTTCAGAAAAAAAGTTGTTATGTGCTGAGCACACAAATAGCAATAACTGTCATTTACACTTGTAATATGTTTGTCTTGTTCTCTGCATGTGATGTGATGAATGTGTTGTCTGTTAAAAAAAAGGAAATTTTACCAAAAAATTAATTAAAAAAAAAGTTAACATACCTTCATTTTTAAATTAGATTTTGAACTACATTTACTCTGATAGTGTGGTATTTTGTTTGGTTTTTAGATTTTGAACTACATTTACTCTGATAGTGTGGTATTTTGTTTGGTTTTTAGATTTTGAACTACATTTACTCTGATAGTGTGGTATTTTGTTTGGTTTTTAGATTTTGAACTACATTTACTCTGATAGTGTGGTATTTTGTTTGGTTTTTAGATTTTGAACTACATTTACTCTGATAGTGTGGTATTTTGGTTTTTCATTTTATCAATCAAATTTCATGGCAATGGATCAGTTTCTTTACGAGGTTAACATACCTTCATTTTTAAGTTCATTAACTGCTGCCTTTCCGATGATTGTCCAGACGGGCCGTAAACATCCCAGAAGTCCTTCAAAGAATCCTTGTTCTGAATCTCGGTAGGTTATGTCATCTTGGTGGGCTGTGGTGGTGGCGGGTGCTGAGTGAGGTTCGGTGGGTGATGGTGTTGATGAAGATGATGATTTCTCTGTTAAACTGAGATGATCAATATCATGCTCCAATAGGAGCATACTGAAATAAACAACAAGATGGCTTAGTGGGAAAAAATAGACTGACAGTCAATGGAGCATACTGAAATAAACAACAAGATGGCTTAGTGAGAAAAAATAGACTGACAGTCAATGGAGCATACTGAAATAAACAACAAGATGGCTTAGTGAGAAAAAATAGACTGACAGTCAATAGAGCATAATGAAATAAACAACAAGATGGCTTAGTGAGAAAAAATAGACTGACAGTCAATGAAGCATACTGAAATAAACAACAAGATGGCTTAGTGAGAAAAAATAGACTGACAGTCAATGGAGCATACTGAAATAAACAACAAGATGGCTTAGTGGGAAAAAATAGACTGACAGTCAATGGAGCATACTGAAATAAACAACAAGATGGCTCAGTGGGAAAAAATAGACTGACAGTCAATGGAGCATACTGAAATAAACAACAAGATGGTTTAGTGGGAAAAAATAGACTGACAGTCAAGAATTGAAATCTTCAAAAACTAGACTGGCTTAATAAAAACTTGTCGAAATGAAATAACAGACAAATTATTTTTTCTTTCAAATACTGTTAAACCTGTATTAAGAGGTTTCCTTTTTAAATTGGGACCAAGAAAAGTGGCCTTATAAGACAGGTGACCTCTTAAAAAAGGTTCAATTCATAAGAAATTGTCTATCACAGGACAAAAAAGATGACCTTTAAATACAGGTGACTGCTTAAAAGAGGTGACGGTGACTGCAAGGGCAGGTTAGACTGTACAGTAGTCCTCTCTTAAAAGGTCACCCCTTCTACAATGACAAAGTTGACCTTGTAAGAGAAGTAACCTCCCTTGAGGAGGACAATTTAGTACAATGAAACCTAGCTAAACTGAACCCTGAATAAAATGGAACAGTGAACTTTAAATAAAGTCCCTATGTAGAAAATGTTTGTTAAATCAAATGAACACAAAAGCTGGTCTTTTTCTTTCTCTCTTTCATTGTTTCTTTTTTTTTCTTGTGTACTTCTATTTCACCACTTAGTTCTTCCATCTATTTGAAAAATTTCACATTTATATCTATTCAGAATAACATTGTTCTTTATAATTTAAAATTTGATATTGTATAAACTTCGAGACTAGAGTGATTATTGTAAAGAGATATACCAGGAAAACGAATTAATACAAGTTTTTCTAAGCATGTTTTCGAATCCCTTTAATTTTTTGTATTATATCATATTGAAATTGATCATATTGTACTATATTTATTAATTAATAAAATATGTTTAAATTAAAAGCTGGTCCCAAGTAGGTTCAGGTTACACAGGTTTTACTGTAGTGCTTCTGAAATCTGGCCTGATAAAAAGGGTGGTCTTTGATGGGAATGGCCTAATAAGCACGAGACTATATATTGTATCCCCAAAAAAATGTTCCCAAAAATAGTCCAAAATAATCTTGGATTTCCTGATCAATTTTTGATTTGTAAGAATAAGACTGTCCATTGTTTAGTTGTTTGGGTTAAAGAAAACCAAAAATATTCATTGGTGATTGAATGATTTTTGGTGCTTAGCACCACTTTCAACAATATTTCAGCCATGTCATGGCGACCAGTTTTAGTGGTGGAAGAAGCTGGAGTACCTGGAGAGAACCACCGACCATGGGCAAGCAACTGGTCAACTTTATCACTTGCGGCTGCGAGTCGAGTGCACCCTTTTTTGTAATTTACAAAGACGGGCGCGAACCCACGCCGTATTGGTGATAGGCTTGTATGAGTTGTTATGTAATCCAACTAACTAACTCATTTTCGATGGACTCCCTAAACAACACTTCTGTGTTTATAATTTCATACTGTCACTGAGCATTAGTTAAATTCTTTACAAAACATTTGTTTTCTAACACGAAACAGAGACATTTTTATGTATTCAATACTAAAGTAGATATCCAAGACACACGATTTCTGGAATAATCTTCATCAGGTATGCTGATAGTCAAAAGTTTGGAAAGCCTAATCATGTCAAAATAAAACATCAATACAGTTTAAGCATTGGGTTTCATACATAATTGACTAAAAGCATGTAATTCTTTATTCATGATCAAAATGCACTTAAATCCGTCTTGTCTCAGTATTAAAGTGTCCTTGTCAAAGAAATTTATAACAAGAATAAGAGTTTGAAGATACCAAAGTGGTAATCAGAATCCGTATATCGAAGAAGAACAGGCAACACAATGGCCAAAAGAAAAAGGACAAAAGGACAAACAACAATCTACAAAACATACATATAAAACTAAAGATCAAGTAACACGAACCCCACTAAAAACCGGAGGTGAACTCAGGTGCTCCGGAAGGGTAAGCAGTTCCTGTTCAACTAGTGGCTATGAATCTTATTACAAGCGATTAGTCTAATAATACACAGATGAGCCTTGGTACAAAAACAACCAATTTAGTACTAATCAGACAAAGCAGACAGCTATATACAGTCAAATCTGTATTAAGAGGTCACCTTTGTGACAAGGAGTGAGTGAGTGAGTGAGTGATTGTTGTTTAACACAAATTCAGCAATTTTTCAGCTATGTCATGGTGAAAACAAGTTAATTTTCAAGGAGATGATGATGATGAGGTCACAAGAAACAAGAACAAGTGGCCTTATAAGAGAGGTGATCTCTTAAAAGAGGTTCAATTCATTTGAAAGTTTTCATGATAGGACAAGACAAGGGTGACCTTTTAATACAGGTGACTGCTTAATAGAGGTGACTGCATGCACAGGTTTAACTGTACATAGTAAATAATCCAATATCATCTTTGGTTAAAACTAGAGGCTCAGCCCACTGAGCCTGTATCGCTCACCTGACAATAGAATGATACTGAAGCAAATTTCAAAGGGAGATAATCATTACCTTAAAAAACAGCAGCCATCTTGAATGGAGGGTGGGGCTGTCGGACACAATTTTAAAAGGGACACACCCAGGGACCATCTATGCCAAGTTTGGCTCCATTTGGCCAAGCTGTTTCAGAGGAGAAGATTTTTTTAACATTAGCCAATCAGAAAAAAAAAATTATTCTTGGCGGCCATGTTTATAGGCCAAATGGAACGAAATGGAGAAACTTTATAGAGGACCTTACATAGATGCTTACTGCCAAGTTTGGTTCCATTTGGCCAAGTTGTTTCAGAGGAGAAGATTAAAATATGAAAAAGTTAACGGACGGACGACAGACGCTAAGTGATGGCAATACCTCACATGGCCCTTTGGGTCAGGTGAGCTAAAAAATGATGAAAAAAGGGGAATAACTCCTAGACGGGTAATCAGATTTACTTCAAAATTGCAGGGCATGTAGATCTTGACAAGCTGAACATGTTTTCAGTTTACACTCAACATCTATCTCTTATAGTTTTTGAAATAAAGGATGAAAAGTATTAACATTTTTAAAATTTGATGAAAAAAGGGCAATAACTTCAAGATGGGTAATCAGATTTACTTTAAAATTGTAGGCTAGGTTGATCTTGACATGCTGAACATGTTTGCTGTTTAAACTTAACATCTATCTCTTATAGTTTTTGAAATAAAGGACAAAAGGTATTAACATTTTGAAAATTTGACGCAAAAAAAGGGCAATAACTCCAAATTGGGTACTCAAATTAACTTCAAAATTACAGGGTAGGTAGATCTTAATATGCTGCACATGTTTGCAATTTAAACTTAACCTTTATCTCTAATAGTTTTTGAAATATCAGACAAAAATGTTTAAATTAAAAAAATAAAATATAAAAAAGGGCAATAACTCCTAGACGGGTGATCAGATTTACTTCAAAATTGCAGGGCATGTATATCTTGACATGCTGCACATGTTTGCTGTTTAAACTTAACGTTTAACTCTTATAGTTTTTGAAATAAAAAACGAAAAGTATTAAAATTTAGAAAATTTGACGAAAAAAGGGCAATAACTCCAAGATAGGTAATCAGATTTTCTTCAAAATTTCAGGGTAGTTAGATCTTCCTGTGCTGATCATTTTTACCCCTGTCAGATTTCTGATACTATTAACGGTTTTTGTGTTGTTACCAAAAACGTGCAATTTTACCACATGTTCTATTTTTAGTAACAGCGGCCATGTTTGTTGGCCGAATGGAATTAAATGAAGAAGTTTTATAGAGGATCTTACATAGATGCTTCCTGCCAAGTTTGGCTCCATTTGGCCAAGCAGTTTCAGAGGAGAAGATTTTTTTAACATTAGCCAATCAGAAACAAGAATTGCCCTTGGCGGCCATATTTGTTGGCGGAGTGGGACGAAATGAAGAAACTTTATAGAGGACCTTATATAGATGCTTTCTGCCAAGTTTGGTTCCATTTGGTCCAATTGTTTCAGAGGAGTAGATTAAAATATGAAAAGTTAACGGACGGACGACGGACGCCAAGTGATGGCAATACCTCACATGACCCTTTGGGTCAGGTGAGCTAAAAAAAAATGATTTTGGGTTAGGGTGACTGTTATTTAACACCACTTTCAACAATATTTCAGTTACATCGTGGCAGTCAATTTTATTGGTGGACGAAACCATAGTACCCAGAGAAAGCCACCTGTCGCAAGTCACTGACACACTTTATCACATAAAGTTGTATCAAATACACCTCGCCATAAGCAGGATAGGAACTCACAACGTTAGTGGTAATAGGTACTGATTGAACAGGTAAATCCAACTACCATATGATCACAATCATGACAACCCCTACCTATTTTTAAAGGTTCCTAGTTCAATTAATATTTAATGTGCTAGTTATTATGAAAATCAATGCTGACTACAAATACTTCGATCTCTATCAAAACAAATTTATCATAGCAAATTTTTTTCAGATTTATTATTAAAATTTAATTCAGTATTAAAAAAAAAATAGTCGCATATTAATTATTAATCAATCTTGCAGATATTTTGTTAGATTATTCATGAAATTATTAAAATTTTGATAAATTTACTTTTTGTCAAGATAATGAATAAAATTATTATTAAAATTCTACAATGAAAATTCTTGCAAAAATTAACTACATATTTTTGGGCTTTTAATTGTTATACACATATAACAAACATGAAATCCATCATTTCTAGATGATATTTAGAAAAGGATTGGTGTAAAAATACAAATAAAATTATTAAAATTCTGTGAAAATTCTTGCAAAAATGAACTACATGATTTTTTTCCCATCAATTGTTATATGCATGACAAACACGAAATCCATTATTTCCAGAATTGTGAAATTTCTGTCAAATAGCGAATAAAATTATTAAAATTCGGTGAAAATTCGGTGAAAATTCTTGAAAAATGAATTATATAATTTTAATTGCAATAAATTGTTATCTGCACAAGAAACACGAAAATCCATCATAATTTCTACATGTTTATAAATGGATTCTGTATAAAAATACAATATTAAGACTTTATTGATTATTCATGAGATTCTACCATCTTCTGTCAGTTAACAATCAGACAACTTGTTGATACAAATATTTGGTCAATAAATAACCATATATATCCTACAGAAATGTGCTTCAAAAATAATCAACCCTCCTACAGTGGAGAAGAGAAATCTTGTTTATTCAGAGAAAACAACAGATACCAGCATAGTTAGATAGTCTACTATCTTGTTCTTATTTATAATATCTATACCCTGAGGCACAGACATGGTCGATTAGATATATTATTGAAATTTACAGTTTCTAAATAATGTAATTATTATCAAAGCTAATTTATATATAATTTGCCCACTGGTAAGTGCTTCTGCACTGACATGGTTGATTAGATATATATATATTATTTAAATTTGCGGGGGTTAGGGTCATGCTGTTTAATATCATGAACCTATTTAGGGTTAGGGTTACCAGTGTTTAATGCCACATTCAACAATATTTCAGTTATATCGTGGTGGTCAGTTTTATTGGTGGAGGACACTGGAGAAAACCACCGACCTGTTGCAAGTCACTGACAAACTTTATCACATAACGTTGTATTGAGTACACCTCACCATGAGTGCCAGCATAGATGGCCTACTATCCTGTTCTTCTTTATAATATCTATACCCTGAGGGTATTATATAATAGTCAGTGCTTCTACACTAACGTGGTTTATTAGATACATTTATTATTGAAAAATACAGTTCCTAGATAATGTAATCAGTCCTCACGATAAGCACCGGTTCTCCGACCCAATCTTTTGACTGATAAAGGTAGTGTTCATTTTGACCAGTCTACATGATTTGTAGATCAATTATGAAAAGAAAGTTTAAACATTGATGGTCACTAATTCTACCAAAATCAACAAAACAAAGAAAATTTAAACATAATTCATGGAAGCCATCTGTATGTATTGTTTTTACCACGGGTAGGGCTTTATGTCACAAAGTTTTACCCCGAGCGTCAGCGAGGGGTAAAAAGCTGACATAAAGGCCTACCCATGATAAAAACAATATATACATATGGCTTCCATGAATTATTTCGATTCTAATATGTAAAAATTGGTAAAATATCGTTATAAATTGTCGATGACGTCATAAATTTAATCGGTCATAGATTAATATTATTTTTACCACGGGTTTGGACTCAAAGCGTTTGGAGGACATCATATTAGAATGGTCAATAATCAACAAAATGAACGGTCATCTCTCACTTTAAACACATCAAAATATCACGGCATATGGCATTGAAAATGAAGGTCCTGACTTAGAACAGGCATAAAAATGTGATGGGGTTAAACTGATGAATGGGATCACAATGACAATACAGATATAAATAAATGATAAAAAGAAAAATCTCCACAGATTCTGCTTCCACTCAAAAAGATCACATGATCACAAAAATGAATGACAACATAAATATGGACAATACAATAGCAGGGCCAGTGAAGAATATTTTAATTAAGACCATCTCGTAGTTAGTCAAGGAGTGCTGTCATGGTCGTGATCTTATGGAAATTGGATTTACAACTACCTGTGCAATCAGTGCCTATCACCACTCAAGTTGTGAGTTTGAATCCCGCTCAGGTGAGGTGTACTTGATACAACATTATGTGATAAAGTTTGTCAGTGACTTGCGACAGGTCGGTGGTTTTCTACGAGTACTTCAGATTCCTTCACCAATAAAACTGACCACAACTATAACCCCTAACCCCAAAGTAGGTCAGTTCTACTGCAGACAGCTGAGAACAAACAAATGATCACTGATACTACCTACAGGGGTTGTTAGCAAAGCTCTCAAGCCTTGTTATCTTAAAAAAGATAGATTTTTTCATCCCAGAACAACAACACATAAATAAGAAATAATTATGTTTGTGGCCAATTGCTTCTCTGATCATGATCAAATTTCTTCCATTACAAGTATATATTGCAGGGTTTTCAATATTTTTCATGTGTAACAGTACTTCACTATTTACAGGCAGTACTGTTCTTAAAATGTGAACATTTTGCATGAATATCTTATGCAACACTCTTTGAAATTAGGAGGTACCAATTACCATTTTAAGAGGGTAAAAATACCTGATACCACCCCTTATTGAAAGGCCTGATAAACATTGTTCTTGATCAAAATAAATCTTGGTCAGAAAAATAGAATAGTATAAATGTCCTATATTCATGTGATCAATTAATAATTTTTTTTTATTTGTTCTCAGTTTGATGGCATTTTGTTTTCTTTGAAATATTGGTTGGTTTATGATGTTTAATGCCACTTTCAACAATATTTCAGTTATATCATGGCGGTCAGTTTTATTGGTGGAGGAAGCCGGAGAAAACCACCGACCTGTCGCCAGTCATTGACAAACTTTATTACATAATGTTGTATAGAGTACACTTCGCCATGAGTGGGATTCGAACTTAAAACTTTAGTGGCGATAGGCACTGATTGCACAGATAGTTATGAATCCAAACTACCATACAATCATGAACACGATGGCCCCTTCTTGATATCATCAAAATAAATCTTAAAATAGAATAGCATAAAAGTCATATATTCATGGGATTAAAAAATAAAAAAATAAAAATATTTGTACACAAGTTTGATGTCATTTTTTTTTTTTTTTTATATTATTGTAAGAAAAGTTTGAAAATACTGAAGGGGTAATCAGAAGCCGTAAATCAAAGAAGGACAGATAATACAATGGCCAAAAGAAAAAGTACAAACAATGATCTACAAAATATTATACAGAAAACTAAAGATCGAGCAACACAAACCCATTAAAAAACTGGAGGTGAACTCATGAGGGTGCTCCGGAAAGGTAAGAAATTCCTGCTCTACTAGTGGTACCTGTCATGTTACTGTTTAACAACACTAACATCATTTGATATGCAAGTCTTATTGGACAGCAGCTTTAACAATAAATGCTTCATGTCAACTATTATACCCACCCCCCCCCCCCCCCTCACCAAAAAAAAATCACTGGTTCAGTAGAAGAGGATTCCCTTTAAACATTTCCTTATTGGAAGTTCATGTTAAATTTTAGATATTATTTTGTCTAGGACCTTATACATGTAGTATAGACACTGACAGTTCTGCAATATAAATCCCTGCATTTTTTTATATGGCTAGACCCAGCTTCTCTTAGGATTAACCTAATTTTAACAAATCTGTAATTTAAGTTTCTCTAATAGATTCACCACTATCATCGTGCTTGGTCACGTTTAGGCTCAGTAGGGTTTTGAGAAGATGTAGCAGCCATCATGGTCGTGATCGTATAGTAGTTGGATTTACAACTAAAGTAGTGAGCTACAATCCCACTCATGGCGAGGTGTACTTGATACAACATTATGTGATAAAGTTTGTCTGTGGTTTTCTCCTCTTTCCTCCACCAATAAAACTTACGGCCACATTGTTGAAAGTGGCATTAAACACAATAACCCCAGTCTTTGCCTTAATTTTTTTTCACCTACTTGCCCGAAAGCCTATTTAGAAAAATTTTCTATTTATTCAAACAAAATGCTTTCATTATTTTCACTTGTCCGAATCCAGTTTTACTTTCCCGGGCTTCGGGCAAGTGGGTTAGCATGAAGACTGTAACCCTAATCCTAACCCTTGAGAAGATGTAAAGTTTATGATGCTTCATATCATGTGAGATTAACAAATCATTAAATATTTAATAAGTGTCGGGTAATGTAGTTTTATGTCTGATAATGTCTGACCATTTATTTAACTGAATGTACCATCTGCTGAAGCATGTCAATATTTCATCAGCAGCACGTAGGGGGTCTTCTCAAAAATATTGTACATGATTTCCAAACACTTTTTTTTTGCATGTAGTGGTTACTTGTTTAAGGTTCCTTTTATTTTGAAGATTAACTGACATGTGAACAAAACCTAAAACTGCAAATTCACAATGGCACTTAGGAGGTCTTCTCAAAAATATTGTACCTGATTTTCAAACCTCTTTTTTGTACATAGTGGTAGTGTGCCTTTTATCTTGAAGATTACCAGATAAGCAAACAAAACTGAAAATTCACAAATGGTATGTGAAGCAGGTCAATATTTCAACAGCAGCAGTTGGGGCAAATAAGGGGTCTTCTCAATAAGATTGTACCTGATTTTCAAATCTCTTTTTTTTTGTACGTAGTGGTAGTGTG
Source organism: Bathymodiolus brooksi (assembly GCA_963680875.1). NCBI lineage: Eukaryota > Metazoa > Mollusca > Bivalvia > Mytilida > Modiolidae > Bathymodiolus > Bathymodiolus brooksi. The sequence goes on along the minus strand of OY804589.1, from coordinate 52,345,206 downwards.
ATATTTGTGTTAGGTTCCTTTTATTTTGAAGATTACACTACCATGTAACAAACAAAACCACAAATTCACAAATGGTATGTGGAAGGGATGTTTTTGTTTGTTTTGATCGTCTGTTGAGCATGTTAATATTTCAATAGCAGCACTTAGGGGGTCTTCTCAAAGAGATTGAACATGATTTCCAAACCATGTTATGTTATTGTTTTAGATTACTGGTTTTCTGAAGATTACTTGAAATGTGAACAAAACCACAAAATTAGAGATGTTTTTGTATGTTTCGCTACAAAATTAATTTGCTAAGAAATTGCAGGTGTTGAAATGATCCATTTGACCATCTGCTGAAGCATGTTAATATTTCAACAGCAGCACTTAGGGGGTCTTCTCAAAGAGATTGTACATGATTTCCAAACCATGCTTTTTTTAGCAGTTTACATGTTAATGTTTTAAGTTCTTTTGTTCTGAAGATTAACTGACATGGGAACAAAACCCAAAACCACAAATTCACAAATGGTATGAAAGTGATGTCTTTATTTGTCTTTCGTTACGAAATTAAGCTTGGTTAGAAATTGTATGTATTCTTTTGAAATGATATTTAAACAGCAACACTTAGGGGCCTTCTCAAAAGAAATGATATATTTGACGTCTGCTGAAGCATGTTAATATTTCAACAGCAGCACTTAGGGGCCTTCTCAAAAGAAATGATCTATTTGACGTCTGCTGAAGCATGTTAATATTTCAACAGCAGCACTTAGGGGCCTTCTCAAAAGAAATTATCTATTTGACGTCTGCTGAAGCATGTTAATATTTCAACTGCAGCACTTAGGAGTCTTCTCAAAAGAAATGATCTATTTGACGTCTGCTGAAGCATGTTAATATTTCAACAGCAGCACTTAGGGGTCTTCTCAAAAGAAATGATCTACTTGACGTCTGCTGAAGCATGTTAATATTTCAACAGCAGCACTTAGGAGTCTTCTCAAAAGAAATGATCCATTAAAGCAACAATAATTTATTGTAGTATTATTAATGAAATATTTAAGAAAAAAATTGCCATCCAATTTCATCTCATGCTGCAGTAGTTAACTCTCAAATTGAACAAAAATAGCTCTTACAAAATGTAAATATCACATAAGGAATTGCATAATCCACAATAGAATGCAGGATTTCATTGGTGGATTGAAAAAACCAGTCTACAACCTGGGTACCTGTCCATTTTAATTAACTGTACCTTAATTCAATCAATCTATGATAATTGGTAGACAATTTGTAGAAAGTTTGCCTATGGCACCATTGTATTTAATAATTTCACTTTATAATGTGGGTTGGGGGTTATGGTGTTAAAACTATTTCAACAATATTTAGTGGCTGTCAGTTTTATTGTTGGAGGAAACCGGAGTGGACAGAGAAAACCACCGACCTGTCGCAAGTCACTGACAAACTTTATCACACAATGTTTTATAAGTATCCTTCCTAGTTAATTGCAAAAATTTTTTTTTGCTTGGCTTGTTTGTCACAAATTTGTTTAAAGACGATAATCAACCGAGTTCGAGTTTGAATTGATATTAAATATATTTGTGATTTATGTTCAAATTTAAGCCATACATTCAAGAGCAAAAAAAATATCGTCTACAGTTGAGGATTATATTGTTTAAAAATTTCTAGAGTTTATTAGTACTTGTACATTCGGATTCCTTCTCAAGACTTCAATACTTACCGAACCATTTTGTTTACAACTGAGTTAAATCCATGTAGAAAATAATATTCATCAAAAACAAAAACAACATTAGATTAATAACCATCCTGTTTTCTACTGCATTACAAGACAAGAAATGAGGAAGACATGTGTGTCAGTTCAACTCCATCAAGAATAAAGATTATTGAAACTTTGCCAAAAAACATGCATCCAATGGTGGTTAGGGTACATGTGTGTACATAGATTATCTGATTAAGATAAAACATCAATTAACAGAACACAGTATTTTCTTATGGGAAAAATTGGTTTTTATAATTTTTTTTATTAAAAATGGAATCAATTTAAATAAAATTAATATCTTATTGGATTAAATTAAATTCAAATGGAGAAATACTGCAATCCACTGGCAGCAGAAGAAGAATCTACATAATTTTTATATATCTTTTTTGTTTGCTAAATAAAACTGTTATGTATATACAGTCAAATCTGTATTAAGAGGTCATGACCTTTGAGACAAAGAACTAGAGGCTCAGGTGAGCCTGTATCGCTCACCTGACATAAATAAGTCCTCTTAAGAATGTCTGCATGCTGAATACATCTAAGTTACTATTCAAATCCCATACTGCCATAGGGTTCTATGTTAAAACTATGTCTGCTCATGGCAGCCATCTTGGACGGAGGTCGTGGTCACCGGACACAATTTTGAAAGTATACTACTCAAGGACCATCCATGCCATGTTTGCTTTAAATTGGCTGACTGGTTTCAGAAGAGAAGACTTTTAAACAATTTTCCCATAGGGTCCTATGTTAAAACTATGTCTGCTGACGGTGGCCATTTTGAACCGAGATCGGGATCACTGAACACAATTTTGGAAGTTGACCACCTAAGGACCATCGATGACATGTTTGCTATATTGGCTTACTAGTTTCAGAGGAGAAGATTTTAAAACATTTTTTCCCATAGGGTCCTATGTTAAAACTACAGTATGTCTGCTGAAGGTGGCCATCTTGGATGGAGGTCAGGGTCACTGGACACAATTTTGAAAATTGACCACTTAAGGACCATCCATGCCATGTTTGCTTTAAATTGGCTTACTGGTTTCAGAGAAGAAGATTTTTAAATATATTTCCCATAGGGTCCTATGTTAAAACTATGTTCGCTGATGGTTGCCATCTTGGATGGAGGTCGGGGTCACAGGACATAATTTTGAAAGTTGACCACCTAAGGACCATTCATCCCATGTTTGCTTTAAACTGACTTATTGGTTTCAGAGGAGAAGACTTTTAAACATTTTTTCCATAGGGTCCTATGTTAAAATTAAGTCGAGTCATGGTGGCCATCTTGAATTTCTGATCAGCAAACGATTCACAAGTTTAGTACAGGACCACCCAATGATCATTCCTGCAAAGTCACAATTCAATTGGCTTAGTGGTTTCTAACAAGAAGATTTTTAAAATTTCAACCAATCAGAACACATTATGGGCCCTGGCAGCCATGTTGGATTTCCGATCAGTGCCAAAAACAAATATCTTGTATATGACCATCCAATGAACATTTCTGCCAAGTTTGATTCAAATCTGTTTTGTGGTTTCAGAAAAAAAGATGAAAATGTGAAATTCCCATAGGGTCCTATGTTAAACAAGTCAAGTCATGGTGGCCATCTTGAATTTCCGATCGGCAAACGATTCACAAGTTTAGTACAGGACCACCCAATGATCATTCCTGCAAAGTCACAATTCAATTGGCTTAGTGGTTTCTAACAAGAAGATTTTTAAAATTTCGACCAATCAGAACACATTATGGGCCCTGGCAGCCATGTTGGATTTCCGATCAGCGCCAAAAACAGAAATCTTGTATATGACCATCCAATGAACATTTCTGCCAAGTTTGGTTCAAATCTGTTTTGTGGTTTCAGAAAAAAAGATGAAAATGTGAAATTCCCATAGGGTCCAATGTTAAACTAAGTCGAGTCATGGTGGCCATCTTGAATTTCCGATCGGCAAACGATTCACAATTTTATTACAGGACCACCCAATGATCATTCCTGCAAAGTCACAATTCAATTGACTTAGTGGTTTCTGACAAGAAGATTTTTAAAATTTCAGCCAATGAGAACACATTATGGACCCTGGCAGCCATGTTGGATTTCAAATCAGCACCAAAAACACAATTCTGGTAGAGGACCATCCAGTGAACATTTCTGGCAAGTTTTGCTGATTTCTGTTCAGCGGTTTCAGAGAAGAAGATTTAAATGTGAAAAGCTAACGGACGGACGACGGACGCTTACCCATGACAAAAGCTCACCTGGCCTATGGCCAGGTGAGCTAAAAAGTGGCCTTATAAGACAGGTGTCATCTTAAAAGAGGTTCAATTCATATGAAACTTTCTATGACTGGACAAGAAAAATGAGACCTTTTAATACAGGTGACTGCTTAATAGAGGTGACCTTATGGACAGGTTTGACTGTAGTTACAAAAAATATTAAAAGTGGAATCAATTGAAAAATCTTATTCATATTGGTTTAATTTTTTTCCTTTCTTCAAAATTACCAGTAGTAGCAATCAAAATGAACTGGCCTTGCTACATGCTGGGGAAGGTTAACGTTCAGTAAAGAAATATTGTTAGTAAACTAGAGGCTCCCAGGAGCCTGTATAGCTCACCTGGGTATAATAATAACATCAGTCAATAAAACTTGATAACTTCGGTAAAAAAAATTAACAATTGTAGCCTTCGTCATTTTTATAAATTTGATGAAAAAAGGGCAAGAACTCCAAGATGGGTAATCGGATTTACTTCAAAATTGCAGGTAAATAAAAATTGATCGAAGGGTCGAACCGCCAGACACATTTTTGGAAGAGAACCATTCAATGACTATTTCATCAAAATTTTGTTCTTATTGAGCAAATGGTTTCAGACAAAAAGATTTTTATGGGAATTTCCCATAGGGTCCTATGTTAAATTAAGTTCGGCTGTGGCGGCCATCTTGGTCGGTGTTCTGAAATGCTGGACACAATTTTGGAAGAGGACCACCCAAGAATCATTTCAGCAAAGTTTGGTTGAGATTGGCTCTGTAGTTTCAGAGAAGAAGATTTTTTTAATTTCATCCCCCCTTTTTTCTAATTTGCATAATCGGTCAAACTCGGTAAAAGTTCAAAGTTCATAAAAAATCCCGTAATATATGTTAAAAAGCTCATCATTATGCTTATACAGTTCAAATTTGGGCACTTTCTGGCTTAAAATAGAGCAGTTTTGGCCATTTGAAGAAATTTCTATTTTTAGTAATGGTGGCCATCTTGGATACAGGACGGCGCTGACGGACACAATTTTGAAAGGGGACCACCTAAGGATCATTTCAGCAAAGTTTGGTTGAGATTGACTCAGTAGTTTCAGAGGAGAAGATTTTTTTTTAATTCCATCCCCCCTTTTTCTAATTTGCATAATCGGTCAAAATCGGTAAAAGTTCAAAGTTCATAAAAAATCCGTAATATATGTTAAAAAGATCATCATTATGCTTATACAGTTCAAATTTGAGCACTTTCTGGCTTAAAATAGAGCAGTTTTGGCCATTTGAAGAAATTTCTATTTTTAATAATGGTGGCCATCTTGGATATAGGACGGCGCTGACGGACACAATTTTAAAAGGGGACCACCTAAGGATCATCTCAGCAAAGTTTGGTTGAAATTGGCTCAGTAGTTTCAGAGGAGAAGATTTTTTTTTAATTTCATCCCCCCTTTTTTTAAATTTCATAATCGGTCAAAATCGGTAAAAGTTCAAAGTTCATAAAAAATCCGTAATATATGTTAAAAAGCTCATCATTATGCTTATACAGTTCAAATTTGGGCACTTTCTGGCTTAAAATAGAACAGTTTTGGCCATTTGAAGAAATTTCTATTTTTAGTAATGGTGGCCATCTTGGATACAGGACGGCGCTGACGGACACAATTTTGAAAGGGGACCACCTAAGGATCATCTCAGCAAAGTTTGGTTGAGATTGGCTCAGTAGTTTCAGAGGAGAAGATTTTTTTTTTAATTTCATCCCCCCTTTTTTTAAATTTCATAATCGGTCAAAATCGGTAAAAGTTCAAAGTTCATAAAAAAATCCCGTAATATATGTTAAAAAGTTCATCATTATGCTTATACAGTTCAAATTTGGGCACTTTCTGGCTTAAAATAGAGCAGTTTTGACCATTTGAAGAAATTTCTATTTTTAGTAATGGCGGCCATCTTGGATACAGGACGGGGCTAATGGACACAATTTTGAAAGGGGACCACCTAAGGATCATTTCAGCAAAGTTTGGTTGAGATTGGTTCAGTAGTTTCAGAGGAGAAGATTTTTTTTTAATTTCATCCCCCCTTTTTTCTAATTTGCATAATCGGTCAAAATGGGTAATGGGATTTACTTCAAAATTGCAGGGTAGGTAGATCTTGATATGCTGCACATTTTTGCAATAAACTTAACATCTATCTCTAAATAGTTTTTGAAATATAAGACGAAAAGTATTAAAAGGAAAAAAACAAATTGATGAAAAAGGGGCAATAACTCCAAGATGGGTAATCAAATTTACTTCAAAATTGCAGGGTAGGTAGATCTTGACATGCTGAGCATGTTTGCAGTTTCAACTTACCATCTGTCTGTTATAGTTTTTGAAATAAAGGACGAAAAGTATTAAAATTTTGAAAATTTGATGAAAAAAGGGAAATAACTCCAAAATGAGTAATGGGATTTACTTCAAAATTGCAGGGTAGGTAGATCTTAATATGCCGCACATTTTTGCAATTTAAAGTTAACCTTTATCTCTTATAGTTTTTGAAATATAAGACGAAAAGCATTAAAATTTTACAAATTTGATGAAAAAAGGGCAATAACTCCAAGATGGGTAATCAGATTTACTTCAAAATTGCAGGGTAGGTAGATCTTGATGTGCTGATCATTTTTACCCCATGTCAGATTTTTGATATTACTAACGGTTTTTGAGATATTACCAAAAACCTGCAATTTTACCATATGTTCTATTTTTAGTAACAGCGGCCATGTTGGTTGGTGCACGGCATCACCGGACACAATTTTGAAACTAGATACCCTAGTAATGATTCAGACCAAGTTTGGTTTCCATTGGTCTAGTACTTTCAGAGGAGAAGATTTTTGAAAAAGTTTACGACGTACGACGGACGACGGACGACGGACGGACGACGGACGACGGACGACGACGACGGACGCCAAGTGATGAGAATAGCTCACATGACCCTTTGGGTCAGGTGAGCTAATAAAAAGTGGTCGGGTCAACTTCCATAGCAACACATTTTTAAAGTCTAAATGTAAACATAAACAGAAATTCAGCTTAACTTGTACTTATAATTCATCTGTACAAAATAAAATTAAGATTTTCTGTTTAATTCAGTCACCAAATTTTATAGAAAAAAATATATTGACCTGAAAGACAAAAAACAAATCTGACCCTACAATTTTCAACAATAAATTTTGGTAAAAATTAAAGAAAACTTACATATCCTCCCTCCCCCCTAAAAAACCCAGATTTTTGCTTCATGCGAAAAAAATATTCTTCTGGCTCTGGGGAAAACAGCCCCCCTATTCCCATGCTAAAAGTTAAAATATTGGTTTCTAATGGTGAATGGTTTTATTAATGTTCAAATACACATTTGTACCCAGGGGCAGATCCAGGATTTCAAGTTAGGGGGGGGGGGACACTTAAATCTTTTTTGGGGGATATTTCGTGTGAAAAATCACGATTTTACACCAACATTTTTTTTTTTTCAATTTTAGGGGGGATGTGTGCCGGGTGCACCACTGCCCCCCCCCCTGGAACCCATGTCATGTTTTTGTAATTGATTCTCAAATCTAACACTTCACATTAAAGTTGGTACTGATGATAATAAAGTTAAAGATTATCTCTTATTAATAATGTTAAAGATTAATTCTATTTAATTAACTGCTGCTGAGTCAACAGACAAACCTTACTACAACTGCATTGATAGTAAATCTATTTGTGTCACTGAATCATCAATACTAGATGAATCAGGTTTAACAGGTGATTATTGTCAAAGCTAGTACATCAGCACGATTGGAACAAGTCCTGTCAGTTAATAAACCTCTGACCTTGTTATGTACGTGCCTTATTTTAATATATAGTGGTTTGTTACAGTACATTAGTACAACTCTAATTGTCAGTTAACCTCTGACCTCGTTATGGTTAGGTTTGGTTTATGGTGTTTAACACCACTTTCAACATTATTTCAGTTACATCGTGGCGGTCAGTTTTATTGACGGAGGAAACCTGGGTACTCGGAAAAAACCACCGTCCTGCCGCAAGTCATTGACAAACTTTATCACAAAATGTTGTATCGATTACACCTCGCCATGAGTGGGATTTGAATTCAAAACGTTAGTGGTGATAGGGACTGATTGCATAGGTAGTTATAAATCCAACTACCATACAATCACGACGGCCCTGACCTCTTTAAGTACCTGTCAATAAACAGGTGATTGCCACATTATACCAGTAAGACTCTCTGACCTCTGACCTTGCTATGTTAATCAGTAAACTTCCTCTAAAGTCAGAAGAACAGAATTGTTATGTCACTTATGTGTCTCAATGTGTACACAATTTATATATCTACTCTGTTTTGTATTTAAGTAGAGCTCATGACTTTGATGTCAACAGTTCAAACTCGTTCTGTCACGTTAAATTTACCACAGCCCACGATTCTTTTTAGCCGAGTCCATGACTTTGATGTCAATAGCCCATCCTTGTTGTTTCATTAAACTTAACGGGGTCTACAAATTTTGATCTCTATAGTTTTAAATAAATTTAGCTTAATCGACAATTTTTATGTCAACAGTCCAACTCTTTGATATTATATCGGAGGTGTTAAATAGCAGAGATAACACTATTTATGTCAAATTTGTTGTTACAATATGTCTTGATAAATCCAGTAGAGTCCATAGTTTTATGTCAACAAGTCCAACCTTTTGAAAAATATAATATTTTGTCTCCTGTCTGGCAAAAAAAAATCAACTCATTCAATACCCTTCCTCTTCCTTTTTCATTGTATGTCATTTCATTTGTTAATTAAAAAAAATATGCTGCAACTCTTGAGTCGAAAAAAAAATTCCGTCCAAACAAGAAATCACAGGTCCCCTCAGATAAGAAAATAGATTGTCCTTAATTAGTGCCATGTGAAACCTGATTTGAAGATTATACATAATTATTTGCTTATTATTTTTTCTTCATTGCTCTAAATGAGACGGTGGGCTATACATTACTTGGGTACATTGCATTTGACCTCTAAACAAATCAAATACAAATTAAATCTTTGAAATTATTATCTCTTTATAAGACACTCAAATTTCTTGTAACATTGAATTTGATATAAAATGAAAGAAAAACTGTTGTGTCTATATGTATTTTAACATCAGTCCTCACAATGAACACCAGTTCTCTGACCAAAGACCAGTAAAACTTTGCTCGTACCAGTAAATTTTACCAGTTCTTATTTAGAACAATATAAAAATAAATTCAAGAATTTGATTCGGACTAGTAAATTCAAATTTTCATTTCGATGACTGTAACATGGTTCCCTGAAGACCCCCCCCACTTCCTCAAAAGTTGTGTTTTTATTAAAGATTTGTTATTGTTTACTCTGCTATATTTCTATAATGCTGCTAAATCAGTCTATTAGCATACAATCAATAAATACACTTCTATTTGTCAACACTGATTAGTGTCAATCAAGCATCTTATAAACACTGACATGACTGACCTTAGTCTGAGTCACCTGTGCTCTTGACCTCAGAATCATTATCATCATAATGTTTATATCAAAGATATACCTATATTGTATTGTGAAATACCTGTGAAAATCTGAGTCAGTGATGAGTATACAGTAGTATTATTGATTGATATTGAAGGCTGTAATTACCAATACATAATTCCATAAAAAAATCAAATAGAAACATTTACAGCTTGGCACCAAAATATACAATGTTAATTTCCCCATCAGCTTATAATGGAAAGCTATAATGGTGTTACTTAACAGTGTTATGAAATATACAGTCAAACCTGCTCGTGTGGTCACCTCTATGAAGCAGTCGCCTGTATTAAAAGGTCACCTTTTTTCTGTCTTGTCATAGAAAAGTTCATATGAATTGAACCTCTTTTAAGAGGTCACCTGTCTTATCAGACCAATTTTTTCTTTGTCCCAAAAGTGACCTCTTAATACAGGTTTGACTGTAAATACATTCCTCTTTCCATCATTCCAACTAACAATTTGTTTAAACAATTTATTGAGTGTGCATTGGGTACATTTGGTATATCAAAATATATAAATCTAACACTGTCACACACAAATGCATGACTGCTCATTTTCTTGGCTTGGTACAGGCAGTTCAATAAATAGTGGCAGGGTTAAACTAGTTTTATGGACACAAAATAGAATGAAGAAATTCATCAATCTAAATTAAAATGTGATATTTGTTGTATGTTTTTTTCTTTGTTGATACAGTAACATCTAACAACATTCTGTTTGGTATCTCAAAAACAACAAAACAACATCCTGTTTGGTATCTCAAAAACAACAAAAGATACAACAAACATCTAATGTTTATTAGAGTGGTACTTCAGGAACATTATATATATTAATGTCTCGCGGTCCGGTATTCTGGGTTCTTTTATTTTTAAAGTGATGGAAAATAAAAGAAAAAATGTCACAATTGTCTATCGTACTAATGTACTTAACATTGTACCTATTATTGTGTGGTATAACAAGTCAAGGATTGTTTTTACACAGAAATCAAGTGTTAGATTGAAGGGTTAAGGTTAGGGTTATGGGGTTTAACGCCACTTTCAACAATATTTCAGTTATATCGTGGTGGTCAGTTTTATTGGTGGAGGAAACCAGAGTACTCTGAGAAAATCACCGACCTGTCACAAGTCACTGACAAACTTTATCACATAATGTTGTATTGAGTAAACCTCGCCTGAGCGGGATTCAAACTCACAACGTTAGTGGTGATAGGCACTGATTGCATAGTTAGTTATAAACACAACTACCATACGATCACAATCACAACAGTCTCCTGTTAAAATCAAATAACTAACCAACATCTGTCAGCAAAATTGTTGTTTTTTTGCTTGAAAAATATCCAAGAAACCATGACTCCCACTTGTATAAACGTTTGTTCATAGCTGTATGCATGCACAGCAAATATTGGAAATATAGTGAGAAGATAAACCAGAGGCTCACAGGAGCCTGTAATCGCTCACCTGGATCAAAGCTGCTTTCAATAACAATGCAACTGCACTGTGACGGCCATCTTGGTGGGAGAGCGCAACTGCCGGACACCATTTTGGAAGAGGACCATCCAATGACTATTTCATCAAAGTTTGGTTTTAATTGAGCTACTGGTTCCAAACAAGATGGTTTTTATGTGAATTTCCCATAGGGTCCTATGTTAAACTAAGTACAGCTGTGCAGCCATCTTGGTCAGAGGGCGGGACCACCAGACACAAATTTGGTTCAGCGGTTTCAGAGGAGAAGATTTAAATGTGATCTTTTATCAAAATATGCCTAATTTGCATAATCGGTATAAATCGGCTGAAAGAAAAATTTCAAAAAAACAACCCCGAACATATGCTAAACTACTCCTTGCCATGTAGCTGCAGTTCAAATTTGAGCTCATTTTGACTTATACTAAAGCAGCAATGGACAATTGAAGAAATTTCTATTTTTAGTAACAGCAGCCATCTTGAATGGAGGGCGGGGCTGTCGGACACAATTTTGAAAGGGAACCACCCAGGGACCATCCCTGCCAGGTTTGGTTTAATTTGGTTCAGCGGTTTCAGAGGAGAAGATTTAAATGTGATCTTTTATCAAAATATGCCTAATTTGCATAATCGGTAAAAATCGGCTGAAAGAAAAATTTCACAGAAAAATCCGGAATATATGTTAAACTATTCCTTGCCATGTAGTGCAGTTAAAATTTCAGCTCATTTTGACTTACACTAAAGCAGCAATGGACAATTAAAATTTCATCCCCCCTTTTTTCTATTTTGAGCTTGGCGGCCATCTTGGTTGGAAGTCGGGATCAACGGACACAAATTTGGAAGGGGGCCATCCAAGAATCATTTCAGCAAAGTTTGGTTGATATTGGCTCAGTAGTTTCCGAGGAGAAGATTTTTTTTTAATTTCATCCCCCTTTTTTCTAATTTGCATAATCGGTCAAAATCGGCAAAAGTTCAAAGTTCATAAAAAATCCTGTCATACATGCTGAAAAGCTCATCATTATGCTTATACAGTTCAAATTTGGGCACATTCTGGCTGAAAATAAAGCAGTTTTGGCCATTTGAAGAAATTTCTATTTTTAGTAACAGTGGCCATCTTGAATGGAGGGCGGGGCTGTCGGACACAATTTTGAAAGGGACCATCCCTGCCAGGTTTGGTTTAATTTGGTTCAGCGGTTTCAGAGGAGAAGATTTAAATGTGATCTTTAATCAAAATATGCCTAATTTGCATAATCGGTAAAAATCGGCTGAAAGAAAAATTTCACAGAAAAATCCGGAATATATGTTAAACTATTCCTTGCCATGTAGCTGCAGTTAAAATTTCAGCTCATTTTGACTTACACTAAAGCAGCAATGGACAATTAAAATTTCATCCCCCCTTTTTTCTATTTTGAGCTTGGCGGCCATCTTGGTTGGAAGTCGGGATCAACGGACACAAAATTGGAAGGGGGCCATCCAAGAATCATTTCAGCAAAGTTTGGTTGATATTGGCTCAGTAGTTTCCGAGGAGAAGATTTTTTTTTAATTTCATCCCCCCTTTTTTCTAATTTGCATAATCGGTCAAAATCGGCAAAAGTTCAAAGTTCATAAAAAATCCTGTCATACATGCTGAAAAGCTCATCATTATGCTTATACAGTTCAAATTTGGGCACATTCTGGCTGAAAATAAAGCAGTTTTGGCCATTTGAAGAAATTTCTATTTTTAGTAACAGTGGCCATCTTGAATGGAGGGCGGGGCTGTCGGACACAATTTTGAAAGGGACCATCCCTGCCAGGTTTGGTTTAATTTGGTTCAGCGGTTTCAGAGGAGAAGATTTAAATGTGATCTTTAATCAAAATATGCCTAATTTGCATAATCGGTAAAAATCGGCTGAAAGAAAAATTTCACAGAAAAATCCGGAATATATGTTAAACTATTCCTTGCCATGTAGCTGCAGTTAAAATTTCAGCTCATTTTGACTTACACTAAAGCAGCAATGGACAATTAAAATTTCATCCCCCCTTTTTTCTATTTTGAGCTTGGCGGCCATCTTGGTTGGAAGTCGGGATCAACGGACACAAATTTGGAAGGGGGCCATCCAAGAATCATTTCAGCAAAGTTTGGTTGATATTGGCTCAGTAGTTTCCGAGGAGAAGATTTTTTTTTAATTTCATCCCCCCTTTTTTCTAATTTGCATAATCGGTCAAAATCGGCAAAAGTTCAAAGTTCATAAAAAATCCTGTCATACATGCTGAAAAGCTCATCATTATGCTTATACAGTTCAAATTTGGGCACATTCTGGCTGAAAATAAAGCAGTGTTGACCATTTGAAGAAATTTCTATTTTTAGTAACAGCGGCCATCTTGAATGGAGGGTGGGGCTGTCAGACACAATTTTGAAAGGGACCATCCCTGCCAGGTTTGGTTTAATTTGGTTCAGCAGTTTCAGAGGAGAAGATTTAAATGTGATCTTTAATCAAAATATGCCTAATTTGCATAATCGGTAAAAATCGGCTGAAAGAAAAATTTCACAGAAAAATCCGGAATATATGTTAAACTATTCCTTGCCATGTAGCTGCAGTTAAAATTTCAGCTCATTTTGACTTACACTAAAGCAGCAATGGACAATTAAAATTTCATCCCCCCTTTTTTCTATTTTGAGCTTGGCGGCCATCTTGGTTGGAAGTCGGGATCAACGGACACAAATTTGGAAGGGGGCCATCCAAGAATCATTTCAGCAAAGTTTGGTTGATATTGGCTCAGTAGTTTCCGAGGAGAAGATTTTTTTTTAATTTCATCCCCCTTTTTTCTAATTTGCATAATCGGTCAAAATCGGCAAAAGTTCAAAGTTCATAAAAAATCCTGTCATACATGCTGAAAAGCTCATCATTATGCTTATACAGTTCAAATTTGGGCACATTCTGGCTGAAAATAAAGCAGTTTTGGCCATTTGAAGAAATTTCTATTTTTAGTAACAGTGGCCATCTTGAATGGAGGGCGGGGCTGTCGGACACAATTTTGAAAGGGACCATCCCTGCCAGGTTTGGTTTAATTTGGTTCAGCAGTTTCAGAGGAGAAGATTTAAATGTGATCTTTAATCAAAATATGCCTAATTTGCATAATCGGTAAAAATCGGCTGAAAGAAAAATTTCACAGAAAAATCCGGAATATATGTTAAACTATTCCTTGCCATGTAGCTGCAGTTAAAATTTCAGCTCATTTTGACTTACACTAAAGCAGCAATGGACAATTAAAATTTCATCCCCCCTTTTTTCTATTTTGAGCTTGGCGGCCATCTTGGTTGGAAGTCGGGATCAACGGACACAAATTTGGAAGGGGGCCATCCAAGAATCATTTCAGCAAAGTTTGGTTGATATTGGCTCAGTAGTTTCCGAGGAGAAGATTTTTTTTTAATTTCATCCCCCTTTTTTCTAATTTGCATAATCGGTCAAAATCGGCAAAAGTTCAAAGTTCATAAAAAATCCTGTCATACATGCTGAAAAGCTCATCATTATGCTTATACAGTTCAAATTTGGGCACATTCTGGCTGAAAATAAAGCAGTTTTGGCCATTTGAAGAAATTTCTATTTTTAGTAACAGTGGCCATCTTGAATGGAGGGCGGGGCTGTCGGACACAATTTTGAAAGGGACCATCCCTGCCAGGTTTGGTTTAATTTGGTTCAGCGGTTTCAGAGGAGAAGATTTAAATGTGATCTTTAATCAAAATATGCCTAATTTGCATAATCGGTAAAAATCGGCTGAAAGAAAAATTTCAAAGAAAAATCCGGAATATATGTTAAACTATTCCTTGCCATGTAGCTGCAGTTAAAATTTCAGCTCATTTTGACTTACACTAAAGCAGCAATGGACAATTAAAATTTCATCCCCCCTTTTTTCTATTTTGAGCTTGGCGGCCATCTTGGTTGGAAGTCGGGATCAACGGACACAAATTTGGAAGGGGGCCATCCAAGAATCATTTCAGCAAAGTTTGGTTGATATTGGCTCAGTAGTTTCCGAGGAGAAGATTTTTTTTTAATTTCATCCCCCTTTTTTCTAATTTGCATAATCGGTCAAAATCGGCAAAAGTTCAAAGTTCATAAAAAATCCTGTCATACATGCTGAAAAGCTCATCATTATGCTTATACAGTTCAAATTTGGGCACATTCTGGCTGAAAATAAAGCAGTTTTGGCCATTTGAAGAAATTTCTATTTTTAGTAACAGTGGCCATCTTGAATGGAGGGCGGGGCTGTCGGACACAATTTTGAAAGGGACCATCCCTGCCAGGTTTGGTTTAATTTGGTTCAGCGGTTTCAGAGGAGAAGATTTAAATGTGATCTTTAATCAAAATATGCCTAATTTGCATAATCGGTAAAAATCGGCTGAAAGAAATATTTCACAGAAAAATCCGGAATATATGTTAAACTATTCCTTGCCATGTAGCTGCAGTTAAAATTTCAGCTCATTTTGACTTACACTAAAGCAGCAATGGACAATTAAAATTTCATCCCCCCTTTTTTCTATTTTGAGCTTGGCGGCCATCTTGGTTGGAAGTCGGGATCAACGGACACAAATTTGGAAGGGGGCCATCCAAGAATCATTTCAGCAAAGTTTGGTTGATATTGGCTCAGTAGTTTCCGAGGAGAAGATTTTTTTTTAATTTCATCCCCCTTTTTTCTAATTTGCATAATCGGTCAAAATCGGCAAAAGTTCAAAGTTCATAAAAAATCCTGTCATACATGCTGAAAAGCTCATCATTATGCTTATACAGTTCAAATTTGGGCACATTCTGGCTGAAAATAAAGCAGTTTTGGCCATTTGAAGAAATTTCTATTTTTAGTAACAGTGGCCATCTTGAATGGAGGGCGGGGCTGTCGGACACAATTTTGAAAGGGACCATCCCTGCCAGGTTTGGTTTAATTTGGTTCAGCGGTATCAGAGGAGAAGATTTAAATGTGATCTTTAATCAAAATATGCCTAATTTGCATAATCGGTAAAAATCGGCTGAAAGAAATATTTCACAGAAAAATCCGGAATATATGTTAAACTATTCCTTGCCATGTAGCTGCAGTTAAAATTTCAGCTCATTTTGACTTACACTAAAGCAGCAATGGACAATTAAAATTTCATCCCCCCTTTTTTCTATTTTGAGCTTGGCGGCCATCTTGGTTGGAAGTCGGGATCAACGGACACAAATTTGGAAGGGGGCCATCCAAGAATCATTTCAGCAAAGTTTGGTTGATATTGGCTCAGTAGTTTCCGAGGAGAAGATTTTTTTTTAATTTCATCCCCCTTTTTTCTAATTTGCATAATCGGTCAAAATCGGCAAAAGTTCAAAGTTCATAAAAAATCCTGTCATACATGCTGAAAAGCTCATCATTATGCTTATACAGTTCAAATTTGGGCACATTCTGGCTGAAAATAAAGCAGTTTTGGCCATTTGAAGAAATTTCTATTTTTAGTAACAGTGGCCATCTTGAATGGAGGGCGGGGCTGTCGGACACAATTTTGAAAGGGACCATCCCTGCCAGGTTTGGTTTAATTTGGTTCAGCGGTTTCAGAGGAGAAGATTTAAATGTGATCTTTAATCAAAATATGCCTAATTTGCATAATCGGTAAAAATCGGCTGAAAGAAATATTTCACAGAAAAATCCGGAATATATGTTAAACTATTCCTTGCCATGTAGCTGCAGTTAAAATTTCAGCTCATTTTGACTTACACTAAAGCAGCAATGGACAATTAAAATTTCATCCCCCCTTTTTTCTATTTTGAGCTTGGCGGCCATCTTGGTTGGAAGTCGGGATCAACGGACACAAATTTGGAAGGGGGCCATCCAAGAATCATTTCAGCAAAGTTTGGTTGATATTGGCTCAGTAGTTTCCGAGGAGAAGATTTTTTTTTAATTTCATCCCCCTTTTTTCTAATTTGCATAATCGGTCAAAATCGGCAAAAGTTCAAAGTTCATAAAAAATCCTGTCATACATGCTGAAAAGCTCATCATTATGCTTATACAGTTCAAATTTGGGCACATTCTGGCTGAAAATAAAGCAGTTTTGGCCATTTGAAGAAATTTCTATTTTTAGTAACAGTGGCCATCTTGAATGGAGGGCGGGGCTGTCGGACACAATTTTGAAAGGGACCATCCCTGCCAGGTTTGGTTTAATTTGGTTCAGCGGTTTCAGAGGAGAAGATTTAAATGTGATCTTTAATCAAAATATGCCTAATTTGCATAATCGGTAAAAATCGGCTGAAAGAAATATTTCACAGAAAAATCCGGAATATATGTTAAACTATTCCTTGCCATGTAGCTGCAGTTAAAATTTCAGCTCATTTTGACTTACACTAAAGCAGCAATGGACAATTAAAATTTCATCCCCCCTTTTTTCTATTTTGAGCTTGGCGGCCATCTTGGTTGGAAGTCGGGATCAACGGACACAAATTTGGAAGGGGGCCATCCAAGAATCATTTCAGCAAAGTTTGGTTGATATTGGCTCAGTAGTTTCCGAGGAGAAGATTTTTTTTTAATTTCATCCCCCTTTTTTCTAATTTGCATAATCGGTCAAAATCGGCAAAAGTTCAAAGTTCATAAAAAATCCTGTCATACATGCTGAAAAGCTCATCATTATGCTTATACAGTTCAAATTTGGGCACATTCTGGCTTAAAATAGAGCAGTTTTGGCCATTTGAAGAAATTTCTATTTTTAGTAACAGCGGCCATCTTGAATGGAGGGCGGGGCTGTCGGACACAATTTTGAAAGGGACCATCCCTGCCAGGTTTGGTTTAATTTGGTTCAGCGGTTTCAGAGGAGAAGATTTAAATGTGATCTTTTATCAAAATATGCCTAATTTGCATAATCGGTAAAAATCGGCTGAAAGAAATATTTCACAGAAAAATCCGGAATATATGTTAAACTATTCCTTGCCATGTAGCTGCAGTTAAAATTTCAGCTCATTTTGACTTACACTAAAGCAGCAATGGACAATTAAAATTTCATCCCCCCTTTTTTCTATTTTGAGCTTGGCGGCCATCTTGGTTGGAAGTCGGGATCAACGGACATAAATTTGGAAGGGGGCCATCCAAGAATCATTTCAGCAAAGTTTGGTTGATATTGGCTCAGTAGTTTCCGAGGAGAAGATTTTTTTTTAATTTCATCCCCCTTTTTTCTAATTTGCATAATCGGTCAAAATCGGCAAAAGTTCAAAGTTCATAAAAAATCCTGTCATACATGCTGAAAAGCTCATCATTATGCTTATACAGTTCAAATTTGGGCACATTCTGGCTGAAAATAAAGCAGTTTTGGCCATTTGAAGAAATTTCTATTTTTAGTAACAGTGGCCATCTTGAATGGAGGGCGGGGCTGTCGGACACAATTTTGAAAGGGACCATCCCTGCCAGGTTTGGTTTAATTTGGTTCAGCGGTTTCAGAGGAGAAGATTTAAATGTGATCTTTAATCAAAATATGCCTAATTTGCATAATCGGTAAAAATCGGCTGAAAGAAAAATTTCACAGAAAAATCCGGAATATATGTTAAACTATTCCTTGCCATGTAGTGCAGTTAAAATTTCAGCTCATTTTGACTTACACTAAAGCAGCAATGGACAATTAAAATTTCATCCCCCCTTTTTTCTATTTTGAGCTTGGCGGCCATCTTGGTTGGAAGTCGGGATCAACGGACACAAATTTGGAAGGGGGCCATCCAAGAATCATTTCAGCAAAGTTTGGTTGATATTGGCTCAGTAGTTTCCGAGGAGACGATTTTTTTTTAATTTCATCCCCCTTTTTTCTAATTTGCATAATCGGTCAAAATCGGCAAAAGTTCAAAGTTCATAAAAAATCCTGTCATACATGCTGAAAAGCTCATCATTATGCTTATACAGTTCAAATTTGGGCACATTCTGGCTGAAAATAAAGCAGTTTTGGCCATTTGAAGAAATTTCTATTTTTAGTAACAGTGGCCA